>CM030359.1:360563411-361163411 GCA_017893485.1 Hemerocallis citrina
CCCCCTAAAATTTCAAATCCCCCAAAATATCCCCCCCCCCCCCCCCCCCCCCCCCCCCCCCCCCCCCCCAAACTAAAAAACTCATTATTACTTTATTACTCTCTCTTTTCTCTCTTCACTTTTTCATATTTCTCTCTTTCTCTCCCTCCCTATCCCAACCTTTCTTTCTTTATTTAGAAATTTAGATTTAAGATTTCAGGTTTGTAAATTTTTAGAATTTTTATGTTTTTTTATTGCACATGTTATATTGAAAATAACAAATATCTTTACAACAGTTAAATTTCATCATTTTTCACACTTAAAGTTCTAAGAAGTTAGATTTTACACCCCCATTTATAATTATTTTTCAACATATACTAATGGAAACATGGACTTTTATTTACAACTAATTATTGTCATATTATTCAAACTTGAGCTACATAATTGTTGTTTTACTGTTTACAGAGCTTTTCGTGTTTTGTATCGTTCTGAAGACGTGCCGTAGGCATGTGCCCACGGGCAAATCTAGTATATATAATAAAATACAAGGTAATTTGAAAAAGAAAAAAAAAAGCTATCACGTGGTTCCCCTTCAATTGAAACAAAATTAAAGATTCCGATTCACTGTCCCAAAACATATTTTTTCCCCCAAAAAGTTTTCCCGCCAAAACCAAATATTTTCCCCCAAAAACAGAAAAACCTCATTACTTTATTACTATCTCTCTCTTCTCTCTTCACTTTTTCATATTTCTCTCTCTCTCTCTCTCTCTCTCTCTCTCTCTCTCTCTCTCTCTCTCTCTCTCATTCTCTATCTATTTATTCAAAAATTTAGATTTTTGGATTTTAGGTTTGTAATTTTTCAGATTTTTTATGTTTTTTTATTGCTCATATTACATTGAAAATATCAAATATCTCATCAACAGTTAAATTTTATTACTTTCCACCCTCAAAATTCTAAGAAGTTGGATTTTATACATCAAGTTATAAAAAAAATTTCAACATACACTAATGGAAACATAGACTTTTATTTACAACTAATTATTGTCATACAATTCAAACTTGAGCAACACACCATAATCGATATATCAAATATGCAAGTAATCAAATCAAATGATGATAGATAAGAGAATGATTCATATTAGGGTTAGGATTTGTTCAAGTAGCGAAACCTCTATGGAAAGTGGAGATCTTGATGTAGGTGGCAGCTCTTGAAGCCCATAACATCCTTGAAGCCATGATCAAAATGTTTCCACTTTGTTTTTTTTTAAAAAAAAACTTTGTTGTTTTGGTTGCTCAGTATTATAGAGTTATTACAATTTTCAAGCTAAATATTACCAAACTTAAGAAAATAAGGCATTAAAAAGCATACCAGTAGATTTTGTGGCTTCATATCTCTATGAAAAATGCCCAGAACTGTATGAATGTAAGTTATCCTTTCAAATATCTACAAGAAAAGCATCAAAAACTGTTACCCATGCAATCCCATGAAAACCATTAATCTCAAATATGACAAGGCAACACAAACAGACCTGATACATGTAGAGCTTCACATAGAGAAGTGGCATTGCTGGCCCACATTACTATAATGCTTCAAAATACGATAAACCATTTTTGGAACATACTCCGTCAACTAATTCAGAAAAATCTCATCTCTACTCGTTGCCGAAAAGAAGCAATGATTCAACGCAATCACATTCTAATGATCCATCGATCGCATCAGCTGCAGCTCATGGTTCTTGTACCACCTATCTTCCATCACCTTCCTTTTCGCAACCATCTCCCCCATTTCCAGACATTTTGCCTAAAAACAAAAGCAAAGCAACCATGCATTTGCAAAGGAGAAATTTTGTACAAAATTTAAATTGTAACAACAATTATACTTGAAACACAATGCCGAAGGAGCTTGTTTCGGTGACCTGCTCGGCCATGTAGCTAATCGTCTGCATAAAAGTTAGTTTCAAAACCCCAAAATTATAATGAAATGGCATGTTGCGAAACCTCAAGATTGAAATTTTTACATGTTTTAGTTCACCCTTTTCCCCCAATTTTAGTGGACATGATGTGGCAAGGATCATTCCCCTCCGTCACAGAAGCTTCCTAAATTCAATTACAGACAAAAAATACAACTTTCCTAAACCAGCCCAAATCCCTAGATCGACCAAAATCTCAACATTTTAAATTCTAACAAAAAAAGGAAAGATCTTGCACCTAAGTGTTGAATATGATGAAGACTGATTTGAAGCAAAGACGGCAGCGTTGGAGGAGAGGAGCACCGTGTCGGAGGGATGCGATAGTGTCGGAGGGAGGCGGGATCGAACTAGAGCGGGGAAGGTTAGAGGCGGGACTGGATTAGAGTGGGTGGGTTGGTGGGGGGGGGTGCGGGAGGCGGCGGGAGTGCAGCATAAGGGGGAAGGGGCGGCATGAGTACGGCATGCGGAGTGTGGAGTGAGGGTTCGGTGAGCGTCTTGAGGGAGGCAACCGACGTATATTCCATTGCAAATGTGTCTTTTTGCACATTCGCATTGCAAACTCCTCTCTCAGCCGTTAGATCGACTTAATCAAAATCCAATGGCCCCTGCCAATCTCCTTCCCTCTTAACTTAAAGTGGAGGGGTATTTTGGAGTTTTCACCCCATTATTCTCCTTCACCTCATTCTCCATCTCTCTCTCAAACTCTCTCCCTCTTCTCTGTTGGTTCTCTCTCACTCCCGACCGAAACCCAAAACCCAACACCCAAAATGTCATGCCCCGCTTCCCAAAATACGAGTCTGTGACGAAGGCCCAGTGAATGATATTAGCATCATCCATGAGTTGTACCAGTCTTAACTCAACTATATGAAAAATGAATAATCACAACCATGCAGATAAATATAATCACATAAATAACAACTGAAATTAAGCATTCAATAGTTCAACATAATAACCAGTAATTGAGAAAATAAACAACAGTTACGGGTCTACGAACCCGGGGTATAAAGTTCAATCAAATGGATAATAATGCGATAAAGAAAAACATAGAAGGAGATAATTTATTGTGAAGCAAGCTCCTGCTCCAAACCTAGAAGAACTGCTCACCAATGCCTCCTGGCAGATCTCCTTATTCACCTGAGCTGGATCAACTAGAGTGGAAAAGAAAATGTCCTTAGAGCAAGTATGGACAGCAAGTAGTGAAAAGCAAAGAGTAAGGGAACATGGTACATCAAAGAGTATGAAGCAAGATCAAAGTCCAAAAATAATAATAATGTCCATAAGCAATGGTCAAGTGTACAAGTGTCAACTTAGGTTTATTAGCATGTTGTTTTTCCTATCTAGTGCACGTACTGTTGCGTCCCATACCAGAGGTTCGATGCACACAAACAGTGAACGTTTTAGACATAGTGATGGGATCTACAGAGCGTGTACTCGGTGTAACAAGATAACAAGATAACAAGATAATAAGATAACAAGTTCACAAGTTCACAAGTTAACAAGTTAACAAGTTCACAAGTTCGCAAGTAATTCTCCACCTTCCATGTCAATATTCCATGTAAACAAGAAGGGCCCTACCGAGTACATTTTCTGATATTATCCACTACTAAGTCAACCCTTACTAACGCCGGCTTGTTTAATATTTTATTATTTCATTCATGGACATGCAAGTGTATGTAAGAGTATCAAGGCGACGATAGAGGTGCAACAAAATGATATAATGCATGATAAACTGCAAATAATATAAATCTGAAAAGAACAGACACAGCAGCACTAACATAACAGTAACTTATAAACCACAACTCGGAATTCGATTCCGCAAAAAGGAAAAGTGAACTAGACATCCGGGGCTACAATTTATGTTTAGCAAGTTTTTATTAATTCTGACAGTAACTAGGTCAAACATCCTAATCTTTATAAGTTAGCTGTTCTAGCAACAACTTCTAGTCAAAATTTAATGGGTGAAAACTAGGCATAAAATCAAAATAAAAATCTACAAAAATTAGGAATGGATCCTAAGTATGTCTACTAAGTTTCTGGAGAGTTTCATGGCATTATAATACTGTTATCATGGTGTTTCAACTGAAATTTGTGTCGGTGTGATCTGAAAAGTACATACCAGTAGTGACCAAAACTGCGATATCTCACAGCTCACAGATCGGAATCTAGATCCGTCAATTAGTCTGGAAACTAGATTCATTAGGCTACAATTCTCTTTTATATTGTTTTGACTGGTTCCTATTGTAACTGAGTCGAAACCTCAGTACAAACAGAAAAGGCAGCAAGGATTAACAAAATCATCATATATAATTGTCAAAGTGAATAATCAACTTGTTCTTATTATCATGAATGCATTAACATCAAGGTACAACAAGTTGAAATGAACTTCTACTGTATATAAAGCAAGATTATAATGTCACGATGCAATTCTTGAGATCTCAATCAATCAACATGTGTTCATATCATGGTATATTTCTCATATGCAAGTTCTAGTTAATTTGTTCATGTCGTGTGTGCATGTATATTTGGGTTTGAATCAATGGGTATTGACACGAGTTAAGGATACATCGGGTTAGCTCGTGTGAAACCTAGATATCCCTAACGGAAAGTATACAAAGCAGAGTTAAGATAATCAAAGTGGAACTACTTGCGAAAGAGGTCAAAAATCTTGAACTAGAAAATAAATCAAGTTCAAGTGGACTTGCCTTTTGTACATGATTTGAATATGCAAAAAGGAATAACAGGATCAGAATCCCAAGTGACGCTCCAAAAATACGTGCGAGATGCGGCAAAACACCAAACAGAAAAAGACCCAAACAGCAACCACAACAAGAGCAGCACACACACACAGCGGATCGAGGGCAAACAACACACACCAATCCAGATCCCGTGTGCCTAAAACACCAAACACCAAAATGGGCCAATCGGATCTCGTCTTCAACCTCTCAAAAGAGAGAGAGAGAGAGAGAGAGAGAGAGAGAACGGCAGGACTCGGCGATGCTTGGGAGGCGCGACACCACGACGGTGACGACTGTGAAGATGACGACATTGCGGTCGGGAAGCGACGGCAACGACGAGAGCGACGGCGACGTGAGCGAACTCCGAACTCAGTTTCGCTTGAAACAGGGGAATGACGAACGACCGGGACGCTAGCTCTGAGCGGCGATGTCGAGGACTGGGGGATCTCCGGCGCTTGCAAAGGTGAGCGGGGCGAAGTCGAGGGATTCGGCAATGGGTTGATGGGTTCGGCAATGGGGAAGGTTGAAGGTGACGAGGATGGGAAAAAGGTGGCGAGGCAGAGGAGATGGCGACGATGGGTTCAACCGTGAGGCGAAGGTGGGTTCGGCAATGGGGAGAGAGCGAGGGGTCGACGAGGAGACAAGGGGTGATGGGTTTTGGTCGAGGGGTGAAACAGGGAGAGGGCGGCTCGACGAAGGGGGTGTTCGGAGGTAAGGGATGACGAGGAGATTGAGATGACATCAATGGAGGTGGTGGTGGTCGGAGTTGGCGATGGGAGATGGCAAAGGCGATGGGTTAGTTTGTTTGGCGATTGAAGATGAAACGGGGAGAGAGAGAGAGAGTGGGAAAGTTGGGTTATTTAATAATAAAATAATAAGAGTGAATCTTGAGAAGTTAAGGATAAGGAAGATTGAGGGGGAGGAGATCTGGGTTAGTTGTTAGGGGTATGTGGGTTTGGGTAGACTAGGATTTGGGTTCAGGATCCAATAAGGAGATGAGTTTGAGTAGACAATAGTATGGGCTTGCAAATGGATTGGGCTAACAAAAGATAACAATAATAATACTAGAAAAAAATAAATTGAAACAGAAGGCCCACAACAAGACCAAGACCCAAAATACAATAAAATAGAAAAGAGAACACCACCAAAATACAGGAAAAATCCGTACAATCGGAAACAGGGGTTACAAAAAACCTCCCCTGACCTCTGGCTCATCTTCCTCCAACTCCCGATCGACTATCTCTCTCTTACACACTCTTTCTCACTCTCCCTGCTCTTTTTCTCTCTCTCTCATTCCCGAACCCATCGAAACCCGAACACCCAAAAACCCCCAATTCTAAACCCCTCCCCAGACCTCCAATGTCTCCACCTCCTCCTCCCGACCAATAACAACAATTTTGATACTCTCTCTCACTCTCTCATTCTCTTTCCCTCTCTTTCACTCTCCCTACTCTCTCCCTCTCTCTCGTTCCCGAACCCACCGAAACCCGAACACCCCAAAACCCCCTACTCCAAACCCGAGAGCCTCCTCCTCCTCCTCCTCGTTCAACCTGATAATGATAAGCCATCATGCTCTCCTCCTCCTCCTTCTATCTCTAATAGCCTGAAGACTCCCCGGTCTTCATCCAATATTTGAAACTCTATCGGGAACTTGAAATTCGTACACATTGCCGATCACTCATTCTCCACCGTACAAATTTGGATTATGCAAGGTATTCAAAATTCCTTGCTTCGTTATTATAGTTATGTAGATTGAATTATTTTTTTAATTTTTGAATTTTTTGTGATGTGTTTTTTGATGATTGTAAACTATAAATTATAGATGTAGTTGTTGTTGTTCGCTCAAATTGTATATGTTCGCTCAATTTTATCATGTAGTCGTAGTTTTTATTGTTCGATAGTAGTAATACCGCATAAACGACAAAAAAATACGAAACTTTGCGAGTAGGTTGAATTCACCACACATAAGACAACGCAAATTCTAGAAGTGAGTTTCGACTCACGGTTTGTAAGATACGACCGTGTATCGCTTTCATTCACGAAAAACCAAAACAAAGCGATACATGGCCGTATCTAACAAACCTTGAGTCAAAACCCACTTCCTGAAGTTGCACTAGTTTGTGTGTGGTGAATCTGACCTACTCACACAGTTTTGGAATTTTTGGTTGTCATTTGTGTAGTTTACTAATATCGAACAATTAACATACGTGATTATTCGAAGAAATATATAGCATGTTTTGTGTAAAACCGCACAAAAGACAACCAAAAATGTTGAAACTTTGTGAGTAGGTCAGATTCACCACACACAAAATATTGCAACTTCTAGAAGTGGGTTTTGATTCACGTTTTGCAAGATATGGCCTTGTATCGCATTCATTCCTGAAAAACCAAAATAAAGCGATACACGGTTGTATCTCACAAACCCACTTACAGAAGTAGCACTATTTTGTGTGTGGCGAATCTGACTTACTCGTAAAGTTTGAAATTTTTGGTGGTCATTTGGGCGGTTTTACCAATATTGAACAATAATATACGTGATTATTCGAATAAATATGTTGCGTGTTTTGTGTAAAACTGCACAAACGGCAACCAAAAATTCTGAAACTTTGCGAGTAGGTCGGATTCACCATATACAAGCTAACACAACTTCTATAAATGAGTTTGGTTTCCAAGATACGGCCATGTATCGCTTTCATTTGGTTTTTCGTGAATGAAAGTGATACACGTCTGTATCTCGCAAACCGTGAGTCGAAACTCACTTCTAAAAGTTGAGTTGGTTTGTGTGTCGTGAATCTGACCTAGTCGCAAAGTTTAGGAATTTTTTTCCCCTTTTGTGTGGTTTTCTCATGTTTCTCAAACAACAACAACTACAATTTGTTATATTTTGAGTACGCTACGTGAAAAAACCGCACAAACGGCAATCAAAAATTTTAAAATTTTGCAAGTAGGTCGGATTCACCACACACAAGCCAATACAATTTCTAGAAGTGATTTTTGACTCACGGTTTTATAGATACGGCCGTGTATCGCATTCATTCACAAAAAACCAAATGAAAGCGATACACGTCCTATCTTACAAACCGTAAGTCGAAAGTCATTTCTAGAAGTTGTGTTAGCTTGTGTAGGGTGAATCTGAACTACTCGCAAAGTTTCAAAAATTTTGGCACTTTGTGCAGTTATCTCACGTATCTTGTTTCATATATATATATATATATATATATATATATATATATATATATATATATGTGAAAAGTGTATTGAGAAATATTTTATTATTTTTGATAGAGAAATGGTCAGAACGAGGGGATCCAGAATGTCTTCTGGTAGTGGTAGGGGCCAAGCATCCACATAAGTAAGAGGATTATTAGTTTTAGTTGTGAACTTTGTATACGTAATATTGTATGTATACTAATAACATTTTAAACATTGGTGTAGGTTGGTGGCCGAGCATCCTCTTCCGCCGAGGCTGATGCATCATCTTCGGGGGAAGTCGCGGTCTAGGCCTTTAGACTCGAGCCCACTCACTTTGTAAGATCGCCTTAGATCAGAAGAAGTGTGGAAAGGGACAACGAAGATGTGTAATTTCCGTACGTACGCAACATTACCGCGTACCAACGAGTAGTTAGTCCAAGACGGTTTCTATGGAGTTGTTTTGATGGGTAATGTGAAACTTGATCAAGCACTGCTTTCATCCCTTGTCGAGCGATGGAGGCTGGGAGACAAATACCTTCCATATACCGGTGGGAAAGATGACGGTGACATTGTAAGATATTGCCATAATTTTTGGCCTTCCAATAGATGAGATGACTGTGACAGGAAGTATGAACTTTGAGAAATTTAATCTTGTTCATGATCTCCTTGGTGTAGAGTTAGAAGATGAGGATAAGGAAGATGAAGATATTTTTTACGGGCAATCAATCCGAATTTTATGGTTGAAGAACCATTTTGAAAATTCCTTGACTAATGAATTGAGCGACCATGACGTGTAGTGCTACACTAGGGCTTACATTTTAACTGTCTTGGAGGTGTTCACTTACCAAACTTCACCGATGATACCGTCCCACTGATGTATCTACGATTTCTCGCCGATCTAAGCATGGTGGGTCGGTACTATTGGGGAAGTTGTACATTAGCTACCCTGTACAAGACTTTGTGTGCATGTGAATTAGATGGAGATGAGATGACGGGTGGATGGTCTTGTTATAGATTTGATCATGGGAACGTTTACACGTGGGTCATCCTCGTATTATGAAATTGATGGATGGTTGGGTGGCCGATGCACCGATCCCTGAATTGTTAGCACCTTTAGGAGTGCATTGGGCTCGTAGTCGCAGCTATAAAGATAACCCATGCAGTGTATTAACATACTATAGAGACAAACTCGACCAGCTACAAGATGAGTTGGTAATTTGGGAGCCATATACCCCTGATCGCATGCAAAGACTACCACAACGTGTACGGCTGGTTCACATCTATGGTTGACGAGAGTTGCACTCGTCAACTTTGGCATGGTGGAGCATTACTTCCCAGATAGAGTCCTTCACCAATTCGGGATGCAGCAAAGCATTCCCGTCAATCGCTCGTACGACTTTAAGTTACACTTTGTAAGAGGTATGGGTCGTATGCCCAATCATGACTGGGAGGAATTCCACTGTGCTTATTTGGCATTGTGGAATGAGCGGCAGTTTCACTTGGTACTTGAAGATGTAAAGAGATATGATAACAAGGCACATGAACTCTACATGACATGGTACCAGATAATAACATGTTTGTACATATCTCTGAAAATTAACGTACCAGCCGGGATTCAAGTACCAATTCTGGTGAAAGAGATTGAACCACCGCCGACACATTCTTTGTCAAAACTCATGTACCAACTGAATGCATCATCATATCTGTTAAGATTATTGGATGAGAATAATTCTTTATTGATTGATTTTTGAATAAACTGAATACAATATGGCTCACACATATAGGAGAGAATAGAAGACTAAACTGATACATAACTAATATAGGACTAAACTAATATATCATCTAACATCCCCTTCTCAAACTCAAGTTGGTTCAAGCAACAAGAATTTGGAATACTGACGATGCTGATGTAGAAGGAACGACAAACTATGGTACAATGACGGCGCTTGATGGCACATGTGACGGAACAGAAAAGTAGAGTATTGCAAAAGGAAGTAGTGGTGGCGCACTGTTGAGATCTCACCCCGAACAGTGGCGGGATCTCCATATCCCGATCTGTGATAGGATCTCACTCCTGACTTGAGACATAGTCGATGATGGGATCTCACCCCTGAACTGAGAAATAGACTGATGGGATCTCACACCTAACTTGAGAATGGTCGATGATAGGATCTTATCCCTGACTTGAGAATTTTCGATGATGGGATCTCACCCCGGACTTGAGAATCATCGATGTGGTGGGATATCATCCCGGAACTGAGAACTGGATGCTGATAACACCCTATCTTAAACTCATGATCGATCAACCGGAGTAAGTTGACGATCTGGGTGTAGAAGCATAAGAACCTGCAAGAAAATGTTTTTTTTAAACTCAAGTTTCGGGTTTGGTTTTGGGTTTAAAAGATTTAGGATTTCCGAATCAAAACCGTAAAATGAGCACCAACGCCATCCCCAATCTTCGTCGCCCCTCCACCATCAGGAAGCCCTTGTCAGGAAACGGCACCGCCGCCACCACCGCGAATGGAATTGCCCCCAAACCCTTGTCCCCAAATAATACCATTGGGGTTTAAAGGACTGTGAAGAAGTTGAGGCTTTTAAAAGCGCTGAAGATTTCGGAAGAGATGCTGGTTTCGAAGGCGAGTAAGAGAATAGTGGTGAAGAGAGTGGATGTTGTTTTGTTGACTGATGCAAATGGTTTTCTTTCTGGAATTGTTACCGATAAGGATATTTTGAATAGGGTTATAGCGGAGGGGTTGACGACGGAGCAGACCGTGGTGTTAAAGATCTTGGAGGTTGAGGTTGACGTGAAGAATCAAGTAGGATTGGGAGGTCGAAAAAAGAGGAGTTGGAGTTGATGACATTGGGGAAGGTGCTGCTGAATTGTAGTTGATGACGTTCGGAATAGGAGGATGCTACCAGAGAAGTCGACGGCGGGGGGAGTTGGTTTGGGTGCTATTTGATCTTGTTGATCCCAGAGTTGGGCAGCGTCGATGGCGGGGAGAGTCGCCGGAGTTGGTGATGATGATCTGATGCTGACGTTGATGTTGATGTTGATGATGATAGCTAGGGTTTTGGATCTTGTTGTTAGATGACAGTTAGGGTTTTGGAGATTTAGGGGTTTGGGGGAGATTAGGGTTTTGATTAAGATCGAGAGAGGAATGTCGGGAGGTGGAGTAATTATGATGAAGACGAGAACCACCGCACATCGACGATGATGATCAAATTAGTATAGACCTTATAGGACGATAGGCTTTGATACCATGTTAAGATTATTGGATGAGAATAATTCTTTATTGATTGATTTTTGAATAAACTGAATACAATATGGCTCATACATATAGAAGAGAATAGAAGACTAAACTGATACATAACCAATATGGGACTAAACTAATATATCATCTAACAATATCGTTTGCTGGTGAGTTAAAGTTGTTTGATTTTGTTGTATTTCGATTCAACCATTTTAAATTTATTTTTGATTCGTCTTGGGATTGTGTCTACTATAATTTTCTTTGTGTTTTAGATCGATAATACATGGGATATTGCAAAAAATGTGCTAGTGTATTTAAGAGTAATATCGTACAGAGCATGAAAGCTTTTGCTCGCGAGATACTTAGTTCATGTCGAGGCTCGCTTGAAGATGTAGGAGATGTCCACAATTGGACCATTATTTAAATGCGATGCTATGTTTGACTCGTCGTAAGAGCATGGTTACTAGGCCACAATGCCCTAGGAAATAATGGCAATGCCAACCTCCACCACAAGAAGAGTTACAAGAAAAAATCGAAAACGAAGAA
Source organism: Hemerocallis citrina (assembly GCA_017893485.1). Classification (NCBI taxonomy): domain Eukaryota; kingdom Viridiplantae; phylum Streptophyta; class Magnoliopsida; order Asparagales; family Asphodelaceae; genus Hemerocallis; species Hemerocallis citrina. Next base: position 360,575,085 of record CM030359.1, read on the forward strand.
GAAGAAAAAGAAGAGCAAGAACAAATCACCAGCTCATCACAAATAACCCAAGTTGGGCGTTCTCGCCGACAACCGCTTAGGAAGAGGAAAAAGCCATAACACTACACTCCAAGTTAGGTTGACTGAGTTCCCCTTTGTGTTATTGAAAAAAAAAACATTTTGTGAAATTTGTGATTTAGACAAGTTGATGTTATTGTTGTTGTTAATGTTAGTGTTATTATTGATAGAGTTATTGTTGTTATTGTTGTTATTGTTATTGTTAGTGTTGATAGTTGAATTTTGAAATTGTGCTCTTATTGTTGTTGATGATATTGATATTGTTGTTAGTTTTTATGTAGAGATGAGATGAGAATGTGATGATTGAATGCTCAAATTATAGGAAGTTGTTGAAAATGTTATTTGGGTATGGTTGTAGCAGTTGATGCTATTGTTGTTGAAGTTGTAAATTTTTTTCAAAATTTTAACTTAACTCGTTGTTTCAAACAACGAGTTTACCTTAACCAAAATTGATAAAAAAACCCTTGCTCCCTGACTTGAAATTTTCATTTTGAATCAACTGAAGTTGACGTTTCAAACGACGACTTATTATAACCTAAACAACGACTTAAGGTTAGTTCAATTTTGAGCAAGAAGTCTTGCTCTCTAACTTGAACTCGTCATTTTGTACAAACTAAAGCCGTTGTTTCAAAAAACAGCTTCTTGAAACAACGACTGAAGGTTAACCAAAATGTGGGGAAGAATGTGATTGCTCTCCGGCTTGAACTTGAATATTTGAATCAATTGAAGTTGTTGTTTATAACAACGACTTAGGTTAACCTAGGTCGTTGTTTGAAATAACGTCATAGGATTTCAATAAATTTTGGGTTGAGCCTTGCTCTCTGACTTGACCCTACCATATTACCCCCTTTCCAAAATTTTTTTTAAGGGATCGAAATTTATATAATTTTTTTTTTTTTTTTTGGGGGGGGGGGGGTATTTATGCAGACGGTATTTATGTAGACGGTGAAAATATATATATTTTTGTATTTTTATATTTTAAAAATGTGATGTCATCTCTAACTTAAACTTGTCTATTTGAACCAACATAAGTCATTGTTTCAAACCACAACCTACTGTAACCTAGTTGTTTCAAACAACGGCTTTAGTTTATATCAAAAATTTGGGTCATTTGTAAAATTCAAGTCAGAGAGCAAGAGTTGTAACTCAAATGCTTCTTGCCCTTAAACCATTGTTTCAAACAACGAACTAAGTTAGACTAGGTCGTTGTTTGAAACAACGGCTTTTGTTGGCTCAAATAAACAAGTTCTTATCAGAGTTCAAGATTTTTTGCTCAAAATACAGTTAAGCTTAAGTCGTTGTTTCAAACAACGACCTAGGTTATATAAAGTTGTTGCTTGAAATAACAGTTTTTGTTGGCTCAAATAGACAACTTCTTATCAAAAAGCAAGATTTTTTTGAAAATTTTGTTAAGCTTAAGTCATTGTTTCAAACAGCGACATAGGTTATAAAAATTTGTTGTTTGAAACAACAGATTTTTCTGACTCAAATAAACAATTTATTAACAGAGACAATATATTTTTTTGAAAATTTTGTTAAGCTTAAGTCATTGTTTCAAACAGCGACTTAGGTTATAAAACGTCGTTGTTTCAAATAACAAGTTTAGTTAAAATTTTGAATTAAAAAAAATACAACTTCTTAAAAAGCAGCATCAGCTGCAACAATCACAATATCAGCTCAAATTTCATCAACTTCATATACAATCTCATTCAATAATCACATTCTCATCTTATTCAAGGAGTTTCCAAAATCAACAATCATCACATTCTCGCAGAACAATAAGTCCATAATCAATATAAAGAACAACAACAAAAACAATATCAACAAACTTCATCCACCACACTCACCATCCAAATTCCTTCCGTCCTAAATCTTCATCACAACAACAATAACAACCAAAATAATACACAGATAAGCGATTAAGCAATTACATACACAGTATTCAAGAAAAGCAATTACATATACATATACACACATTTACAATTAGGAATTTCTTTGAAGATCACAATGAAGCTTCCTCCATTCAAAACGTGCAAGAATGACCAATTTCAAACAAATTATTAGAAGTCTAGAAACTTTAAAACATACACAATAGAAATTTTACCTCACAACTATTGATCATAATTCTCGTCGGAACTCGATTCACCACTTGGATCTAATTCTTGTGCATTGGCAACGCTAAATAAATGGCAAGATTAAATTAGTCAACTTTTATCTATCAACTTCCACTTTAAAAAGCAAGATTGAGTGAGTTAATATTTTTTAACAAAAAAGAGATGTTATCTAGCAATTTTATTTGGACAGTTTTTTGAATCATATTTTTGTCCCAGCATCCCTCATGCATTGCATCGTCTAGGTTTTCGGTGAAGTTTTTTTCTTATCGGCTTCAACCTCTTCCTGATAGGTCCTCCCTTTCTAATGCATTGTCGAAGGTCTCGCACTGAAACATGAGACATATCCACGTTAGTTCCATGTGCATGTCCACTGCCTTCAACATGTTGTCCACTGCTATCGGGTTGTGCACTACCTTCGGGATGTCTGCTAAATTCGGGTTGCAGAAGAGAAATGCCTTCAATGTCCTTGAGCATATATTTGTAACTTTCATTGGAGGAACAACCAAGATCGACCATCTGTTTTGCTTTATGACTCAATTCACAATAGCGAGAGGTAAAATTCCCGCTAGTGCCATCGTGAACGGATATGTAGCTTCTTCTCATGACATCCCGAGTCCATATACTTGTAATATATTGCTCCGGTAGTGTAGTGTCATGGACAAACCGAAGAACTGCCAAAATATGTTTGTAGGAATGCCTACGAATTCAAACAAGAAATAACCCCAAGTAACCATTTGACGGCCTTTGCAAATTCAACCGCCTTCCCCGATTCTGAATTTCCACAAAGCTTCACGAAGAAAGCTGCATTAATCGGTGTGTCAAGATCGGCAATGAAAAACACATTATATAATAAGCTTTTCTGTACTTCATATTGTATAAAATTTTCAAAGTGTAGACTCGCATCATTTGTTCCTCCATAGCCCATTGGATCTTAAATTTCGGTCTCTTCTCATGATAATGAAGATTCTTTAAGTTCCTCGTGTCTTTGCGTTGCTAAGACTCTATCAAAGATGACGGCAAATTCATTTAAAGCATACGTCTTTTGCGTATGATGCTTCAAGAAAGAATGCATAGACTCGCTCTGTCGGCTACTCAACATGCTGGCCTAAAATGACTCTCTTGCATAGACAGGGGCCCATTTCTCACAAATTTCAAATAGATCATTCAACTATTTGTTATTCTCAACTTCATATTGCAAAAGCAATATTTTCCATTTCTCTTCGAAATTATCTATATATTCGGAATTATAGATGATACTCTTAAAGGCATCCATAAACTCATTGATATCATTCGACATATGCACCTTCTGTTGTAACTTATCCAAACTATGCTAAATAATACCTATGCCGGGTCTCAGAGAAAACTGTCTTCACTGCAACACCGATCCCACTATCCTCGTCCGTCACGATGCCAGATAGAGCACGTTTCATCACTCCTAACCACTTTTCAAAGAACCACACAAAATAATAGGCATTCTCATTTAGAATGAACCTACAACCTAAAAACGTTAATTGTGAATGATGATTGATTCCAACAAATGGAATAAATAATATTCCATATCGGTTCGTGTTGTGTGTAGCATCAAAGCAAAGTACATCCTCAAATTCTTGATAATTCATCCAAGCAGGATCATCCACCCAAATACAATGAGACAATCGGCTATCGGGATCTACTTGGTAATCATAAAAAAATAAATGATCCTTCTGTTTTAACGATTCGAAAAAATTCAATGAGCATTTCCCTGCCGTGCCATTTCATAGTTTCCCTCGAGTCTCTCTCTAGATTTCTAGCATCGGTTTCGGTGAATCATATCTTATCACGACCCCTACTAGCACTTTCAAAGAAAAGTATTTGTTTGCACGTAGGAATACTAGCTTGGGAAGTTAGTCAATTATTCTTTTATAAGATTTCGACACACTACGGTTTTGGGGCAACAAATTCTTCTGACGGGTGAAGTAAATTAGTGATTGTGTGGTTCATGAAATGAATGAAAACCTCATGGATTACTTTCTTCGTTTAGTTTTACACGACCGAAAGCTTTGTAATCCATTGTAGAAGTAATTCCCCGTCTAGCATCATTAGGCTGATTCGTTGATGCCCCGACTTTATTACATAAATATGACTTATCCACTACCTCGGTTCCCTTGTATTTATTCTCACCCTTATGCATTGTGAAACCCGCACATTAGCATAGCTCTGATAAAACTCCCCGGCTTCCTCTAGAGTGCGAAACATCATACCTAACTCTGCTTTGAGGTGTTCATCAACTTGTGGCCTAGATTCGTCACCTTCTTGTGCACACTCAAAATGTCCTCCGACAGTAGAATTTTCTTCATCATTCTCCGTATCTAACATAAAAATAATACCAAAATTCTCAATACACTAATCATATAGACCGAATCACACTATTCATATATATAGATACGTAACAAGATACACAAACGATCACAAAAAAAGCCGAAACTTTGCAAGTAAATTAGAATTACCACACATAAGATAACGCAACTTGTAGATGTGAGTTTTGACTCGAGGTTTGCGAGATATGGTAATGTATCACTTTATTTCAAGAAAAAACAAAATAAAGCCATACATTGCCTTGCAAACCGTGAGTCGAAGCTCACTTCTACAAGTTGCGTTAGTTTGTGTGTGGTGAATCCGACCTACCCACAAAGTTTCATCATTTTTTATTTATTCGATTTTCTATGTTTATTCGATTTTCTATGTTTTCGTACTCAAAATATAACAAATTATAGTTTTATTCGATTTTCTATGTTTTCGATTTTCTATGTTTTCGTACTCAAAATATAACAAATTATAGTTGTTGTTCGATATTAGTAAAACCACAAACGGCCACAAAAAACTCTGAAATTTTTTAAGTAGGTCGGACTCACCACACAAGCTAACGCAACTTCTAGAAGTGATTTTCAACTCATGGTTTGCAAGAACGGCAATGTATCGCTTTATTTCATGACAAACCAAAATAAAGTGATACATGACCGTATCTCGTGAACCGTGACTCAAACCTCATTTCTAGAAGTTGTGTTAGCATGTGTGTTGTGAATCGGACATACTCGCAAAGTTTCATAATTTTTGGATGTTGTTTGTACAGTTTTCTCACGTATGCATACTCAAAATATTCAAAATCAGAGTTGTTTTAGTTGTTGTTGTTTGAATACGTAAGAAAACCACACAAACGGTCACCAAAAATTTGAAAACTTTGCGAGTAGGTCGGATTTACCACACATAAGCTAACACAATTTCTGGAAGTGGGTTTCGACTCAAGGTTTGCTAGATACAATAGTGTATCACTTTATTTAGGTTTTAACCAATCGTAGATGTTGTCGACTATGTGTTCGGATTTAAACGGCAAAGTAGGGTTTCAAGATCCTGATTAGCTTTCGAAGATTGGAGGAGGGGTTTCGATGGGTTCGGGAATGAGAGAGATTAGGGAGAGTGAGAGAGAGTGAGAGTCGGAAGGAGGTGTGCAGTCGGGATGAGGAGGAGGCAATGGAGGTCGGGGGGTTTGGAGTCGGGGAGTTTTGGTTGTTCGGGTTTCGATTGGTTCGGGAACGAGAGAGAGAGAGGGAGTGAGATAGAGTGTGAGAGAGAGAGGTGGTCGGTCGGGAGTTGGAGGAGGAGGCACTGGAGGTCGGGATCGGGTTTGGGTGTTGGTTGTTTGGGTTTCAGTCGGGGGTGAGAGAGCGCGTGAAGAGAGAAGAGAAAGTGTGAGAGTGAATTAGGGTGAAGGGGTATAATGGGGTGAAAACCCCAAAATACCCATCAGGGTTAAAGGAAGAGGGAAAAGAGATGGGCGGACTCAATCATGGTCGTTGGATCTTGATCAAGTCGATCCAACGGCCAGCATCAATATTTGCAATGGGTTTGTGCAAACTGATCAGTTTGCTAAAAATCTCTCTATATTTACATAAGGGAAAAGGGCACTCCTTCAAGCATTGTGGTATCCTTTAACAGTAAATATGAAATCTCAACCTGTTATTTGGGGAAGTTAATGCCTTTTTACATAATATTTTCTAGAAACGCTTGATTTAAGTGTTGGCATCATATCAAATATCAATGTCTAAAAATTTGATTGCCACATTTTTATGAGAAATGGGGACGCTATGATCGCGAAGCAGAGTCGAGCTATTATATGCCAGAAATGTGTGTAATCGGACTCTATCTATCTACCAGGGGCGGAGCAATGTGGGGGGCCGGGGTGGCCCGGGCCCCCCAAAATTTTGAAAACTCCTTAAATTTTTTGAAATTTTTTAAAAAACCACCTAAATCTATTAAATTTTATTATTTGGCCCCGCTAAAAATGATGAAAAATACCTATATATTTATATATAGTTATAGAATTTTTTCTTGGCCCCCCTGAAAATTTTGTTCTGGCTTCGCCCCTGCTATCTACTGAAGGCCAAGCAACCAAGAAGAATTGTAATGAGTAGAAATTGTTGAAACTAGCATATTGGAAGATCATTTGGCCAAAATAACCATGAACAACTATAATATCTGATGCGGTTTGTTTTTGGGGAACGTGTGGATGCACCAGGCGTGAGTTCTTACTCGATTTGTTTTGAAGGAAGAGACACCTATGGAGACGATCCTTGGCTGGACGAACGGTACTGAGGTAGGCGGTATTTGAGGTGGAGGCTGATGCTCGACTCGGATCTCTGGGGCTCGGATCCGAGGGTCTCGTGTACCTACAGACGGTCTCGGAACACCGGGGTTGGTCCCGGTGGCAGACCCTCCGACGATCTAGTCAGTCACTGAGGAAGAGTAACAGTAACTAGGGTTTGAGTGGGCAAGAGTTGATTACCTGGAGAAGGAGTAGGGGTCTGGTATTTATAGAAGATGCCAACCGGGTCTGGACCAGTTTGGGGCCGGGTCTGGACCCGGTTGCCTGTGTGGCTGAAGCGGTGGAAACCCGGGCGGTTTCTCGGGCTGACGTGGCAGCAGTTCGGGCGGTTCTCCAATGCTGACGTGGCCAATCTGGAGGATCAGGTGGTGCGCGCATCTTGAGGGGATCCTGTGGCCCAGGATGGGCCACGTCGTTCCTAACCCATATCACAAGCCCCACACTCCTGTAGGGCTAGGTGAATCAGCCCTGTAGGAGTGATTCTTCGCATCTGTAGGAAGAGCAGGGTGGATGTTGGGGCAAGAAAGTAGGATCTGCTATCTTCTGAAGAGACCAGGGGGTAGGAGGAATGGATCCTTCATTAGAGTTTGCATGGAGAGGCTGTGTAGAGGAGCAGGAGAGCCAGAGCAATGTTTGCCGAGGCTTGGGGGTCGGCAGACGAGCCCCAAGGGCTGGCAGACGGTCCCCTCGCTAGTTGGAAGAGCGGGGGGAGGTGAGGTCATCTTCTGGGGCTCGGTTTGTCGAGAACTAGGGGTCGGCAGATGGTCCCCTCGCTAGTTGGAAGAGCAAGGGGACGTTGAGGTCGACGTTGTAGGAGTTTGGCTTTCAAAGTGCTTGGGGGTCGGCGGACGAGCTCCAAGGTCCGGTAGACGAGCTCCAAGGGTCGGTAGACGATCTCCTCGCTAGTTGAAAGAGCGAGGGGAGGTGAATTCTTCTGGGGCTCGGTTTGTCGAGAACTAGGGGTCGGCAGACGGCCCCCTCGCTAGTTGGAAGAGCGAGGGGATGTTGAGGTCGACTTTGTAGGAGTTTGGCTTTCAAAGTGCTTGGGGGTCGGCAGACGAGCTCCAAGGTTCGGTAGACGAGTTCCAAGGGTCGGTAGACGATCTTCTCGCTAGTTGGAAGAGCGAGGGGAGGTGAGGTCTTCTTCTGGGGCTCGGTTTGTCGAGAACTAGGGGTCGGCAGATGAGTCCCTCGCGACAAGAGCAGGGCTCATGGGGCTCGCGTCGCTATCCGAGAGCCGAGCCCCTCCGAAAAAGGAGGATGTTTTGGGGCTCGCAGTGCTATCTGAGCTCCGAGCCCTTCCGAAGTAAAAGGGGGCTAGCTGGGGCTCGCGGTGCTATCCGAGCGCCGAGCCCCTCCGAAATAAAGGGGCTAGATAGGGCTCGCTGTGCTATCCGAGCGTCGAGCCACTCCGAAGTAAAAATGGAGGCAGTTGGGGCTCGCGGTGCTATCCGAGCGCCGAGCCCCTCCGAAGTAAAGGGGGCTAGTTAGGGCTCGCTGTGCTATCCGAGTGCCGAGCCACTCCGAAGTAAAAGGGGAGGCGGTTGGGGCTCGCGGTGCTATCCGAACGCCGAGCCCCTCCGAAGAAAAAACGTAGGCAGTTGGGGCTCGCGGTGCTATCCGAGCGCCGAGTCCCTCCGAAGTAAAAAGGTAGGCAGTTGGGGCTTGCGGTGCTATCCGAGCGCCGAGCCCCACCGAAATAAGGGGGACTAGTTAGGGCTCGTTGTGCTATCCGAGCACCGAGCCACTCCGAAGTAAAAAGCGAGGCAGTTGGGGCTCGCGGTGCTATCCGAGCTCCGAGCCCCTCTGAACGTCGACCCTTCTGTGAGAATAGAAGGGGAATTATTGGCTCGCGCTTCTATCCGAGCGTCTACCCTTCTGTGTAATAGAAGGGGAATTATTGGCTCGCGCTTCTATCCGAGCGTCTACCCTTCTGTGAAATAGAAGGGGAATTATTGGCTCGCGCTTCCATCCGAGCGTCGACCCTCCTGTGAGAATAGAAGGAGAATTATTGGCTCGCGCTTCCATCCGAGCGTCTACCCTTCTGTGAAATAGAAGGGGAATTATTGGCTCGCGCTTCTATCCGAGCGTCTACCCTTCTGTGAAATAGAAGGGGAATTATTGGCTCGCGCTTCCATCCGAGCGTCGACCCTCCTGTGAGAATAGAAGGGGAACTATTGGCTCGCACTTCCATCCGAGCGTCGACCCTCCTGTGAGAATAGAAGGAGAATTATTGGTTCGCGATGTTATCCGATCGTCGACCCTTCCGCGAGAATGGAAGGGGAATTATTGGCTCGCGATATTATCCGAGCATCGACCCTTCTGACTTGTCGAAAAAGCCTTTTTGGAGAGAACATGTGGAGGGGTAATGGGGTAATTTCATGCCTATTGCTGACATCATGGGTGCAAAGATCAAAGCGCTTTCAGATCTTGGTAGCCGTTGGATTTTGTCAGTTAAGATCCAACGGCCAAATCTTTTTTTGCAGAAATCGAGGAGTCATTTTCCTCTTTAAAACCCCTTCCCCCTCCCTCATTTCTCTATCTTCACTTTATTACTCACTTTCCAATTTTTAACAAGAGCGGGAATCTTACTTGCCGTCGGCAGATTTTCCGGTGACCGTAATTTTCTACGCTCCAGATTAGTATTTTTCTTTTTAGTAATGTCGCGAACTCAGTCCGGATCCGAGGCCAGCTTGTCAGGTCGTTCTGCGGAGGAATCGGAGCAGGAAACGTCCTCGTCCTTGAGCAAGTACAAGGTGAAGGAGGAGGTTCTTACCGACCCTGGGTCAGACGGTGGTGACGATGTTGTCTTTGTGGTGTCCCCGTTGAGGTCCAGAAGACTAGGGAAGGAGCCCATGGATGAGGGTGACGAGGAGGAAGAGGATGAGGGGAGCGGCGAGGATGAGGACGAGGAGGGACCGGATCAGGAGTGGGATGATGATGAAGAGGAGGGGGCGAAGATGAGCAGGTCGTCAAGGGTGCCGAGGGTGATGAGGAAGATGAGGAGGATGAGGTCGACGAACATGAGGCTGGCCAAAGCACGGCTGGAGGGCCGACAGGGGTCGGAGAAGATCTTCCACCACTTCCCCCTTTGTCGACGCCGTCCCCCGAGCGTAAGGCTCACCCTCGTCGGAAGAAGAAAGCCATGACCATTCCTCACAGTCCTTCCTCACCCGATGAGTACGCACCGAGACTGGGTCTCGAAGTTCCCCCGGTCACCTTCAGGAATCCAGGGTCGATTCGTATGTATCCTGACGACATTAAGGACATCGAACCGATCCCTCCCGTGCCGGGTGAAGATCCGCGCAGATAGCATCCCGAACATTCTGAAGGCGGAGTACCTCAACATTATCAGGGCTGCCTACTATCTTCCGCGGGAGTTCGAGATCTTCCTTCCGAGCCCGGGTATTCGGCCCACCACGGCTCTGGCGCCGGGGTATTGTATGTTTTCTGAGGACGCCTTCCTCTCGGGGCTGAGGCTACCCCTCCATCCTTTTGTGAAGAGGGTTTTGAACTGGGCGAAGCTGTGTCCCATGCAGTACGGTCCGAACTCCTGGAAACATTTTGTCTGCGACATGCTGAAGTGTCAAGAGAAAGGAGTGAAGCCGAGGCTGACGTATTTTCGAGCTATTTTTGGGATTGGTTCGCTCGGAAATCAGGAGGGGATATTTTACTTTTCGCCGAGGCCGCATAAGAAGGTTATGCATGGTCACCCGGACTCTATAAAGGCGTGGAAAGAAAAGTATTTTGTAGTTCGGACTGAGGGGTCTTGGGGAATCCCAACCAGGTGGAACTTCGTCAAGCCGAAGCACAAGCCTCCGAGGAAGAGCGACTTGACTGCCAAGGAATGGAAGAGGGTGGAGAAGATCACTGGGGGGCACAGTATAGCGTGGCATCGAGTGACCGAGATACACCTCGCCCGGGCCGGACTGAGTCCCGCCGACCCCAGTATGTCTCTTTCCAAATATGTTCATTTCCTACCTTTGTGTTAACGTTAGCTTTTCTTCTGTGTTTTTGTAGGGATGACAACCCAACAGGCGGACGCGAAGAAGTTGTTGCTTGCTATCCCCGAGAAGGCGAGGGTAGAGAAGAGGAAGAAGGCCGAGCAGGAGAGGATAGCGGCCGAGAAGCGGAAGCTTACCGCGCAGACCGGTGCGTCCTCCCAGGTGCAGGCATCGGCGGCCAAGGATCCTTTCCCGACAAAGAGGACTAAGAGACCGCACTCCCAGTCCTCCCATTCGTCGAGGGGGGCTCGGGACGCCGCTGGCGGTTCGGGCAAGATCGTGGATGCCTCGGAAAAAGGGCTCCCCCTCTTCGACCGACCGCCGAGGAGATGGTGAGCAAGCAAGGCACGCTGCCATTTGCCCCTGATTGGTCGATCGTGCGGGGTGATTCCCTGCTCGATGGGCCTGTGGCGGTCGAGTTCGTTTCGAAGTGCGCCACCGAGCGCGATCGGATGGCCCTAGCGGTGCAGACCGCGGACCAGGCCTACATGCGGTGGTCTCAGGCGACCCTCTCGGTAAGTTTACTTGGCTCTGTTTTACTCAATGACTTGGGAGTTTTTCTGATCTCTCTTTCTTCGGACAGGCGATGCTCCATGGTCAGCACTTCCACAAGTGCTTGGAGAAGGAGATACACATCGAGAGGCAAAACGCGGAGAAGTACCTCCGTGAGCTGAACAAGGCCACGGATGAGCTGAAAGAGGCCCGGGCGATGGTGGCCGTCCATGAGGGCCAAATAAAGTCGCTCTGCAAGATCCACAAGCAGGATCGGGAGGACCTTGAGGCTAAGATCGCGGCCGAGGCGGCGAGGGGGAAGAAGGCAATGCAGGAGATGGAGTCGGCCTTGGGGGATACCATCATAGTGGTGCAGGACGAGGCGTACGAACAAGCCAAGTCCCATTTTAAACAGATATACCCCGAGCCGCACGTAGACCATCTCTACTATGGATGGACGCCGAACCTTCCTCTCACCCCGGGGGGCGATGATACGGGGGGCAATCAGGTCGATGAAGAGGTGCCAAACCCCCCTCACGAATAGATCTTTTTCTTTTTTTTTGTTTTGATGTAAATACCTTGGGCGGACTGGCCACCGCGGCTTTTGTATCAACATTTTTGAAAGAAATGAAATTTGTTTTTTGGGCCGATCCTTCTAGACTTGTGTTTTTTGTGATGTTTGTTCTCGTCTTTTGATAGACGCACGGGACCTGCGTCGCCCTTCCCGTTGTCGCCGAGGTACATCTGGATCGAGCCAGGGAGAAGGCCACGGAGGCAGCTTTGCTTCGTCAACAGAAGCAAGCTCGGGACCGAGCCGCCGCCATTAACTATTTTCTGAATAGGTCCAGGGAGCTCGGCTTGGAGTTGGCGCGCCTGAAGAAGGCCGTAGCCGACCGGGACTGGTGGGTTATCGAGACAGGCTGGTCCCTCTCGGATGCTTCGAGCGAGGGATCGGCTTCGGAGTCTTTTCTTCGTGAGGCCGTAGTTGAAAAGGAGCTAGAGATCCGCAGACTGAAGCTGGTGCTGGGCGCTGGTCTGAGAGAAGGGGCCAGCAACGTGACCCAGGGGTAGTCTCCGATATTTCTACCGGTCGGGGCGCAGCCCAAAGACGCAGGAAGCTCGGTGGCGAGAGTGACTTCCCGGTCCGGTCCGGCCGAGCATGATAGGTGTCCCGAATTCTAGTTCCCAGCCGAGTGTGAGTGAGTTGTGAGCTTTTCTCCTTGTATTTCTATCGCTGTTCATTGAGTTGTAAGCAACGATTAATGAATAAGAACATTTGATTTTCCACGCCCTGATCGTCTTGGTTGTTAGGGACGGTCGTCGGGCTAGTGTGCAGGGGTCGGCTCCGAGGTGACTTACTACAACGGGCGCGACTGTCGTGGCGTTTAGCTTTTCGATAAGCGATAATTGGCGACATTTCGCATTTCCATGAGCATTTATGGCGACGTTTCTCCTTCCGTCGTTTCTCATTCCCAGACGCAATAAATGAGGGCCTCAGGGGGCTATATAATCCCCCTCTCCCCTCGTTGGTGGCCAGGCTGTGAGCCGTCTGACTCGGGTGCCTGCCAAAAGCGGGCGCCAAGAGAATGAAATATTTCCGAGTACTCCGGATCGGAGGCACACCGATCACCCTCGGACTATTCGGGGTTCAGGCTGTTAGAGCCATGAGATCCCGGGTTGTTCGTTGGTGAGCGGTGGGCCGACCGATTGGTTCAGGGGTTTGGAGAGAGCCGAAGCGTGGCTCTTCTACCGTCCTCGAACAATTCGGGGTTTTGGGCTCGTAAGAGTAGTAAACCCCGAGTTGTTCGGGGGCGAGAGAAGGGTTAGCTGAACAGCTCGAAGGCCAGAGCGTTTGTTCCGGGATGGAGAGAGCAGCGGGTCGATGGCCCCCCTGATATCCTCGAACAATTCGGGGATTAGGCTAGTAAAGGCCGTAAAACCCCGAGTTGTTCGCGGGTGAGAAGGTGGTCAATAATTCGACACGAGGCTCGGGGTGTCTGCCGAAGGTGGACGCTCTAAACCTTAATAAAATTTTGTCAACACACGGTTGCGGTTCATAACCGAGCGTGGTGGCCGAGTGGTTTTGAAGAAAACTGCGGTTCGTCGAGCACTATGTTTGCGAGGGAACCAGTTGCAAGAGTGACGAGGTCGTCGCCGAGCGTTAAGGTCGCGGTGCCTTGTAGAAGGCACCCGCCTTGCTCGGGGTCGACGCCGAGCTCCTGCACATATTCTTAGGGACAGACGGTGCGGGCGTGGCTGGCAGATGTCGCCTCGTACATAGGTTGATGAGCTTCGAGAAACCCAAACCGAGCGAGGGACGGATGCCGGGCCCCCCATACCGGTGAGAAAGACAACTGCAGGCGTAGCAGAGGGTCGCCGCCGAGCGTCAAGGTCGCGGTGCCTTGTAGAAGGCACCCGCCTTGCTCGGGGTCGATGTCGAGCTCCTGCACATGTTCTCAGGGAGAGACGGTGCGGGCGTGGCTGGCGGATGTCGCCTCGTACATAGGTTGATGAGCTTCGAGAAGCCCAAACCGAGCGAGGGACGGATGCCGAGCCCCCATACCGGTGAGAAAGACAACTGTGGGCGTAGCAGAGGGTCGCCGCCGAGCGTCATGGTCGCGGTGCCTTATAGAAGGCACCCGCCTTGCTCGGGGTCGACGCCGAGCTCCTACACATGTTCTCAGGGAGAGACGGTGCGGGTGTGGCTGGCGGATGTCACCTCGTACATAGGTTGATGAGCTTCGAGAAGCCCAAACCGAGCGAGGGACGGATGCCGAGCCCCCATACTGGTGAGAAAGACAACTGCGGGCGTAGCAGAGGGTCGCCGCTGAGCGTCATGGTTGCGGTGCCTTGTAGAAGGCACCCGCCTTGCTCGGGATCGACGTCGAGCTCCTGCACATGTTCTCAGGGAGAGACAGTGTGGGCGTGGCTGGCGGATGTCACCTCATACATAGGTTAATGAGCTTCGAGAAGCCCAAACCGAGCGAGGGACGGATGCCGGGCCCCCATACCGGTGAGAAAGACAACTGCGGGCGTAGCAGAGGGTCGCCGCTGAGCGTCATGGTCGTGGTACCTTGTAGAAGGCACCTGCCTTGCTCGGGGTCGACGCCGAGCTCCTGCACATGTTCTCAGGGAGAGACGGTGCGGGCGTGGCTGGCGGATGTCGCCTCGTACATAGGTTGATGAGCTTCGAGAAGCCCAAACCGAGCGAGGGACATATGCCGAGCCCCCATACCGATGAGAAAGACAACTGCGGGTGTAGCAGGGGGTCGCCGCCGAGCGTCATGGTCGCGGTGCCTTGTAGAAGGCACCCGCCTTGCTCGGGGTCGACGCCGAGCTCCTGCACATGTTCTCAGGGAGAGACGGTGTGGGCGTGGAGGAAGCAGAGTTTTTTGATTGGATGCACATTACCAAAAAACCAACCAGACCGAACCGCCTGAGCATCGAGCCCTAAACTTGTATGAGAAGTTTTTTGGGCTCGAGTTGTTATCCGAGCGCCGAGCCCCCAAGCTTGTAAAAGAAGCTTTTTGGGCTCGCGCTGTTATCCGAGCGCCGAGCCCCCAAGCTTGTAAGAGAAGCTTTTTGGGCTCGGGCTGTTATCCGAGCGCCGAGCCCCTAAGCTTGTAAGAGAAGTTTTTTGGGCTCGCGCTATTTTTCGAACGCCGAGCTTGAGATATGTTCTTTATTTGTTACAAAATATGAAGCCATGGGCTTGTTTTAAGAAAGCTGGCATATTCACAATATATTTGAACCTTACAAAAGACCAGGCACGACGTGCCGATTACAATCATGATAATTTACATGGAGGCTACTCTCCTCCTAAGAACTTAATTAAGTGTTCCGCGTTCCAGGGCCTCTTGATGGGCTTGCCTTCGGCACTGGTCAGTCGGTAGGTGCTTGGGCGCACGACTTCAGATACTTTATACGGGCCCTCCCAATTTGGTGCCAACTTTCTCTCCTGGCCGGAATTGGATACCGCCAGCTTTCGGAGGACAAGATCTCCGAGTTTGATGTCCATTGGGTGCACCTTCTTGTTGTAGAACTTTTCAATTCTTTGCTGGTAGATGCTTCTTCTAAGGGCGGACTTTTCCCTAACCTCGTCTATGAGGTCCAGGTCGGCCCGCAGCTGTTGGGAGTTGGCGGCTTCGTCAAAAGCCATGACTCGAGGTGAAGGAATCCCGATCTCCAAGGGAATGACAGCCTTAGCGCCGTATGTTAATTTGATAGGGGATTCTCCCGTGGGGATTCTCTTCGTCGTTCGGTGGGCCCAGAGAACGCTCGGTAATTCGTCGACCCATAACCCCTTGGAAGAGTTATCGAGTCATTTCTTGAGGCTATCGAGGATTTGGCGGTTCGCGTTCTCAGCCTGGCCGTTAGACTGGGGATGGCATACTAAAGAGAAGCGCTGCTGGATCCCGAGATCTTTGCAGAACTTGCAGAAATTCCTACCCGCGAATTGAGTCCCATTATCCGTGATGAGCACCTGCGGAATCCCGAACCGACAGACGATGTGTTTCCAGAAGAATTGCTGGGTCTGTCGTTCGGTGATTGTTGCTAATGGCTTAGCCTCGATCCACTTGGTGAAATAGTCGATCGCCACAATGAGAAACTTTCGCTGGCCCGTTGCTTTCGGAAATGGGCCTACCAAATCCATCCCCCACATTGCAAAGGTGGTCAGACTGGCCATGGACCGGAGGTTCGCCTGAGGATCCCTCTTTACTGGGGAGAACCGTTGGCAGGGGCCACACTTCTTCACAAGGGCGAGGGCGTCCTGCAGCATAATGGGCAAGTAGTACCCGTGATTTAGCGCCTTCCGTGCTAGTGAACGGCTTCCCACGTGACACCCGCCGATCCCCTCGTGCAGCTCCTTGAGGGCGTACTTGGCTTCGTCTGGGCTTAGGCAGCGGAGGTAGGGTCTGCCATCTGTTGTTGTGTAGGATCTTTTGAAGAGGGTGGCATTGATGACCGCGAACCTTTCAGATCGGACCCTGATTCGCCTTGCTTCAGCTCGATCTTCGGGGAGCTCTCCCTTGACTAGAAAATTTTTGATAGCAGTGGTCCAGTCGTCTGGGGGAGCTCCGTCTTCAACGCACAGAACCTCCGGGGTGTCTGAACTTGGCTTCAACAGGACTTCAATTAGGACCATGCGGTCGAGGCCTTCAAAGGATGATGAAGCCAATTTTGACAGGGCGTCGGCCTGGGCGTTCAGCTCCCGTGGGATTCTTATGATAGCTGATTCGTCGAAGGACGATAAAAGCCGTTGGACGATGGCCCGGTACCTGATCATCCGATCATCACGGGCCTCGTAGTCCCCGGTGATCTGGCTGACCACCAGTTGAGAGTTGCTAAAGGCCTGGATCTGTTTGGCACCGGCTTGGTGAGCAAGGTTAAGCCCGGCGATCATCGCCTCGTATTCAGCCTCGTTGTTAGAGGCCGGGAAGTTAAGGCGGAGACAATACTGGAGGAGGAAACCGTCCGGACCTCGAAGAATGATGCCCGCACCACTCCCCATTTCGCAAGAGGAGCCATCGACGTAAACTTCCCACGTCTGGTCGGCTTCTTTATTCACGGGTTGCTCGGAGATGGTGCATTCGGTAATGAATTCGGCGAGGGCCTGCCCTTTGATGGATGTTCTGGGTTGATAGCTGATGTCGTACTGGCTGAGTTCGATCGACCATTTAACTAGTCGACCGGAGTTCTCGGGTTTGTAGAGCACGGCCTTCAAGGGTTGATCAGTGAGTACCTGGATCGAATGCGCCTGGAAGTAAGGACGAAGCTTCCGCGCTGCTATGATCAAGGCGTACGCCACCTTCTCCATTCTGGAATACCGGGTCTCGGCGTCGAGCAGGACTTTGTTCACATAGTAGAGGGGCTTTTGAACCCCTTCCTCTTCTCGGACGAGGATGGCGCTGAGCACGTTCTCCGAAGCGGATAGGTAGAGCCAGAGTGGCTCCCCTGGCTCGGGCTTGCTGAGGAGAGGAGGGTTGGCAAGGTACTCCTTCAACTGTGCGAAGGCCTCTTGCTGCTGAGTACCCCATTCGAACTTTCCAGTGCCGCGTAGTGCTTTGAAGAACGGGAGTGACTTCTCTCCGGATTTGGAGAGGAAATGGCCGATGGCCGCCAGTCGTCCCGTTAGCCTCTGGACTTCTTTGACATTCCTGGGAGGGGCCATGTCTATTATGGCCTGAATTTTTTTGGGGTTCGCCTCGATGCCGCGCTGGCTAACGATGAACCCTAAGAACTTCCCCGAGGAGATGCCGAAGGCGCACTTTGTCGGATTGAGCCTCATGTTGTGGGTTCGAAGGACCCCAAAGGCTTTTTCCAGGCCGGCGACGTGGTGCTGGCCTTGTTGACTTTTGACTAGCATGTCGTCGACGTACACCTCCATGTCACGCCCGATTTGATCTTTAAAGACTCGGTTGACGAGCCTCTGGTAGGTGGCGCCGGCGTTCTTCAGCCCGAAGGGCATGACTCGGTAGCAATACAGTCCCTGGTCTGTAACGAAGGACGTCTTGGTAATGTCTGGAGGAAACATCCGGATTTGGTTATAGCCTGAAAAGGCATCCATGAAGGAGAGAAGCTCGTGACCCGAGGTAGCATCGATCAGGGCATCAGTGTTGGGGAGAGGAAACGGATCCTTGGGGCATGCTTTGTTGAGGTCGGTAAAATCTATGCAGATCCTCCAGCTCCCGCTCGCCTTCTTCACCATGACGACGTTCGCCAACCATTCTGGGTAGCTGACCTCCTGTACAAAACGTGCGGACAAGAGTTTGTCCACTTCTGTGTTTACTGCCTGTTGTCGCTCAGGAGCGAACTTGCGCCGCTTTTGGACGACTGGCTTCGACCCGGGGATCACGCTGAGCTTGTGCATGATGAGATCTTCGGAGATACCGGGCATGTCAGAGGGCTTCTAGGCAAAGAGGTCGACATTGCACCGAATGCAAGCGATTAAGGCGGTCTTGAGGTCGGGGGCGAGGGAGCAGCTTACACGAAAGTGCTTCGATGCATCCCCTGTCTCGAACGAGACATCTTGCAGCTCGTCCGCCGACTCTGGCTCTGGCTGGGTCCTTTTGGGCTCCAGTTCGACGGCGTCGAGGGGAAAGACACCGCTTCCGATCGCTGTCATGTAGCACGAACGTGCTGCTTCCTGATTCCCACGGACCACCCCGATGCCAGTATTGGTAGGGAATTCATCTTCTGATGGTAGGCCGAGGGAACCGCCTGGAGGGAGCAGAGCCCCGGGCGGCCAAGGATGGCATTGTAGGCTGCCTTGACATTCACAACCATGAAGTCCATAGACTCGGTCCGTCTGTTGGGCTTTGTGCCTGCCGTGACGTCTAAGGTGACGATCCCTTGTATAGTCACGGGGACACCGGAGAATCCGTGTAGGGTATACCCGGCTGGCTTGAGTTTCCCGTGGGAGAGCTTCAGGTTCTCGAATGCTTCGAGGAACAGAATGTTTACCGAGCTCCCGTTGTCTACGAGGATTCTCCGGGCGTCGAAGTTCGCCATGCCGAGGTTGATGACGAGGGCGTCACAGTGAGGGAGCCGAACCCCCTCTAGATCCTCTCCTGAGAAGGAGACGGGGAGTTGCTAGACCGGGGGGGGGAGAGGGCCCTGGACGGTATTGACGTCCCGGATGAAGGCCTTGCGGGAAGTGTTGGATTCTCCTCCTATAGGCCCTCCGTGGATGCAATGCAGGATTGCTCGATCCTCTGGCTCCTCGGGATCTGGATCCCGCTCGGGACGTTGTCGGTGCCCTCGGGGAGGAGGGGAATCCCTCCTGTTTCTATTGTCCCGCGGTTCCCGGGTGCCTTCTCGTCTGAACTCTCGGAGGTACCCTCGTTGGATGAGGGCCTCAATTTCGTCCTTCAGGGCGCGGCAGTGATCTGTGTCGTCGCCGTTGTCCTGGTGAAAACGGCAATAGAACCGCTTATCCCTCTTCTTTCTGGTGTTGTTGGACGGTCGAGGTGGGTACTAGACGAGGTCGCTGTCTTCAATCGCTAAGAGGATTGTCGACACATTCTACGTCAGTGGGGTGTACCTCTCGAAGCAGGGGATCGGCGGAACCTTCTTTGCGGAGCCCCCGTCTCTTGGAGCTTTTTTCGCCGGCTCAATCTCGTAGGCCTTGCGCTTCCCCTTCCCGGGAGCTTCCTTCTGGTCCTCAGGATTGAGGGCCTCCTCGGCTCGGATATATTTTTCGACCCGGTTGAGGAGGTCGGGGAAGTCTATCGGCGGCTTCTTTGTCAGGGAGGCCTTTAGCTGTCCATGTCGGACGTTGTGGCGGAAGGCTGCCGAGGCAACACCGGGGTCGAGGGATGAGACTGACATCGCCTCGGTGGTGAACCTTCGGACGAACACCCGGAGGGGCTCCCCCTCCTTTTGCCGGAGTCCGAGCATTGATGCACTCGTTCTTTCGGCCTTTCGGCTGGTTACGAAGTGGGCGAGGAAGCTTCCCTCTAGCTGGTCGAAAGAATATATGGAGCCGGGGACGAGCTTGGAGAACCATTCCCGAGCCGGACCCGGAGTGTTGCGGGGAAGGCTCGGCACAGGAGGGGATCCGATGCGCTGTGAATCATCATGAGGGTCTTGAAGCCCTCCATGTGATCAGCAGGATCGCCCTCGCCGTCGTATGTCTCGAACTGAGGCGGACGGAAATTGCGGGGTATCTCCGCCTGCAGGATGAAGGCAGAGAAAGGAGGACGAACCGGCCGGTACCCCGGAGTTGCTTTTGGGTCGCCGTTACCAACGTGGTCGAGGCGCTCCTCCATTTCTTGGAGGCGCTTCAAAATGTCGCCATCATACTCTGGGGGGATTGTCGAGTGGCGAGACACGGTAGCCTCGGCCTGTGACCATGTGTGGGAACGGCGGGCATTCTCGTTGACGGGGACTCCTCGGAGGGCACCCAAGATTTCCCTTCGGAAGTCTTGAAATTCCTGGTGGGTAACCGGGGCCCCTTCGGCCCGGTTCAGCTGAGCAGACGGTTGCCGACCGACTCGGCTGAGCGCAGGCTCCCGCCCTTGGGACGGGGGTCTGGCATGGTTCGGAGCCCCTTGGGATGGGGGTCTGGGATGGTTCGGAGCCGAGTTGGAAGCGGCTCCTTTCTGCCACGGCTGGCCTGGCGGTTCGAGATTACCCCCCGTAGGTCGCTCTAGACCGGGCGGGAGGCGTTCGGCTGGGGTCCGTGGCCGACCCTTTTATTGTTTGGTCCCTGAGCATCGGCATCGATGCCTTGCGGAGGCACGTCGTGTCGGCGTGCGGAGGTAACAGCTTTTGCAGCTTTGGGTGCCATGTGAGCTCGGGTCGACGGGAATGCCGACAGGGGCGGCACTTGGGTCGGCGTCTACGAGGGTACCGTTGGAAGCGAGGCTCAGATTGGCGTCTATGATAGGCAGATTCCCATAGACGGCGCCATCCTGATGCGGTTTGTTTTTGGGGAACATGTGGATGCACCATGCGTGAATTCTTACTCGATTTGTTTTGAAGGAAGAGACACCTATGCAGACGATCCTTGGCTGGACGAACGGTACTGAGGTAGGCGATATTTGAGGTGGAGGCTGATGCCCGGCTCGGATCTCTGGGGCTCGGATCCGAGGGTCTCGTGTACCTGCAGACGGTCTCGAAACACCGGGGTTGGTCCCGGTGGCAGACCCTCCGACGATCTAGTCAGTCACTAAGGAAGAGTAACAGTAACTAGGGTTTGAGTGGGCAAGAGTTGATTACCTGGAGAAGGAGTAGGGGTCTGGTATTTATAGAAGATGCCAACCGGGTCTGGACCCGTTTGGGGCCGGGTCTGGACCCGGTTGCCTGTGTGGCTGAAGCGGTGGAATCCCGGGCGGTTTTAGGCCTGACGTGGCAGATGCCCGGGCGGTTTCCCGAGCTGACGTGGCAGCAGTCCGGGCGGTTTTCCGACGCTGACGTGACCGATCTGGAGGATCAGGTGGTGCGCGCATCTTGAGGGGATCCTGTGGCCCAAGATGGGCCACGTTGTTCCTAACCCATATCAATATCTAAAGATTCTTCCTCTTGCCGAAATCATAGCCTTCCTTGGGAATCATTATCAAAGTTTTCGCTACTAAACTAGAGGTTACCAAGGAATTTTGCACCATACGGTGCTACCGAATGCACCAGCTACACCATGGATCCGATAAGGATATTGTGGTCTGCATGGAATATGGGATACATAGGAAGGCATCGAATTCACCAGCTACACCTCATGGAAAATGGATGCGTAGGGATGTTGTGCTCTACCGCAAACACAATCGCGAAGTAGAAAGTACCAAATATTCCTAAAGGGTACATCCAAGAAACATCACAGTGATATCCTATGTAAAATCTTGAAAATTTGTAAAGTGAGAATCAACTTTGCTAAGCATTTTTTGCATTAACAAGGTGTTATCAACACACTCCATTCCAAAGTGATTAAACATATTAATCTATACAAAGGACCAAAGCTACAGAATCATTTTAGCTTGCTCATATGTAACATGGCTGTTCATCCTTATCATGATATCATCTCTCCATGTCTTTAAAAACTTCAGAACTTGGATTTGCAACTAACATCAAGAGATGATATCTTTCTCTTTCATCACCATTGATGATTATGATGATGCCTTTTTAATAATTACTAGAATCTCTTCTTTATGGATTAAGAGAGTATTCAAAGACATCCTGCCCTCCAACTAACACTCTTTTTGCCAACCCAAGCATCATGCCTGAAATAAAAACTAGAGTTATTATGAGATTGGGAACTTGGGGTTCTGTTCTCTTGAAGGTTAGCAATCAAAGTTGGAAGTTGCACGTGTTTATCCCGAGCATAACTGTTTTAATTAGATTTTTTTCCCGTAATTAAATAATGATTAAGAACAATGCATGAACTAAGTGATATGGTATCCACTAGAAATGTCTTTAAAGTAGGGAGTGGCATCATTCTAATAAGGTTAATAAACTTTTTAAAGGTTATTGACTAGTTCTAAGTTATTGAATATATATTAGATATGATTAAGGTTCATTTTGCGCGGCAAATTGGTTAAGTTGCCTCCTAATTTGACCAAATTGAGGATAGTATTTTTGGTTATATTTTTATTTTTTTTAAAATGTTAGGCCAAAGCTTTATATGTAGGACCAACTTGACAAATAACAGCACATTATCAAAGTGTGAGAAGATGCAATAAAATTTCATAATTTCTTAAATTTGCTCAAAATCTGCAGAAAATTGGCCATGAATGTTGACAAAACATTAAAACATTAAATTTCTCGAAACCAATTGATAAATGCAAAATATAGCTAACGAAAGTTGGCAAAATGCTGAAATTCAAAAAATCGACGTGGATTATATATATATATAGGCAATGCTCCATTGTAAACCACCTAGACCTAAGTTATATTATAATCTACGCCACTGTTCCCAACAGCGGCCGGCTTAGGTTATTATCTAAGTCGTTGTTGAACTTCAACAACACAACGAACTTCAACAACGGCTTAGATTTATAACCTAGGCCACTGTTGGGAACAGCTGGCTAGGTGGTTTTCACACCAAAATACTCCAAATGGTAACCATATATATATAGCATAGGAAAGTTGGCCAAAACATTGAATTTAGAATTTCTGGAAATCATTCAAGAAAGACGAACCAGCTTATGAGAGTTTGACCAAAATACTAGACTTCATAATCTTTCAAATATTGGTAAAAAACAGTGGACTACATAACTCACAAAAGTTGTTCAAAACATTGTAACCCTAATAAGGATGGATTGTAACTTACGAAAGTTGACTATGTTAAGATAAATTAGAGAGATGAAAACAATACTGAATATTGAATTGAGTTTAATCAAGTACAATACCACCTATATATAGGAGGAGAACAAATATCAAAACAACTCTACAATCAATATGGAACTATAATAATATCTAACACCCTCACTCAAACTCACGATGGGTCAAACAGTGTGAGTTTGCCTACTAAGTATCTAAATCTCGCCGCCGTGGATTGCCGAAGAGGAGAAGCAGTGGATATGCTGGGTTTTTTTTTTTTTTTTTTTTTTTTTTTTGTGATTTTGAGGATTTTTGGCTTTTGGAATTTGAGGATTTTTGGACGGAAAAAATTTAAGAGAAGAAAATTTGTATAATTGGCTCTGATACCATGTTAAGATAAATAAGAGAGATGAAAACAATATTGAATATTGAATTGAGTTCAACCAAGTACAATACCACCTATATATAGGAGGAGAATAGATATCAAAACAACTCTACAACCAATATGGGACTATAATAATATCTAACAGACCAAAATACTGAAATTTAGAGTTTCTTGAAATCAACCAAGCACGTAGGATATAGTGGTCAAAAGACTCAAAACACTTAAAATTTGAAATTCTCAAAAATGATCAAAAAATGATCAAACCTAACCAGCCAACCCACAGGTTGTGCACCGTTCGATCCGTACGGGTCAAACGTTGGGTTTGCTGCTACTGCTATTTCTTTCTTTTTGTGTGTGCGTGTGTGTGTCTTGGGGGGGGGGGGGGGGGCTGGGGGCTATAAAAACCCATTAATTTCACTTTAATTTTTTCACACCTCCAAATATCAACTATCTTACTCTCTCTAGTGCTACTACTAAATTCAATCAAGTTCATTCAACAAAGAAGTAAGCAAAAAATAAGTGAACAATTTCGATCGTATCGAATTCATGTTGACTCAACACTCTCAATTACGTCTACTACAAACTCTTTTAACAAAGAAGCTCTCTCTCTCTCTCTCTTTCTACGTCTACTTTTGATTTATTAAATATTGTTACTCAATATAAAACAATTATACATAACTTTTGTATTCCGAAAAACATGGACAATTTTCAAATGACTGCCGAATCATAGCATTTTGCTGAAGCTTTGTTAAGATTTTTGGAATCTTTTAAAACAGCAACTTCGAAATTTTCAAAATCATATGATTCTACTTTTAATTGTATTTTGATTTCAAAAATTTCTATGATGCAAACTTTTCAAGACATGATTTCGGACTCTTACATTAGTCATATAGTTGAACTGGCTTATATTAAAATTTTGAAGTATTTTAATCATCCTCCTATGTTGTATTGTATTGCTACTTTTATGGATCCTCGTATCAAATTAGCAGGTACGAGGAGTTTGATTAAAATATTTTTTTACTATACTTGGAGACGAATCTTCTTATGATTGTGATGAATATTTAGCTAAATTTGAGTCTACTTTGAATAATTTGTATGATTATTATGATAGTACTTTTACGTCTAGCAGTACAACTAGTATAGTTACTTCTTCTTCTTCTACTTCTAGTGGTAAGAGTAAGAGTACATTAGAGTATGCCATTGATAATTTACTTACTCGTATTCAATCAAAAAAATCTAGGACTAATGCACCTAATGAATTAAACTGGTATAATCAATAAGATAGTGAGGTTCTAGTTGTAAGATTGATGTGCTACAATGGTGGAAAGAACATGAAAATATTTTTCAAATTCTTTCATATATAGCTAGAGATCTATTAACACCTCATATCTTTACAGTTGCTTCAGAAAGTATTTTTTTACAAGTGGCAGAATTTTCACAGATTTTGAAGCCGGATTCGTTGAAAATGCTCGTGTGTACAGAAGATTGGATGAAGGCTAAAGACAGGACTCGAGAAAAAATCGTCTCTATCTCAACAAGTGGAAGCAAATCGCCTAAAGATCAACAACAAGAGTAGAGAATTTAGGGCGATGAGATCCTAGGTTTAGGTTAAGTAGAGGTGCACTACAGTAGTCCAATCCCCTCTCTTTAGTCAAACTCTAGGCTATCTCGAACTCTAGATTATCCCCTTAGTTAAACATGTAATTCAAGAAAATTGTATGTTTTTTTTTTGATTTTTATTACATGTATTTGTAAGTAAAAAAGTTGTAAAAAATTCATAGAAGTTGAAATGAATAATATATACAATTTTGTTTCACTCTTATACTTGTTGTACATATATTTATCTTTTTTTGGAGTTCAAAAAATAATAATAATAAACCCAACATAATCCTGGGCCAACCCACGACCCGGCCCGACCTGAATCGAGTTCAACCCGTACGGGTTTGCAGATCGATTGGGTCGAGTTTTGAACTTCTCAACCCAACTCGGTTAATGACCCAACCCGACCCGAGCATGCCCAAAACCAGGGGAACCCCGGGCAGTTTGGGCCCGGCCTGACCCAAATGCCAACCCTACCAACACCCCTCTTTCTCTTCGTCACCTTATGACAACCTTCCCAAACAGATATAACTCTACCTCAAGTTATGTACATGTGGCCCCGTGGTTCCAAAGCTCCCAAGGATTCAAGATTCTGCTTCAACAAAGAAATACGCATGATGTTCTTTAGTGTGTACATGTTTCCATCTGGTGCTGCCAACTCGTCTGTTCCCTCACTCACTACTTCACAAATCTCACCAACCACCGTTCTCACACATCGATCTCCTGTGAACTTGTAAGTAGAAAATATACCTCTCTTAGAGTATATATGAGAAAAACTACCTGAATTAAGAAACCAGCCTAAATACATCTATAGAATTTGAGATAAGAGAACAGTCTAAGTTATCACCTGATTCAGCATCACTAGCAACACTACCAATGTTGACACTTTTCCGATTCAGCAACTTGCGACAATCTCTTTTGTTATTGTAACATCCTAGAAATTTTAAATATGTTTTCGGAATTAATATATGATTTGTGATAATTTTTTGTGATTTTTTTTTTGACTGGCAAAAGGTAGGATTATCCTACCTCACAGAAAATATATAGATTGATAAGAAAAGTTGTAAGACGAATACAAAAAACCACTGTAGGAGGATCAATCGAGTAGTGGGTGAGTCGTGGTTCGAGATGGCATGCCGTTGAGTTGTAGAGAGGACATTGGACAATTGTCGTGCACCTCTACTAGTCCCAAAGACATGATCTCATCCTCCTTTCTCACCCTAATCATAGCCCTTAACAACAACAAAAAGAAACCTCCTTCAGTCGGTAAAAAGAGCAAACAGTGCTAAAAACAAGAGTTCATCAGAAGTATCGGACCAACATTGTCCCAAAAAATAGAAACAGAAACAGAGATGCCATATCGTTGATCAACTTGGGGAATTGCCTGCACTGCCACCACTTCTTAACTTCATGAGATCACTGTCACCTATGCCCCAGAGTTCCTCAAGTATCTTGGCTTTCTTCTTCGACTCTCCGCTTGAATCTAGCCAATATGAGAACCAAAATTTTGCATTAGTGACTAGCTTATCCACATTAGTAAGCTTGCTGTAAAAGATTCTATCGTTCCTAGCATTCCATAAACTCCAACAAACAGCTATTGTAACCAAATGCCATGAGTGAGTGAATTTGTGCTTATTGTATCAAAACACCAATATGTGAAGCATTCACTAATAGAAGACGGCAGATTTGTGATACGGAAGCTTTGTGTGAAATGCAGCCAGGTTTGAGCAGCCAAGGGGCATTCAAAGAAAATATGATAGGTGGTTTCAATCCGACATGCACTGGATGTGCATGTAAGATCACCATCCCATCCTCTAGAATGTATCCTATCTTTGGAGTTTAGTTTTTCCCAACTCAGAATCCAAATGAATATTTTGCATTTAAGGGGTGCACAATTCTGCCAGCAAGCTCGATAGAAAGGGGAGATAAGGCCAGAAATGTTGTAGAAATCATAGGCTGATTTCACAGTATATCTCCCTATGCTAGAGCGATTCCAGCGTGCAATATCAGAGGAAGGGGAAGGTTGGATGTTAGAAAGTAATTGCAGTAGTTTTCTCTTTTCATGGAGGATGGTGGTAGAAGAAGAGGTATGGAGGCTAGGTCTCCAAGTCCAGATGCTTTGGTCTATGGTGCCCTGAGAGCGCAGCGAAGCTTCTTTGTTCCATGTAGCTTCAAATAAAGTTGGGAATAATGTGACAATGTTGTTACCCTCTATCCATTTAGAAGTCCAAAACTTAAGCTTAGAACCATCACCAAGTTGCCAAGTGATGCCTTGGTCGAATTGCTCTTTTAGCTTGAATACATTCTTCCAATATCTGAGGCCTGGGTCTTGCAGATGAAGTCATTTGTTGTGCTATTGAAGTAGAGGGACTTGAGAGTTTGGGTGCAAAGAGAATCTTTAGTAAATATTTTCCACCACCATTTCATGAGAAGTGCATTGTTGAATTGGTTTAGGTCCAAGACCCCAAGGCCTCCCTGCTTTTTTGGTTGACAGATACGCTTCCAACTTGTGCAAGAAACCTCCGTTGCCCTGGTGTCTCCTCCAACCCAGAAGAATCTACTTCTGATTTGATCAATTCTGGCTATAACCCACTGGGGCAGCTTGAAGAAAGAGGCGAAGTAAGTTGGCAAGGCACTAAGAACAGAGTTGATAAGAATAAGTCTCCCCCCTAGATAAGAGACGACCTTTCCACGTGGAAAATCTCCTCTCAATTTTAAGAAGAAGAGGTTGCCAGTCATTCTTCTTGAGCCTGTCTTTAGATAGTGGCATACCTAGATATCTGGTGGGCGGGGAGTCTTGTTTGTAGCCTAGGATGTGAGCAAATGCATGAAGCTTGGCTTGAGAGTGCCCAAAGTAGAGGATAGAAGACTTTGAAAGGTTGATATGGAGGCCGAAGACATTCGCAAAGAGATACAGGAGCACTTTAAGATGGAGCACGTCTTGCTCATCCCCTTTGCAGAAAATGAGCGTATCAGCAAATTGAAGAATGGAGAGGTGAGCTAAGGAGCCTCGGAGGTTTAGCTGAGAGAAAGTGCCTTTTCTCTACCAGTGCGTAACATTTGTGCTTGAACATCAACAGCTAGGATGAATAGCATCGGGGGATAGAGGATCACCTTGTTTGAGTCCCCTTCTAGAAATAATGGTCTTTCCTCCAATGTCATTGATCAAAACAGAGGATTTGGTAGAATGAAGGATGGATTTGATCCAAGAGCACCAGCGTGGGCCAAATCCTATGGCAGTTAGATGCTGCTCCAAGAATTCCCAGCTAAGAGTATCAAAAGCCTTACGAAAATCAATTTTAAGCATTAAAGTATCTAATTTCTTAGAATGGCACAGGTTGATTTCTTCGTGAGCCACAAGAAAGCAATCCACTGTAGATTTACCTTTGAGGAAGGCACTTTGCGAAGAGGACACTAGGGTATGCAGAATGGGGCTCAACCTGTTAACTAGAATTTTGGTGAAGATCTTCATGGAGCAATTGAGCAGGCTAATAGGGCGATAGTCAGATATTGAGGAGGCACCTTCACATTTAGGAATGAGAATAATAGTAGAGTAGTTAAGTCTGCTAATGTTAGCTTCCCCATTTTGGATGGCCAGTAGCATACAGCACAGGTCATCTTGGATAGTCTCCCAGTGCTGCTGATAAAAAAGCATAGAGAAGTCATCGGGTCCGAGTGCTTTGTCTCCATTCATGCTGAATATTGCTTGCTTGATCTTTTCCTTATTGAAGGGGGCTTCAAGCACAGAAAGGTCAGTAGTTGTGGGGGGATATAGAGAGGCCTAGTCGACTCTGAAGTCAGGAGCTGAGTTGGTGCCACAAATTTCGTTGAAATGTTGTTCATAACATGATCGAATTGCGGACTGATCTGTGATGAGGTCACCATTGTGAATAAGGGAGTAAATGAAGTTCTTGTGTTGCCTCCCATTAGCCATAGAGTGGAAGAATTTTGTATTGGCATTGCCTTCTTGGATCCAGGTGATTCTAGATCTTTGTCTCCAGTAAGTGACTTCCGCTTGTATCAATTGTTGATACTCTGTGTGGGCAGCGGAGAGCTCAGCGGATTGGGAGGGGTTTAAAGCTTGAGAGTCAGCTAGGATATCGAGGCTATGAATAACCTCAAGGAGAGACTTTTTGCGAAGCGGAATGTGGCCGAATTCCTTATTCCTCCATCGTCTAATCCTTCTCCTCAGAAGAACTAACTTCTTGGCAAATATGTCTACTTGTGAGCCTGTGCAGCTGAAGTTCGACCACCAAGTGAGGATGTTATGATTAAAGTTCTTGTGGGAGCCCCACACTTTCTCAAATTTGAAGTAATGAAATTTGTTCTGAATTGCTTGGGAGTCAGGAATAATAGGGCAGTGATCTGAAGCAATGCGGGGGAGGGAATGCTGAATACAAGAGGGAAATGATTAATCAAATTGGTTGGAGATCAGGAATCTGTCCAATCGAGCAAAAGAATGATTATCTCTTAGGTTAGACTAGGTGAACTTCCGACCTGCTTGCGGAAGATCAATGAGTTGTAGATGCTAAATCCAATTGCATAAGTTTTTCATATCTCTACTAGAGCCAGTACCTCTATTTCTTTCATGATTGGAAATAGTCACATTGAAGTCCCCACAGACTACCCAAGCATCACAGAGCAGTCTTCTTCACTGTAAGATTTCATAAAAACAGAGTTCTCTGTCATCTAGTTCAAAGGGGGGCATAGACGGAGGTTAAGGACCATTCAAAACCAGATGACCTGATGCGGAAGGAGAGGGAAATTAAGAATATGTCGATTGCGCAGTAGATGCAATCTAGGACATTGTCATTCCATCCAATTAGGATACCGCCATGACTATCAATAGCATCTAGTGATCTCCAATTAGTGATTAAATTGCCTCCAATAGAAGAGAGTTTGTGGGGAGAGGGCTTGGATAACTTGAATTCTTGCAGGCAGGCCACAGTAATTTGAGCATTACGAAGGCCATCTTTGATCAGGGCACATTTGTTAGGGTTGCCTAACCCACGAACATTCCAACTGCCAATCTTTATTGAAAAAATGAACACACAGCAAAAGCAATAACAAGCTAGGGGGCCAATAAACTCAGGCAACTAGATGAGCTGTTGTTGTTGATCCGGGGGATCAACTGCAACCACTGCAACTTGCTTGAGTTTGTCGATTGAGTGTGGCCCAGTAGCCTCCACTCCTACAGATTCAGCTACCTCAATGATATCCTAGTTAGAAAGTAAAGCGAAAGGATTACAACATGCATTGGTAACTGAAAGCATAGAAGAGGAGGTACCTTCATACTTGCAGAGGGAAGCAGCCTTAGGAGAGGATCGAAGGTGCTGCATAAATAGTCTGGACGAAGAGAATTTGGTGGCAGATCTACAGCGCTTGCGGTGCTTGGTAGCTCCTTCTTCAAAACCAGGGGGGGCAGAGCCTTAGCAAGAGGAGGAGACATTAAGGCGATGCCTTGGGATGAGGGATTTGGTCTTGAAGCTGGCGGCTCTTGCGCCCCTGGTGCCTAAGCTGAATTGCATGGTCTTTGGGGCCTCAAGTTTGGCAACACGCTTGCTAACAGCTGCCTCAAGTGTCGACTCCACCGTAGGTTGAATTTCCAGGAATAGGGACGGAGGAATATTGACAATCTTGCCTTTCCACTCCATTTGGCACACCTCTTCTTCAGGTAGGATATCATGCAAACTGGCAGAGCTGTCGGGGTGGGTTTGTGATGCACCAGTAGAAATTTCCAAATTTCCCTTCGGAGAATCTGATTGAATCTCTATAATAGGGGGAGCGTTGAAGACAAAGCTAGTGCCAGGATTTTCCTTAACTGGTTCGGCTATTTGCTGAGGATGTTGGGGAGGGACCAATTTTGGAACTTTCACACTCGAGTCTGCTATACCAGAAATATTCAAAAATTGATTTGCAAAAAAGAAAAGATTCTGAGGCTGCGGTGACTGTGCTGCGGATCCCCTAACTGATTGATCTACCTCCTGGATCTTCGCCTTTCCTTTTTGATCTCCGATGATTCCTTGATTCCCTTCCTGGATATGCGGGGGGTTGATTTCCATGTGTTTCTCCACCGGCGCTTCCCTCCGACGCCAGAAGCTAGTGGACGAGCCAGTTTTTGCAGAAAAAATCTGCACTCTGCCGCTTGCAACGTCCTCAGATGGGATAAGGTTGTCGAGAATAAGCACAGGCACCTCATGAATTTGTAGTTCCTTAGTCCAAGGCACTCTATAGTGGATGAGAATGTTCTTCGGAATGTGGCTAACGTCTTCTACTTCGATTAGGATAAGGGCCTGATGACGGGAAACCATATTTTTCATGTCACCGCTCATGGTAACGAACTTGCCGAATGGCTGAATGAGCTGCTCGATGGAGCTCTGGTTCCACATGTGGAAAGGCAACATAGGTACGTTGATCCCGATGTAGCTTGGCTTTGGCTTCATCTTGGCTCCATACTCCATCGACCAAGGAGAGAATGTTGCGTTAAAGCTAGAGAATTGGAAGACACCGTCGACAATCGCCATCTTGGCCTCTTCCTCCGTTGGAAATTGAACGTGGAACACCCCATCACTAACTCTCTTAACCACCCACCAACCTCCTTGGAGCTTCCAAGCAAAATTTAAAGCACTCTCAACAGTTGCCGAATCAAGACGGGAGTAGGGGTTGATCAGATGGAGAAAAGCGCTTGCATGCAGCGCTGGGAGGGCAGAGGCTATTTCTGAGATATGGGTAATCTCAACGGCCATGGATTCTCGCCTGTTGAAGATCGGACAAACGCGAACACGATGACCGAACTTCCGGCAGTTGAAGCAGTGAATCCCGCTTTTGCGGTAGTCTGCCGCCAAATGATCAGTGTCTCCGCATCGCATGCAGCGAGTTTCCATTCTATTTCGGCAATTTTGGTGATGAGGTTTGATATGGTGACGGGGGTAGGGATTTGGGGGGAATGAGGATTTGGGGAGAAGAGGGGGTTTTTTTGGTTGAGAATGGAGAGGGATAGACTGCAGGAATGGTGGGCGGTGAGATCGAGGGGGGTAATGATGAGGAGTAGGGGTCATTAGAACCTAAGCAAAAGATTTGCTCTTATTCCAAGGCAGCCATGCACGCGCCTCTCTCCTCTCTCTTCTCTCATTTTTTTAATCTATTTTTTTGTGATTTATTAAGCATTTTTCTAAAATTTATCTTTTCGCACGTGCAAATATTTTTTTTGGGAAATAAAAAAGTCAGAAATTTTATTTGGAAAATCTAATCTTTATTAGTGGATAGTAATTCTAAATTTTCTGGATTTTTTTGAATAATTTATGGCATATTTGCAAATATTTCGAAGTGAATGGTTTTTTTGTAAAATTGCCACTCTGAGGCAAATTTTTGAAAATTGAAATTTCGGGATGCAGTGAGGGCCGGCTAGATTGGAGGAGTTAGGGGTTAGATGTTTTTTTATTATTGATTTGGTTTGATTTAACTAATTAATTTGGAAAGATCTATACATGTAAGAATATATTTTCTGTAGGGACATTTTGTAAAATGTTCGTATAAACCCTAGTGAAGAGTCCCGGCCTATATTAACAGCAGCAGCTACTGCACTCCACTGTGGTGAACAAAAATTTATCCTCTTTATTATTTATTGGAGTTTGGGGGCTTGAATCTCTAATTTTTGCAAGGAGGAGGAGGATGAGCTTTTCTTTTCTTATTATTATTTTCCTTCAATTGGTCTTCTTTGAGGTGAGTAATCTTCCAACTTTCTTGATGTGTTTTTTTTCCTTCTCATGAACAATATAGAATCATGATATGGTTTAGACTTTGCAAGATTATGATTATATTGGCAGAAATATGATGTTTTGTTTATGAGATGATTGTAGAGATGAATTGATAGATAAAAGAATTGTTTATTAAGATGATAAAAAAAATTAAATCTTGATGCATTGACACTCTTATGTTGATTCTCTTGAATGATGAATATTTGATGCATGAAAGATCATTTATATTTTTATGAACCCATGTATTATTGTGGATGATTAGAGTTATCATACGTTCTAAACATTCATATTGATCTAAAATAAGTTGCTCTGGAATAATGGAGTTTTCTATGCATGAAAGATCAAAATTTTTGTTTATAAAATTAGATCTGATGAACATATATGTTATTGTAGATGTGTAGATCTTATTGTATGATTAAAGAACATGTTTTTGCATAATTAAAAGATGAAGTTTTGGTGAATTATTCGCTGTTTTTTTTTTTGAACTTATGATGGGTTAAAAACTAGAATTTTTATACACAAATATGAATCAAAATCATCGTAAAAACATATGTCGAAGTTATAGGAACCTAGGGTTAGGGATTTTCGGGGTTAAACCCTAAACCTAGGGTTGCTCGGGGGGTTAGGTCAGCACAGCGCCAGGGTTGCACAGTGCCAACCCGAGCACTGTGCAAACCCAGGCTGTCATTTTTTTGGCTTTCAGTTTGGGGTTGGCTCTATTTTTTTAGGAGCTTTTGTGAGGGGGTTGTGTGCTACGGTTTGAGGAACACTAGTATATATATAGAAGTGCATATGTAAGTATTTAATCTAATTTTTATGTGAGATTCGATTGAGTTTTGATTGAGTTTTGAAGTTGTTAAATTTCATATTTTTACAAAATTCTAGTTTCAGTTTATTGACGATTTAGAGCTTTAAAATTTGGTGCGAATGGTTTAGAAATTTGGTGACATGATCTATGTTTATTAAGTAAATATAAACTCAATTTTCCATAATTTAATATTCATTTTTGAATGGACTGTTCTTAAGGATAAGATGTAACACCACGTGTTAAGAATAAATATATATATAATTAATTAATAGTGGCAGTGCCCTATAGAATTTCGATGGGGGGCTTTCATGGAAAAATTAAATGAAGGGGGGCCCACGGGAAGGCAGGCAGCGGTTCTGCTGTACGGCTATGCCCACGTGGGCGTGATGACGTCAGCGTGGGGGGGCCCACCCGGTTTGAAAGAGACAACAGCTGAGGCTGCTGCTGCTGCTGCAGCCACGTGGCTGGTCACGTGGGGCCTGCCCAGGGCTTTATTGTTTGTTCTTTCGCGAGAGAAAGAATGGGGATGTGGGGTTGTTTAATCCCATATCGGAGTGTTTGTAATTGATTAAATATATATATATAATTGCGTGGAATTAGAGGTCACCAATCAAGTATAGCACCTTTTATGAGGTAAGCCTGTGGTGGGCAGTTGTTAGAAAAATTGCTGTTTTGGGCCGGAGTGTTACAAATGGTATCAGAGCCAACTTTCCACACCAAGTGTGGGTACAGAATGGTAGGTTATGCCTGAGAGGGAGCGAAGTTGGGTCAGGTCGTAAATCCACTGAGGTGGGCTAGGGGACTGGACAACCCGCAGAATCAGGGTACGCCATTCCACATCGGCTAGAAAGAAGTTCATGGTGCTACATTGCAAGTCTGGGCTTCAGCGAGGACACTGAATTCTTAAGGGGGGTGTGTGTAAAACCCCGTGTTACGAATAGATATATATATAATTAATTAATAGTGGCAGTGCTAGAGCTGGTATCGGGTCCTATCGGGTCGGGTCCTCCACTACCCGGACCCAGACCCGGTACCTACGGGTCCAAAAATTGGACCCGGACCAGGACTTCCAAGAACCGGGTCCAATTCCGGGTCCTAGGTAAAAAAAATTACCCGTCGGGTCCAGTAGTATAGAATAAATATTTGCACTTAAGTATTTTTGCACCCGGTACCCTACGATTCTAACAATTTTTGCACTTAAGTATATGAATTAATATTATATTTACACATCTATCTTCAACAATTACTTTTATATGTATATTCTTATAACCCCATTATTCAAATTCTATATGTTTGGGGGTATTTTTTAACGGGTCTGAGTCTGGATCGGTTCTATTTTTAGCGGACCCGGATCCGTATAGATCGGGTCGGTTCCGGTCTAATGTCGGGTCCGAGTCGGGTCCAGGAATCAGGTAAATGTGACAATGCTAGGCAGTGCCTTATAGAATTTCTATGGGGGGCTTTCATGAAAAAATTAAATGGAGGGGGGCCCACGGGATGGCAGGCAGCGGTTCTGCTGTGCGGCTATGCCCACGTGGGCGTGATGACGTTAGCGGGGGGGGGGGGGGGGGGGGGGCACCCGGTTTGAAAAAGACAGCAGCTGAGGCTATTGCTGCTGCAGCCACGTGGCTGGTTACGTGGGGCCCGCCCAGGGCTTTTCTGTGTGTTCTTTCGCGAGAGAAAGAACGAGGATGTGGGGTTGTTTAATCCCATATCAGGAGTGTTTGAGATTATATATATATATATATATATATATATATATATATATATATATATATATATATATATATATATATATATATAATTGCTTGGAATTAGAGGCCACCAATCAGCTATAGCACCTTTTATGAGGTAAGCCTGTGGTGGGCAGTTGTTAGAAAAATTGTTGTTTCGGACGGGGTGTTACATAAGAAGGTATAACTTTCAGATTTTTGGATGATAGATAGATTTTAGAATTTGTTGAATTTAAACCCTTTAAATTAATTTGTTTGAGTTCATATTTTTATGGTGATTTCTTTGATATGTGCTTGATTTAAATTAACTTTTCCATAATTTAATATTAATTTTGGAGTGTACTGTTTTGAAGAACAACATCATATTACTTTCTGATTTCGTGAAAATCTAGTTTCATTTTTCGATATATTCAAGTAATGGTTCGGGAAAAATAAATCTATATTTTTGTAGACGAAATTCTCAGTTTTGAAGGGTTGTATGTTTCAGTTTCGAAGGATAATTATTTCAGATGTTTAAGAGTTATTATCAGTTTAAAGAGGTGTAAATTTCAGATTTTGGGGATGAGGTCCCATATATTTAAGAGATTTGTTTCAGTTGAGATTGAATAAATTTCTAGTTAAATAAGCTGAAATTTAAGAATGAATGGGAAGTGAGATTCAAAAAGGTGAGTTTAAAAAAATTTCGTAAGTTGAATTTGTTTCCATATATGAAAGAATATTTTGTAGGCTAAATTTGAAAAAAAAAACCCTTGAACTATGGCCTTTATGCATAAAACCCCTATGACCTTTTTTTATGCAGAAAACCCCCATGAACTATTGTTGCAAAAAACTCACCCCGCCAACGTGAGACTTCTGCTAAAGTTAAGGAAGGTTTTTGACAATAATGCGAAAGATACATGATGTTTTTTGAAACAACTTGCAAAGATAAATGAGGTTATCTGATACAAGTAGAAAAATTAGATGTGGTTTTTTGAAATACTTCAGGGTTTTTTTTGCAACAATCATACTTCAGGGAGGTTTTCTGCATTAAAAAAAAGGTCAGGGGGGTTTTCCGCATAAAGGCCATAGTTCAAGGTTTTTTTTTTTTTCGAATTTAGACTATTTTGTATTATTGAACCAAGTTGGGTTGATTTGAGATTTAGGGTTATGTTGTGGACCCTAGTAAGTTAGTTAAGGATTTTTAGTGTGTTTGAGCACTAGAGGCTGAGTAGGACCCACAATTTCCAGCAGTAAATTAATTGATTGTGGGAATTGGGCTAGTGTTATTAGTTTCATGGGTTTAAGTCCGGTAGGGTGGAGCTAGCTCTAGGTGGCTCATGTTACTTATATGTATACATAAGGACAGACATTGGATGGTGATATGATGAAATAAGAGCAAACGTGAGTTATGGACTCCAGGATGATCCGCGGGGTGAGATAATCCTCAGTATTCCGGAACGATGAATGAAATAGGCCACAGAATGATCCACGAAGTGGGATTGATCTCCAGTATTCTGGGACAAGAGCGAAACTCATGGGACATTTGTGCGATGAGGGTTCCAAGATGACTCGTGGAGTGAGGCAATCCCCAGTATTCCGGGATGATGGATGAAATAGGCTACAGAATGATCCACGGAGTGTGATTGGTCTCCAGTATTCCGGGACGAGAGTCAGTACTTGCAAAATGTCTAAATCTCGTAGTAGTCATGGTAGTAGATAGCATAATGAGGGATTGAACCCTATAAAGCAGAGAACGGTAATGGCTTGCACCGGACCTATGTAGAATGTGATGCATAGAATCCGAAAAGTATGCATTAGAAATCATCGTGTGCATTGTGTTTTCTTGAACATTGTTTTAATGCATTTCTCTTTGTTTTCTCTACACGCACTTAGTATAGTTTCACTTGTTGTTTATTGAATTTTTCATCATTATTTCATTTCATGTTATGTAGCAAGTTTGTGATTGTGAGACTTTGGAAGGTTGCTATTACTATAGTATTGCGTCAGTTGTCTTCAACTGACGTCCCCACTCTGCTGGTTAGTTTTGCAAGATTTACAAGTAAGTATATTAGCAGGGCTTGAAGTTGGAGCTATGAGAAAATTGAATTTTTGTTATTCTTTGAGATGTATCAAAAGTGTTGTAATAAATGTATATAAATTATTCCGTTGTGCAAATGTAAGAAAGAACTGTTATAATAAAAAGTTTTATTTTCCCTGTATTTAATACCGTGTTTGGATTACATTGAAGTTGATTCTGAAAATTGTGCCACTTATTTCTAATTTTATTTATTGAAAATTCGGAGCGCTACAGTCATACTCAATCTCATTGAAATGGTGGCAACAGATCCTATGCTTATGTGCACTTTTCCTTCCACTTGAAGTACAATTCACCCCGATGCAACTCGTAGAAGTAGACACTGATCTCTAAGTCTCCCTCCTCCAAACCCTTAATCACCTCTGCTACCGAAAATTTCTCTTTGGTAGACTCTCCATCTACCATGGTAGTTATCAAATGTTTGTATGAATATGGTAATGAATTTATTCAAGTTGAAAGCGTTAAGATCATCTACGTTCATCGCATTCAATTCAGATGACACCGAATTGGATTCCCCTATGATAATTGGATTCCTTTATATGATCTTGAAGAGTGGTACCTTACTTCATTGAGTAACTGAACAATTTTCTCTTCTAGTGATTCTGCTTAGTCAGTTATAAGTCTTGCCCACAGACTCGCCGCACATCTACACCTGACTTCATCCGCCGAAAACATCTGAATTAAACCCAAGGCTTCTGAATAAATCTTCAATTGTTTATCCTGCTTTATGCAGGATGGCCTCCCCTACTTGATCTTTGTGAAACTTTGATTTTTCATCTTCACCAAGGAACTAGTCAACTAAAGCTCTGATATTAGTTGTTAGAAATTTGGCACAACATAGTGGAGTTTTAGGAGCGCGAAGCGATAACCGATCTAATGAACAATCAAACAAGTAGATCAAACCAAGCACACAAAGTACACAATATTTGTCTCGGTTCGGTGAACCTAATCCTGGGAGAAATAAGGGAGATATTATTCAACTAGATAATACTACAGGAGCTACTAACTCTCTCATCAAGAACCTATCTACCTCTCAAACCTCACTAAAATATAATATACTGCTCATAATATATTGTAAATCACCCTTGAGGGGGGTGAATAGGGTGATTGTGCAGATTTTAAAAAAATAAAAGTAGTGCGTAAAGTAAAAAGACAGAGTAAGAGAAGGCAAACAGAGTAACGAGCAAGACACAACGATATAATGTGGTTCGACCCCCAGGTCTACGTCCAAACCACCTACTTGTAGCAATTCACAAGCATTCCACTATATTTTAAACCCTTGTATAGTAATTCTCGGAATTCAGGCCAAGAGACCTATTACACTCGCAGGGCTTCTACAACAAGTCCTACAATACTTACCGAAGTGGAAAAGAAAGTGCAACTTTCAAGATCTAGAAAAGACCTTGACTGAAGAAAATAAAAATCTCTCACACTTGGAGTATTGATTGAATGATTAGTTCAAAAGAGTTATAATAGTAAGGGATGAAGAATACACAGTGAATTTGCCACAATTTATAGAGAAGATAAATGTATCTTTCCGAAGAAGAAAAGATATTTCCGAAATCGTCAAATCTGCACTTGGACAGTCGACTGCAATAATGGACAGTCGATCGTTCATCTTTTAACTCGTAAATCGAGCAATGAATGGTCGACTGACTCATCTTTTCAACATAGATGAGTGGTCGACCGCACTGTTGTTGCCGTCGACTTGCGGTTGACCGCAGTCGTGCATATTCGACTTTCAATTGGCGATTTCACTTTTGTATTCTTTCCAAAATTAATTTATCAATCAATACTACTTTACATATATGTTTCTCTCATAAACATAAATAAATCTTTTGATTTGCTGGCTTTGAAGCACATGTTTCTTGAGGAGCACTCTTCCTTGATTTTCCAATCTTTTCTTATTCATGCCTCTTTTGTTTATTTTTGAATCTTTTGAATCTTTTATATTAATTTTCTTTTTTTCCTATTTTTCCTGCAAATCTAAACTGAAGATATTAGTAGTAAGTGACACGTTTTGTGCACACCAAACCTAGGGTCAACATAGAGAATACTTAATGAAGTGATACCTCTCTCAATGGAGGCTATTACAATATACAGATATCTCAAGAAACCCTAACTTTACTCTTGATACAATAACCGTCTGATATAATCTGAGGAGAGGGCCACACGATAGGAGTCGTACGATCTAACTTGGATGAGAAGTTAGGCCCGCAAAATTTCCCAAGAATCAGCCCAATAAATTGCCAGCCGTCGTTGGTGATCGACTGTGCTCCTAGGGCAGTCGACCGTAATCATCTCATCTCAAGTCAGAGAGCTGAGACGGTCGACTGCCCAAGGGGATAGTTGACTGTCAATTCTCTGACTGGTTGCTGTTGTGACTTGCTGTTGTTGTTTCCTTCTTCATCCAACGATGCTCCGACCTCTTCTCGCTTCATCATCTTCTCTTCACATTGAACCCAAGTATGCAAGATATATTGCCAACACAACTTAGAGAAGTTTTACCATATACTCAATTCAGAAAGAAAAAAAAATTCAAAATCGCCGAAAACTATGGACAAGAAGTTATAACTCAAAGTTGGACAAAACAATAAATTCAACATTTCTCAAAGGTAGGGGTGGGCATCGGTCGGTATCCGACCTAATATGGACCATCCACCACCGATCCAAAGAAAATCGGTTTTTTAATTTTCTCATTCGCAACCAATCCTAACCTTAATTGGATCGGTTTCCATCCAAGCCGATTAAGCTCGGTTTAGATTGGATTGGATGGTCGGTTTGGCGTGCTACTTTTCACCTTCAACATCATTCATAATTTTGTTAAAATTTAAAAGATCTACTTCAATCAAACTTAAGAAATAACTTGCTATTTGTTATATAGAAATGAATTTAAAATGAAGATTCATAAAACCACAAGTTGTTAATAAATTTTGTACCAATTGTTTGAGATTATGACGTTTAAATAGGTGAGATAAACTACTTTTTCACTTGCATACTCCTGTAATCTTAGTTTATTATCATAAAAGAAACATTAAATAACCATAACTAATTGAATTTCAGGTACAATAAAAAAAGATTTAGATTACAATTTCTACTTAACTTGATTAAAGTAACTAATAAATATTATATCAGCTTCATGATTTTATTAAGTTGGGGCACACTGTAAATCAAGCATTTCTCAACAACATAACACACAGGATTATGGAGAATCAAAACATAGGTAGAACAATTGCTCGGTTTGGTATTAAAGAAATTAAAGAAAACTGTTTATATCTCCAAGAAAATGAGAAATGACTATTTTTATATTCAAGAAATTAAAGGAGAACTATATTTTTTATGGACTTATGCATATAGGTACGGTCGGTTCGGTTTCATCGATTATTTGAAAGCCCCATCCAACAACCGAACCGGTCCAGTTGGTTATTGAAGATCAAGAACCGAGCCAATCCAAACCCCTAATTGGTTCGGTTAAAAACCGATCGGTTCGGGTTGGATTGGTTTGGATTGGTCGGTTCGGATAATAGTTGTCCCCCCTACTCAAAGGCTGCAAGAAATGATGAGCTAGCTTACGAAAGTTAGCAATACCTAAAAACCAAAATTTCTCAAGACTAAAGACAGTAGACTGTAGCTCACAAAAACTTGTTAAAACACTGAAGTTCAATTTTTTTTTTAAGAACAACAAAAAATGGTGGAATATTAGTATAACACCTATAACTTTGCATACATTCAATCTCAAAATTTCTGGAAATCGGCCTAAAATATTGGACTCTGGGAAAAGTTTGTCAAAACACTCAAATTCAAAATTTCTCAAAATCACCTCAAAACGATGGATCAGCCCATGAATGTCTGGCAAAACAATGAAATTCATAAGTTCTCGAATTTGTGTAGAGTGGGTGGAGAGGGACTCTGTATATTGCTAACACTCGACATTGTATGCATAAGATCCACACAAATTTAAGTTTGGATAGTAGGAGCTTTTACCAAATTTCCCTCGCATGAAGGTGCAACATATTCATCGAGAATGAACTAATTCTCTGACTAACTGGGTTGCTAACTACACTGCAGCAAAAAGGAGAGATCCCTTACTGACTCTCTGAGTTCTCGGCTGAACTTGTGAGATTGGAGCCAGCGAATGCATATGGCATACTATTTATGTTAGAGAATTATTTGTTTGATTTTTGTTTTCTGACTATCAAAAATGTTAGAAAATGAGTGTTTTATACACCATTTACGAACCGGTTTTCGAGAAATTTTTTGAGTAAGATCCTCAATGAATTATTGAGAGATCTTGATTGATTTGTGTTCTCCTTCGTGAGTAGATCAAAATCATATATTGATTTGCTAAAAACAGTTAAGGGGTGAATGAGAAATTGTCTCTCAAAGTGAGACGTTTTGCTTCCTGAAAATGGGTTAAGGGAACATAGTCCCACATCGGAAAAATCAAAGGAAGTAGAAAATGATATATAGTAACCTCCTTCTAAGCATTGTAAAATAGCTAGAAGAGAGGTTCTCTCTCTCGTGCGCAGGGGGGGCAAATCTCGGACCGGATAACATGCGACTTGTGTGCGCCCGCACGACCTGTGAACACGAATGCCGGACCGACATGACCCCACCCCGTGCAGAGCCACTTTTTGCTACAGTTGTGATTTTCCTTTTTGTAATGGCTGGAATAAATGCAGAAATGGTTCTGTCTGCCGTTTCAGTGATGTGTTGAATGTTTTGTCTGCCGTTACAGTGCCGGCATTCAATTGATTGTCAGCCGTTACACTAAAGGCATTCATAGCCTTGTCTGCCGTTACAGTTTTAACCTTGGCTCTATAAATAGAGGCCTCTACTCTCATTTCTTCCCTGCACAAGAAATCTTCTTCCTCCCTCCTCTGAGTTCTATTCTGTTCTTCACTCCTGTTGTTTAGTAAGTCGGTGATAAGATTCTGACGCTGCTACTCGGTTCGAGA
The DNA here is from genome assembly GCA_017893485.1 of Hemerocallis citrina. Taxonomy (NCBI): domain Eukaryota; kingdom Viridiplantae; phylum Streptophyta; class Magnoliopsida; order Asparagales; family Asphodelaceae; genus Hemerocallis; species Hemerocallis citrina. The sequence continues at coordinate 360,617,459 of CM030359.1, forward strand.
GTGCTTCGTGGTGACTACGTGAACACTCTGGTCGTTGCATCATGGGAGACAGAAGCCTTCGTACATTCCAGGAACCAGAAAAGGCGAAATCTGTTTTAAGGACACTGTGTGATACACAGGCATCGACTTCTCAACTTGTAATTTGAAATTGGTTTTGTAAGTTGTTATTTATTTATTTTATTTTCCTTTCGGTTTTCTTTCCCCCTATTTTCTTCTCTGTTTTCTGTGCCTTTCAATCATTTGAGTTATTTTATAAATACTTTTTGTAACAAACTTAAAATAGATTTTTGATTGATTTCCGATTTTAAGGCACTTCTTTTCATTTCTTTAATCTGAAAAACTTACACTCGTGTTGTGTAATTTTCAGAATCAAAATGACAACTGCATCAGACAATGTTGTTGTGTCTGAAACGATCCACGTGCCGGTTGCTGATACGACGCAAGTACCGACTGCTGCTGTGGCACGAGTGCCAATACCAACCGTTGTACCTGTCTCAGTCTCCCATGGGGAGAAACCTGAGAAGTTCAACGGGCAGAACTTCAAAAGGTGGCAACAAAAGATGATGTTCTATCTGACCACACTGAATCTTGCAAGATTCTTGCACGAAGAATCTCCAAATCTTAAGAAAGATGAGCAAGATAACCAAGTCATTGTCGCTGTGGATGCTTGGAAAAATGTTGATTGCTTGTGTAGGAATTACATAATGAACGGATTAGCCGATTCTTTGTATAATGTATACATTGACAAAAAAACAGCTAAAGAACTTTAGGAATCACTAGACCATAAGTATAAAACTGAGGATGCCGGCGCCAAGAAATTCATTGTGGGCCGCTTCCTAGACTATAAAATGGTAGATTCTAAAACAGTGATCAGTCAAGTTCAAGAACTACAACTGATCTTGCATGAGATTCATGCTAAAGGTATGAACTTAAGTGAAAGTTTCTAAGTAGCATGTATAATTGAAAAACTACCACAAGGTTGGAAAGACTTTAAGAATTACCTAAAGCATAAGCGAAAAGAAATGGGCATTAAAGATCTCATTGTCAGGCTTCGTATTGAAGAAGACAATAGAGGATCTAAAAAGGTTGGACTCGTCAGTTATGCAGCCAAGGAAAATATAATGGAACATAAATAACGTTCCAACTAGCACAACAACAAGGGTCCAAAGTTGGGGCCTAAGGGAGGAATCTCCAAGAAACCGAAGTTTCAAGGCAAGTGCTTCAATTGTGACAAAATGGGTCACAAGTCTACTGAATGCAGACTTCCCAAGAAGAATAGGAACAGAGAAGCAAACTTGATTCAAGGGATTGCTCAAGATGTTTCCGATATCAACCTCTTAGCTGTGATCTCAGAGGTAAATATGTTAGGTTCAAACCCGAAGGAATGGTGGATTGACATTGGAGCTACTCGACATATTTGCTCCAACAGAAGTATGTTCTCCACTTTCGAACCATTAGAGAATGGGGAGAAAATGTTTATAGGGAACTCGGCTACTTCAGAAATAAAGGGCCAAGGCAAGGTGATCTTGAAGATGACTTCTGGAAAGGAACTGACTCTGAACAATGTTGCATATGTTCCTGAAATCCGTAAGAACCTGGTATCTGGTTCGTTGCTTAATAACCACGGTTTTTGTTTGGTGTTCGAGTCGAACAAATTTGTTTTGTTAAAAAGTGGAATGTATGTTGGTAGAGGATACATGAGATGTGGAATGTTTAAACTCAATGTAATGACCATGGTCAAGAATATCAATAAAGCTAGCTCTTCTACTTATATGCTTGAGTCTTCCAATTTATGGCATAGTAGACTAGGACATGTTAATTATGATACTTTGCGAAGACTAATTAACTTGAATCACATACCAACATTCCAAATTGATTCCAAACACAAATGTCAAACTTGTGTTGAGGCAAAACTAACAAGATCATCGTTTAAAAGTGTTGAAAGAAATACTGAACCTCTTGATCTAATTCACACTGATATTTGTGATTTGAAAATGATACAAACAAGAGGTGTTAATAAATATTTTATTACCTTCATTGATGATAGCATAAAATACTGCAATGTATATTTGCTTAAAAGTAAGGATGAAGCTATAGAGAAATTTATTCTCTATAAAAATGAGGTTGAGCACCAACTCAATAAGAAAATTAAGGCGCTAAGAAGCGAACGAAGTGGAGAGTATGAATCGCCATTTGCTGACACGTGTGCTAAGCATGGGATTATACATGAAATGACAACGCCTTATTCTTCTCAGTCTAACGGTGTTGCTGAGAGAAAGAATCGTACATTGAAAGAAATGATGAATGCAATGTTAATAAGTTCTGGTTTACCACCAAACTTGTAGGGAGAAGCTATTCTTTCAGCTAACTACCTTTTGAATAAGGTGCCCAAAATTAAAGAAGAGAAAACTCCATATAAATTATGGAAAGGAAGAAAGTCATCCTACAATTACTTGCGAATGTGGGGATGTCTTGCCAAGGTAGCGTTACCTCCACCTAAGAAAGTGAAAATAGGACAAAAAATGGTTGATTGTATTTTTATTGGCTATGCACTTAACAGTAGTGCTTATCGGTTCTTGGTGTACAAATCTGATATCACTGATATATCAAAGAATACGATAATGGAATCTAGAAATGCATCATTCTTTGAAGATGTATTTCTATGTAAGTCAAAGGAGAAACCAAGTTCCTCCAAACGAACACATGAGACTATTAGTGAAGATAGTGAAGACCAAGATAAAGAAGTTTAGGAGGAACCTCGACGCAGTAAAAGAAGAATGAAAAAATCTTATGGTCCGAATTTCTTGACTTTTATGCTTGAAGGTGAACCCCAAACCTTCAAGGAAGTGGTGAACTCTAGTGATGGTCCTCTATGAAAGAAGCCATCAAGAGTGAAATTGGTTCTATCTTGCAAAATCATACTTAGGAACTAGTGGATCTTCCACCGGGTAGTAAACCTTTAGGTTCCAAGTGGATCTTCAAGAGAAAAATGAAACATGATGGATCAATTGATAAATACAAGGCAAGACTTGTAATTAAAGGTTATAAACAAAAGTAAGGTCTTGATTACTTTGATACATATTCTCCTGTGACGAGAATAAATTTTATTAGGATGGTACTTACAGTAGCAGCTCTGCGCAATCTTGAAGTACATCAAATGAATGTAAAAACAGGTTTTCTTAATGGAGATTTAGATGAAGAAATCTGCATGGAACAACCTGAGGGTTTTTCCGCTCCAGGACATGAAAAGAAAGTGTGCAAACTGGTGAAGTCATTATATGGCTTGAAACAAGTTCCAAAGCAGTGGCATGAAAAATTTGACAATGTCATGATGACAAATGGCTTCAAGATCAGTGAATGTGATAAATGTGTATATGTCAAAGACACAGAAGATGGATATGTCATTATATGTTTGTATGTAGATGACATGCTTATTATTGGAAGCAATGATCAGATAATTAAATCTGTTAAAAACATGTTGAACTCGAGGTTTGATATGAAAGACATAGGACTGGCTGATGTTATATTGGGAATTAAAATCACAAGAACATCAGACGAGCTTATTTTAAGCCAGTTCATTATGTTGACAATATTCTTGGAAAATTTGATAAAGATAATTCTGGAATTGCCAGAACTCTAATAGATCTAACTTTACATTTATCCAAGAATAAAGGTGAGAGTATTTCTCAAGTAGAATACTCTACAATCATAGGTAGTTTAATGTACTTAATGAGTTGTACAAGACCAGACATAGCCTATGCAGTGAGTAAACTAAGTAGATACACGAGTAATCCTATAAGCGAGCATTGGCAAGCAATTACAAGAGTACTGAAGTACTTGCGTTTTACTCGTAACTATGGGCTGCACTATACGAGATACCCGACTGTACTTGAAGGATACAGTGATGCGAATTGGATATCTAGTGATAATTCAAAATCCACTAGTGGCTATGTGTTTACACTAGGTGGAGTAGCAGTTTCTTGGAAATCCTCGAAACAAACAGTGATCGCTAAATCAACGATAGAAACTGAATTTATCACACTGGACAAATGTGGGAAAGAGGCTGAATGGTTACGCCACTTCCTTGAGGATATTCCAAGGTGGACGAAGCCTGTGCCTCCAATATCCATACATTCAGATAGTCAATCTGCAATTTGTAGAACACAGAGCAATATGTATAATGGTAAATCTAGACATATTCGTCGAAGACATAATACCATTAGACAACTACTCTCTACTGGAGTTATCTCTGTGGACTATGTAAAGTCCAAGGATGACATTACGGATCCGCTAACCAAATGGTTAAACAGAGAGTTAGTTGATAAATCATCGAGGAAAATGGGACTAAAGCCCATGAAAGAATAAGTCGATACAATGGACACCCAACCTAGCGGACTGGAGATCCCAAGATCTAGGTTCAAAGGGACAACTAAATTGTAAATACCAAGTTGGATCACTGTGAGAATTTTCCCATGTCCGTTCCCATGATGAAACAGTGATGCCCGTAAGGTAACAGGTTAAGCTAGGCTTTTAATGATTCTTATGCGTCGGATATCCGAGCAGAGTAATGCGGGATACTCTTAAGTAAGAAATCACCTATGTAAGAGGGAACAAGGGCCGCTTCCAAGGGAATAATATAGGGCAATATTCCTGTTAAACTCTCGCAGAACTAGGCGTATGTTCATGGCCAAAACGAACATAACAGTGAGAACTGAAAATGCGTTAGGAAGATTTCGGTGTGAGATATGTCATCGTTTACACAAATAACAGAACAGTTCAAGGACATCGCGTCTACTTTTTAGTTAGTAAAGTAAACATATTTTCATAAGGGAATGTTCAAAAGGTAACACCTACCTATCCTATGGAGGAATCAACCATTGAATTCTATCACCAAGTCTGTCGTGTCAGTCTGTCGTGTCTGTGGTCGTCAATTTTCATTCATGTGGGGAATGTTAGAAAATGAGTGTTTTATACACCATTTACGAACCGGTTTTTGAGCAATTTTTTGAGTAAGGTCCTCAGTGAATTATTGAGAGATCTTGACCAGATAACATGCGACCTGTGTGCACCCGCATGACCTGCGAACACGAATGTCGGACCGACATGACCCCACCCCGTGCAGAGTCACTTTTTGCTACAGTTGTGATTTTTCTTTTTGTAACGGCTGAAATAAATACAAAAACGGTTCTATCTGCCGTTTCAGTGCTGTGTTGAATATTTTGTCTACCGTTACAGTGCCGGCATTCAATTGATTGTCTACCATTACACTGAAGGCATTCATAGCCTTGTCTGTCATCACAGATTTAACCCTGGCTCTATAAATACAGGCCTCCCCTCTCATTTCTTCCCTGCACAAGTTCTTCTTCCTCCCTCCTCTGAGTTCTATTCTGTTCTTCACTCCTGCTGTTTGGTAAGTCGGTGATAGGATTCTGACGCTGCTGTTCGGTTCGAGAGTGCTACGTGGTGCCTACGTGAACACTCTGGTCGTTGCATCCTGGAAGACAGAAGCCTTCGTACATTCCAGCAACCGGAAGAGGCAAAATCTGTTTTAAGGACACTGTGTGATACACAGGCCTCGACTTCTCAACTTGTAATCTGAAATTGGTTTTGTAAGTTGTTATTTATTTATTTTATTTTCCTTTCGGTTTTCTCTCCCCACTATTTTCTTCTCTGTTTTCTGTGCCTCTCAATCATTTGAGTTATTTTATAAATACTTTTTGTAACAAAAAATATATACTATAATTTTGCATTCCAAATTCAGTCATTTCTGAAAAAGAATAAAAGACTAATGTAGTGGTCTCCCGATCGAAGACTCTCATTCTCATCCCCATCCCCAAGTAATCTAATTTTTACAAGTAATTTACACGTGCGATGCACGTCTTAATAAATATAGTTTTTTTAAATTAAAAATTCAGTTGTAATATGAGTTTGAATCTAAGACATCATTTATAATAGTTATACACGTGTGTTGCATGGTTGGTAGATTTATAAATGACTCCCATTATAATATTAGAAATTAGATATTAGAGATGAATTTTCGACTTGCAAGTAATACATTCCATTAGCCTAAAATAGATAACACATCATACATCGATAGCATTATTTCAAGTGGCATTCTTTCTACAACTTTCATTTAGAACCACAGAAATATAAATCTATTAGTGAAAAGGCAACCTCATACTTATTAAGAAAAAATTCCTATAGAATACTAATACACACAGTAAGATTCTGCATGGACACAGTATATCATTCATCATGTTCCTTATGACATATATGTACCAAAATTAAAAATGTCTTACATATTCATTACAGAATACCAATTGTTATGTTATTGGAAACCCATTATTTTCCTGCCACTTGGAACATAACTATAAAAAAAAGGAAAAAAAGAAAACTCCTAACTTTTGCATTATTAGTTAAGAAAACACCCTAGGATTACTTTTTTTGGCACATAAAACACCGGCATTGGGTCTCTCGATTAGAAGTGAAAATGTTAGAGAATTTCTCAATTGGGTCTCTTGATTAGAAGTACAAATGTTAGAGAATTTCTCAATTAAAATTTTAAACATTAGAGGATTTCTTTATCATCATCATCATCATGATAATAAGAAGAAGAAGAAGATAAATTCGTCATTTTCGAATCTAAATTAACATAAAGAGAGAAATTTAACATAATAGGGGGTTTATGTGGAAAAAAAACAACTGGAGGGGGTTTTCTTAATTGAAAATGCAAAGTAAGGGGGCATCTTCATTTTTTCCTAATACAAAAGCATTGAAACAAGTCGAATTTTAATACACATGAACAAGTAAATTAATGTAAACGGTGTCGATCATTCATTATTAATCTCATTGTGTATACAACTGTTCTATATATTTAAATCACCTAATTTAAGTATGAGATTCACATTTCTCATCTAAATTAAAAGGAGTAGCAACAGGAAACTCAATAACCATAAAAGAAATTTCAAAAACTAATATGTGAGAGCACTATATGCACTCATATCAAAAGGGACATATATATTGGATGACTAAGTAATTGAGTCTTCTCCAAAATTATGGACAAATCAAAACAAGTCCACATGAAAATTATGAGAATGAAGATAGATCCCTTTACTGTGATAAGACCTCTGTGGAACAATACCACTTCTCCTAAAGTTTCAACAGTACGTGAATAATGAGTTCAATCAAAATGCACTTAAAATAGGATTGGAAGATTTTCCACCCTAATCGAGAATGGTAGGTGGAGAGGTGTCTATAAAGCCAATGACCTGGTCAAATAGTGGATTCATAGGCCACGGCAGGCTGATTAAATTCTGGTTGAACAAATGGTGTGGTGCTCATTCTCTCCAAGAATTGTTCCCAGATTTATATGAACAAGTCACGCAACCACACTGCTTGGTGGCCAACGCCTGAAAAAGGGGGTCGCGGAAACCAACTTTCAGATATCACCTTAATCAGGGTTCGCAACTTGGATTGGGGAACTTCAAACACGTTCTAGGGTCCCGAAAGAGAAGATCCGTTCGCTCTACAACCGCATTCATTTTAGGGGATGCATACTGAATTGGTCAACCATCGTCTGGAAGGCAAAAGTTCCCTTAAAGGTTAAGGTGTTTCCATGGTTAGTTCTCACTAATGTGATCCTGACAAGGAAGAACCTTAGCAAGAGACAACCTAATATTGCGACAACATGCAGGTTATGCAATGTGACCGTGGAGAGTAGAGACCACCTGTTTATTGAGTGTCATAGGAGTAAATCGGTTTTGGTGGAGGTATAAAGGGCCCTAGGCATAATATTTACCTGAATTCATATGAGGACCTCTGGATAGGTCCCAAATTTTCGACTGAGAGACATGAGATGAAAGAGGCACGTGGTATATTGCAACCGCCACTACGACCTGAGTTTTGTGGTTAGATAGGAATAACTTTTACTTTCGTAGGACTTGTGATAATATTTCTGATAATCTAACTCCTATTATGCATCATGCATCTGATCTCTTTTTGCGCCACAGCTTCTGCACTTAGGACCTAGAAGACGGATTGCCAGAGCCTTCGCGATTGAGGAGCATAATGATGAGGAGGTTGTGCTCGACCCTCCTCTGGAGTAATGGAGGCAGCACCGGACAGATTCCCACCCCCAGGGTTTTGTTGGGGGGACTTACTATTTGATTATATTTCGTTATTGCTTATGTTATACCTTATTTTATTTTGTCCCACCCTCCTATGTATAATAGCGAAATTATGTTTTATTTTATGCACTGTAGTCTTTGGCTGAGTATTTTGGATTTGTTTTGGTAATTCCTGATTAATGAAACAGGATGGCTATATTCCATCTTTTCTTAAAAATAAAATAAAATATAAAAATGCACTTAAAATCAAGTCGCAGCACATATTACATCATGCATAATTGTATATGATCCCATCAATAAGCTTTCTTACTAGTAATTTACAAGTGCAATGCACGTCTTAATAAATAAAGTTTTTTTAAATTAAAAATTCATACTTAGTCTGGACTTGAACCTAAGACCTCCTTTATAATAGTTATGCATGTGCGTTACACGCATTGATAGATTTACAGATGACAACTCTTCTCCCACGTGCGATGCACGTCTTAATAAAAAAAATTAAAATAAAAACTCTGACTTAGTGAGGACTCGAACCTGAAACCTCCTTCATATTAGTTATGTACGTGTGTCACACATGTTGATAGATTTACAAATGACATTAAGGTCTTCTCCCATTATAATATACTAGTATAATGTACGTGCGATGCACGTCTAAAAAAAGTAAAATCATCAAATTAAATAAATATATATCCAATAAGAAAAAATAGTTTATATTTGAATGTTTTGATTTGGGCTACACGTACGGTGCACATTTATATTTGTTGGATATAGTTTGTACGTATATTATACGTGCTTATATAGTTACAAAGTTAGGATTTGTTTGTTACAAACCCCAACTCTCCTATTAAAATAGTAGATATAGAGATAGAGACAGAGATATTATGGAAAGAGGCTATATTACATAAAACTACCCATACAACTATTATAATATATATAGAGATAGAGATATTATGGAAAGAGGCTAAATTACATAAAACTACCCATACACACTACAACATTATTGGGCTACCCCGGCAAAACTTTCCCGGCGTTTTATTAGTTGCGCCGAGGTAAGCTTGTAGCAGAAAGAAACTTAGAAATTTTGGACACCTACACCGGCGTTTTTGAAAAACGCCGGGGTATGTATATCCTACGCCGACGTTTTTAGTTAAAACGCTGGCGTTCTTTTTGGAATAAATTTCCCCCAGATCCATTTCACTTATCGATCCCCAATTCTTTTCACCAATTTTTTCTCTCTTTCCCCCGCTCTCCCGCCTCTGCTTGGCCGCCATCGATGTGCCCACCGTCGTCGTCCCCGCGGTCCGTCGTCGTCCCCGTGCTTGTACCCGTCACTGTGCCCTTCGTTGCCGTCGATGTGCCCTCCTCAAGCTCAAGGTAACCCCTCAATCTTCTAGGGTTTGGTTAAATTTTTACTGGGTTCAGAAAAAGAGAAAGGAGTCGACGTTCTTAAGAAACCCAAACTCAATCCCACCTCCAATTATCATCATCGTCTAAATCATCGACGTTCTTGAGAAACCCTAGCTCTTCAATCCTACATCTTTTCAGGTATTGGGCGTTCTTCTCCTGTTCTCATCGATCTGTTTTGATTTCGTTCATTTGAAAAATTAAAATTGTACATTGTAGCTGAATCTGTTAAAATTAGGGGTTCAGTATGAGATTCGATGGTTCAAAATTGTACTTTTTTTTGTTGTTGTGCTTCTGTTTGGGGTTTTTTTTTCTTTCTCTTTTTGGCTTATAAGGTTCTTGATCTTTGTTTGGTTTTTTTTTTAGCTTTAAGGAGGATTTGAATTGAGGATCGATTTGAACTGTGCTTTTAGTTGGAGATTTAAGCAGCGTTTGTGTTGAACTTGATGATGAACTGAGGAGGACACTGACACTGTTAACTGTCCTCTACTACATACCCTATTATCTTATATATGCATTAAATGTTAGGTAAATAAGGGAGAAAAAATTCTTATATATGCATTAAATGGATGGAAACTCCTGATTTCCATTATGGCCAGTGAGTATGTCTTCAACCTGTAACTATGGAGTGGGCTTCTGTAGTGCACACTTTCTCTTCATAGTTCTTGTGCGCATGTTTTCTTCACAGTTCTTGTTGTGAATCTATTCTCTGAATCTTTCCAATTGTGCTGTTACTAGTACATGCAACTAGTTTATATATATATATATACTAGTTTTTATGAGAGAAATTCAATCATGGTAATCATATGTTCCAGTAATCATAATGTATTTTTCTAGTAGTAGCATTTCCCTGTGCATCTGTTGAGTATTCATAGAACATTATTATTCAATTATCAAGATCTATCATCTTCTATCAATGTTTGTCGTAAGAGACAGAACATACTTGACTTACTTGACAAATGCAAATGATGCATATAGGCAAGGAGTCAAGTTTTTATGCACTCTCCATGGCATACTTATAGCATCCTTCAAGCTACTAAGATTGTATGGTGATTAAGACACAAAATTGATCTTTGTTGTAAGTTGAAACCAAACCAAGTTTTGAACTTACAAGTTTGTGGTCATTGGATCTGAGAGGAGTTTCCGTATGTGGTCATTGAACATGAGCAACGCACTTGCTCATGAGTTACGTTTCTATCTCAAACTTTTGGGCATACTCAATGTATGTTATTGGATTGTTTTACTGGAGTGTATGATTTCCTCATCTAATAAACCAGCTTCATCTTTCTTGCAGTGAAGGCAAACTACTTCAGGTTAGCGTCAAATGTATGTTACTGGATTGTATGATTTGAAACTCTTGCTTCAGGTTAGTGCAGCTTCACGAGTTGCTTTTTTGTCTGAATTTGGAGATGAGATGGATCATGTATCTAAAGTTGCACACTCTGATTTTTTGAGGAGTGATTAGTGATGGAATTTTTTTTATCTAAACTTATACAATTATATCATGATGTCTACATGTGTATCAGTTTCTAAGATAATGTTCATGCTTGTTGCTTGGGTTTGAAAATGAGATTGTTCTTTCTTATTGGTTTTAAGTGATGATGAGATGGATTATGTAATTGAAGTTGCATACTATGATTTACAGAGGAGTGACTAGTGATGAAATAATCCTGTTTGAACTTATATTGTGGTTTCAATTGACAGTTATCTCCTGAGTATTATAAAAGTATAAGTTTCATCTCAGTTAGTATCTTGTTTGCCTGAATTTGACAGTGAAAATATTATTTTTCACTCTTTGTAACTCAATATTTTGAACTCCATATTTTGGTAATGAATGTGATGAGATCACCTTATTATGTTTCATTATGAGATTACAATTTGATGATATTATACAATTATGCTTCACTCATATTTTAGGGATTGAAGATTTTCAGAATCTGTGCAATGATGGAACTTTATTTGGGTCACTTTTAGTTTTGCAATTGGGTTTGATTGTAAGGTTTTTGAAGGGTTTTTTTTAAATTTTTTTTTAAAAATATATATATATCTACACCGGCGTTTTTACAAGCGCCGGTGTCGGTGATGGCCGAAAACGGGACCCAAAACGAATACACCCTTTCGGTGGCGTTTTTCAACCGCCGGTGTAGTTTTAACCTACACCGGCGTTTGTAAAAAATGCCGAAAAATGTATACCTAAGCTACAACGATACACGATTTAGCGACACCTGCACCGGGTATCTATGGCAGCGTTTAAAAAAGCCGGTGAATGTGAAAAAAAATGCCGGTAAAGACTATTAGTATTGTAGTGACAACCAACTAAACTTGCTTTAATGTTCGTAACCTCTTTAAACTTTTATTTTTCTCCAATACTAAAATAATTACCAACTTTATATTTTTAATCTAACTTCAAGAAGCTACCCTAAACTATAACATTTATAATAGATAAATAAATAAAACTACCCTATCTTAGAATAGTTTTCTATACAAAAAAATTTAGAAAATTTTAGAAAATTATGTATATTAAAGCAAGTTTAGAGTAGGTATTTAAAAATGTCCAAAATATAAGGTAGATTGGCAATTTAACCTAAAAGAATTTATATAGTTTAGATATAAGTTTAGAAAAGAATGTCATGTGCACCCCAATGAAAACAATTGTCAACCTAGCCTTCATTCTCTCCCTTTCGGAAAATTTTAAAAAATAAATAAATAAATAAATAAATAAATAAATAAAAGGGAATACATGTAAAGGAAAAGTTTTCATATTTGATTTTGGAAACGCACTGGGTTGACAAAAGGGTAGGCTCATGAGTGCCTCATTGAATTGGCACCTATCAATTAAAAGACACCCCTCTCTTCAAACAAAAGGATCAACATGCTCCCCCAACACCATTGCATGCCATTGCTATCTTTCCCCTTTGGCTTTTCTTGTAGATTGATTTGACAAAACAAATGTAAATATATTCAATTTTCAGGAAAAAAAGAAAATCATATATCGACGCAGGTTTATAAAGTCATATAACCGCATTTTCTTAACCCCGGGTAGAAGCGGGAGTGTGAGCGGCGAGCGGAGACGGCAAGTGGAGAGTTTAGAATAGAAGAGATAAGAAAAGCCTGAGTTTTGAGTTTGGAACATTAAGATTTAGAATTAAAGAGCACAGAGGAGAGATGAGGATAGAATATTTATTTTTATGTTGATTTTTTTAAAAAAATTTAACGGGTCCGGAACCGGGTCGGGTCTCTTTTGAACGGACCCGAATCTGGACCCGGATAGGCCGGATCGGTTCCGGTCCAATGCTAGGTCCAGGTCGGATTCGGATTTCGAGTATTTATACCAATGCTACTCCTCTCAAAGCCCCGTACATATATATACATTAGTAGATACTCCAATTCGAGAAAGTATACACAGGTAGAAGAATATGCAATCGAAAATATAAACAAAAGGAAGGTACAAACACATGACACACATGTACTCTGCAAGAGTATGTAGGTCAAAACTTAGCACTTATATGCAGGTTTATAAATCCTATAAAACCAAGAGCAGAATAGTTGGACCTCCTAATATTTGACAACAGCATGATTGTGTGGATGGCAAAGTGGTGAGTGTCATGATTTGATGGGCATGCATGCTAAAGTGCAAAGGTGACACATGATAATTTCATTTTCATAAATGGAGGTGTGGGGTGCTACCTACATTACCCTACAACAATCATAACTCCCGAGCTCTTAACCCCCCTAATATTACAAGAATTAATGATACACACCTTTCTAAACTACCTAACTGTAAGTATGCATACTCAACTCTGCAGTGATCGAAAGTTTTAATCTACTCATCAGTCATGAACATGCATGCAAACCTTAAATGTTCTCCTTATGTTCTTTCTCCTTTCATTTTCATTTCCATTTTCATTTTGTAGATTCTCTCTTTTGGCAGTGAATGGATAAAAGAAAAGAATAAAAAGAAAATGGATGATATATCTCTAATCTCTAATACTATAATGGGAGACTTGGAATTGTCATTTGTAGACAATCAACCATATAATCTCAACCATTCATTTTTAAGTGGAGTTTTATTTACCATTTATTTACTCAAATGTTGTTAGTTACAGTAATACCCTCAAAGTTTAAATTTATCTACGACATCATTATTTACAAAAGTGTCGCTCATATAAAAAAAAAATTAGTGTCACTAAGGATAATTTATAAAGAGTATGGTAAGAATTTGGAATGGGTAAAGGAAGATCTCGTAATCGAGACCAGCCTATGTCATAGTCTTTACTTTCATAAAAATAATATTATTAAGATGTGCATTGCACGTGCAGATTACTATTGATATATTGATATTAAAAGAAGAATGACGAAGATTGAAGATTCAAAGCAAGAAAAGATAGTGTAGTGCTAAAAAATTTCTTTATATACAATTTATATAGCAAAAAGATTTTAAAAAAATACTAGCAAAAGAAAAGAAAAGAAAAGAAATAAACCATGGAAAGCTAAGCAAAAGCTTAACCTATCTAAAAGGATCTTTATTTCTTAAAATATTTTGTTGATCTTAGCAAATGTAAATTTATCCAACTTCTACTAACTAGGGTTCTTTAGTAAGAGCTTCAGCGATGAATATACTCTCATTTTATTTAAAACTGAATATAAAAAACTGAAGGCAATTCAATACATAGAAGCAACATTCCTCATAATATTTAACCTTTAAGTAGAAATCAACTGCCATAATTATAGCACAACTAAAAGGAAATAAAATCAAGCTATAAAAAATGAGGGAAATTTTTGTATAAAAGGAAAAAAAATACATAAATATTTGCTTAGCAAGTTTAGATTCTTCAATCTACTCATGATCAGTGAATTTTATATGTTTTCTTTACCCAAATGATTTGCTTATCAATCAAGTTCAATCACTCCAAAAACTCCTTAATGCCAAACTACTTAAATCACTTCATAGCACACCAAAAACCACTAATTAATTAGTTGCAAAATGGCTAAAAACAGGCCCTAACCTTAAAAAAAAACATGAAGAGAAAAAGAGTCCGATTGCAATGATGACAGCAAAATTATGGACCAGATACTATTTGGTGAGATTTTTCTCACATAGTGAGAGCCATCATATCAATCAATCTATTCAGCACAAAAAAGAGGAGAGCATAGCAAAGAAGGGATCTGCACTTTTTGCTCGTGCTGAATCTTATCCCAAGTAAATCAACTACAACTAGCGAGAGTAAAAGAGAGGGCGAGAAAGAGAGGGGGATCTAAGTGGCCTGTTAATTCATGCCAATCTTGACCTTGGTCATCTCCCTCTCTTTCCTATGTTTTTTCCTTGTGCTCTGAATTCATTGCAGCCCTGTGATGATATTCCTAGTGGCCCTCACTTCCCCCTTTAACAACAGAAAGGACCAGGTACAGGAGGTGAAAAAGGTACTGTAATAACTATATATCAAACTCCAATTACTTAGCTATGCAGTTTTTACCAAGGATCTACATATTACTGCTTTGAAAGAGCTTTCATATCGACGGAATTTGAAGTCATGTCAATGAAATTTGGTGAAGAATATCACCCCCATATCTCATGATGAATGAGTATATATATATTTTTTTATCGTTAAACGGTGGGTTGAATACTCCGTGTTTCATTAAAAAGATTTTAACAAAACATACAACAAAAACTAAGGCTTATGAAGTTCAGATCCCAATATGTTGGGTCCTAGAACTCATACGCCCCAACCAACAAACAAAAATACAACGAAATCTAATCCTACTGATCGACCGACCTTGTCCAAGTCAATTTCTCGTGCCAATTCGGGCTCATTCTCTCTCCGTCCCTCGCTTGTACACCGTTTATCCGCTCTGTCGTTTGCACGGACACCTCCGTCGCCCCTATGAGTGACTCATACGTCAACTTCAAGCACGATATGAGAGACCGCAAGCACTCTACCAATCTGATAACTCCCTGTACAGATTGAGTCCTGGTTCGCATTCCCATGCTTGACCCTCGTTGACTCTCACTGGCACCTCGCAATGAAGGATGTCCTCTCCCCTGACTGCTCGCACGGACACCTCTGTCACCCCCATCAATGTCTCACGCGTCAACTTCAAGCACTATATGCGAGACCGCAGGCACTCCACCAATCTGACAACTCTATGTACAGATTGAGTCCTGGTTTTCATTCCCTCGCTTGACCCTTGTTGACTCTCACTACCACATCGCAACAAAGCTTGTCCTCTCCCCTGACTGCTGAACAAATGCCACCACCTCCTCCAAGTTCCCTGACATGAGAGAGACCTTAAGCACCCCTCACTTTGACCTAAATAGGATAAAGTAGAGCTCAAACTATAAAATTGTCGGACTACCGTCGCCACACCAACTAGGGTACATTTTCTTGCTAATTGTAAGTTGGTTGTAATTTGAAATTTTAGGGAGAAAAATTGGATATTGGGGACTCCTCCGCTACTCCTCTCTCACACACACACAACCCAATCTCCCCTCTCCCCTTCCCCACATCTCCCAACACAGACCCAAGCCCAAACACCACTTCCCCATTTGAATTTCCTCACATAACACTCTCCCGCACCAAACCAAAGAAACTATACCTGCCAATCGAAACCGCAGATTGAAACTGCGCGTTCGAGGAACCGTAAACACCAATGACGGTACAATAAACACCCATCCACAAAGAATCACCCTCACAGTTGCTTACCACCGATTCCTGTCCATACCTAGCCGCAGCCATCTATTTCTTGACAATGAGGGACACACCCGACAAGATCACGACTCCACCACCGTCCGACGAGGGCTCTTGCGACAGACTCCATGACCCAAGTCGACGTCGTCCGACGTCCGCCATTACCCCATGTCATCGATCTCGTCTTCCTCAACGAAACCATCCCCATCAGCGTTTGGGCTGCCTTAACTTCTGCTCTTCCCGGAACTCATTACACCTCGGATTCACTAAACTCTGAACCTCCAATCGACCAGATGAAACTAATCCAGGAAACCGATACCTGGAAATCCCCAATTCTCCTCCTAATTCCTCTCCCTTCTTCTCCTCATAGTTGGGACCTGTAGCTGCTAGCAATCTACACTGCTGCTTTGATGGCCCCTTTCACCAGTGCGGGTGCGGCAAGTAGGGAGCTCGGTGGGATCTGGAGAGCCTCGACGGAGCGGCAGTGGAGACTCCCTTGTCGACCGATCGGATGGCTCGACGCGACATTGCTCGACTGGAGTAGCACGCCGGTAGTTGCTCGAGTGCTCGAGTGGACGGATCGCGGCATCTGCCGATCGTCGCCTTCGCCGGGAGCTGGAGGCTGGAGTAGCGACTGCGAGAGGGGAGTGTTGGACGGCGAAGAGGGGCAACCGGGGAGGGGGCGGCGAAGTCCTAGCTGCCACCCCCTCCAAACTCAGATCTAGATCTAGGATTTCTTTTTTTGGGTTTTTTAGGGGAGCTTCTCTCTCTAGAAAATCTAGAGAGAGAAACTCTTTTTTTGAAAAAAACATGAAATGTGGCATAATTGCTATCATGATGAATGAGTATCACGGTTGTCCTTTTTGAAGATATATTATAAGCTAAGAAAGTTCCCGGATATCACCAACATATTTAGTGGCACTTCACCTAATTATTAAACTTGTGTGCATATTCATGAGAACTCTGAGTTTACAAGTACAAATATGGGTGTTATATTCTTTATCATGAACAGGTAATTGGGCGTTAAGCATAAAAAGGAACAGTTGATAGAGGTATCAAACCTTTAATAACAGCTAAGAAGTAATTGCTACAAAGCTTTCCGCAAAAGATGTACTATAATATTATGTGTAAAACCTAAAAATTTAAAGTGAACTGAACTGCCTCAAATCAATTGCTTCCAGCATTGGATTGAGTCAGAGAATGAGGCAAGCAATTAACATCCCAGATTTTGGTAAATAGCATAGGTTGATGAGAAAGACTTTTGTTGTTTTGAGGTGAAAATATAATTGGCTAAGTTATGATATACGAGCTAACATTTGAGAAGTATCATTCATATACGAGTTTACATTCCAATGTAATCATTCATATGTTTATTGCAGTGTTTCCATAGATGAGCGAGAAATGTACAAGAAAATAAATCATGCATTTAATTCGTAGACCATATTATGAGCAACTCATACATGACAATGCGCAGTAATCAATCTATACATTACATACAATTCATATTCAACAAACAAACATGAAAACAAACAAAGACCTGGAACTAGAGTAATCAATATCATCCATTCAGCAAAAAAATAATAACTAAAAAACCAAAAATGGTCAAGGCAAAGAAACAAATATAGCAAACTTTCCAACCACGCAGTAAATAAATATTAGGTATCAATAAAATCAGTGTACGGAATACATAAACTCAAGGTTTGTTTCAATCAAGTTCGTTCTGTAGTTGAAAAGAAACCACCACGAAAATATCATTTTCCTCTTTTGTTCATTCCAACAAGTATTATGTGAAGGGAAAGGAAAGTGGTAAACATCTTCTGTATTCAACGAATGATGAATTTGGGCTAGAAAAAGAATGAGAAAACTAACACTATTATAAACCTTTTGTCGTGATAATGAGAAGATGTCATACTAACTTCTGTGTAGAGGCAGACGACTTTGAACAGATTGACTCCTAGCCAAAGTAAGTGGGAACATTATTTGATCCAATATGAGGCATCCTGGCTCTTGAAGACATGCTCATATTTTCAAACGAGGACTCCAAATAATTCTGCACGGAAAAGGAATGCACCATTTGAATTCAACAATTAAGTGGGTTCTCCAACTCTATTTGTTATAGTAGAGATGTTGTGATAATAAGCACAGCAAATGTTTGTGTTTTAAATGGCCATTGTGAACAAAGACGAACAGAAGAGCACGATAGGAAACTAAGCTGCAGTCCAGCACTACAGATGAGAATATATGAATTGCAATCCAGAAGAATATATGAATTGCTATTTGTCCACTCATGGGAAAACATATACATAACAGGAAGATGAGCATCATTAAAAAAAAAACTGAGGGGATGATTACCATAGAAATATCATCAACTGAATCCACATACGATGATGTTGACACTGGTAGACTGCTCCTTGTCGTGAGCAGCGACTTCTCTCTATTTTCGTAGAAGTCAAAATCATCCAGAATTGAACTTCCCAACTGATAAGCCTTGAACATCTGCAGCATACTCAGACCTTGTGGAAGTTTTATCTACATAACAAGTGTTAAAAAAAAATTTATTACTTCTCTCATGTAAAATGCAACTAAATTTTGCTCCCACAATGAAGATTGTTTTATTGGTAATAAATAAAAACAGAAGCACAGTTTATACAAAAAAAAAAATTGGAGAGAAATTGTGGACAATACAGTCCCGGTGTCTCATTACAAAAAATAAGAAAATAATATCTACTATACAAGGATGCAAACAAAAAATAATGACATTAAAACACAAGACTTTAATCTACAGTTCCAATGTTAGCACAACAAATCCAAACAAAAAACTTGCTAGTATTTTCTTCTTCTCATTTAGTGAGAAGCTAGGTAAAGTTTGTAACTTAATATGGCTAAGGCCATTTCCTTAGTTTTCCGAAAAAAATTTCCATCTTCGTAGGTATTCATGAAATTATAACTAAAAACTGCAAAAAATAAAATAAAAATAAGTACCTCTTGTGTATCCCGACTAAAAGTTACAGCTTTGTTGTCATTATTTTCAAGTGTAATATGTTGGAAATTCCTGTTTGGGATGTCCTTTATAATGTGCCATTTGACAGGGAAAAAACCATTCCATTTATTTTGTTGCCAGAAATCCATGTTCTTCTTGAAATCAATAGGTCCAGTCATCTCAGCTAGGCCAACAAACTGCCCACTTGCATTAACCTGATATCAGTGTGAAAGACACATTTAGCAACTATTTCACAAATACATACAACAGTATCCCAACGAATTATTGAAAACAAATGTCAACTACTACATACTTAGCACACTCGCACTCTAGGACTATGCGTGTAAATAGAAAATTACTTAAACATAAAGAAACCTAGTACATCAAGGAGAAATAGATATCTCTGAAAGAAAAAGGAGTAAATCTCTTCATAAGAGATTCATATGAAGAGAATACTGAGCAAACATCTCCTATTAAGAAAAGCATAAAATTATGCTATCTATTAGATTCATTTAAATTTTTCTTTTGGGTGTTCTAGAAGCTGTATACGAAAAGTTTATTGACTAAAAACACCATAAGGCGTCGATGAGTGCAATCCGTGTACATGAGAACGGACACTGGCCAAACAACTCAATCTTTGCCACTTGGAATAAGTATGGGCTACTCAGTGAACACACTGACCCATTCTATACGAAAATTATCTAGAATAAACAAGTGACAAGGTTTTATTTATGTTATCTAAGGTTCAAAATATATATATGATGAAAATACGATGTTTCAGGTTAAAATCCCTACTAATTTCTTACTATTTGAAACAATTTTCTGATTTTCCTGCAGTATTCCTAAGAAAATGAATAATAAATGAATTATAAAACTACATCGTTCAATCTTACTTACCGAAAAGAAGAGAAAGATTGGGCACTGTGTACCCTGTTCCATCTTTTCCATCTCTGCCTTACGAAAAGCATCATCCAACTTACTGTTCCCGTTGGGGGTACTCGCCCAAACATTATATTTGATGCTCCTATGAATGTCATCTTCACTGAAAGACTTTATCATAAAGAATTTTGCTTGTTCATACTTAACCTCAAAATCAGGTCTATTATAGTGGTCTCTTCGGACAGATGCGCTCAAGTTGCCTTTCTCTAAAGAAGAATTCAAAAAAGTTTTCATCCTATTGGCCCTAGGGCCACGAACAAGCTCATTAGAGACACCATAGTTCCTGCACAAGTTGGGCTTCTCGCTCATCTGAAAGTAGTTGGCATTTGCTGTTGGATACATAAACCTGGGTCCGTTAAAAGTATTTCTAGGGAATGGACGACCCTGCCCAGAATATGAAGAGGTGGAAGCCTTGCTCAAATAGTGAAGTCCCTTAGAATGTACAACTGGTCGATTGCCAGAACTGAGATGTGGGGCCTGAAACCATTAGATGATCAAGTGAATAGCAGTTTAAACAAGCTTATTTGAAACACAAAAATCTATACAGCATCCAAGGTTGATATTAGCTATAGCAAATTTGAAGTAAAGAATGCAAGTATCACAATATCTCATATGATTAACAAAGCAATGACCCATAGTTAACAGAACCTAAACAAAATAATTCTAATTACAAAAATCTATACAACATCTAAAGTTGTTGTTAGCAATAGCGGATGAGGTAAACAAAGTAACATAATCATAACATATTATATGATGAAAAAAGCAATGATCCATAGTTGGCTTAGGACCTTAACTAGAGTCAATGCAAAATTGAAGCCAGAAATTTGATGGGATTAGCATACATGAATTGAAAATTTAGGCATCAGAATAAAGAAAGTAATAAGTAAAAACTGGTAAGAAACTAGGAAGCACTTATTCGGGTGCGGGGATGCGGGTGCGGCTAGGTTTGGCTAATATTTAGATAATTATTTTATATAATCAAAATTACTGTCATTCATCATTCATTAACCAAGAGATTCAAAATGACAACATAGCACAACACAGTTATAAAACTGTAAACATAGTCATAAAACACTAATAAGTCCAACATAGTCATACAGTCTAATATAGCACAACATAGTTATAAGGTCTAACATAGCTCAACATAGTTAGAAAATGAGATATGAAGAGAAATAGAGGATTTGGGGATCTAGGGATTTGGTGGTGTTTTATTGAAATGGGTTTCGGGTTTGGGTCAAAGGATACCCAAACCCGCTAACATTGCACAACACAGTTAGAAAATGAGATATGAAGAGAAATAGAGAATTTGGGGATCTAAGGATTTGGTGGTGTTTTATTGAAACGGGTTTCAGGGTTAACCCCCACTAAAAATCCAAGATCTGTGTCGCGCCGCACTCAATACCGCACCCTATTTTGTGATTTTAATTTAAATTAATAGGACACACACCCCGCTACACCCGGTACGTATCCTGCCACACCCGTGTCCGATTCGAGTCCGACTCTAGTACAAGCACCTCCGTGAAGAGTCCGTGCTTCCTAGGTTAGAAACAAGAATATGATTTTGGTTGAAGGCATCAGCTTGGAGGTGTAAATCTCATGAGTTTTAAATTTGAAAACCAAGATAAAATTCTTCCTACAATTTAATAAGAAATTGCTAAGCTTCTTGTTCCACATTCGCCATAACTAGATTTGATTTTTAACATTAAGACAATCTGTGTGTCCCATGTGTTTCGCTGCATTGCTTCAGCCGAGTTAGCAATTAAAGTTTACAACAATGATATTTCAAACATTTAACCTAGTTTACTAGGTTCCAAAAAAAATTATGAAATAGAAGTATGTTGTACTGATGGAGTAAAGCCATCATATTCTCCCTTGTTAGCATGAAAAGATAGAAATGATGTTGCGTAAAAATATATATATATACAGCATTCACAACAACAAGAACAACAAGGCCTTTATCCCAAAATATTCGCGTCCGCTAAATGAATCCTTCTCCTCCAATCAACTCTAATGAGAGCCTACATGAATGTAGAATACACTCATCAGTACCATAAACCCCTGAAGCATGGCTATGGACACCCGAAACAGACACAGCACCAAAGACATGGTGACAAGGCAATTCCTTCAAAATGGTATGCATAGTGACATGGTGCACATCTATTAAGCATGCAGATACTTCTATATAGACCTGAACCTTTGTCAGAAGACAACTTTATGGACACTCGTAGGAAAAGGTCCCACACTTCCACACCTCTCATGACTTTTTATACATCTCTTATATAACCAACACAGTAAAAATAATTATTGACAACAATATTCAAACATTTAATACATTTCTTATACTATATATTTTACTACTTTGTCATAACTATGGAACTTCTAGTTTTAATAACTTTGTGCGGCCTATGAAACTTACTTTTCTATAGACTATCAACTCTTATTTTGATTTTGTAATTCAATTTCATCTGGAATTGGATCAAAGTTTCACAGGCAAACTGCAACAAAGATAAAGGCAGCATAAACATACATATTACCAGAGGCGAAAGGTGCCAAAAAAGGCAATCACTTGAGAAGGTAAGGTGATGAAGAATACTTAAACTAGAAAAACAATTATCACTGATATGGAAATTAAGGAATTTGGAGCAAAGTAGAAAGTATCAAATTCCTTTTTCTTACTGGATTGACTTTAATTCTAAAATCCATCGATTCAGCAGGTGAAAAAGAAGGGACTTGCTGAAAAAGAAAAACTTGATGAAAAGAAATTGATTGAGTACGAGAAATACAAATAAAAATAGTGATAACTGATTAGGCTTAATGATTGTCACTAGTGATACAGAGTAGCATTAGTGATACAAAGGAGATGAAAAGAGAAGACAACATAAATGATATAGAAAACTATACTTTTTCCACATTATCTTCTGACAATCACGATGTGAGGCTATAGTTGATTGAACCAACCTCACTTGAATGCCTAATGTTCTAAAGCACATCACCTGCTTTGGGTTAAATTTATCTATTATCTTATAAATATTACGTGTACATTTTAATGTATAGCATTATAGTCATGGCCCCATGGCCTACTAATGAAAAAGTTGTCGTGTCTAATACCCTGTCAGCATGCACCCTTGGTGCACATGCAAACATGAAGAACAGGTTCTTACAGAATGAAAACAAAATATGATTATCTTCAATCCCAAACCCAGATCCCCCCAACAACACCACGAGTAGAGAGAAAGAGAGAGAAAGAGCAGGATATTTCCACACATAAGTTAAATTTGCAACTATGGGTAGGAGTGTATTGCTAATTTACATCATATTCCTGAACAAGCAATTCCACGAACATTGACATAGTAATGACTCTGTCCTACACAAATAAACAAATAAATGATGTTGACAAACATGTGTGTTATACCTTACAAGACCTGAAATAGTGACCAGAAAACCCAGATGAGGAAGCACGCTGTTGTGTTCTTTCTAACGACTGCAAAGATGCTTTGGCAGTGAACTTAGTTTCAGAGTGCACTGACCTCCGATCTTGTGAAGTTGAAGAACCAGAAGTTACAGGACATGAGGATTTTGCTTTTGAAACATAGATATTATTAGTTTTGGTTTGAAGCTCTTTGGCACCAAATTTTGAATCACATGATAACACATGCATAGCTTGTGATACATGGGGCATCGTTTGATGAAAATATTGTGATGAAGGAATGTATTGCTCCTGTGAAGGAGGTTGTTCTGAGTTATATGTAATGTTGCTAGGCTGAGGCATACAGTATGGAAAAGAATTATTCTCTGACTGAACACCCTGGAAGAGATTGCCATGATCAGAAGAATAAAAGAACTCATAATTCAGTGTATCGACATAGCTAACCTAAAAACCATAAATCAAAATTCAAATGTTCCGAAGCAAACATGATATGTTTTTCTCATGCGATGTGTTATAACAACATGGTCACAATAGTTACTGGAAAAGTTGGTTATTTGATTAGAATTGCATAACTGATAAGTAACTAAAATAAATAATATATCAGGAAAAAAAAATTGGGTTTTTGACATGTATGTCCCTATCATACGTGAATATCGCATATATCCCTCACAAATATGTACTTTCACATTTGTCCCTAACAATATGTGCTACATCTCCCTCTAGTTTAAAAAACTCAAAAAGGTGGAGAATTTTAAGTGTATAACGGACTTGATTAAAAAAACTGAAATATCATATTGTATACCATTCAAACTTTATCCTCCTTGTAAACTCAGGCGATTGTTAATCCAACCGAGACTTATCAACTCTTATTAAAATTTCTTCACTTTTTTCCAGAAGTGGACAAACTTCTGGTGCATTTTTGAGAACTACATATTCTTCCTAACGTTTTTTTTTGATTATACTGGGTATCCATCCCCCCTCTGGGGGTCCGACTATTCCCAGTCCCGTGAGCTAGGTTTTGAGCAGGCCGTTAAACAGTCCCACTGCCACTGGCCATCACATAATGCTTGCACCCTCCGGGTTTCGAACCTGTGACCTCTGGGAGGAGCATACTCCAGGTCACATCATTCTAACCACTGGGCCATCCTGTGATGGTTATATTCTTCCTAACGTTACTTCTCTAAATTTGTCATCAAACTCACATGTGAAAGTGCTACGAAAGGTGTCCACAGGTGCGCGGAGCCGGAGCCCGGATGGAAGTGCAGACATTTTTCTTGTGCACGGCAGGGATGGTGAAAAGACATTGACTTTGCATCCGGCTTTTTTTCTTCATTTTTCTGATAGCTTCCAGTTCCGGGGGAGCCAACTAAGACTAAGCTACCAAACCTTTCTGTTACTTCGAAAGTAGCTGCTTCAGCTCCAGCCACACGAACTTTCAATATTCCTTTTTATTTCTCATCAAATGAATCTTGTGTTTCTAATGATAGATCAAAAGCTTTCTCGTTTATTTCCTTTAATTATCGCTAACATTATTAAAATTTTCTAATTTGATTTTTTAATTTGATTTCTATTTGTCTAATAAGGGTTAAATCATGGTTAAGTTAGGGATCTCTATCATAAGGGTAAATATGAAATAAGGTACAAATTGTTAGGGGAATATATGAAAATACACATTTGTGAGGGGTATATATGATACTAGCATATTTATCAGGGTATACGTATTAAGAAGGAACAGATAAGAGCGGATTATTCACGTTCCAACATAGATAGAATACGGAGGAAAAACTATAGAGTAAAAATGTAAAACAGTATAGTATGTCACTCACTGGCAGTGGATCAGGGGAAGACTTCTCTGGCTGATTTTCACCAGTCATGATCTCCAACAAGATATCCTTCAATACTGATTATTACCTATTATATTTTGAAAAGAAAGGTTGAGAATACAAGCACAGTGACAAAGTATATAAAGAAAAAACCATATTCAAACTTTACTAGAAGATCAATCAAGCAATAGATGGAGCAACTATACAACAATATTATGTTCTCATTATATATTTAATTCACTTGCTAAGAGATTCCAACAGAGCATACGTCAAACAAACAACTGAACACCAGCAATCAATTACTCAATAAAAAATTTCAAAATGGTCCACAGTATATCTACAAGAGATAACTTCGTATTTACACTCCAGATTGAAGGACAAGAGCAGGTTCCTGTTGAAGTATGTACTCTTCAGAACACCCAGTAAAGCTTGTAACTCAACCTCAATTCCCATAAAACTTGGGTGCACCCTAGGAAGGACTCTAAAAATGCCTAACCAGGATGAAGACTTTCGTAAGAGAAGGATCAGAATCTCTAGTCAGATGCATTATTCGCACATAAGTATGTCCTTTCGGTATATAACAAAGGGAAAGAACACATAACAACTGCAGCTTTTGACAATGAATCTTGCTAAGAAGCCAAAATACAAGTGTCTCGATTAGAGCATCCACAATGGTGTTTCTCATTTTTTAGAAATTGGCAGCTACAGTAATAGAAAATAGGGTATTTATCTGCAGTGGTTGTTTGCTAAAATTTTGCTAGAATTTGAGAAAGACGAGACATGTTGTTTCGTCCGTTTTTTTTAAAATTTTACGGTTAATTAATTAGTGATTAGAGATTAAAATAGGTTAATTAAATAAATTAAATAATAAAATATAACCTAACTCCTAATTAATTACACACTAAACCTCATTTTATCCTAAACTAAGTGCCCACCTTTGCTGGACGGGACATGTTGTCCCGTCCAAGCAAAAATTGCTTGAGACGAGACAACATGTCTCGTTTCAGCAATTTTTTTATTTTTTTTCAAACGGCACATGTTGTACCGTCCGATCAATTAAAAAATAAATAAAAAATTTGTCAGACGAAACAACTTGTCTCGTCTGATCTTATTAAAAAATTGAAAAAAATTGGGACGGAACATGTTGTCTCGTCTCTTATAATTTGAGAATTGCAATTTCGTTTCTCAAAAATAGAAGCGGCTGTGGCTATTTTGCGAAAATATGGCAAAATAGCAAACGACTGCAGCACCTTGTTTACTAAAAAATGAGAAATTGGCAAATATAACAAACGATTGTGGATGCTCTTAGAAACCTCAAATCCCAACTCATACAACCAGAATCATCTTATTTTTTGTGCTATAATGCTTTACACTTATTGGTATGACTTGATAATAACTTTTCCACATTGAGATACACATACAACAAGAAGAGCCTACGGTCAGTAACAAACCTTATCCAGATATAAACAGAATTTGGGATAAATGCATGTCCAGCTCCAAAACAATAAGATATTTAACAGAGGTTGGAAAAATGCACTGAATAAAAACTCATGATATATGGGTAAGATACAAATTTGGGTTATAACCAAAAAATTGCAAATCATAGTAACATAAATAAGTGCACCATAAAACAGAGGAATCACCTTTGTTATGACTAAATGTCAGGAATTACTTTCTAAATTGAGACATAAATCTGAAAGAAAACAATATACTAATTGCAGTTACAAAAGATAAGTTATCAATTGAATAATTAATTCGAAATGTTGCATTTTAGATTCCCACTATAATACAAATTAACTACTAATTAATCCAAAAAAAAGGAAGCTTTAAAATACAAAATATTCACACTTTTCATCCAAAAATTCCAAAAATAATATATATATAAATTGAAAGAAAAAAAAACAGTTTCAGAAACTAAAAAAAAGAGTAATTCACAATATATACAAGATTTCTCATTTATCATAAATTTTATCTTTTTTTTTTAAAAAAAGAAATTTGTTTTTTTAGCAACAATCACATCAAAATTCTAAGAAAACCCTAACGGTTGAAGAATCAGCCGCCATTGTTGGTTCTATATCAACAATTTTGGAAAAAGATTAGAACTTGATTGATTAAAACGCAAAAAGAGAATGCAAAAGATGGTTCCTTTTCTTACCTGTAGGTGAGTACCGTGTTTTTGAAATGTGAGTTACGGCGAGTTTTTTTATTTTTTGAAGGAAGAGTTACGGCGAGTTCCGGTTCGAGAAGCGAGGAAGGTTAGAAGAATGGCGGTTTAAAAAGGGAAGAGAACCGACGGCGCATTATAGAAAGAGGAAGAGAGATTAAAGAGAGAATGAGATTGGTTTTGATTCTGTGAGTGAGGAATTTAAACCGTTGGATTAAGATTTGAGGGAGGGGGTGATGGAAATATTGGATTTGCGGAGGTGGGGTTTTGTGATATTATGTGTAGGGAGGGATAGAGGGGCCCACGTTTCAGAGGGTGATTAGCTTGGCGGTGGTCCTGGTTGAGGTGGGTGGGGCCGAACACACTTTTTCTCGTACTTAAATTTGATTGCACGTTATTCTCCAATGAGGCTCTCTCTCTATATATGGATTTTATTTGTTGTTGCTGATTTTGGTTTGAGATGAAACAAATGAATTTATGAATTCTTTTGAAAACAATAAAGATAAACCTGCTGACTTCTACCTGCAAAAAGTTTGATACACCGGGATAGATCTCGCTCAAGTCAGTATTCAGGAAGATTATGAATGAGTTTTTGTGGATAAAAGATTGATTACCTTTTTTATGGTGTTTATGGTGAGGGAAGAGGGGTATTTATAGTCGTTTGTGAAGACAGTTTAGAGATAATTATTTATCTCTATGTCCTGGTGTTTTTTTTGATAAGATTTAGAGTTTAAATCGTTTTATGATAAGAGATTTGGTTTAAACCGTGTCTTAGAGATGACCATGAATTTGAATTACTCTTTAAATGACTTGGGCTGGTTTGTAACGGGTTGTCACCCATACCTAATAGGATAGATCCGTTCTTGGGTTATTGGATTTTGAAGAAAGACTCAGTTCCCATTTCGGACCCGTTTGCATGTGAAATTACCGTTTTACCCTCTGAGAGCTTTAAGATTCATGCCCGGTTTGAACGGTCCCGATTTGGTTCTATTTTTAGCCATATCATTATTCTATTTTTGTTTGAATGTATTCGATGCATAATATCAATTTCCAATTTTATCGAACCTAATTATATCTATATCTTATACCACTTTATCCTTTTTCTATTTTGAAATAGAAAAATGAGAGAAAAAGTAGGGATTCATATTTAACTAACACGTGCATTACGCATGGTTTTTTTAAAAAAACAAAAACAAAATAAAAACTTCAATCTCTCAAATAAGTCTATTCCCCTCTTACTTTCTCAATCTCACAACATTTCACCCCATCCACCCCCCCCTCCCCCCCAACCAAAAAAAAAAAAACAGCTTTAGTAATATTCAATTATGTAACATTATGGTTTTGCAGTGGTTGCCTAAATTATCTGCTTATGTGAGGATGATAATGAAGATTTCAGTAACTACGGTATGAATGATATTCATAAGTTTCTCCCAATTCTCTCACATTTTTTTGGAGTTTATATAATTTTACGAGTCCCTCAAAATTAATTTAGACTATGCAATTTGCACAGGAATAACACTAGTTTATGTTAAACTGATTAGGAAAATGGAAAAAAAAAATTTGAAAAAAGGAGAGAAAATTGCAATGCATGAGAATTGAGGCAGATAGGAGGTTGATTTTACACATCTTCGAGTTACCTTGATAATAAAAGTAAACGTTGGCAATAAAGATAAAACAAATAAGTTGAGGGTCTAGAGTATATTATACTAAATCATTATGTGGCATCTATCCAAGATGGATTCTAATAATCTAAAAATTATAAATATATATATTTACTATGAATAATTAGTAGATATTGTAATATTGTATAGTTGAGAAATATTTATTTACTAATAAGAGTAAATTATATAGAATGCATTATGTTAAAGTAGTCACCTAATATGTGATACTGGTGAACATGAAAACATTTCAAATTAATTAAAGCATCCGCATTGTTGTTGTTAGAGATTATAGTCCCACATTGAGTAGTTGGTTAGTTTTATAATTGGTTCCTCCTATATATAGGAGATATTGTACTTAATTATTTCTCAATTTAATATTCCGTATTGTTTTCATTCTCTCTTATTTATCTTAACATGGTATCACAGCCAATTACTCAAATTTTCTTCTCTTAAAATTTTTCTATCCAAAAATTCTCAAATTCCAACAGCCAAAGTTATACAAATTTCTTCCAAAAAAAAAACTGAAGTCATCTTCTTCAACTCAACATCAGATCCGACTCTCAAGAACCCGCCGCCATCAACTTCAGATCAAAACCGAAGTCATCTTCTTCAACTCAACATCAGATCCGACTTTATCTTCCCGCATTCCTTTTGATCCCGCTCCTCTGGCTCCATTCACATCTCCTGCAGTCCTTACACCTGTTGTTCCCCCTACCAAAACTCCACCTGCATCCCCACAGCAATCATCACCCATCCCACCTACTTTCCCACCGACACATGCACCTACTACACCGTCCTCATCCCCACACCCTATCAGTCCACCACATCTTCTTCAGTCTACCCGTTCCACTTCTGGTATTCCTCCGGCACGTTATACACCTGATGTCACTGGTCCTTCTGATCAGTTTGGTTTTACCACCCTAGCTTCCTACTCATCACAGTTTCATGCATATCTCACTATTATACACTCTACACGTGAGCCCAGAACCTATCAAGACGCAATTTAATATCCTGAATGGAGGAAAGCTATTGCAGAGGAATTCAGTGCATTTGATCATGCTGGCACTTGGGATGTTGTTCCTCTACCAGAGGGCGTTCAACCTATTAGCTGCAAGTGGATCTTCAAGGTCAAATATCAACCTGATGGATCTATTGAGAGGCACAAGGCCCGTCTAGTAGCCCGAGGGTTTACTCAGGAGCATGGCATTGACTATGATGAGACTTTTGCTCCCGTTGCACAGATGACTACTGTTCGCACCCTTCTTGCTGTTGCAGCCATCCGCCAATGGCCGTTATACCAAATGGACGTGAAGAATGCTTTTCTTCATGGTATTTTATCTGAGATTGTTTATATGGATCCTCCTCCTGGCCTCCCTACTCCTCCCCGTCATGTTTGTCGGCTGCTTCGGGCTATATATGGTTTGAAGCAGGCCCCTCGAGCCTGATTTGAGTGTTTTCGCCTTGTCATCACCAAGGCTGGTTTTAGTCAGAGTTCTCAGGATCATTCTATGTTTATGCGGTCATCACCGTAGGGGAGGGTAATTCTACTACTATATGTTGATGATATGATCATTACTGGGGATGACTTCGCCGGCATTGCATCCACACAGAAATACCTTCACCAGCAGTTTCATATGAAAGACCTTGGTAAGCTACGTTACATTCTAGGTTTAGAGATTGCTCATGGATCTCAGGGGATACTCATTTCTCAGCAGAAATACACATCAGATATTATTTTCGCTGCATGTCTCTCTGACAGTCGATCAACTGATACACCCTTAGAGCTTCATATGAAGCTTCGTCCCACAGATGGTGAGCTCCTTCCTGATCCCACTAGATACAGGCAGATTGTTGGACAGCTTGTCTGCTTATGTATGACCAGACTCGATATTGCTCATGCAGTTAGTATTGTCAGTCAGTTCGTTTCTGCTCCTATATCAGTTCACTATGGTGCTCTTCTTCGGATCCTTAGATATCTTCGAGGCACTATCACTCGCTCATTACTCATGCCTTCTACATCCAAACTAGAGCTCAGTGCATATTCTGATTTAGATTGGGCAGGTGATCCGACTACCAAAAGGTCTACCACAGGTTTCTGTCCATTTCTTGGTGATTCACTGATCTCATGGCAGTGCAAGAAACAGGCAGTTATTGCATGTTCTTCCACCGAGGCTGAGTACAGAGCAATGGCAGCTACTACTAGAGAGATTGTTCATGTTCGTTGGCTGTTATCAGATATGGGTGTCACTCTTACAGGAGCTACTCCACTTTATTGTGATAACCGGAGTGCATTGCATATTGCAAGCAACCCAGTCTTTCATGAACAAACGAAGCATATTGAGATTGATTGTTATTATGTTCGTGAGCATTTTGAGGCAGGGATCATCTCTCTCCATTCTGTTACCTCTTCCCAGTAGACTGCAGACTTCTTCACCAAATCCCATACTATTCAGAGATTCCGACACTTAGTAGGCAAACTCACATTGTTTGACCCATCGTGAGTTTAAGAGGGGGTGTTAGAGATTATAGTCCCACATTGAGTAGTTGGTTAGTTTTGTAATTGGTTCCTCCTATATATAGGAGATATCGTACTCAGTTATTTCTCAATTCAATATTCAGTATTGTTTTCATTCTCTCTGATTTATCTTAACAGTTGTACTCAAATATGGCAAAATGGCAAAATAAACAATAGCAAATAACGAGTTGCACACAACGGTTGTTTGTTATAATATGGCAAACTTTAAATATAAAAAAATGAATGGACGGGACATGTTGTCCCGTCTCACTTTCATTTCTTTTTTATGTCCCGTCTCACTTTCATTTCCTTTTTAATGTTTAATATTTCACTAGATTAACTAAATTAGTAAATTCGTGAATAATATAGTTACTAAATTAGGAATAAGTAATTAATTAGATATAATTATAGTGATTATGCCCCCATATTTCATGGACGGGACATGTTGTCCCGTCCAAGAAATTTTTGCTTTGGACGGGACAACTTGTTTCGTCTGAGACCAGGATTTTTTTCTTCTTTGGATGGTACAACATGTACCGTTCGATCGTTAAAAAAAAAATAAAAAAAATTGAAACCCCTTTGACGAAACAACTTGTTTCGTCCGATCCTATTAAAAAAATAAATTTTATTAGGAACGGAACAACAGGTTCCGTCCCCTATATTTTGAGAAAGAGTAAAAAATTTCTAAAATATGAGAACTACTATTGTGATTTTGCCAAAAAATAATAAAATAGCAAATCGATGTGGCTGCTATTTTGCAATTTTCTAACAATATGGTAAATATAGCATAACACTATGGATGCTCTTAGTGTCTCCAAAATTATTAAACCATGCATCATTAATACCTTCTAAAAATAGAACCTCAAATTTCTAGCAAAACAATGTGTGTGGGGCACGCAACCCTTTCATTATCACTTCACTTCTGGCTTCAAGCACATCTCTTCGAAAAGCTCCCAAACAAACAACTATTGCAACCCCAAAGAAAGAGAGAGAGAGAGAGAGGAGTTAAAGTAAATTGGCAGAAGCTTTTGTATAAATATTTTTCAGTATTCAGAGAGAGAGATGGAGATAATTAACTATGGCCTCCTCCTTCTCCTTCCCAATAACTCAACCATTAAGTAGGCATTATTCAACATGGAAAATTAGAGCAAAGACCAATAAAATTTTAAGTAATGTTATAGTCACTACCTTCTTCACTATCAAATCTTTCATTACCTGATGTGGCAGTCTAGTCAGCAATATCACATCAGCAGCCCACTTAAAATATATTATTTATTAACTAATTCTAAATAAACCTAATTAACAATTAAAAGTCTCTTCATCTTCATATTCCTCCACCCGAATCTTCCCAATCCTAATCTCTCCCTTTTCCCAATCCTAATCTTCTTACCCCGGTGCCGCCGCTACTACCTCCCACTGCCACCGCATCCTCCCGCTGCCCCACGTGCTGCCACATCTTCCTGCTGCCCTACGCGTCGCCGCTTCCTCCTTGTACTACCCCGTATTTAAAAATCATATATATAAAGAATTGGAGGTTGCCTCATAGAAATTTTTTTGGGAGGGGTTGTATATGGGATGTGCTACACGTGGGGCCCAGGGAGACAGCAGCAGTGTTGCTGTTGCTTGCCGTGCTGCCCATGAGGGTGACGTGGCAGCAGTGGGGCCCAGGTGCAGATGGGGGGTAGCACTGTGCTTGTGCGTGCTGTGACGTGGCGTGGGGCTGCTCGAGGGGGGCCTGGCTGACGTCACACGCGCAAGAGAGAGAAGGCCAGGGTGTGGGGGATTATTTGATCCCACATCAGAGGATTTGCATGATAATTAAATAATAAATATAATTGCTTATGATCAAGAGTCACCAAATCGGTTAACCACCTTCTGAGAGGGAGCCTGTGATGGAGAGTTGTACTAATAAATAATAAATTGTCTGGGTTGGGGCCGGAGTGTTATAAATGGTATCAGAGCCGACTTTCTACACCGAGTGTGGGTAAAGAGTGGGTGCGATGTATGCCTGAGAGGGAGCTGAGGTCAGTATGCTGGCAGTGTGACCAAGGGCAGTATGCTAGAATTAGCTGAATCAAGGTACTTCACTCCACATCGGCGAGATGTATGCCTGAGAGGGAGCTGAGGTCAGTGCGCTGGCCTAAAATTAGCTGAATCAGGGTACTCCGCTCCACATCGGCCAGAAAGGATGTAATGCCCTGATTTTTCATTTAATGAAAAATTATTTATTTTGCACGTAATGTGCACGTGCAATATTTTTGGTTAATATTTTCATCAAGATGAGTAAAGATATTTTAATATGTGCTTTTAATTATTTTATACAAAATCCTTATTTTAATTAGATAAAAAGTCTTTTTCTTTAAGCCCAAAATGTAATTTATTTATTTCATTTTTATAACTATTTTGGCCCATAAACTAAAGCCCATGGATTCATCTATTTTACAACTTGTCATGTAGAATACAATTTAAAGACTATTTTATTTTTATACAAAAAATTAATGTACAATTTTTGGGTCTAGTTGCATGCACGTGCACTACACGTACACGTGCAATATGCACTTTTTCCAAGCATGGCCAGTTGCATTCTTTGGAGGGAAACTCAAATTTTGGATGGGGATCATGGTGTGGTGGTTACTCATCATGGGTAGTTTGTGTAACTCCTCATTAAATCTCCACCATTTGTTCCTAACTCCTACTTTAATCCTAGCCATCTATTTTCCTTGATTTTAGTATAAATACCCCCCCCCCCCCATGGCTAGTTCTTCTTGTGCCAAACTATTCTCTTCCAAACCTATAGTCCAATTATATTATCTAGTAGTAATTTTTGTGAGATAAAAGATTGAGTTGTGTGTGGGAGTGATGCTTGCAACTACAAAAGGAGAAGAGGCCGACATTCAAAGGGAAGGAGCTCTCGGTTTTGGTGCTTTTGGAGGCTCGAGTGGGGCATTCAAGGAGGAGGAGTATCTCGTTGCAAGGACATTCGTCTAGGAGTTTGCTAATTGTTCTTTTCTTCAACAAGGTGGGTAAATTTTTCCTATTTCTAAATAGGAATGCCTGCTAGATTTAATTAGAAAAATAATGCATGAAAATGACTAATAAGAATGCACATTTTAATTAAAAAGATGATCTCTAATTGATTAACTTATTGATATGCAAGTTATGTGTGTTGTTATTAGTGAAATTTAAGTTGTGTGCAATATAAATGTGGCTATAAATTATGAGAAGGAACATTTGTTAGTAGCATGAAAAATTATGTGTAAAAGCTAGTACATCGATTGTGTCACTTTTTGTGCTAAATTGGAAACCTTGTATGGCGTGGTAGCGAATAAATTAAGAGGAATTCTTATGTTTGGAAAATGAATAAGAGTAGAGAATTATTATAGAGATTTATGGAATTATAATGACAAAAAAAAATTGTATTAGTAGTATGTCACATTAACCAAATTGTATGGTAGAAATGTGTCAATTATGGAGAAAATTATGTCTAATTATTTAAGAAATTATTTTTATATACTGGAATAAAATTCATGATGGAAAATAATTAATTCAGATTTTTTCAGTATATTAGTAAGAACAATGTGATATGCAACTTTGTTGAACGTCGAAATGTTCTAAATAACAGAGAGTATGGGTTAAATGAAATTGGAATTATACTAGTGACAACCTGAGCTTGTAGCTCATGTGGTCATAGTGCGCGGTTGGGTTCCTTGTGGTGACCGGTTCGAATCCTTGCGGCACTATATTGTTTCATGTAATTTTTTTTAAAAACAAGAATCAGCGATCGAGAGCCTTAAATACCCTCGGCTTTCCCTTTATACCGCTTAGCACATGCGGCCTAGTGGCTTGTGCGGTTGGCTGTGTTCTTTGGGTGCTGGGTTCGAATCTTGCCCTCGGCAAGGTTGAAAAAATTATTTTTTGGGGATTTTTAATTGTCCAAAAAATATGAGAAAAATATGACTATTCTTCTAAAAATATATGGGACTTTATAAAAATAATTTGGGAATTATTTGCATGAAATAGACTATGATTTGAGAATAAAATGCATAAATAGAACTATGGTTCTATATGTATACTTTGTGGAAAATTATACTTTGCAAAAAATGTTTGAAATGAAGGATTAGAAGATTAATGTAGTAAAGAAAGAAATGTTATTATGTGATGGATGTGAATTGTTCTCATTTGAGAATAGTGTGAAAAATGTGAATTGTGGATATTTGTTAGTGATGTGAATTTCAAAGTGAAAGTGATAATTGATAAAGCATATGAAATTCATGTATAGTTATGGACTATTTGAACAATTTAGAAATCATGATTGGAAAAGAGAAATGCTATTTGAGTATGATAACTCAACATATGAATTTATGAGTTGGAAATGCTCAAATTAGAAATTGTGAATTGAAAATTGAAACCGAAAAGAGTAGCTAAGTCTCCCCCGGCATTTGGAAATGAAAATTGAAAAGAAAGACCAAGGTTGGTCATGTTAAAATGAATGAATAAGTCCGGTTTAGTGGAGAGGCTAACTCTGGAGCTTTGATTCTTGTTCATGATTTTAATAAAAACTAAGGATTAGTACATAGTGGAGACGTGATGAAAGTAGGAGAAAAACATGAGTTGAGGGCCATCGAATTGGCGGCGAAGAGTATTTCACAGGTTCTTCACGATGAGTCGTGACATGACGTGGATACTGCTCCAGAGTACCGTCCCGGTGGTGACGCTTGTGGGATGTTTGGTGACTGCATGAGGATCGTGTGCCATGAAGGAGGCTGAATTGCCACAGGTTCTTCACGATGGGTCGTGACATGACGTGGGATTCCCCTTCAGGTTTTCTGTACACGTGCTTGCACTCATAGATCATCTAGGATACCTACCGTAATTATAGTAGTAGATTAAGTCATGGCAAGGGATTGAACCCTACAAAGATGAAGAACGATTAAGAGGCTTGTCCTCGGACCTATGTAGTATGGGATGCATAGAATCCGAACAAGTGCGCATTAGTTTCATGTAACATAATTAACTGCATTAAGGACTAAGTGCACAATCACAACACGACATCAATAGGGTAGTCCCTTTAGTTTGAAATGTGACAAGTTTGTGTTTGCTAAATATGGAAAATAAGTTATACTATTTCCGGCATAGAGAGGATGGCCGTGTATAATGATCGTCGGTTGAATAAACTGACGTACCCACAGTCTTATATACAGGTAAATGGCTTGATAAAGATTAAAGAGGAACAAATGCTTAAAGATTACTCAATGTTGTTGTATATTTGTTTCATTGTTGTAAATTTTACTTCCGCTGTGCAATGTAAAGTGTAATATTGATGTAAACTCTGATGTAAAGTGAAAAGTTCAAATTTCCTTGTAAAATTGTACTAAAGAAAGTGGAAAGATCCTGTAGAACTTCTCGAATTCAGTGTATTTGGAATTCGGGGCGTTACAAAGGAGATCCTGCTCTAGGTTCCATGCCCTGTACTCAGCGAGGATGCTGAATTCTTAAGGGGGGGTGTGTGTGTGGGGGGGGGGGGGTTGTAATACCTTGTTTTTAAAGAATCATATATATATAAAGAATTGGAGGTTGCCTCATAGAAATTTCTATGGGAGGGGTTGTATATAGGATGTGCTGCACGTGGGGCCCAGGGAGACAACAGCAGTGCTGCTACTGCTTGTCGTGCTGCCCACGTGGGTGACGTGGCAACGGTGGGGCCCAGGTGCAGAGGGGGGCAGCACTGTGCTTGTGCGTGCTGTGTCGTGGCATGGGGCTGCTCGAGGGAGGCCTGGCTGACGTCGCACGTTCAAGAGAGAAATGGCCAGGGTGTGGGGGATTATTTGATCCCACATCGGAGGATTTGCAAGATAATTAAATAATAAATATAATTGCCTATGATCAAGAGTCACCAAATCGGTTAACCACCTTTTGAGAGGCAGCCTGTGGTGGGCAATTATACTAATAAATAATAAATAAATTGTCGGAGTTGGGGCCGGGGTGTTACACTCCTGCTACCGCCACCCGCATCTGCATCTGCTCACGAGTTAATCTGTGACTTCAGTATTCTTGTTTCAAGTTCTATTATTTGAATAATGACTGGGGTATTTGTAATTGTTATTTCTGTAGTATTTTGTAGTTGTGGATGTGGCTAATCCTTGTTAGGGTTGATTTGTGTATCTCGAATTGTTCAAGTAATTTCAATATGAATAATCGATGCTGATTATGGTATTGAAAAATTGGGAAATTTCAATATTCATGCATTTGCTTAGTAAAAGAGTATGTTATTTATTTAAATGTTTCTCTTGCTCAGAAATGAAACTCGTTACATTTTCTGCTTATTTCTGATTGAGGGAATCTGGCTTCGAAAAGCAACGGATGGTAAGGTAATTTGTTGGAGTTGAAGTTTGTGTCATATTCGACCTAATTTGAGCTAAATTTCTAAGTGAGATCACAACCTTCTATTCGAAGTTGACACTTGCAAAAATTTAAAGTAAACTACACCCCCTCATGCATCATTGTGATATAAAGAAGACGACTGCAAGCTCTGCCATCACCAAACCGCCGAAGAGAGGTAATATAAAGAAGAAGGTGGATGCTACAGTGATACCAATTATTGTTGTTCCAGCTAATGCATTGATTCAAAAACCACCCAACAATAATTCTGCATGCTCTAGTTCACCATTTGATCATTTGTCAGTTGACGTGAGTGCAAGTTCACAAATTTTCCCTCCATATCAGGTACACCAAATTTATTCATTTATTATAAATTATGTTTAATTTAATAGTCTATCATTCAGTTGTGAAAGTTAAGCTTTTTACATTAATTCTTGTTGGTAGTCCCTCATTTTGGTGGCCAAAGCATTGTTTCGGTGAATCAATTTGGTGGATAAAACATATTGGTTAGGAACAATATTTGTACTTCTACATGGCAGCAACCTTGTCAAATAGTAG
Organism: Hemerocallis citrina; assembly: GCA_017893485.1. NCBI lineage: Eukaryota > Viridiplantae > Streptophyta > Magnoliopsida > Asparagales > Asphodelaceae > Hemerocallis > Hemerocallis citrina. The sequence goes on from CM030359.1 coordinate 360,656,117, forward strand.
GATTTTCAAATGGTAGTGGAATACCCAACTTGAGCACCAATACAATTTAGTTTAGCATTATTCACACTCCAAACTACTTTAACAAGTCGTATTTTTTCTTAAATATGTGCTAATTGAGCAACAAGATTATTTCCTATGAGTTAATTGCTATTAATTGTGTATGTAGGTCGCTTTTGCCAACGTGTGGTCGTCTTTAGGCACTCATTTGGTACCTAACCAAAATGCTTCAAATGCAACTAATCGTGATGGTCATCAAGGAAAAATTGAAGATGTTTGTGTTAAATTATTATCTATGACAATGTTCTTCAAATGCAACTAAGTGTGTTTATATAGGTCACACGATCAGTGTGTTTATAGGGATTTTCTTTACTTGCAAATAGCTCTTTTAGCTTTTTTAGGGGGTGAAAATGGCTTGTTAGCTGTATGAGTTGTTTTGACAGTTGAAAATTATTTTGTCTGAGCCAACCAGCATATGAGCTTCTGGTTCTTCTTTAAATTCTGTGGAACTCAATATTGTTATGCTTCTTAAGAATTATTCCATTTTAGTCTCCAAATCTTGATGTAGCAGTATGAGATTTGTTTAAGACTAATATGCGAAGGTTCCTTTACCTTTTTAGGGTTTTTTTTTCCTGTTGGGTTATTTGTGAAGGGTATGACTGCATTATCATACTTTAGGTATTACTATCCTGAATCTTTGGCACAAGTTACCAAAATGTGAATTTGTGCTGGCCACTTGGGCTGTTTGTTTCAAGTCCTAACATGACCCCTTTTTCGTCGAGCCATAAAGTTGGGATCAAGCCTGCAGCCAAACTAATTAGGAACAAATTGATAAGTGTAGGTCCAGTTCATTGCAGATTTGAGTCCCTTCTGATTACATAAGCTGTAATATACGTGCGGCCGACCTTGTGTCATTGACAGAACTTTGTAAAAACCTGTAGATCAAAAGCTGATGTAGTTGTGTTATGGAGTACTACATGATGATTGTGGTGAAATCGACTCAATCAACAAAAAAACTGATATCGAGAACCAAGGAAAGTTCACACCCGGTTAAAGAAGACTTCAATGTTTCACTTATTTATGTATAAGAAACCCTTACAACTGGTAATAGCTAGAATGGAATTCCAACAATATATCTAGGATAACGACCAGTAATCAAATGGAATTCCATTACAAATATACCTCCGTCATTATTCATATAATAGAACTTGAACCGCGAACATTGAAATCACAAATTAATGCGTAATGACAAATGCAATAGTGCACATTTGCATTTTTCTTTGGCGCAAGCAATAGGTGTAGCAGCCATCTTCTTCTTCTTTATATTACCTCTTTTCGGCGGTTTGGTGATGGCAGAAATTGCAGTCGTCTTCTTTATATCACAATGATGCATAAGGAGTTGTAGTTTACTTTAAATTTTTGCAAGTGTCAACTTTGAATAGAAGGTTGTGATCTCACTTAGAAATTTTGCTCAAATTAGGACGAGTATTGTTGTGGTATAGATGACGTGGCTCAATCAGGGCCATCAGATCTCCTCAGATTTTGCTCTTCCCAGATCATCAAGTCAACAAAGTCCAACGAGCTTCTGCCATCTCAGGCCCACTGGCAAACGGGTTCGACCCAGCCCGTTACAGTCCCAGGCCCGTTTACCCCTGCCTATAAATACCAGACCCGTTTACCCCTGTCTATAAATACCAGACCCCCTCCACACTGCAAAGGTAATGAACTTTTCCCCATCTGAACCCTAGTTACTGTTGTTATTCCAGTGACTGACTAGATCGTGGGAGGGCCTATCGCCGGGATCACTCCCGGTGTTTCAAGGCATTTTGTAGGTATCAAGATCCGAGCTGAGCCACGAAGATCCAAGCCGAGCACCCTGCCTCTAACTCTCTCCTGCTACTCCCGAGCTAAACGTACAGCCCGAGGACCAGATCAACGCCAGTGTCGTTCCTTCCGCTTCACAAATTACAAGAACTCACACATGTTGCCCCCACACCCAAAAACAAACAGCATCAGGTTGGCGCCGTCTGTGGGAAACCGCACGTCATTGACACCGATCCGATCTCATCTTAGGACGTCATCTCGAGGCCAATCCTCACCATGGCTCCCAAAGCCAGAAGAGCCTTCACCTCTGGATGTCGTCTAGATCTTCCTCCCTCTCACAGCCATGCAAACTCCTAGGGCTCTAACCGACCACGAGCCAATGGTACCGCAGGACCCGAACCGAGCGCTTCACGCTCAGTGGCCCCTGATTTAAGGCGCGTCATTCAACACCGGCAGGTCAGCCGGTCGAGGGGAGGGGCTGCTTCCAACTCGGCTCTGAACCATAGCACGTCGCCGACCCAAGAACGGGAACCAGTACACAGCCACTCGCCCCGAGAGCGACCTCCTCCGTGAGGCTAGGAAGAGCAAACCCCGGTCACGAGAGCTGAGTTCAAAAACTTTAAGGATGAGGTCCTTCACGCCATCGTGGTGACCCCAAGACTGAGGCACACAATAACCCTGGTCCTCAACCAGAATCTCAGGGCTTCGAATCTCACAGTTCGACACGCCCACAGGGTCAGGACAAGGTCGTCCTTCAGCCTCTCTAGGAGATGGAGAATTGCCTCGCCCATCTAGGCGAGGGCAGACCACAACCTGGGCAAGGGAACCGGCCGAACCAACCCCCATTCTCCTCCCAAATCCTAGATGCCGAGATTCCAAGGAATTTTAAGCCACCCCAATTCGAGACCTACAATGGCAAGAGTGATCCAGCTGATCACATGGAAGGGTTCAAAACCCTAATGTTGATTCACAGTGCATCGGATCCTCTCCTGTGTCGCGCCTTCCCTGCCACCTTGCACGGTCCGGCTCGGGAATGGTTCTTAAAGCTCTCCCCCGGCTCAGTCTTCTCATTCGACCAACTCGAAGCAAACTTCCTAGCCCACTTCGTGACCAGTCGAGAAGACGAGCGTGTCCCTCCTGGACCTCAATCAAAAGGAGGGAGAGTCCCTCCGAGAATTCGTGTGAAGGTTCACCACCGAGGCAAGGGCGGTCTCCTCCCTCGATGCAGGCATTGCTTCCGTAACTTTCCGACACAATGTCTGCCACGGCCAGTTGAAGGCCCCATTGCCGAAGAAACCGCCCCTCGACTTTCCCGACCTCCTCAACAGGGTCGATAAGTATATCTGGGCCGAGGAAGCTCTACACCCTGAAGGCTTTAAAGAAGTTACCTCCAAGGGAAAGCGAAAAGCGGATGATATGGCTAAAAATAGGGTTAAATCGGAACCATCCAAATTGGGCACGAATCGTAAAGCTTGGGGGTAAAATGGTAATTTCACCTACAGACGGGCCTGAAATGGGTACTGGGTCTTTTCTCCAAAGACCCAATAGCCCACGAATGGATCCGCCTCAACTGGGTGCGGGTTCTAACCCGCAAGAAATCCAGTTCAGCTGGATAGAATTAGGGTTTATGATTATACTTAATCAACGACCCTAATTCACTCTATCCATTCACTGGGAAGTAGGGATTTGATCTTATCCCGAAACTGGTCCATAAGGCGGCTATAAATACATCCATCCCCAACTGTTAACAGGTAATCAATCTTTTGCCAGTAAAAGCTCATTCATAATCTTTCTGATTACTGACTTGAGCGTCGGAGGGTGCGTCGCCGGGATCAACCTCGGTGTTTCGCATTTTTTACAGGTCAACGGCAGGAGATAACGGTCAAACTCCGATGGAAAGGTTTCAGGTTTGGCTATTCAACATCCCAAAGAATCCACAAATCTGTCTGTTTGCCCCCACACCGATTTCAGCAGCAACAGATTGGTGCCGTCTGTGGGAACCGACGAATAGCAACTCATCCTCTTCCATCGGTTAAGATCACCTCCAACCATGCCTCTAAGAAAACTAAGATCCAGAGGGTCCAACCGTGGGCCCACCCCTCCTCAACCGCAATAGGAGGTCCCCCTCCAAACCGTCTAGCCACAGGGGCAACTCCCACCTCAGCCTGATCAGCCCCCACAACACCTTCAGCCCCTGCGGGGTCAATTCGGTCCCCAGAATGCCGGTGCAGGGGCCTCTCGTCCTAACCATCAGAAGTAACCTCTTCATCGTGACCGCGTCTCCGTGCACAACCCTTCTACCGATTCATTGGCATCTCACAACCCCCGGCCTTCCGAAGACCTCCGCAATATCCTCATCAACCGGCAGATAGAAGAGGACCTTCGCCACCGTTTGGATGAAAGGCAGGCCCGTGAGGGAGCCCCCCGCCCAGAACGTCCAAATGAGCTATCTTCTCGTCGCCGCGACCACAGGAGGTCCCCTCCTTACAGAAGGCAGAGAGATTCCCCTGAGTACCATCGAAGAAGACATCACTCTCCTACTGGTCGGCAGCCCCCAAGGGACGATAACGGGTCTATCACCCGAGCCGAATTCTAACAATTCCAAGCCACAATCTTGCAAGCCCTCAACCTCCAACCAGACAACAACAACAATGCTCAGAGGGTCCCCACTCCTCCTCTGGTCCAAAGTCCTCGCCACCAGTCCCTAACTCCTCCTTAAGCTCTGAGCTACCGCCATCATATCCCTACTCCTCGCCATTCCCTAAGCTACTGTCGCCGTAGCCCCCGCTCCCCTTCGTACGAAGACGAGTCCATAGACTCACTTGGCTACCGTCGAAGGGATTGTGCTGTCTATCATCGTCTACACGATATAGAGAGGCATCGCGGCCAACTAGACAGGGAAGAGGAGCTGAGAGGAAGGACCCTCCGTCCAAGCCGACTTCCCTTCTCCCTAACTATCATGGAAGCACCCGTTCCACCAAACTTCAAGCCCCCGTAGTTTGAAACATATACTAGGGAGTCCGACCCCGTGGATCACATCGAGAGTTTCAAAACTCTCATGAAGATCCACCAGGCTTTCGATGCTCTACTATGCAAGACCTTCCCAGCTACTCTCAAAGGTCCGGCTCGGGAATGGTACTCTCGCCTTGCCCCTTCCTCCATCTTCTCCTTTGAACAATTTGAAACCCTCTTCATCACCTACTTCGTAAGTAGCCGTCGCACCGAGAAGACTAGTATCTCGCTACTCTACCTCAGTCAGAAGAAGGGCGAGAAGCTGAGAGATTATGTGAAGCGATTTACTGCGGAAGCTAGATCCATTGCCTCCCTCGACCAATCGGTCGCTACAGCAGCCTTCCAGTTAAATGTCCTCAACTCAAGCCTTCGGTCCTCCCTAGCCAAAAAGCCCCCGCAAAACTTTTCCGACCTTCTCAGAAGCGAGAAGTATATTCGGGCCGAGGAAGCTGAACATCGCCCCACTTTTGAGGGGTCTTCCTCCGGGACCAAGAGAAAGGCAGCTGAAGAAGAGGGAGCTAAGAAGCTCCAGAAGGACAACGGGGGCCAGCGCCGCCCGCCTCCCAGATTCAAGAAGTTTACCCCACTTAACGCCAACATTTCCACTATTCTAATTGAGGTCGAGAAGGAAGGAGTTCTGCCTCCTGCCCAGAAGATGAATACTCCCGGCAAGAAGAGGGACAAAGACAAGTGGTGCCGATATCATCGAGACCACGGCCACGACACCAACGACTGTCGGGTTCTGAAGAATGAAATTGAAGCCCTCATCCAGAGGGGGCAGCTGTCTAAGTTTGTGAGAAAGGACCGAATCGATCTTTCTCCTCCTCCCAGGGGGGCTAATAAGCATCCCGAGAGGCGCGACGAGACTCCCGAGTTCGAAGAGGAATGCATCTTGTACCTCATCCATGGAGGCCCAATGGGAGGAACCTCCAATTCTTCTCGAAAGGCTTTTATTAGGGAAGTCAAATCGGTGCACGGCATACCCCCTCCCAAAGGCCTCGGAGTTCCGGTCACTTTCTCAGATGAAGATTTGGAGGGTGTCCGAACCCCCCATTGTGATGCACTAGTAATCAACCTCCACATGGCCAACTTCAAAGTGGAGAGGATTCTGGTGGACAATGGTAGCTCTATCAACATCCTCTTCCTAGCGGCCTTCCGAGGACTCAAGTTATCGCAGGACAGGCTCAAGCCTGCCGGCTACACGCTCTATGGGTTCACGGGAGTGCCAGTGACTATCGAAGGGGTAATAACCCTCGACGTAACCGCTGGAAAAACTCCTACCACCCGGACAGAGCCAATGGATTTCATGGTCTTCGACATCCCAGCTGCTTACAATGTGATTCTAGGCCGACCTGGCCTAGCTGCTTTAGAGGTCGTCCCGTCAGCTTATCATCTTAAAATGAAGTTCCCCACCAAGTCAGGTGTAGGGGAAGTAAGGGGTAGTCAAGAGATAGCCCGCAAGTGTTACATGACCTCCACCGGGGGATCTGTCCTCTCCCTCGAGACTCTTTAGATTCTCCAGGGGAACGCCCAACCTATGTCCGAACCAGTAGACGAGCTGGAGGAAGTGCTCTTTTCCGAGCAAGATCCGAACCGCAAGTTCTTCATCAGCAAGACCCTCCCCTCTGCCCTCTGTTCCGACATAGTCCAATGCATCAGGAAGAACCATGACCTCTTCGCCTGGTCAGCTGTCGATATGCCAGGAATTTCTGAGGAGCTCCTCGTCCACCACCTAAGCGTTGCTCCGGGGTCCAAACCGGTCCAGCAGAAGAGTCGCAAATTTGCCCCCGAGTGCCAGCAAGCCATAAAGGAAGAAGTGGACAAGCTCCTCAAAGTCCGATTCATACAAGAAGTCAACTATCCCGAATGGCTATCTAATGTTGTTATGGTTAAGAAGGTCCAACGGAAGTTGGAGAATTTGCATCGACTTCATGGACCTGAAAAAAGCCTCCTCCTCCCTTCAGGGTCTCGAGCAGACCGTCCTAATCAAAGTACTCCTAAGACCGAGCATAGAAGAAGAAGCTCCCGACTCGATGGAGTCGCTGCCCGTCCAACTCCAGGACAACTGGATGAAGCCTTTGATAGACCCTAAAGAAGACCCTAAAGAAGCCCTCGAATCCGAACGAGAGCGGAGCGATACACCCTTGTTGAAGGAGTCTTGTATAAACGCTCCTACACCCAAGTAGATGGCAGACCCTACTTAAGGTGCCTCTCCCCGGAAGAATCCTTGTATGCATTGCAAGAACTCCACGAAGGTATAGGCAGAGCTTATTCAGGGTCAAGGTCCCTCGCCAGGAAAGTATTGAACTATGGATATTTTTGGCCTACCATACTTCGAGATGCCAAGCAACATGTCCGGCAATGTAGCCCTTGTCAACAGTTCTCCAACATCTGCCGGCTCCCCCAAGCACAACTCACATCTCACTCAAGTCCAATTCCCTTCGTGGTATGGACTTGCTCGGTCCTTTCCCACCAGCTCCAGACCAACTCAAGTTCCTAGTCGTGGCCATCGACTATTTTTCTAAGTGGATCAAGGCTGAACCGTTGGCTACTATTACTGAGAACAAAGTACTGTAGTTCTTCTGAAAAAATGTCATCTGTAGGTTCGACGTACCTCGGGTCCTAATAACAGATAATGGAACACAGTTTACAGGAACAGCGTTCCGATCTTTATGTGAAGACCTCGGCATTCAACAATATTTCTACTCCGTTTCCCATCCTCAATCAAATGGCCAAGTAGAGAACGCCAACAGGCAGATCCTCTCCGGGATCAAGAAGAGACTAGATAAGTCAGCCAAAGGCTTATGGGCGGAACAGCTTCCAAATGTATTGTGGAACTACCGCACTACGAAACGGACCTCCACAGGAGAGTCGCCCTTCAATCTCACCTATGGGTCCGAGGCTGTGATCCCCTTAAAGGTTGGTCTGCCATCTCCTCACCTTATTTCCTATGATGAAGAGCAGAACGCCAGAGAACTCCGAGCAAATTTGGACCTGATTGATGAGCTCCGTGAAAGAGCTTCCATTTGCTAGCAAAATTATCGGAGAAGGATTGAGCAGGCCTACAACAAAAGGGTTCGTCCCACAGATCTCAAGAAAGGGGACTTGATCCTCAGAAAGCTAGCTATCTCATTCCCTAGCCAAAAGGGTAAGCTAGCTCCGAATTGGGAAGGACCGTACAAAGTTTCCAAAGTAGTCCACCCCAGAGCGTATCATCAAGAAGACCTTGAAGGCAGAGAGATACCCAGAACTTAGAATGCCGACCATTTACTGAAGTACCAAGAGAGCGCCTGAACGCCTCTCCGAGTACCTTCAAAAGTCGAGCCGTTCCTATCATTTTATTTGTATTTGCTTCTTTACTTTCTCATTGTAATAACGGCTTGCAATTTAGAAGCAGCCGATTAGCAGTTATCAATAAAAGACTTCTTTCCCCCTCATACTTCTCTTGTGGTTATTTTTTCTCTCTGATTAAGGACTTTAATTTCTCTTACTCAAACAACGTGTTCGGAGTCCAAAACTTGGCTCGATTCCGCTTCGCAAGCTCGCTCTTAAGTGAACTAGAAGTGGTTCGTCATTCGGAATTGCTCTCACAACCGTTGAAACTTACTCAAACGACATGTTCGGAGTCCAAAACTTGGCTCGATTCCACTTCGCAAGCTCGGTCTTAAGTGAGCTAGAAGTGGTTCGCCATTCGGAATTGCTCCCACAACCGTTGAAACTTACTCAAACGATGTGTTCGGAGTCCAAAACTTGGCTCGATTCTACTTCGCAAGCTCGCTCTTAAGTGAGCTAGAAGTGGTTCGCCATTCGGAATTGCTCCCACAACTGTTGAAACTCACTTAAACGACGCGTTCGGAGTCCAAAACTTGGCTCGATTCCACTTTGCAAGCTCGCTTCTAAGCAAGCTAGAAGTGGTTCGCCATTCGGAATTGCTTCCACAACTGTTGGAATCTCCTTGGGCAAAGAGTGCGGAGCTCAAAGCTTCACCTCGACTCCGCTTCTACTCCTTGCTCTTAAGCAAGTTACAAGTACCAACAAAACTCGCCAACACAAAAGCAAAGGAGTAAAACAAGCTTTCACTTCCATAAAAGTTTAACGTACAAAGGAACTCAAGTTACAAGACCAATATACTCTACTACGATAAAATACAAAAGCTCAAAAGAGACATAATTACAACAACTCGTTCAACGCTTCTTCGGGACAGGGACGTTTCGGTTTAGAGACACCCGGGGACGGCGACGCCTAACCTCGGAACTCGTCTCCAGACCTGCAAACTGAGACGCCTCTTCCGCACTGCCTTTGACGGTGGCCCCAACCGATGTGCCCTCGATGAAGCAGCCACACCACTTTGAGTGTCAACCGGGCTCTGCCTAACAGCAGGAGAGTGAGTTGCAAGCTCGTAAAACGAGATTCCTCTCTCGCTCTCTTCACGAGTACACGACGTACTTCTGACGTTAATCCGTTCAGGTTGAGGTTTGAGTCAAGCGACTTCCTCCTCGAGCTTGACGATTTGATCCTTCAGAGAGTCATCATTCACGGCTATTTTAAAGCAAGAAAGCCAAGCAGAGCCTGCGGCGCCAGAGCTGTCGACTATAACTCGACGAAGATGAGTAACTTTGATACTCTTGTCGATCATAACCCTCCTCAACTCGTCAGCCTTCGCCGTCAACTCATCGCGTTCGACCATTAACTTGGCCACCGCCTCTGTTAATTCTTCTTCCTCCACCGAAAGCTCTTCTTTCACTATCTGCAAGTGTCGGATCTCAGCTAACAGTTCACCTTTCTCCACTAAGACATCAGACAGTGCCTTCCGAAGCAACTCCACCTCTCTTTCGAGAGGAGCTTCTCGAGCTTGTTTCTTTAGTTGCTTCAGCTCGGAGAGGCGCTTCGACAACTTTAACTTGAGTTGCTCTCGATCCAACTCGCTCTTAAGAAAACACTCTCTACTGCGAGAGAGGGCCGACTTCATCGCTTCCAAGTCAACTCGGAGACGAACGGATTTAGCTGCAGCCTCGTTGTGCGGTGCCGCCTGAAAAAATATATCAACACTAAGCTCGTGCAACACAGCTAAACTTCAAAGCAAAAGTTGCTAACACTTGGCAAATCGTCAAAAGAAGTGCTCAACACTTAGTCAAATTTCAGAAAGATTTCAAGTCAAAACAGACTCCAACACTTACTAAGAATTGCCAAAAACAAGAGTTTCATTTATATCAAAAAAGCGGTGGCCAGTCCGTTACAAGGCAGTACATGAAGAACAAAGAAAAAAAATGTACAAGAGCAAGAAGATCAAGGGGCCACCTTGAGTGGTAGCTCGGGAACGGGCACCTCGGTAGACGGCCCCTCGTCCTCTCCCCTCCGGCTCGGGGGTTGGCCACGACCTGGTCACCGCCTCCCTCCACCACCACGGTCTCGGGGTCGGCAGGGGCATCGTCACCTTCTTGCTCGTCCCCCTCCTCTCCAACAGCCCCTTCCTCCTCTCTTTCGGCTTCTTCCTCGGTGTCAGGCTCGGCGACCAGACCCCACAGCCTGTACCCTGACCTATCGAAGCCGGGGATCCGAGCCTCGATGTGCTCGAGCGTGGTGGCGTAAGATTGCTCCATGTTGGCCGCCATGTGTTTCTTGGCCTCTGCCTTAATCTCCGCCCTCGCCGTCTCCACGGTCTCAACTTGTTGCCACTTCACTGCCTTCAAGGCCCTCGCCGCTTCGGCCCTCTCCTCGGCTACCTTGGCGACTTCCGAAGCGAGTTTCTCCCTCGCTTGCACCAGAGCCGCCTCAAGATCGGCGACCTGGGCCGCCAAAGCATCCGAGCGGTGCTGCTCCGCCTCAAACTGCTTCACAGCCCTCGCCCTCTCCGCTCTGTCTTTATCACAAGCGGCCTTCAGCTCCTTCTCTTGCTCGGCATACTGCTTGAAAAGGTGGCTAAGTGGCATGTGGCCTGCAAGAAGAAGCAGTTAGAACACGCCATAAAGCCGAACTAAAGACTTGGAAAATTTTCGAGAAAATATCAACAACAACTGAGAAAACTTACCGACATAAGCAACCGAGCTATTTCTAGGGCATCGTCGCCCATTGTCCCCGCCTTCAGAGCGGCTCGGTCCTTCGGGGTCGGAAGATGGCGAAGAGCCTGCATACTCATCCCCGAGTCCCCCAAGAAGCCGTCATGGTTCATCACCCGCCAATCGGGGACGAACAACTTCTTGTAGGCCTCGGTCAGTATGACCTCGGCCTGCTCGGTCAGGGGCGGGGCCTTGAGCACCAGTGCCGCCGAGACGGAGAAGTCCTCGCCCAAAGGAGCAGAGGGGGTCGGCTGAACAATGCCAACAGCCGAGGACGATCGTCGAGGAGAAGTGGGGATGACGGCTCCGACCACGGCCGAAGGCGCTTTGGTAGGTCGGCCAGAAGTGGGACCAGCGCTCGTCCTCTTCCTCTTCTTGGTGTTGGCGGCCTTGTTTCGTTCGGCCATTATCGCCTTGAAGTCCATGTTCGGAGCCTCTGTTGATGTAAAAGAAAAACAAGTTAGAGAAAATGCAAGGCATTAAAGAAAAGTAAAGCAAAAAGAGAGATGTCCGGAGCATACTCGGGTCGATCGGACTGAGGCCCAACCCGTGAAGCACCTCTTCGGTCATATCCCTCCAACTCAACATCGGAAGACCGATCAGCTTCGCCGCCACCTCTGCCTCGGCCGGGGTTAACACCGGCTCGGCCTTTGCATACTTCGGCACATCCTCCTTCCATCGGGTCGGGAAGTCCCACGCCAAGGGGCCCTTGATCAGAAAGAACTTCCCCTTCCACGACTTTATCGAGTCGAGGTTCTCTATCAGCTTGACACCTTTTCGAGGAGAGAGATAGTAGCGAGGCTCGGTCTTACTCATCCTGTTGATCCGATACAAACCCCAGAGGATGACGAGCTTCGGCTCCACCTTGACTGTTCGGCATTGGAGCAGAAATCCGAGCACATGTTGCTACGTGTTCGGCATGAACTTAATAGGACTCAGTCCATACCACCGGAGGACTTCAGACACGAAAGGATGCAGAGGAAAATGCAGGCCGGCGTTCAACACGTCATAGGCGAAGACACAAGTATCCGGAGTGAAGGCTGTGCACGCTCGCACCCCGGGGCCGGGGAGAATCAGTGTGTACTCTGGGGGAATGGCGAAACCCTTCTGAGTCCGAAGTAGATTTCGTTCGATTAAAACCGAAGGGATATCGTCCACCTCGGTAACTTCCCTCGGATCATTCTCCTCGTAGGCTTCCGAGCGACCATAGACAGCCTTGGTCAGCAGCACGCCGCTGTACTGCCTTATCCCCCCATGGCCAGACAACACGATCGGTAGCCGACCCAAATCGCCTGCTCCTCTCACTGTCTCCACCACCGTCTCAATGATCGACGACTGAGCCATTACCTTCCCCTTTGTTGATTCTTGATTTTGATGATCACAACATAGTGCAACATGTGTCTATGTTATACAACTAACATTGCAGTGCACAGACCAAAGACAATTCTAGCTGAACAAATGAATAAGCTCAAAAGGATAACAGATGAAGACTTCAAGACAAGGATCAAGACTCAATTCAAGACTCAAGACTCAAGACTTCAAGCTCAAATGTGTTATATTGTTGTGTCTTGTAAACATTGTATTTTACTTTCTGTTGAGTCTTAGTCTGATGTAAAGCCTTGTCACACACACACACACACACTCAAAATTTCATAATGTGTGTCTCTTAAAAACCCCAAAAAGAAGTCAAAACAGTTTGAAGAATTTTAACTTTTAAGTACCAGTCGACTTAAGCTTCTGCCAGTCGACTGATAGTACAAAACTGTTTAAAATTCTTCAAACTCTGATCAGTCGACTCATATGGCAACCCAGTCGACTGTTCGAGAGCTTTTGACCGTTTTATGTTTTTCAAAATCAAATTTTTTCAAACTCAAAAGCTCAGATCCGTTGGTTGACAGTTGAGTAACTGTTTTTCCCAATGTTCAGGAGATCAAACTCTTTAAATAGAGTTTCAGATCTCACTGAAAAGATCTACATGATTTTCATACACTCGAGCATTCTTGTGAAAAACATTCTAAGTGATTTTCTGTGAAAAACAAAGCTTTCAAGTTCATACACTTCGGTTCTCTACATTCAGTCCAGTATAGCATTGAATTCGCTCTGGACTGAGTATAGAAGTCGACCTATTTTGTTAGCCACGTGCATCAACACATGCACCAACAAGGCTATAGGTTGACTGTAAAGTATTCTTGTACTCTTGCTCTCGGTTGGATAGTGTTTTTGACTCTTGGTTGTAGAGTCGGTGTCTTTTCACTCTTGGTTGTAGAGTGGGTCTGCTTTCTCTGGTTGAGAGAAAGAACTACGGGTTAGACAAGGTTGTTGTCGTAACGCCGTAGGGTATTCTTGTAATTTTTCAAGAATAGTGGAAATCTCAAGTGGGTTGCTTGGGGACTGGATGTAGGTCGGGAGGACCGAACCAGGATATATCTTGTGTACTCTGTGATTGATTATCTTGTGTTTGCATTCACTTCTGTTTATTTTAATTCTGCAAAAAGTTTCTGGACAGTCGACTTCTTGAACCATCAGTCGACTGGTCAGTGCCGTTTGTAGTTGTAATTTCATTGTGCCATCAGTCGTCTGTCTCATTCAGCAGTCGACTGCACAGAGTTGTTACTTTCAATTATTTTTGACTTATCAGTCGACTGCTCCATAACTCAGTCGACTGCACCGAGAAAAATTTCCGCAGTTTTTATTAAACACTATTCACCCCCCTCTAGTGTTTGTTGTCTTGCCTACAGGATCCAACACTTGGTATCAGAGCAAGGTTACAGGCTATGGCAACTACTTCAAATACAAATCAGTACCATGAAGGCCAATCTACATAACGGCCACCACTATTTGATGGGACGAACTACAATTATTGGAAGTGCCGAATGCGAATCTATCTCCAATCAATCAACTATGAGATATGGCAAATGACAGAGACGGAATACACTGCTCCTACCATTCCATATGTACAATGGAATGATGATCAAAAGAATCAGACTATGAACAATGCCAAAGCAATGAATGCCTTATTTTGTGCACTTACAAAGGAAGAATTCAACCATGTATCAAATGCTACAACCGCACATCAAATTTGGCATACACTCGAGGTAACACATGAAGGAACGAATAAAGTAAAAGAGTCTAAAATTTCTGTTCTTGTCCACAGGTTTGAGATGTTCAGAATGAAGGACAATGAGACTGTGTCTGAGATGATTACCAGATTTACAGACATCACAAACTCTCTAGTGGCACTTGGAAAGATTTATACTCAAGCAGAGATGGTCAGAAAAGTCTTGCATGCACTCACTCCAGAATGGGAGAAGAAGATCACAGCAATAGAGGAAGCGAATGACTTGTCAACACTTACTCTCGAGAATCTTGTTGGCAATCTCATGGCATATGAGGTCCAACTTGAAGATCGAAAGAAAGATACAGAATCACACCAAGCAAAGAAGAAATCATTGGCTTTTAAAGCCATGACAGATTCAGAAGATGAAGAAGAAGATGAAGAAGAAATAGCAATGTTCACTCGGAGATTCAAGAAGTTCTTAAAGAAGGGTAAGTTTCATTCTAAAGTTAAAGATTCTAATGACCCTCCTACATGTTTCAGGTGCAATAAAATATGTCACATGAAGAAGGATTGTCCCTTAGAAAATGCAAAGAACAAGGGAAAATCATCCAACTTCAAGAAGGACAAATATCCAAAGAACAAATTTGCCAAAAACAAGAAGTCTTATCAAGCTACATGGGATGATAGTGATTCATCTTCCGAAGAAGAAACGGATGAAAATAACGAAGTGGCAAATGTTTGTTTCATGGCTGCACAAGAGCATGTAGGTAATGATTATGATTCCGAAGATCTTCTTGATGCTTTTAATGAAATATTCCAAGAATTGAAGAAAGAAAAGATTAGAGTTAAGAATCTTGAGAAAGTGAATCAAACACTTAATCAAGAAAATCTTAACCTTGATAAGGAAGTAAAATCCTTAAATTCTCGCATTGCAAGTTTAGATACTGATCTTGAAACTCTAAAAAAGAATTATGAAGAAATTTCAAAGAACGTATCTAAGTTTAACAAAGGCAAAGAGAATTTAAATGATATGCTTCATCATCAAGTTACATCTAGTCAAAAATTTGGACTTGGTTTTAAAAAATCTTCTGTAAAAGAATCTCCTGTAGTAAATACTAGTAAAAATAAGTCAGCATCTATTTCTAGTCTCACACACAAGTTGTATGATTTCTTTGCAAAGCCAAAGGTTGTTAATTTCAGTGATAAAAGCAAAACTAACGTTCGGTTAAGTCGACTGAACCATACAACCAGTCGTCTGTCAAGAGAAAGTGGATCTTATTCGATGAGATCAAAACCTCTTATAAGTCGACCTAGTGTATCTACCAGTCGACTGATGTACACCAACAGTCAACTGAAGGACACTGGTAAGTCGACTGGACAGAACAAATTAGTATGGGTTCCAGTCAGTCTGAATCAGAATGATAGAATTGCTTATATTAACTCATATATATTAAATGTATGTAATTCTACTTGTTATATTCCTGCTTATGGAGGAAGATCAAACTCTTCATGGGTTTGGTTTCCCCCAAACTAATGTGTTTTGGACCCAATAAAAAGGGTACCATATTTACCTTAAACTTTTTATAGGTACCCAAGAAAGAACGCTGGATATTAGACAGCGGATGCTCAAAACACATGACAGGGCATGCCAACCTACTATCCACCATTCAAAGCATAGATGGAGGAACCGTCACCTTTGGAGATAACAACAAAGGCAAAGTAATAGGCATTGGCATGGTCGGTAAAACTTCTAATCCAACTATAGAAAATGTGTTATTGGTTAGTGGTTTAAAGCATAATCTTTTAAGCATTAGTCAATTATGTGATAAAGGATATAAAATAGTTTTTGAAAAAGATGCATGCTTGATTTATGATTCTACTATGCAAAATGTTGTTTTTCAAGGTTTTCGTAAAAATAATATTTATGAATTGTGTTTGAATGCAATTGATTTATCAAATGATTTTTGTTTAATAGCCTCTAACAATGAATCTTGTTATGGCATAGAAGATTTGGACATGTGAACATGAAAAATCTCTCAAAATTATCTAAATATAACCTAGTTAAAGGACTGCCAAAACTATCTTTTAAAAAGGATAAGTTATGTGATGCATGTCAACTAGGAAAACAAATCAAATCCACTTTTAAAACAAAAGAAGTAATTTCTACTAGTAGGCCGCTCGAATTAATTCATATGGATTTATTTGGCCCTACTAGAGTTGCTTCTTTAAATAAAAGTAGATATGTGTTTGTTTTAGTAGATGATTTTTCAAGATTCACTTGGACATTCTTTTTAAAACATAAAAATGATGCTTTTGAGGAATTTGCACATTTTTGTAAACGTGTTCAAAATCAAAGATCTCTAACCATAGTCACTATTAGAAGTGATCATGGTGGAGAATTTGAAAATGAAACATTTACAGAATATTGCAACAAGAATGGTATAACACATTTATTTGCATTTCCTAGAGCTTCACCACAAAATGGAGTGGTTGAAAGGAAAAATAGGACTTTGCAAGAATGCGCACGTACTATGCTTGTTGAAAGCAATCTACCAAAGCATTTTTGGGCCGAAGCTGTTGCTACAGCTTGTTATGTTTTAAATAGAATTCTTCTAAGACCTAAACTGAAGAAAACTTGTTACGAGTTATTTTTTAATAAAATTCCTAAAGTCTCTTACTTTAAGACATTTGGTTGCAAGTGTTTTATTCTAAACACAAAAGATAATTTAGACAAATTTGATCCTAGATCTAATGAGGGTATCTTTTTAGGATACTCAAATAGGAGTAAAGCATATAGAATTTTCAATAAGTCTACAATGACTATTGAAGAATCAATGCATGTTACATTCGATGAATCCTTACCTTCATCAACCTTAAATAAAGATGATGAAACTGATTTATCACCTTTAGATAATGTGATTAAATCCTTAGAGCAAACTAATCTATTTGATAAGTCGACTGATAAGGTCTCCCAGTCGACTGACGTAAAGCAGTCGACTGAAGAACAAGTCAAGTCGACTGATCCGATTGAGATATCTTCAACTTTACCAAAATCATTTGTTGAAGTTAAAGATCATCCTCATGACTTAATAATTGGTGACATCTCCCATGGTATTCAGACACGTTCACATGTTAATATGATCTCTCATACAGCATTCTTGTCGGATTTTGAACCGAAAAATATACAAGAAGCTTGTGAGAATGAATATTGGATGAATGCCATGCAAGATGAACTAAACCAATTTATAAGAAATGATGTATGGGATTTAGTTCCTAGACCTCCTGATCAGACTATCATTGGTACCAAATGGGTATTCAAAAATAAGTTAGATGAATCAGGACAAGTTGTAAGGAACAAGGCTAGATTAGTTGCTCAAGGATATAATCAAGAAGAAGGTATAGATTTTGATGAAACATATGCTCCTGTTGCTAGACTAGAATCTATTTGTATTTTATTATCTTTTGCTTGTTTTATGAATTTTATACTTTATCAAATGGATGTGAAAAGTGCTTTTCTTAATGGGTTTATTAAGGAAAATGTTTATATTAAACAACCACCAGGTTTTGAACATGAACAATTTCCAGATCATGTTTATAAATTGAAAAAGGCTTTATACGGTCTTAAACAAGCACCTCGTGCTTGGTATGATCGTTTAAAAACTTTTCTTTTAGAAACAGGATTTGAAATAGGTAAAGTAGACACTACTTTGTTTATCAAAAGAGTTAAGAATGATATCTTAATCATACAAATATATGTTGATGATATAATTTTTGGTTCTACTAATAATAATCTATGTCAAGAATTTGCTAATACCATGAAAAATGAATTTGAGATGAGTCACATGGGTGAACTCAATTATTTCCTTGGACTTCAAATTAAACAGTCCTCAAATGGCATATTTATCAATCAAGGCAAATATGCAAAGGAATTACTCAAACGTTTTAACATGGATAGTACTAGTAGTAAATCCACACCTATGGCTACTACTACTACTCTTGACAAAGATTTATTAGGTAAGAGTGTTGATCAAAAACTCTATCGAGGTATGATTGGTTCACTCTTATATATTACTGCAAGTAGACCAGATATTATGTTCAGCGTATGTTTATGTGCTAGATATCAATCTAGTCCTAAAGAGTCTCATTTAAAAGCAGTGAAACGAATTTTAAGATATATTAAAGGCACATCTGAATATGGTTTATTTTATCCACGCACCGATAATTTTCAACTTTTGTCTTATAGCGATGCCGATTTTGCTGGAAGCAAAACTGATCGCAAGAGTACTAGTGGTACATGTCACTTTTTGGGACATTCCCTAGTATCTTGGTGCAGCAAAAAGCAAAACTCCGTATCCCTATCAACTACAGAAGCTGAGTATATCGCTGCAAGTTTGGCTTGTGCACAAATTTTATGGATGAAACAAACCTTATTAGATTATGGTATTTCATTTGAGAAACCCTCAATTATGTGTGATAATACCAGTGCAATTAATTTATCTAAAAATCCGATTCAACATTCACGTACGAAACATATTGATATTCGACATCATTTTCTACGTGATCATGTTTTAAAAGGAGATATATCTTTAGACTTTATCTCTACTGATAAACAAGTAGCAGATATATTTACCAAGCCCCTTAAAGAAGATACTTTCATTAATTTAAGACGAGAACTTGGAATTTGTGATTTTATTGATATTTGCTGAAAATTGTTACTGTTAAGCCGACCATACTTTTGAGTAAGTCGACTGTACTGGTTTTTTTTTAAAAACATACCAATTTTTTTTGACCAGTCGCCTGGTTCCTATACCAGTCGACTGATTAGTCGACATAAAATGTTTATTTTCTTCTCGACTCAGTCGACTGTCGCGAGCTAAATCATCTTCAGCGACTATTCATCGCGTCTTTTGAGATGGAATTCATTCATCTTTTCACCCGTGATCTTTAATCCTCACCGTCGATTTCACCTCTCCTTGATCTCAGCCGTTCCCTCACAGTTAAAACCCCCTTTCACCAGCCGTTTTCACTCCTTACCGTTCTCAAGTTTTTACCCCCAATTTCAAAACCCTAGCTTTTGGAGAAGAAGGTGATCTGCTTGTGCTTGCTCCTGCTCGACTCTCTCTCTTTTCTTAGGTATAATCCTTCCACTTTCTTTTTCATGGCACCCAAACGGTCTAAACGTTCTCATGAGGGTACTTCCTCTTCCCAAGAATACACCCAATATCTCTTGAGTCCCGATCTTCTTGATCGTTGGTATGTCTTTTGTACCATTCAAATCTTCCCTGGAAGATTTGTAAATTTTGATGACTTAGACCGTTTTAATCTCATTCCACTATTTCAAAATTGCAGTCTTTATGACTTTCTCTCATTATCAAACCAACCTAATTACTATCCCCAACTCATTTATTTGTTTTACACAAATATGAGAATTGTGCAAAAACCAAATGGGGATGTCTTAATCCGGTCGTCTGTGAAAAATATGAAAATGACACTCACACCGACTAGGATTAATGAGATGTTAGGTATTGATGATGTAGGATTACCTCTTGATGAAATTCTTTTAGATGATGCTTCTATTTTATCTAGAATTTTCCTACCCAATCATGGCCCTCCAATGACAAGCAAAAATATCAAACCAATTGCTAAGCTTGTAGGTAGAACATTAGCCTATAACATCCTTCCTAAAAAGGGTAGTTATGACCAATATTCTATTGAACTACAAAAAGCTATATATGCAATTTTTGGTAGAATTGCTATTAATTGGGGTCAAGTTATTTTTTCTGAGCTTAATCAAGACCACTCTCATTTTCTACCTTTTGGAGGTTTTCTTACTAGAGTCTTTATAGCTTTTGGTGTTGATCTAGATTCGGAGACAAATGTTGTTCCTCGTTATGAGTGTTTCGATCGTGCTAGTTTGGCACGTATGAAACTCCTTGATGCTCCTACTCGATCACCCCCTAGGTCTCCTCCACTCTCCCAAGCTCCCTTAGGTTCTACTTCTAGACCTAGAGCCTCTCAACCTTCTACATCTGATGATCCACCTATTCTTCAAGCCAATTATGATGACCCTCGTACCTTGTATGACTGTGTTTCCTACCTAATGAATCACTCAGTCTCTGTAGATACCCAACTCCATACCCTCGACTCCAAACTAGACAACCTAACTCATCTCTTCACCTCTCAATTTCATCCTCCTTCTCAAGATGATGATGAAGACTCCGATGAAGAAGATTGAAGATTTTTATTTCTTTTTATTATGTAATCTTCTTTTTAATGCATTTGTTTTTATGTATTAGACTTTATCATTGTTTTTCTCTTTAATGCAAACGCTTGTTACTTTGTGCCTTTTTGATGATTCCAAAGGGGGAGAGAAATATCTGAGTTACATTTTGTCTATCTGTGTTATGTGTTATCTGTGTTATGTGTTATTTTTGTTTTGAATTGTTAACATTATAACATTGTTCTGGTTATTGAAATATCTCTAGTCAGTCGACTTCCCCAAGGGATATAGTCGACTGCTGCTAACTACTGCATCTGTTATGTTTTTTCGTCTGTTCAGTCGCCTGATCTATTGTTAAGTCGACTGATACATTCCTTATAATAACATCTATTTGGTGTATGCATATTGTGTTTTTATAAGGGGGAGCATTTCATCACTATGCTTGTATATTATCTGTTTATCAGCTATTATGTTGTCATCATCAAAAAGGGGGAGAATGTTGATTCTTGATTTTGATGATCACAATATAGTGCAACATGTGTCTATGTTATACAACTAACATTGCAGTGCACAGACCAAAGACAATTCTAGCTGAACAAATGAACAAGCTCAAAAGGATAACAGATGAAGACTTCAAGACAAGGATCAAGACTCAATTCAAGACTCAATACTCAAGACTTCAAGCTCAAATGTGTTATATTGTTGTGTCTTGTAAACATTGTATTTTACTTTCTGTTGAGTCTTAGTCTGATGTAAAGCCTTGTCACACACACACACACTCAAAATTTCATAATGTGTGTCTCTTAAAAATCCCAAAAAGAAGTCAAAACAGTTTGAAGAATTTTAACTTTTAAGTACCAGTCGACTTAAGCTTCTGCCAGTCGACTGATAGTACAAAACTGTTTAAAATTCTTCAAACTCTGATCAGTCGACTCATATGGCAACCCAGTCAACTGTTCGAGAGCTTTTGACCGTTTTCTGTTTTTCAAAATCAAATTTTTTCAAACTCAAAAGCTCAGATCCGTTGGTTGACAGTTGAGTAACTGTTTTTCCCAACGTTCAGGAGATCAAACTCTTTAAATAGAGTTTCAGATCTCACTAAAAAGATCTACAGATTTTCATACACTCGAGCATTCTTGTGAAAAACATTCTAAGTGATTTTCTGTGAGAAACAAAGCTTTCAAGTTCATACACTTTGGTTCTCTACATTCAGTCCAGTATAGCATTGAATTCGCTCTGGACTAAGTATAGAAGTCGACCTATTTTGTTAGCCACGTGCATCAACACATGCACCAACAAGGCTATAGGTTGACTGTAAAGTATTCTTGTACTCTTGCTCTCGGTTGGAGAGTGTTTTTGACTCTTGGTTGTAGAGTCGGTGTCTTTTCACTCTTGGTTGTAGAGTGGGTCTGCTTTCTCTGGTTGAGAGAAAGGACTACGGGTTAGACAAGGTTGTTGTCGTAACGCCGTAGGGTATTCTTGTAATTTTTCAAGAATAGTGGAAATCTCAAGTGGGTTGCTTGGGGACTGGATGTAGGTCGGGAGGACCGAACCAGGATATATCATGTGTACTCTGTGATTGATTATCTTGTGTTTGCATTCACTTCTGTTTATTTTAATTCTGCAAAAAGCTTCTGGACAGTCGACTTCTTGAACCATCAGTCGACTGGTCAGTGCCGTTTGTAGTTGTAATTTCATTGTGCCATCAGTGGTCTGTCTCATTCAGTAGTCGACTGCACAGAGTTGTTACTTTCAATTATTTTTGACTTATCAGTCGACTGCTCCATAACTCAGTCGACTGCACCGAGAAAAATTTCCGCAGTTTTTATTAAACACTATTCACCCCCCCTCTAGTGTTTGTTGTCTTGCCTACAGGATCCAACACCCTTCTCCTCGGCTGCCGATGACCCAACAATCTCATTCCCCTTGCGTCTACTAACCACCTCTCTCCTTTCCTCGTCGCTCCGACCCCCTGAGGAAGATGCCTTACTGCCCGAGGATACTCGTGACATCTCGTAGAATAAATATGTGAAGTTAAACAAACTGACCTTGATGTGACGTTTGCGGTCGGAAAAAGTTCGCCGAAAATTGCCTGGCCTTCGCGACAGCTAGCACAACCGCCCTTGAGCTCAATTCCCGCTAGCAGAGCAACTCGAGAGCAAAAGTAAATTTTGAGAGTGAAAAGTGAAAGAATGAGATAAGGGGTGAGGGGGTGAGAACTTATAGCCAAAGAGGCGACTGTTGGGCTTTTGTAACGCTTGGGGGCCCATTAAGGAAGACTAAATGACAGAATGAAGAGGAGCGGCGAAGGCAACGATTCGACCTTGGCCACACGGCTCGTACCGAGCCGAGCCACCGAGACACTCTGCCGAGCTACCGGGGCACCGACCCCCACATTTGGAGAAAAATGCCACCGAGCCACTCCTACCGTCAGATTGTCTCAAAATTCGTGTCGAAACATGGTGAGCGGCTCAGATCACGCCACACCCACAAAATGACAATATAACGTTTTCTCAAGATTTGAACCTCCAACTTCGTGATCCGCGCCATGATGAACGCTCCGGATCCAACCACGTGGCTCAACGGGTCATACTGAGCCGAGCCACCGAGACACTCTGCCGAGCTACCGGGGCACCGACCCCCACATTTGGAGAAAAATGCCGTCGAGCCACTCCTACCATCAGATTGTCTCAAAATTCGTATCGAAACATGATGAGCGGCTCAGATCACGCCATGCCCACAAAACGACAAGATAACATTTTCTCGTGATCTGAACCTCTAACTTTGTGATTTGCACTGTGATGGATGCACCAGATCCAGCCACGTGGTCCACCAGATCATCCTGAGCTGCCGAGCCACCGGGGCACTCTGCCGAGCTACCGAACAGCTAAGGCCGAGCTGCCGAGTAATCACGGAAGAAAGGCCGAGCTGCCGAGCTACCGAGCAACTGTAGCTGAGGTACCGGGCTACCAAGGAGTTAAGGTCGAGCTGCCGAGCAACCGAGCAACTATAGCCGAGCTACCGACGCACCGACCCTCACATTTGAAGAAAAATGACTGCCGAACTACATCAACCGTTGGATCGTTTTAAAAGTCGCGCTAGAACATGATGAGCGGTTCAGATCACGCCACGCCCACAAAACAACAAGATAGAGTTTTCTCGTGATCTGAACCCCCATCCTCGTGATTAACGTCATGATGGATGCTCCAGATCTTGCCACGTAGCTCGACAGCTCGTAACGCGCTGAGCTACCGAGCTACCGAGGAGGACTAGCCGAGCTACCGGGGCACCGACCTCCATAAGCAGAGGAAAACGCCGCCGAGCTACTCAGCCGTCCGATCCTCCAGAAATTCGCACCGCTGGCTGATGGAAGGCCCAGATCGTGCCACGTCATAAATTGGAATAAAAATTAATTTTTTATTTATTAAATTCGGAATATCTAGTTAAAATTGCGAAAAGTGATTAAAAATTCAGGAAAATTAATAAAAAATTCTAAAAAATAATTATAAATTCGGTGAAATATTTTTGAATACCTGGGTAAATAATTATTACTTAGAATAATTAATTAAAATCCCCGAACAATAAATCACCACTTCACGAAATTAAATAAACGGTCCAAAAAATAAATAAAAATCATCAAAAGTTCAGGAGAGCTCAAGAACACCCTTGAGCGCACAACTAACTCCGAAAATCACCATAATACCTCAGACAAAGATTCAACACCCCTCCTTTGGACTTCGATACAACTCCGCAAGCCATTAAAACAGTAAAACTACTCCCCAAAGGCTGATCAAACTCAGTCTTCGGGAGTGGGGGGCTTGTGATATGGCTAAAAATAGTGTTAAATCGGAACCGTCCAAATTGGGCACTAATCTTAAAGCTCGGGGGTAAAATGATAATTTCACCCACAGATGGGCCTGAAATGGGTACTGGGTCTTTTCTCCAAAGACCCAATAGCCCATTAATGGATCTGCCTCAACTGGGTGCGGGTTCCAACCCGCAAGAAACCTAGTTCAGCTGGATAGAATTAGAGTTTATGATTATACTTAATCAACGGCCCTGATTCACTCTATCCATTCTCTGGGAAGTAGGGATTTGATCTTATCCCGAAACTGGTCCATAACGCGGCTATAAATACCCCCCATCCCCCACTGTTAACAGGTAATCAGTCTTTTGCCAGTAAAAGCTTATTCATAATCTTTCTGATTACTGACTTGAGCATCGGAGGGTGCGTCGCCGGGATCAACCCCGGTGTTTCGCACTTTTTGTAGGTCAACGGCGGGAGATAACGGTCAAACTTCGATGGAAAGGTTTTAGGTTTGGCTATTCAACATCCCAAAGAATCCACAAATCTATATGTTTGCCCCCACACCGATTTCAGCGGCAACAACGGACGACTCCGAGCCCGTCAAGAAGACCATGAAGGACGCATCTGGTCAGAAGAGGCCTCCTCTGGTCTCCCGTTTTGAAAGGTACACACCGCTGACCCAGAATGTGTCAGTCATTCTGTTGGAGATCGAGGACAAAAGGATCGTTCGACACCCTCCCCGTCTGAGCAACAACAAGAAACGTGACCAAAGGTTCTACTGCCGGTTTCACCAAGACCACAGGAAACAAACGGACCACTGCCAAGCTCTTAAAGACGAGATCAAAGCCCTCATCCAAAGAGGGTACCTCAGGGAGTTCACTCGGATCAACCCAAGAGACTCGAGGGACCTGAGGAATCCAAGGCCTTTGCCTCCTCCTCGAACGATGAGTAAATAACCCGAGCAGGAACCGAAGCCTGAAGAAACCGGGGGGTCGGCCATCTTACACTGTGTGCATGGCTGACCCATTGGGGGGATCCGACACTTCTCGTAAGGCCTTCTTGTGGGAAGTAAATTTTGTCCACCTCCCAGGGTTCAACAACAAGCAATCTCCTTCTCAGGAGAAGACCTAGAGGCCGTCCGGCTCCCGCTTTGTGATGCCCTCGTCATCAGCCTCGACATGGCAAACCATGAAGTTCGTCGTATTCGTGTGGATAATGGTAGCTCGGTCAACATTCTCTTCTTACAAGCTTTCAAAAACCTCAACCTCCCATGCGAGAAGTTAAAGCCAACTCGGTACACCTTTCAAGGGTTCTCCGACGTCCCTGTCCAAATTGAGGGGATCATCACACTTGATATGACCGCCGAGACGAACCCGTTTAGGTGAACCGAATTTATGGACTTCATGGTGGTCAATGTCAAGGCCGCATATAATGCCATTCTCGGTCGACCCAGCCTCTGCTCGTTTCAGGCAGTTCCCTTCGCCTACCACCTGAAACTGAAATTTCCCACCGACCTCGGAGTCGGTGTTGTCCAGGGAAACCAGGAATCTTCACGTTCGTGCTATATGACAGCTGTAACCCCTGTTTTCATTAATACGTAATTTTCAAGTATTTTTATGTATTTTAAATCATTAGTATTTTGTAAGTATTTTCTCCTAATTAATTTATTATTATTCAAACTATTTTACAAATTATTTGATTGCTTCATATTTATTTCAAAGCCAAATTGTTTAACTATGTTAAAAGCCCATTTTGTATTTTAATTTTATTATTTGTTAATCTAAAATCCAATTGTTTATCCTAAGGCCCAAAATTGTATTTGATTTTATTAAATTAATCCAAAGCCCAAACTTGTATTTTGAATTTATTTATTTAATTAATTAATCTAAGCCCTATTGTTTAGCCCAATTTCATATTTTGATCTTATTTATTTATTTAATTAATCTGGCCCAGAAATTTAGCCCAACATCCTAATTATTTTATTTAAATGTTTTGAGCCCCTTTTAAGCCCAAGCCCAAATCCAATAACCCAGAACCCATATATTGTATAGTTTTATCCTACACCTATTCCTATACAATTCTTTCCCTTTTCCCCACTTTTCCCACAATCCCGTAACCACTCCCCCACTATCTCTCTTTCCCGTTATTAACACTCCCCGTTTACTCTTTCCCGTTCAATATCTCCATCTCTCTCTCTATTTCTCTAACAAACAGAGAAACGAACATAACCAAAAGAACCCAACTCTATCTCTCCCCTTTCTCCATCTCCATTCTCCTCTGTGCTGCCACCGCCTTCAAGCTCCGCCTCGACAACTCCACCGCATAGCCGTCACCGCTGCTTTTCGTCCTCCTCCGAAGCACCGCACCCACAATCGAAGACCAAGTCGCCAGCATCCTCACCTCCCGCCCGTCGCTCCTCGCTGCCCCGGAGATCCCCAGCCGCTCGCCTTTCCCCAGTCGCGCGCCGCCCTCAGTCGCCATCCCGCCCAGTTCTCTCCCGCTCGATCTCTCTCTCTCTCCGTTTCGAAGCAGCGACGAAGAAGAAGAACGAAGAAGAAGAAGACGTTCGTTTGGCGGGATTGAATCTCAGGCGTTCGATCGCTTCAAGATCCGTGCTCCCCTGATCCGTGTTCGCTGTTCTGCCGCAGCCGATCCGTCTTCGCTGTCCCCTGTTCTGGATCCGATCAGGTGTGAAGAGAGGATCTGATTGGGCGCATTCGCTGTTCTGTGTTCTACCCGCGCCAGATCCAGCTGCTGTGTTCGCTGTTTGTAGCTGATCCAGTGTGGGGAAATCAACTCTTGTTGCTTGCTTTTGGAGTTCTTCGTACGTACTTTGCACGTGCCTCTTGGGATTGTT
Source organism: Hemerocallis citrina (assembly GCA_017893485.1). NCBI lineage: Eukaryota > Viridiplantae > Streptophyta > Magnoliopsida > Asparagales > Asphodelaceae > Hemerocallis > Hemerocallis citrina. The sequence continues at coordinate 360,682,949 of CM030359.1, forward strand.
CCCCGGGATACTGATCCCGTTATTCTTAAATTATTCGAATCGACTACTACAAAAAGGCAAGTCCACTTGAACTCTTTTAATTTTCTAGTTCAAGCTTATTGATCTCCTGCAAGTAGTTCCATTTTAATTATCTCAATTTGCCTTGTGTCCTGTCCGTTAGGAATATCGAGGGTTTACACGAGCTAACCCGACATACTCTTGACCTCTTATAATTATCCATTGACTCAAACCTAAGCCTATATAGATATAATCGATATGAATAAAATGAATAGAATTGTGTACAAAGGAAATGAATGGTAATTGTATACATTGATTGAATGAGACAATCGTGATTGGATTAATGACTTCATAAATTGGATTGTACATAGAAAAGAACATTCTAATCGTTATACAGCATTGTAATGTGTTCCATAATTTATAGTAGCACATTAATTGCCACTTTAATGAACATATATGTGATGGATTTATATAATTTCTGCTGTCTTGTCCTTCTTGTACTGAGGTTTAGATCCAGTTATAATAGGAATCAGTCAAAATGATATAAAGATGAATTGTAGCCCTCAATGTCTAGTTGCTGATAACATCCTGGAACTTCGAATTCTGAATTATAGTCTATGAGTTATCACTGATGTAGTGTGACTGTGTTGGCTGATTTCAGATTGGCCACTTCATGCTTATTATTGTATAACACATCATGTTGCTGCATTCATATCGTTCCCTTGACATTGTTATACACATTTACATGGACATGAATGATTCAATAAAATACTAAACAAGCCGGAGTTTATAAGGGTTGACCTAGTAGTGGGAAATCTCAGAAAATGTACTCGGTAAGGCCTATATTGATATCGTATTGAAATGGAAAGAGAAGTAATGATTGTGAATGATTGATTGAATAATTAGAAATTGATTGATTGCAAATGGTAAATGATTGTTATTGAAACCGAGTACACGCTCTGTAGACCCCACCACTATGTCTCAAACGTACACTGTTTTGCGTGCACCGAACCTGTAGTATGGGATGCAGTAGTACGTGCACTAGATAGGAGAAATGACACTCTAATGGACTAAAATTGACACGTGCATATTTTATTAAGACCGTTGTTTATTAATGCCATTATTGTCCTTGCAAACTTGATCTTGATTCATATTCCTTCACGTACCTTGTCCTTTACTCTCTGCTTTTCACTACTTGCTGTCCGTACTTGCTTTAAGGACAAATTATTCTTTCTTTTTAGATAATCAAGTACAGGTGAGACAAAGAGAATTTCTAGGAGGCATTGATGAGCAGATCTTCTATAATTAGAGCAGGAGTCTCTCGAGTTATTTGGTAAGTCTTTATATTCTAGAATTGGTTATTGAATTTCATTCTCGTTTATGTGATTATGTTTCCTGTGTGGTTGTGATTCATTTTCTTATATTGTCGAGCTAAGACTGGTACAGCTTATGGATGATATGAGTTGGCGTACTTATATCATTCGCTGGGCCTCAGTTACGTGCCTGTGTTTCCGTATTCCGGGAAGCGGGGCGTGACAACAGCGGTGGGGAGCGGTTTATTCCTCCTTGTCGCCGTGGAGCCTCTGTTCGAAAGGAATCAGTCCGAGTCAGAACTCGTGGATGACCTGGAAGAAGTCATTTGAGGCAGAAAACAAATCGAAATGGTTCCGCGTGAGCCAATCTCTGTCTCCAGATCTGAGGCCGACCCTTATCAAGTGTATTCGCCGAAATATCGACCTCTTCGCCTGAACACCGTCTGAAATACCCGGGATTTCTGAAGACCTCATCAGGCAGATACTGAAGCCGATCCAATAGAAGCGACGTAAGTTCGCTCCCAAGAGGCAACATGCGGTGAAAGAGGAGGTAGACAAACTTCTATTCGCTCGGTTCGTATAAGAGGCCAACTATCCCAAGTGGCTGGCTAACATCGTGATGGTCAAGAAAGCAAGCGAAAAGTGGAGGATCTATATAGACTTTACGGACCTCAATAAGTCATGCCCCAAAGACCCTTATCCCCTCCCGAGCATCGATGCGACATAGGGTCTCGAACTGCTGACTTTCATGGATGCCTTCTCAGGCTATAACCAGATCAGGATGTTTCCCCCCAACATTGCCAAGATAGCCTTCGTAACCGACCAAGGTCTCTATTTCTATCAAGTCATGCCCTTCGGACTAAAGAATGTCGGTGCCACCTATCAGAGGCTCGTCAATCGAATCTTCAAAGAACAGATCGGTTGGAACATGGAGGTACACATCGACGACATGCTCATCAAGAGCCGCCGAGGGTAGGATCATGTGGCTGACCTCGAGGAAGCTTTTGGTGTCCTCCGGTTCCATAACATGAGGCTCAATCCCGCTAAATTCGCCTTTGGCATCTCCTCCGAAAAATTCCTTGGGTTCGTGGTGAGCTAGCGCGACATAGAGGCAAATCCCGAGAAGATCCAGGCCATAATCAACATGGCCCCTCCAAGGAATGTAAAGGAGGTTCAGCGGCTTATAGGGCGACTGGCGGCCATCGGCCATTTCCTCTCCAAGTCTGGAGATAAGTCGCTCCCCTTATTTAAGACCCTATGAGGGACAAAAGGCTTCGTATGGGGAGACTCTTAGCAGCAATGTTTGACCAACTGAAAACTTACCTTGCCAACCCTCCCCTTCTAAGCAAGCCCGAGCCGGGCGAAACCCTTTTCCTCTACCTTTTGGCCTCGGAACACGCGCTCAGTGCCGTGTTGGTTCGAGAAGACGATGGGGTCCAGAAGCCTCTCAACTACGTCAGCAAAGTTCTACTCTCGGCCGAGACTCGTTATGCAATAATGGAAAAAGTGGCCTACGCTCTAATCATGGCCGCACGGAAGCTCCGTCCATACTTTCAAGCCCACTCGGTCCAGGTTCTCACGAACAAGCCTCTCAAGGTAGTCCTCCACAAGTCGGAGAATTCTGGTCGTTTAATCAAGTGCTCGATCAAGCTTAGTCAGTACGACATCAGCTACCACCCCAGGACGGCTATTAAAGGACAGGCCCCCGTCGAATTCATCACGGAGTGCACCATTACCGAGCCTTCTGAAATTCAGGAAGGGAAATCAATGTGGGAGGTTTAAGTCAACGGCTCATCATGCGAGGTCGGAAGTGGTGCGGGTGTCATACTCAGAGGTCCTGACGACTTCGTTTTCCAGTATTCCTTACGCCTAAACTTCCCCGCCTCCAACAATGAGGCAAAATATGAGGCGATGATTGCAGAGCTCACATTAGCACATAAGGCGGGGGCAAAGAAAATCAGAGCCTTCAGCGACTCCCAGCTCGTGGTTAACCAGATCACCGAAGAGTATGAGGCTCGTGATACTCGGATGATCCAGTACTTAGCACTAGTCCAGCAACTCTTAACTGCCTTCAACTTCGCCTTGGTAGAGCGGATCCAGAGAGAGTAGAACGCTCAGGCTGACTCTTTGTCCAAACTCGCCTCATCGTCCTTCGAAGGCCTCGACCGCACCATCTTAATTGAAGTTTTTAAAGCCTAGCATCGACATCCCCGAGGTTCTTTGCCTCGCTGTTGAGGTTCAGTCGGATACTTGGATGACGCCCTTTCGGAAGTTTCTGACCAAGGGAGAACTTCCTGCAAACCGGGCTGAGGCAAGAAGAACCAGAATCCGTTCAAAGAGATTCACTATAATCGATGGGACACTCTTCAAACGCTCATACACAAGGGTAGACAGAAGACCTTATCTCCGCTGTTTAACCCCCAACGAGGCCAAATACGCACTGAAGGAACTGCACGAGGGGATCGGAGGATGCCACATGGGGAGCAGGTCGCTCACTAGAAAAGCCCCAAAGCACGGCTATTACTGGCCGACCATGTTACAAGATGCACAGGACCTTGTCAAAAGGTGTGGCCCTTACCAGAGATTCTCTTCGATGAAACGACTTCCGCAAGCCAACCTCAAGTCGCTGGCCAGCCCGATCCCCTTTGCCATGTGGAAGATGGAATTTGTCGGCACCTACCTGAAAGCCACAAGCCAAAGATGGTTCCTGGTGGTAGCCATCGACTACTTCACCAAATGGATCGAGGCGGAACCCCTGGCCACGATCACGGAGCATCAAACTCAACAATGTTTTTGGGAACACATCATCTGTCAGTTTGGGATCCATAGGTGCTCATCACTGATAACGGAACTCAATTCGCAGGCAAGAACTTTCGAAAATTCTGTGAAGACATCGGCATCTAGCAACGCTTCTCGTCCATATCTCCCCCCCAGTCAAATGGCCATGCAGAAAATGCCAATCTCCAAATCCTTGATGGGCTCAGTTGGAAAAATCTCCCAAGGGACTGTGGGTCGAGGAGCTACCGAGCGTTCTTTGGTCGCACCGAACAACCCAGAGAATACCCACAGGGAAATCACCATTCAACCTGACCTACGAAACCGAGGCGGTCATCCCCTTGGAAATTGGGCTCCCCTCACCCAAGATCATGGGCTTCAATGACGAAACAAACTTAACCGACCTTAGAGCCAACTTGGTTCTGATCGACGAGGTCAGAGAAAAGTCCGCCATCTGAAGAAGCATATAGCAACAACAGATCGAGAGATTCTACAACAAAATGGTCCGTCCAACCAACATCAAGCAAGGCAACCTAGTGCTCAAGAAACTAGCAATTTTCGACCCCAACAAGAAGAGAAAGCTAGTCCCCAACTGGGAGGGCCTATATATTGTCTTAGAAGTGGTACGCCCCGGTACGTACCGACTCGAAGACCTGGGGGACAGGGTAGTGAAGAGATTGTGGAACGCAGAGCACCTCATCAAGTTCCACGATGGGGGGACTAGACTTCTTCTGTAACCGGACTAGACTTATTTTTTAACTAATATTTTGTAATCAACAGTACATGCCACCCTTGTGTAAACATAAAATTGTCGAAAGAATGCAGCGCAACCTTATTTCTTTAACTTTTTTTCGTCTTTGCTCAAAATTTTGTGTACTCTCACGAGCCAGAGGTGCTCGACGCTCGCCATTGACTTCGAGCAAAGGCCTAGCTTTCTCACAAGCTGGTGGTGCTCGTTGCTCGGCTTGGACTTCGAGCACATACGAAGGATTTCTCAATCCCTCAACTCCTAGCCCTCGGTTCAGATTCACCTACGAGAAGTTCTTCAACCCCTCATGTCCTCGCCGCTTGGCATGGACTTCGAGCACCCACGAGGGATTCTCAATCCCTCAAATCCCAGCTCTCGGCTCGGACATCAGCTACTTACGTCCTCGCCACTCGACATGTACTTCGAGCACCTAAGAGGGGCTCTTCATCCCCTAACGTCCTCGCCGCTTGGCATGGAATTCGAGCACCCAAGAGGGATTCTTCAATCCCTTAAGTCCCAGCCCTCAGCTCGGACATCGGCTACTCGCATCTTCGCCACTCGGCATGTACTTCGAGCACCTAAGAGGGGCTTTTCAACCCCTATCACGCCCTGCTTCCCTAAATATGGGAATACGAATCCGTGACGAAGGCCCAACGAATGATATTAACATCATCCATAAGTTTTACCAGTCTTAACTCAACAACATGAAAAGAAATAATCATAACCACACAGAAAATATAATCACATAAACAAAATAAAATCCAATACCAAATCTGGGATACAAGAACTTACCAAATAGCTCGAGAATATGTAATGCAGTAACATTTCAATGAGTTCCTTTTAGTTCCCATCACTGTACCTGTATAACATAACTCAAAAGAAAGAGAAAGAGAACCCGTTAGAGCAAGCTTCGAGCGACAAATAGAACGCAATAAAATAGGGAATAAAGGACTATATAACAAGAACAGAAATTGGAACAATATCGGAGTCAATAAATAATAAACGGTAACAAAATCAAAAGTTGATAACCAATAATTCATACTCGGGAATCAATGTTTAATAACTAGTATTCAGTATTAGTGTCAATGTTCAATGTTCATTTATGTCTATAAGTCTTTTATCAATCCTAACTAATGCACGTACTATTGCGTCCCATACCACAGGTTTGGTGCATACAAAACAGTGTCCATTTTAAACTTAGTGGTGTATTTTATAGGGCCATGTACTCAGGCATCATTATATCATGTCCTGTAATCAGGTAATGGATTCTAGAGGTGGCCCCCGTAGGTTCTAGAGGTGGTCCTCGTCAATCCTTGATGTGACACTTAGTTCTACGTGCCACTTAGTTCCATTAACTTGTAAACAGGAAAACGGACAAACACATTTATGAATCATGTAATCATTTAATGGGTTCTAGAGGTGGCCCCCGTAGGTTCTAGAGGTGGCCCCCATCAATCTTTGACGTGGCACTTAGTTCTACGTGGTACTTAGTTCCATATGATGGGTTCTAGAGGTGGCCCCCATAGGTTCTAGAGGTGGCCCCTGTCAATTCTTGATATGACAGTTAGTTCTACGTGGTACTTAGTTTCATTTAACATTAAAACATAGGAAACACAGGCCGCCTTCCGAGTACACTTACCTATATTCTCCATTACTATGGTCAACCCTTAACCCCAGCTTGATTATTTATTATTATTATCAATCATTTATGAACATGCATGTGATCAATGTGGACGACGGTATCAATACTCATGCAACAGGTACAATGGATAAGACCGATAACACTAGTATAATTTCAAAATGATATCAAGACTATAAAATACATGAAATATACATGGTCCAATTCATTAAATATGAAAAACAATGTTTACATGCAAAACATAGCAATGTATGGACTTAGTGTACTACAATTTCTATGTACAATGTTTTAAGTTTCTGTGTCAAGAACCGGGTCGAAACCTCAATATAAAGTCAAGCAAATAACAAGGCAGTATATGTGAATGTTCAATAGTACAATAATTTATGGTTTAGGATTGAAGTCAACAATAATAACACGATGAGAAGTCTATGAATCAATAACATGGTACAATAAATAAATAATGGAGTTCAATTGGATATGATATTCAATTTGATTACTACTTGCCGGATTTCAAGGAGTGTTTTCTTGAACTAGAAAAAATAAAAATAAGTTCAAGAGATGCTTTCCTGTTAGGAGACGATTAGATCCGATATATTGAGAATAACGGGATTAGGATCCCGGGCGACAATCACGAATAAGAAGCACTAACACGTGCGAGCTACGCACAAAACACCAAAACACCAAGCACACAACAACACTCCACAGCGGATCGGCAACACAACAACAAACACGATCCACCCAAACACCAAACACCGATCCCCGATCTCCTACTCCACAACAACAAACACACTAACCGCCAAATCCCCCACACAAAACAGCACACACACAGCCAAGATCAGATCCCCTAGACAAAATAACAACCACCAAAAAAACAACCAACTCAGATTCCCCACTTCAACACAACACCAAACACCAAAAGGGGATCCCTTCCACCCGAATAGCAAACACACAAACTAGCCAATCCTGCTTCGTCTTCTTCTTCAACTTTGACAGCGAGAGAAAGAGAAAGGTGGAAGACTCGACGTCGATTGCGATGGGGGCTGGCGACTGGCGGCAGCGACTACGGCAGAGGCGACGATGACATCACTGCTATCGGGAAGCGACGGCAGCAGCGAGGGCGACCAAGGGAAGGCGGTAAGGCGCCGCGCTGTTTCGCACCAAAAAACAGAGGAGCAAGGTGGTAGGCTTTCAGGGATTGGACGATGATGACGATGAGGCGAGGGGACTTCAGTGGTTGTGGGGGTGAGCGGAGAGGGATCGAAGAAGGCGGCGATGGGGTGTTGAGGCGGTGGTGTTTGCGGTGGATGGGGATGACGAAGATGGGTTTGATAGCGGAGCGAGGTAAGGAAGACGATGGTGAGGGTGTTCGGTGCTGCGACGGGAATGAGCGGGATGGACGGAGGCGACGAGGCTGGAGGTGGGGGTGAACGGGTAGGGAGAGAGAGATGAGCGGGAGTGTGGAGCGGGGAAGATAAATAGTGGGGAAATAGGGGGGCGGCTACTATGTGGTAATAGGTTTCAACAGTAATGGGGTAGGGCTAGGGTTATGTTATTAGGGTATTATATAAATAGGGTTACGGGTTTGGGTTTAGATGATATGGGATCCAATAAGAGAATGGGTATTGGGTTTTGGGTACAATATGGGTCAAATAAGAGGACAATTCTCAACCCAACAAGACAAAAGACAATTTCATGAAATTAAATTTGAATTGGGAAAAGGAAAGGTAAGATTCAAATAATCAAACTGAGATCAAGGATAAACATGAATAATATTAGAATTGATATAATTCAATACAATAATGAAACAAAATGAAATGTTATAGGATTACAAAAGAGATTACAATGGGGATCAACAATAAAAGGGGGGAAATGGAAACGGGAGTTACAACCCCTCACGTCCTCGCCGCTCAGCATGGACTTCTAGCACCCACGAGGGATTCTTCGATCCCTCAAGTCCCAGCCCTCGGCTCGGACATCGGCTGCTCATGTCCTCACCATTCAGGAAAGACTTCGAGCACCTAAAAGGGGCTTTTCAGCCCGTCATGTACTCGTCACTCGGCATGGACTTCGAGCACCTAAGAGGGACTCTTCAACCCCTCACGTCCTCGCCGCATAGCATGGACTTCAAGCACCCTCGAGGGATTTTTCAATCCCTCAAGTCCAGCCCTCGGCTCAGACATCGGCTGCTTATGTCCTCGCCACTTGGCATGGAGTTCGAGCACCTATGAGGGTTTCGTCAAACAATCAAGTCTTAGACCATCGGCTTGAACTCCCGCTAACAGCTTTCTCGAAAATTTCATTTAGAGTTATGGTCCTTACCCATGGCGAGAGCCACCGAGCCCGGACCACGAGTCGACTCGCCTTTCACCCGCCAACAGCCAGGGGTAGAGCAGCCTTCGCCAGCACTACCCCGAACCTTTCGAGGGTGGCAGGAGAACCACTGGTCACAGGATTCTTGGACAAAAGTTTCATTTAGGGCACTGGCCTTCGGTAAGCGCCCCGAGCCCCATACTCCTAGGTCAACCCACCTTTCACCCGTTGGCAACTGGGGATAAATAGCACTCATAGTCGTTACCCCCAATTGTCATAGGGTGGCAGGAGAGCCACCGGTGACGAGAACTCATGGTGAAGTGAGAAAATTTCAGATAAGGGGGTGAGGGTTATATAGCCCTCAGGAAATGCACATTTATGGCATGGGAAGTCAAAATTTCTGATAGTCATTAATGACATTGGAAGATGAAACATCTTCCCTTACCAGGCTTTCAAGATCCCTCGCCCTCGTCATCACCCTTCGGCTCGGACCCCTCCTTCGGCCCGGACGTTAAGGACCTGTCCTCAGAAATAGGAAGTAAGCACATGATAAGAGAACCAGTCAAAGCAAAGACAATCGTCTTCTCATTATTATTTCATCTAAGAAAATTACATCCTTACAAAGGGAGACTTTATTACATTGTTTAGACTCAGTCGAGGGCTCCTATGTCGGAGCCGTATGGTTGACACAGACAAGTTCAAGGCTAGCCGATCGTGTTGGCTCCTTCGCCGGATCGCCCGGTGTCACCAAGATAGACCCATCGGTGACCGAGCTCTGTGCATCGCAAGGCCTCACCAGCCCAATCCTCGGGGTTGGCAGCGAAGCACCGGCAGGAGGACGAGCGCCACCGAAGGAGACAGATTGGGACCCCGACATCCCGAGCATTGTCTTATACCGCTGCACCTCCAACTCCTTCTCCACAATAACCTCAGAAAGAATGGACTCAGACGACGGTCGCCGAGAAGAAGTACTAGCCATAAAAAATTGGACTCCCATACTGCCCAATTCAGGATCGGCTATCAGCTTCTTGAATCGCGCCAGTTCCAGGCTAAGTCCCTTCGACTTGTCCATAAAGTATTGGATGGTAGCCTCTCGGTCGTAAGCCTCGTTATGGAACCAGGTCAGAGCAAACTCTAGAGATGAGATCTTAGCCCTCAGCCGGCTCAACTCTGCACCACCAAGGTCTACCCTCAGGGTCACGTCTATCTAGCAAACAAACAGAGAAACATCACTCCGAGCCAATGCACTTGGCCAAAAATCAAACCCAAAATCGAAAAAACATTCAAGTCAAGAGGTTCGGCCAAAACTCTTTTCATTGATCAAAAAATGAGTTTAAAAAAATGCGGTGGCCAGTCCGCGCACGGCAGTTACAAAAATAAGAATAGAAAACGAACAAACAAAATAGCGAGGACTACTGCGGTCCCACCTCTTCCTCGGCTGGCGGCTCCTGGTTGGGGTCGACCCCCGCAGCGTCGGGGTTGGGGTCGGCTCCCACAACATCATCATCACCACCACCCCCGAGAGTCAAGGGAAGTTCAAGCACCTCCAGGTCGTAATGGAAGCCGCTAAGATCAAACTTCGGGTGGAAGTGCTTGACATGTCGCATCGCGAGGGCGTAAACTTCGTCCTAGGCCTTAATGACCTTGTCCATCCTGGACTACTACATCTTCTTCTCACGTCAGTTGGAATCTTTCTTCAGCTCGACCACCTGCTACATATGTGCATTGACCTGGTTCGCCAGCTCGGCCCACAAGGCCTGGATTTGGCCATCAAGTGCTGTATTCGCGAGCTTGAGATCTTTCATCTCTTACTGGTAGCGTTGGGAGTTCCTTATCTCCTTATTCAACTCCCGCTGCTGCAGAGCACCCTCCACACAGGCCTATAACCGAGGAGAAACAACTTAGAAGATTTGCACGAAAGTATGACACAATCAAGAAACTACAAAAGAATTGTTACCCAACAAATTTACCTGCACGCTCGCCATAGCCCACTTCATGTAGCTGGATGATCGTGTCGCACTCCTGGGCCTTCCGGTCTCGAGGTGGAGCTAGCTTCTCCACCATCTTGATGGCCACAGATCCATCCGACATGGTGTCCCCGGCCTTAATGGCCCAGTCCGGGGCCCATGGTCGAAGCCTCGCCTCGCCCACGAGCTTCTCGGCCGACAGAGCGACGGGTGGGATTCCGCCCCTTACCACCTCTGTGACCCTCTGGCTACTGGATCTGGGTCCCAGTTTGGTGGGCTTGTGTTTTTTTGGGGTTGATTGGGGGAATCCTCCACAACCGTCTTAGAAGCGACTCTGTCGCGCTTCCCGTGCTCGGCCTGATCGGCCCTCTCAGTCTTCTTATTCTTCAACATTGCCCTCCTCTTTTTGATCTCTAAGTTGTCCATATCTGCATAAATAATAATCTCATAAGATGAGGGAAAACTCTTGAAAGAAAATTAGATAAAAAAAATACTGACAAGAGTGGGGCTCAGTCCGATTCGAGCCAAGTGCCTCTCCATCACGTTCGGACAAACCGATGTTGTTTCCCGAAAATATCTTTTCAACATCTGCCCATTCCTTGGCCGTCAAATCAGACTTGCGGGGACCCTTCAAATTGGGCTTATAGAACCTCTAAGCCGTGGGTATCACCCATGGTGTAGCGCTCTGAATTTTCAATATGATATCTCAGAAATACGTGGGACAATTTCCAGCATCAAATTCAATTGCAATAATAAACATAGCCAAAAACACAGATAATTTTTATTTCAACTTTTATTACATCACTTGTTTACAAAACACAGTGAAATACAAAACACCTTGAATTACAAATTTTTCTTTACAACACTTTCTTTTACAATTTACATAAGCTCTTTTAACATTCTAGCACAAGCATCTAAATCCCAAGCTATAAGCATCTACCTTTAAAACATGAGGCTAAAGATAACCCTAACTTCCAAAACTGTAACACCCCACAATTTATTTTAATTAAAAATGTATTTTTTTTTATATTTTTGCACGTATGATGCACGTGCAAATCTTTATTCTCATTTACAAATTTTTGGCATGCATAAGTTTTAATTAGCCTTCTTTTGATCCATAGACCTATAGATTAAAGTCTAGCCCATTAGGAGAGGAGCCCACTAGATAATTAAATTAATTAATTAAGAAATGAGCCCATGAAGCAAGCCCACTATTAAAAACACAAATTTAGTTAAGCATGCACTAATACATGACAAGTTACAAACTTTAGTACACATTTAGAACTATAGAATTGTATTAAAGTTGTATGTGTGCATGTGCATGTGCACAATAGGGTTGGCCGGGTGACACCTAGGGGATAGGCCGGTTTTACTTGGAGAGAGAGAGAGAGATTGAATGAGAGTTAGGGTTTTGGAGAGTGAGGAGATGAGGAGTTGGGGGTTTGAGAGTTATAGCATTTCGAGGGTTTGAGGGAGAGGTTAAGAAAATGAAAAGATGAAGATTTAATTTGGAGAGTTATTAGGGTGAAAATTTTGCAATTTGAACCCTAATATAGACCTATAAATACAACCCCTTTCTTCTCATTCCACACACCAAAAGAAAACAAAACAAGAGAAAAAAAAGTAGTGTTCTTGTGCTTGGAGACTATTGCTAGGAGAGGAGGAACTAGGAGTACTTGGAGCTAGAAGTGGTGTTCTCCTTCTTTCAATTGTTCAAGCTTCACTAAGGTGGTTAATTTCATTATTTTCGAATGTAGGATATGCATGCTAAAATGAGTAATATAAGAAGAATTTTTATGAGGAAATTATAAAGTCCCATGCTAGCATAACATGCAATGTTTTGTTGAAGTTTAGTAAATTGATTGTTACCATGCTAATTAAAAAGGTAGAGTTCAACTAAAGAAATGATCATATGACCCATGTTAGAATGCTTGAAAATTTTATGTATGTTAAATGTATATTTTATATGAGAATTTTGATGTGATAAAATAGAACAATTTATACTATTGGATATGGCAAAAATAGTAGTAAATCATGTAAATTAAATTACGATTTATTAATTGGTAATGAGAAAAGAAGTGATTGATTAGTTTGTCATGAATTAGTATGCATGAATGAAGAAATAATAGATTGTATGAAAAATGTTGGGAATACTTCTTTTGATAAGCAAATGTATTTGTTATGTATTTTTAATTGGATACAAATGAACCCATTTTTAATTGTTTATAAAAGATACACTTTGTACCCTTGATTAAAATGAATAGGTACAACTACATATTTATCAATAAGAAGAAATTGTGAAAATAAGATTAATTGCCTAAAATGGTGGTTTAGAAATCTATAAATTACTGTTAGAAAGTAACTCAATTTATATGAGCTAACAAAGGATTAGAAAGAAATGGAAGAATCGTGTTCTTTTACAAATAAAAGGGAATAATAGTAAGTGGGAATAAAAGTATATGAACAAACTTCATACCGATAGGCACACTTGGTCTAGTGGTCTGGCGTTGCGCTACCTTCTTGTTTGGCCTGGTTCGAAACCCGTGGCCTATAACTTTTGTTTGTGTTTTGTTTAAAATAACTCAAAGCCGAGACTTAGTATATAAGTCATTCAGTATTGAAATGGAACACTAAGTCCATATGGGCTTATTGGTTAGTGGCGCAGCCTGGGATTGTAACACCCCGTAGTTTTCAAAAAATTAAAAATATATATAATATTTGAAAGGAAAGGCAGATTGTATATATGCATGGATCCATGCAATATCTGTTTGTATTAATATATATGCATGAAATTAATATTGAAATAGTGTATTACAAGGGGGCCACGTTGAATTCTTCAATAGAAAGTTTTCTGTGTGATTTCATTGAAGGTTGACGTGGCAGGTTTGCCATTGGGGCCCACCTTGTTTCTCATGGGTAGGGTTGGCATTCGGGTCGAACGGGCCGGGCCGGGCCGGACCCACCCGGGTTGGATGTTGACTTGGGCGGGTTCGGGCTGGTTTGGTGGCTTAACCGGGCCGGGCCGGGCCGGATCGAAAAGTGGCAATGGCGACCCGCCCAACCCATGAACCCTTTTGGGTCCAACCCGGGTCGGGTCGGGTCGGTTCGCGGGTTGGCCCGTTTAGTTAGGTTTTTTTTTAAACTTAAAATAATAATAATAATAATAATAATAATAATAATAATAATAATAATAATAATAATTAAAAATCGTAATAATAATAATAAGATTGAAAGAGTGAAATTGCCAAAAAATATTGAAATATTATTCATATGATTTTAAGTTATACAAGTTTCACAATTTCTAATGAAATAAAGAATTCAATTCACAAATTTGTTTTATACACTAACATATTTCTTATATACAATTTCAATTTACTTCAACTTTTCTAATTTGAAATAACAAGCACAGATATAATACAGTTTTTTTTATCTATTTTCAATTGTCTTCAAGTTGATGGCCTTGAATTTGTTGTTGTTGGTCCTGAATTCTTCATTTTGGTTGCTATTGTTGTTGTTCTTCTTCTTCTTCTTCTTCCGGCGAGTTGCTCCCACTTGTGGACGTAGATAATGCTTTCCCTTGTGTCCTATCTTCAGCCTTCAGCCAGTCTTCTGTGCAAATGAGCATCTCTAACGTGTCGGGCTTCAAGCGATTCCTGTAATCAGTTAGAACTCTGCTACTTGAAGAAAATACACTTTCAGAAGCAACTATAGAGACAGGAGGAGTTAGTAAATCTTTAGCCATATATGACAGAATACTATAAGTGTGTTCATGGTCTTTCCACCATTGTAAATTATCTAGTGGAGAAGAAGATGACTCAGAATCTTGTTGGTTATACCAATTTAATTCATTTGGTTGATTAATCCTAGGTTTTTTGGATTTAATTTGTGCAAGTAAATTAAATGTTCTATCATCAAATTTACTCTTATCCTTACCTTTGGAACTACCAGAAGAAGAACTAACTACAGAAGTTGTACTACTAGAAGCAAAAGATCGATCATAATAATCATACAAATTATTTAATGTAGATTCAAATTTAACTAAAAAAGAAGCGCAATCGATATCTTTTTCTATTTCTACATATTCCCCAGGTAATGCAAAAAAAATTTCAATCAAACTCTTCGTACCTTCTAATTTGATACGAGGATCCATAACGGTAGTGTGGTAGGGTAAAAATGACCTGGGGCCCAACCAGGGCCCAGTACAGCTCTCGCTCAAAAATAAGAAAAACAACAAATCGGCTCGGCCTCGGACCACTGCAGGGTCGGCACCGAACCTCAAGTTCACCCCCACAAACCTGGTCTCCTCGTATCCGACGAGTCTCGATGGCCCTCGGCCTCCGATCCACGACAGCCCCACAGGCCATCCACCCAGCCTGGTAAAGAATGACGATGACCTGGCCATCCGATTCTCCTAGGGGCACAGGAGCCCCATGATCAGCCATGTCAGCTCCAAATACCACCAAGGGCTTTGCCACGTCAGCCCTATACCACTCATGGCACTGCCACATCAGCCCTAAACCCCCTGGGCCTTCTGCCACGTCAGGCCCATGGGCTTTCGGGTTCAGACCTGGCCCCCAAGCGGATCCAAACCCGGTTGGAATTCCCTATAAATACTAGACCCTCACCAACCTTTTCAGGTAATCAATCTTTGCCACCCAAATTTTCCTAGTTATTGCTACTCTCTCACAGAGACTGACTAGATCTTCGGAGGGTCCGCCGCCGGGATAAACCCCGGTGTTTCAGGACCGTTTGCATGTACTCGAGGCGAGGCGATCCGAGCCGATCCTCAAGCACCGAAGCGAGCCTCCCGCTCGTCATCCCGTGCCGCACTCTTCCCTCATTACAAATTGAATCCGAACTCACACCTGGTGCATCCACACTAAGACTAAAAACAAACCGCATCAGGTTGGCGCCGTCTGTGGGAAATCTTCTTTATCCGGTACGGACGACAGTCCGAGCCTCGCCACCGACACTCCCCCTCGACCCAATCTCTCATGGCTCCCCGAGCCCGAAGATCAGCCCGTTCCGCTCGACCAGACGGGCCTCCTCCCGAGGGGGCCCTCGACGGAGGGCAAGCATCCAATAATCCGGGTGGAAACCCCGGACCCCAGCGAAGCGCTTCACACGTCGCCGAACCCGACCTTCGTCGGGTCATTCTGCACAGGAGGGCTAGCCAGGCCAGGGGAGGGACCGCTTCCAACTCGGCCCCGAACCATTCCAGGCCCGCGCAAGGAGACAGGCCGTCGGCACTCAGCCGCATCGGCCGAATTCCTACGCCCCGACCCAACCCTTCTGACCATGGCGCGGTCACCAGGGGTGAATTCAGAAGCTTCAGAGATGAAATCATGGAGGCACTCCATGGGGCACCGAGGTCCGCGACTTACATCCGACCCCTTCAAATGAGCGAAGGGAGGAGTCGCACTCGTGCGCCGACCCCCCCTCCTGAGCGCACAGACGAGGTGCTCCGACGCCTCCTAGAGATGGAGAATCGAATCGAGCACATCGGCGACAGGAATCCCAACCTAGTCCAAGGACGGGGGCCTTCTCGACCCCCATTTTCCGTCAACATCATAGAAGCGGAGATCCCCCGGAACTTCCGACCTCCGTAGTTCGAGAGTTACAACGGCGAGGGTGATCCAGCTGATCACATGGAGGGCTTCAAAACCCTCATGATGATTCACAGCGCTTCGGATCCCCTGCTGTGCCGAGCCTTCCCGGCCACCCTCCGGGGTCCGGCCAGGGATTGGTTCTCCAAACTCACCCCTGGCTCGATCTTCTCGTTCGACCAGCTGGAAGCCAGCTGGAAAAGCGAAAGGACGAGCGCTTCCCTGCTCGACCTCAGTCAGAGGGAGGGGGAGTCGCTCCGTAACTTTGTCAAGAGGTTCACAACCGAGGCCAGATCCGTCTCTGCCCTCGACACAGGGGTTGCCTCGGCAGCTTTCCGGCACAATGTCCGCCACTACCAGCTAAAGGTCTCCTTAGCAAAGAGGCCACCTCTGGACTTCCCTGACCTTCTCAACCGGGTCGAGAAGTACATACGAGCTAAAGAAGCTCTGAACCCAGAGGGCAGCAAAGAAGTCGTGGGGAAGGGCAAGCGCAGGGTCGATGATGCCGAACCTGCCAAGAAAACAGCAAAGGAAGGGGTCGGCGCGAAGAGGGCACCTCCGGTCCCTCGCTCCGAAAGGTACACTCCCTTGACACATAACGTGTCCGCCATCCTCTTAGAAATCGAGGACAAAGGCATTGTCCGACTACCTCCCCGATCCAATAACAACAAGAAGCAAGATCAGCGCTTCTACTGCTGTTTCCACAGAGATCATGGGCACGAAACCGACCAATGTCGGGCCCTGAAAGACGAAATTGAGGACCTCATCTTCCGAGGGTACCTCCGAGAATTCACCAGAGAAAGCCTACGGGATCGGCGAGATGCTAGGAACCGGAGGCCTTCGCCTCCGAACCCTACTCCGAACCGCATCCAGGGTCGGGATCCCGAACCCGAGGGAGCCGCGGATACGCCATTCATCTTACACTGTGTCCACGGAGGGCCAATGGGGGGAGAGTCAAATACTTCCCGAAAAGCCTTCATCCGAGAGGTGAATGCTGTCCAAGACAACCCCTCGCCCAGGATACAACCGGTGCCAGTCTCCTTCTCAGGAGAGGACCTCGAAGGCGTTCGCCTACCTCATTGCGACGCCCTCGTCATTGGCCTCCACATGGCTAATTGTGAGGTTCGACGAATTCTCGTCGACAACGGCAGCTCGGTAAATATTCTCTTCCTCGAAGCCTTCGAGAATCTCAAACTACCCAGAAGCAAGCTCAAGCCAGCCGGATACACCTTGCACGGGTTCTCTGGCATCCCTGTCATGATCGAAGGGATTGTTACTCTCGACGTCACCGCGGGATCGGCTCCTGTCAAGAGGACCGAGTCCATGGACTTCATGGTGGTAAACGTCAAGGCGGCTTACAACGCCATACTCGGCCGACCCGGACTGTGCTCCCTTTAAGCGGTACCTTCGGCATACCATCTGAAACTTAAATTTCCCACCCCACAAGGGGTCGGCATCGTCCGAGGTAGCCAGGAAGCAGCGCGGTCGTGCTACATGACCGCCGTCGGAGGAGGTGTGTTCCCCCTCGACGCCGTTGAGCTCGAGCCCGAGAGGGACGGTCCCGCCCCAGAGCCTGTCGATGAGCTGGAGGAGGTCCCGTTCGGCGCCGAGGATGAATCAAAGTGGTTCCGGGTGAGCCGTTCGCTCCCCGAGGACTTGAAGCCAGGCATAATCGCCTGCATCTGCCGCAACGTTGATCTCTTCGCCTGGAAGCCCTCCGACATGCTCGGGATCTCCGAAGACTTGATTATGCATCGGCTGAGCGTCATTCCAGACGCAAAGTCACACCGGAGAGGCAGCAAATTGTGAAGGCAGAAGTCGACAAACTCTTGTCGGCTCGATTTATTCAGGAGGTCAGCTACCCCGAGTGGTTGGCTAATGTCGTCATGGTGAAGAAGACAACCGGGGGCTGGCGGATCTGTATCGACTTCACGGACCTAAATAAGGCATGTCCGAAAGATCCTTTCCCCCTCCCCCGCATCGATGCTTTAATCGACGCAACCTCGGGGCATGAGCTACTGTCCTTCATGGACGCATTCTCAGGGTACAATCAGATCCGGATGTTTCCACCGGACATTTCCAAGACCTCGTTCGTCACCGACCAGGGTCTTTTCTGCTACCGCATTATGCCCTTCGGGCTAAAGAACGCCGGAGCCACATACCAACGGCTCGTCAACAAAATCTTCAAAGACCCGATCGACCGCAATGTGGAAGTCTATGTCGACGACATGCTCGTCAAGAGCCGGGCCGGGCCGGACCACGTCACCGATCTCGGGGAAGCCTTCGGATTCCTCCGGCATCACAATATGAGGCTCAACCCGGCTAAGTGCACCTTCGGCGTCTCCACTGGGAAAGTCCTGGGGTTCATCGTCAGCCAGCGCGGCATCGAGGCGAACCCCGAGAAAATCCAAGCTATTATTGACATGGCCCCACCCCGAAATGTCAAAGAAGTTCAGAGGCTCACGGGCCGGTTGGCTGCAATTGGCCGTTTCCTCTCCAAGTCAGGGGAGAAGTCTCTCCCCTTCTTCAAGGCTCTACGCGGAAAAGGGGGCTTCGAGTGGGGTACCCATCAACAAGAAGCCTTCGAACAGCTGAAGCAGTACCTCACCAACCCTCCTCTCCTCAGCAAGCCCGAGCCGGGCGAACCACTATGGCTCTACCTGTCCGCTTCAGATAGCTCACTCAGTGCCGTCCTCGTCCGAGAGGAAGATGGGGTCCAGAGGCCATTGTACTATGTGAGCAAAGTTCTTCTCCCCGCCGAGACGAGGTACGCAAAGATAGAGAAGGTGGCCTATGCTTTGGTCATGGCAGCCCGGAAGCTTCGTCCTTACTTCCAGGCCCACTCCGTCCAAGTACTAACCGACCAGCCCCTGAAGACTGTCCTTCACAAGCCCGAAAACTCCGACCGCTTAGTCAAGTGGTCGATTGAGCTGAGTCAGTTCGACATCAGCTACCAACCGAGGATGGCCATCAAAGGGTAGGCCCTCGCCGAGTTCATCACCGAGTGCACAGTCTCCGAGCAGCCCAGTACTGAGGCCTCGGATCTGACCTGGGAGATTTTTGTCGATGGATCATCATGCGAAACGGGGAGTGGGGCTGGCATCATCCTTCGTGGCCCCGACCAATTCTTACTTCAATACTCCCTCCGCCTCAACTTTCCAGCCTCCAACAACGAGGCGGAATACGAGGCCATGATCGCAGGATTGACCCTAGCACGTCGAGCCGGAGCTAAGCAAATCCGGGCCTTCAGCGATTCTCAGCTCGTGGTCAATCAGATCACTGGAGAATACGAAGCCCGCGATGATCGCATGGTGAAGAATTTGGCGGTGGTCCGGCGTCTCCTAGCGTCCTTCTGCCACTCCACAGTCATTCAAGTCCCTAGAGAGCAGAACGCTCAAGCAGACGCATTGTCAAAGCTCGCCTCTTCCTCCTTCGAGGATCTCGACCAAACTGTACTCATAGAAATCCTCCTAAAGCCAAGTATCAACGACCAAGACCAGGAGGCAATGTGTGTCCAAGACGGTGCCAGTCCAGACGACTGGACCACTCCCATCCGGAGATTCTTAGTCAGTGCCGAGCTTCCTGAAGACCGAGCCGAAGCTAGACGGGTCAGGGTCCGAGCTGAAAGGTTCGTCATGATTGATGACATCCTCTTCAAACGCTCATACACCTTGGCCGACGGCAAGCCATACCTCCGCTGTCTCACCAGCGACGAGGCCGGCTACGCGCTAAGAGATATTCATGAAGGGATCGGCGGATGCCACATGGGGAGCAGGACGCTCTCCCGGAAGGCCCTGAATCAGGGGTACTATTGGCCGACCATGCTCCAAGACTCGCGAGATCTAGTCAAGAGGTGCGGCCCATGCCAAAGGTTCTCCCCTATCAAGAGGCTTCCTCAAGCCAATCTCCGATCCCTGGCTAGTCCTACCCCATTCGCCATGTGGGGCATGGACCTTGTGGGCCCCTTCCCCGTAGCGGTAGGGCAAAAGAAGTTCTTGATAGTCGCCATCGACTACTTCACCAAATGGCTCGAAGCCGAGCCTCTGTCCAGCATCACCGAGCGCCAAGTACAACAATTCTTTTGGAAGAACATCATTTGCCGGTTCGGAATCCCCCGGGTCCTCGTTACAGACAACGGAACCCAATTCCAAGGTCAGAACTTCCAAACTTTCTGTGCGGACATCGGTATCCAGCAACGTTTCTCCGCTATTTGCCACCCTCAGTCCAACGGCCAAGCGGAGAACGCGAACAGGCAAATCCTCGACGGCATCAAAAAGCGCCTCGACAGTTCCCCCAAAGGGCTTTGGGTCGAAGAACTGCCTAGTGTGCTATGGGCGTACCGAACCACCAAGAGGATCCCCACAGGAGAGACGCCGTTCGCCTTGACCTACGGGACGGAGGCAGTCATCCCCGTCGAGGTCGGCCTGCCTTCTCCCCGTATCATGGCCTTCGACGAAGCTGACAATTCATCCGGCTTGAGAGCCAACCTGGACCTCATCGCCGAAGTCAGAGAGAAATCCTCAATCCGGAGAAGCATCTACCAACAACGGATCGAGAAGTTTTACAACAAGAAGGTCCGCCCCACAAACATCAAGGCGGGAGACCTCGTGTTACGAAAACTGTCCGTCTCTGATCCAACCAAGAAGAGGAAGTTGGCCCCCAACTGGGAAGGCCCATACCGTGTAGTCGAGGCTGTATGCCCTAGTACATACCGACAGGCAGATATGGACGGCCGGCTCATCGGCCGACCCTGGAACGCCGAGCACCTAATGAAGTTCCTAGAAGAGCGAGCATAGGTTCTAGCTTGGATAATGTATATATTATTTGTAAGCTTCCATGTGTAAAGGGTCGTCTTGACGACCCTCCCTATCACGCAAGAAAGAAATCTCTTTTTGTCAAACTCCAAACGCCTCGGCAGAACCGACCTAACGCCGGAGAATGGGATCGGCACCCGAGTCTTCACTCTGGTATCGTCCCCAACATCTCGGTAGGTCCGACTCGGCTTCAGGCCAGGGAGTCTTCCCAACACACCGCGCCGATCCCTCACGGAACGACAGGGCCGAACCGCACTCCCTTCATCATTCATTACACTATCAACCAGAGCAAAGAATGAAAAGAATTCCTTATTCATACTCCCTTATTAGTTCTGAGAAAACAAACAAAGACCGTTACAGGACCACTCCACTCATCTCAAACTAAAGGAAGCCTCCATCTTAGGGCCCCTCGGGTCCGACGAATGGCGGGACCACTCCGACCGAACGGCTTGGAGCCCTCTCCTCGTCATGACGGCCCTTCGGCTCGGCAACGGTCGACGCACCAGCCACGGAGCTCTGGGCATCAACTGGCCGCATACGCTCCATCAGCAGCAGCGCAGAGGGAACCCCCTCCGCTCGCCGACCCACTGAGGAAGATGTCGAGACACCAAGCATCGTCTTGTAACGGTGTATCTCCATCTCCTTCTCCACTATGACGTCACGAAGTAGCCTCTCAGAGGAGGGTCTCTACACCGAGGCACTCGACATGGTATATCCAAGTCCGACGCCTCCGAGGTCCCGATCCACCATCGCCCTCCTCAGCAGGCTTGCCTCCTCACTTAGGGATTCAAACTTGTTCCGGTAATAATTGAAGGCCGCATCAGTGTTGCGAGCCCCCTTTCGATAGCGAACCAAAGTGGCCTCCAGGGCCTCAACCTTGCTCCGGAGCCACGCCACGTCGGAACGACGGGGGTCCACCTCGGGAAGGGGAGCCATAAACTACAAGAGAGCCAGCCCACTCAAAACACATAATCAAGGAGGTTCGAAAAAATCCGAGGTCAAAACACTTGGCCAGTCAAAAATCCTCTTTTTTATAAATGAAGTTACTTCTTAGAAAAAATGCGGTGGCCAGTCCGTGGTAGGCAAATACAATGGAGAAATGGAAAAAGAAAGACAAAATTATACAACTTGTTTTCCCACCTCAGCATCGGCCGGGTTCACAGGGGGGTCAGCAGCCGGGTCATCAACGGGCCCTTCTTCATTAGGGGTCTTCGGTGTCCCCTCGACCTCCATGTCATACTCGAAGTTGGACAGGTCGACGGTCGGGTAGAAATGCCTCACATGACTGAGGGCCTTCGCATAACACTTGTCCTGGGCCTTGATCACCATCATCTGACCCGTCTCCGTCAACTCATCCTTCTCCTTGGCGAACCTTTTCTTCTGAGCCGCCATCTTCTTCGCCCATTCCTCCTTCTCCTTGTCGAACGCCGACTTCATCTCCTGCTCCCTCTTATGCGAGCCTTCGAGCTCTATCTTCACCTCCTTCACCTCCTGCACGGCCTTGTCAGCCCGGTCTCGCTCCCGCTTCAAGGCCGCCTCATAAAGGCCCCTCACGTGGGCCTCATGCACGGTCGCCTGCAATAACCAAGCACTACTAAGAAAACCTCCCATACGAAGTAATCACAAGGCAAGAGGTGTCGGCAGACTTACCAGCACATTAGCCTGTGCGAGGCGAGTGTACGCCTCCTCCAGGGTCTCGGCATTCATCTCCGAACGATCCCGAGGGGTCGCCAGCTTACTCGCCACCTCGACGGCCTGGCGCCCTCGGGTCAGGCAGTCACCCTCACAGATCGACCAACTCGGCACCCACGGTCGCCGAAGCCTCTCCTCTACCTCTGGATCCACCAGGGGACCCTTCCCCTTATCAAGATCGGCTGCCTTGCCCTGGTCCGAGCCCCCCTGAACCGCCACATCCTTGCTCGTCTCCGAGCGAGTCCTTTTGGCCCTTGGCTGAACTGGGGCCTCGGAGACCACCTGAGACGACCCCCTCGTCTTCATTGCGTCCCCCTTCTTCTCGGCCTTCTCCTTCTTCATGGCGAGCCTCTTTGCCTTGATTGACTCTGGGTCCATATCTGCAAAAAGACCCATTAAGGACAATGAGCGCAAATGAACAAGAAGATTGAGAGAAAAGAAACTACATACAAATAACGGCCGGGCTCAGTCCGACGCTCGCCAAGTGACCCTCGGTCACCTTCGTCCAACTGATACTGTGCGACAGACGAAGACGCTCAACAAACCCCCACTCCTCGGCCGTCAGGTCCCTCGGCCTCGGCGTTTTATAGCTCGGCTTAGAGTGGTTCCATCGAGTAGGGATGTTCCAAGGCTCCTCACTCCGGGTCACCAGATATTTTTTCTTCCACTCCTTGATGGAATCCG
Organism: Hemerocallis citrina; assembly: GCA_017893485.1. Lineage (NCBI taxonomy): Eukaryota > Viridiplantae > Streptophyta > Magnoliopsida > Asparagales > Asphodelaceae > Hemerocallis > Hemerocallis citrina. Next base: position 360,706,494 of record CM030359.1, read on the forward strand.
GGTGACCGTGAACGACCTTCCCCTTACTCCGAGGCGAGATGTAGTAAACACCCTCAGCCGACGAACTAATCATCAACATCGCTCGGAACACATTCAGCCGTAGGGGTACCTTCTGCTCCTCGCACATCAGCACGAAGCAGATGATCTGCTTCCAGGAGTTCGGCCCATACTGCATCGGTGCCAAGGACGCCCAATTCAACACATCCCGAACAAATGGGTGGACTGGCAGCCTCAGTCCAGAGATGAAGGCATCCACAGGAAAGACGCAATACCAATCAGGAAGGGGGTCGGTCGGGCGAAGGGTGGAGCTCGGCAACACGAGCTCGTAGCTGGACCCTATGTGGAACGCCAGCTGCAAAGCCTCCAAGTCACCTGCCTCCAGAACGGTCGGAAGTGTGTCCATCTTCACTCTCTTTCGGCTCGGCGACAACGGCTAGACCCCAAAAAGCTCCTGGTCAGCAAGGTCGTCAGGGTACCGACGGAACTGCTTCGGTTGTACGGGCGATCCTGTCATTAAATTGCGGAAAACAGGCGCCTGGCTCGAACCACCGACCCTCGACCCCTTCTTCTTCGGAACGTTCTTCTTCTTGGTTTTCTCCGGCGAGGGCGTAGATAATCGCACTAAACCGGTCGGTGCGGAGCTTGATCCCGCGCCCTGACCTGTGGATCTTCCCCCCTCGCCTCCTATCCGAGCCCCGATGGCTTCACCCTCACCTGGGCCACCCTCCTCTTCAGAAGTCGACTCTAGAGTCTCGACTTCATCCGAACTGCCGCTTGCCTCCTCAGACTCACTACTCTCCACCACGAAAAGTTTCCGAGAGCGCAACGGCCTCACATTATACACCGGCTCCTCCTCACAGACTGGTTCCTCCCACGAAGTCGATCTTGAGGCGGGTTTCCCTTCCCCCTCCGACGTGGATGCAGACGAGCCAGACTGAGCCCTATCCATCTGTGCCTAACAAAAGAAACTTACAAACTAACCTTTTGAATGCCTCGGACTGACGAACCGGTGCCGCTAAAACAGTCAAAACCGAGCGCGGAAGTGTTTGATTTCTTTTTGAAGAGGACAGCGGGAGAGAAATGAGCAGAAATGAAGGAGGGGGGAGATATTTATAGAGAGAGGCGACGCCTCGAATTTTGCGTTACTGTTCCTCGAGTATCGCGCGCCTGCCACCAATGGAATCACGCCACGTCATCCTCGAAACTGGCGCCGCTGACGTCACCTAGCGCCGGTTGGAGACCACACGGAGGTCGGTTCGGATGAAGTGTTCGGCTGAGAAAAAATTTTGCTTAAAGATTTAAGGCGCCGTCCTTAGACAGACGCCCCGGGCTCCAGTGCTCGGTCGGCTCCCCTCTCACCCGCGAGCATCTCGGGGCTTACAGCCTCGGCAGCCGAAACCCCGAACTGTTCGAGGGTGGGAGAAAAGCCACCATCGCCTGGGACCCTATTGGAAAACAGATCGGCCCACCTCCGAAATACGGTTGATACCCCTCCCGTCCTGATCTCTCTCGGGCCAAACAACCGTGCCAAAGCCGTCTGACCCAAAAAAGGATCCGAACGGCAAGGTCACCACCGGTCCGAGGCCCCTTATTTCCCGGTCTGGATTTCGTTCGTTATCCCTCTCGCCCTGATCTCCCCTAGATCTGGCTACCGTATCAGGGCCATCAGATCCAAGAGAAGATCCGGGCGGCAGAGTAACCACCCCTCCGCTACAACCAGGGTTAAAATTTTGCAAGAGACAGACGTCCGCCGAAGCAGACACCTCTGATGGCCAGTGGACCACCCTTGCTGTGATCAAACCTGCTAAGGAGAGAGGGGTATTTATAGCCTCCCCTATAGACCTGCCGTTATAGCATCGGGAAAGCCAAACGACGGAAGCCTAAGCACCGTGCGTTTATTAGGCGGCGCCATTAATGCCCCTAGGAAATTGGAACATCTGCACAGATCCCGGAACGCCTTCAATGCTCCGCAAAGACAGCAGACCTCCCCGCTTCAATCCTTCTAAGGCACAACGGTTCGCCATCACCCTTGCCGACCCATAATCCCTCGCCAGCGCGAGGTTCGGTCTCGCACCAGGGAACTCTTCTCAGGAAGACACAAAGGCTCGCCATCACCCTTGCCGACCCATAATCCCTCGCTAGCGCGAGGTTCGGTCTCGCACCGGGGTACTCTTCTCCGGAAGACGCAACGGCTCGCCATCACCCTTGCCGGCCCATAATCCCTCGCCAGCTCGAGGTTCGATCTCGCACCAGGGAACTCTTCTCAGGAAGATACAAAGGCTCGCCATCACCCTTGCCGACCCATAATCCCTCGTCAGCGCGAGGTTCGGTCTCGCACCAGGGTACTCTTCTCCGGAAGACGCAACGGCTCGCCATCACTCTTGCCGGCCCATAATCCCTCGCCAGCTCGAGGTTCGGTCTCGCACCAGGGAACTCTTCTCAGGAAGATACAAAGGCTCGCCATCACCCTTGCCAACCCATAATCCCTCGCCAACATGAGGTTCGGTCTCGCACCAGGGTACTCTTCTCCGGAAGACGCAACGGCTCGCCATCACCCTTGCCGGCCTATAATCCCTTGCCAGCTCGAGGTTCGGTCTCGCACCAGGGAACTCTTCTCAGGAAGATACGAAGGCTCGCCATCACCTTGCCGACCCATAATCCCTCGCCAACGCGAGGTTCGGTCTCGCACCAGGGTACTCTTCTCCGGAAGACGCAACGGCTCGCCATCACCCTTGCCGGCCCATAATCCCTCGCCAGCTCGAGGTTCGGTCTCGCACCAGGGAACTCTTCTCAGGAAGACACAAAGGCTCGCCATCGCCCTTGCCGACCCATAATCCCTCGCCAGCGCGAGGTTCGGTCTCGCACCAGGGTACTCTTCTCCGGAAGACGCAACGGCTCGCCATCACCCTTGTCGGCCCATAATCCCTCGCCAGCTCGAGGTTCGGTCTCGCACTAGGGAACTCTTCTCCGGAAGACACAACGGCTCGCCATCAACCTTGCTGGCCCATGATCCTTCGCCTGCTCGAGATTCGGTCTAGCACCAGAGTAATCTTCTCAGGAAGGCCCAGCGATTCGCCATCCCATTTCTACGACCATAAACACTCCTCCACGGCTAACTCCCACACCCCCGTAGGAGTGGGGGGCTTGTGTGGTAGGGTAAAAATGACCTGGGGCCCAACCAGGGCCCAGTACAGCTCTCGCTCAAAAATAAGAAAAACAACAAATCGGCTCGGCCTCGGACCACTGCAGGGTCGGCACCGAACCTCAAGTTCACCCCCACAAACCTGGTCTCCTCGTATCCGACGAGTCTCGATGGCCCTCGGCCTCCGATCCACGACAGTCCCACGGGCCGTCCGCCCAGCCTGGTAAAGAATGACGATGACCTGGCACAACCTAGGCCATCCGATTCTCCCAGGGGCACAGGAGCCCCATGATCAGCCATGTCAGCTCCAAATACCACCAAGGGCTTTGCCACGTCAGCCCTATACCACTCATGGCACTGCCACGTCAGCCCTAAACCCCCTGGGCCTTCTGCCACGTCAGGCCCATGGGCTTTTGGGTTCAGACCCGGCCCCCAAGCGGATCCAAACCCGATTGGAATTCCCTATAAATACCAGACCCTCACCCACCTTTTCAGGTAATCAATCTTTGCCACCCAAATTTCCCTAGTTATTGCTACTCTCTCATAGAGACTGACTAGATCGTCGGAGGGTCCGCCGCCGGGATAAACCCCGATGTTTCAGGACCGTCTGCAGGTACTCGAGGCGAGGCGATCCGAGCCGATCCTCAAGCGCCGAAGCGAGCCTCCCGCTCGTCGTCCCGTGCCGCACTCTTCCCTCATTACAAATTGAGTCCGAACTCACACCTGGTGCATCCACACTGCGACAAAAAACAAACCGCATCAGGTAGCAACACAAATCAACATAGGAGGAGGATAAAAATACTTCAAAATTTTTTTGTATGCAGGTTTTTACAATATCACCAACAAAAATATCATTTAACATTTCGTTAAATGTTTGCATCATACTAACTATTGAAATAAAAATGCTATTAGAAATAGATTCATATGTTTTTGAAAATTTTAAAGTTGCGGTTTTAAAAGGTTCTAAAAATTTCAACAAAGATTCAGCATAAAACCAATCAGTGGGAGTCATTTCAAAATTTGGCATATTTTTTGCGATACAAAAATCATTTACAACTGCTTTATATTCGGTAAAAACATGTAGTAAATCAAAAGTGGAGTTCCATCGGTGTATAACATCCTTTGGAAATCTTCTAAAAGGTATATTTGAAATCCTACACCAATTTTTTCATTCTTGAAATACGTTGGGACTTAATGCAATGAAATGTACACAATTTCTAATTTTAAGTATATATGGATCGGCTATTTTTAATGCATCTTGAATACATAAATTTAAAATATGAAATGCACATCTAATATGAAAAATATTGTCAGATGGAGGGTTTAATGCAGATTTTAAAGTAGTAATTGCTGCATTTTTGTTAGATGCATTATCAAAACTAATACACATAATTTTATCGCGAATATGAAAAACATCCCAAATTTTTAAAATACGGTTTGCTATTTCAGCGCCACTATGGAGATACGGCAACGCCGCAAGTGATATGATTTTTTTTTGAAGAATCCAACTATTGTCGATCCAATGATAGGTTATTTCCATCGTTGGAATATTGTTGACACCCGTCTAACAATCCGAAGTTAAACTAACTCTACAAGTTAAAATCCATAAAATTTCAATCAAAGCATCCTTCATTTCATTGTACACTTTAAGACAATCCGATTTGCAAGTATTTCTCGGGATTCTTCTAAAATGAGGGTTTGAAGCCGTTTGATTAAAATTTTCCAAGTCCCTACTCTCGGGATAGAAAAATGGTAACTCTTCCTTTATTACTAATCGGGCCATTTCCCGATGAACAAGATCGTGATCATAAGGGTGGCTATCAACTAGACCGATCCTAGGGTTGATTTTTTTTTTGGCCAGGTAGGTCAACAAGAAGGTCTTTATGGTTATGTTGGATGTGTCTACTTACTGTACCGGTGCCATCACCCCTCTTTAATTTGTATGCCTTAGAACTTGTTTTACAAACTTTCAACCCTATACCCAGATTTTCTTCGTCCGGGATAAATCGTAAAATTTATGCCAATCACTACTTCCTCCTCTACTTTTCCTACCACTACGGGGTTGTGTGGTTTCGGTTGGTTGTTATTGTTGTTCTTCTTCTACTAATTGGATGTCACCTACTACCTCGTCATGTGTACCCCATTGTTGGGTAGGAGGATCATGGTGCTCTTCGGCGGGCTCAATAATTGGGACAATTGGTGGCCTACGGGAAGTGTCGGTGGAATCTTGCCCACTTTGGTTACGATCGCTACCGCGTGATCTAGACATAATGTAGTAATGTATGTAAAAAAAGCTACACAATGCAGGAGCGATGAGTTATAAAAAAAATCTAGAAAACAAGAGGGTTGAGATAGAGAATATCAAAAAACCAACAATAATTATAACTACAAAAAAAATAAAATAAGAAGAGATGTATGAAATTTTGATACCGTTCATCGTGGATACGCGTATATAAAAAAATTTGTGAAAATAAGAATAGAAGTAGAAGTAGAATTCCTCAAATCTGGAATTGAAGAGTTGGGGAGAACTTGTAGGTTTGAAAACTTGATCACTTGGAGTTGGATGAGAGTTGAAGAGTTGAAGACGTTGTTGAATTTTGATTTCGATACGATCAAAATTTGATCGTGTATATGCCTTGAACACTTGTTTATTCAATACTTCAATTGTTCACAAATTGCTTAGAAATGAGTAATAATAGTAGAGATAGTAAGAGAGTAAGGTGTGATTTTTTTGATGGGGTTTTGAGGGGTATTTATAGGCTAAAAATTAAAAAAACTAAAAAAACCAAAAAAAACAAGCAAAACGGCTCTAAGAGCCGTTTGAGCTCTCTGGTGAACAGTGCCCAACAGCACGCTGACCCGCGGGTCAACGGTCGGCCCGTGGCAGGTCGAACGTTTGACCCGTTCAGGTCAAACGGTTCGTAACCTGCGGTTCGACCCGCGGGTTTGCGGGCGGGTTGGGGTGTTTTTAACGGGTTCGCGGGCCGGGTTAGCCGGGTACGATTCGGTATTTTGGTGACTCGAACCCAAACCGCACTTACACGGGCCAGGTTAATCGGGCGGGTTGGCGGTTGACCCGGCCCACTTGCCATCCCTACTCACGGAAGTAAAAAGGTAAGTGTGGGATAATGTCCCATATCGATTACAAAAGTGAATAAAATATAATATAAATAATAATAGCCAAGGATCAAGAGTCACCTAATCGGTTAACCAACTTTTGAGAGGCAGCTTATGGTGGGCAGTTGTACTACATAGTATCTAATTTGTCTTATAAATTGTATAAATTGTCTGAGCTAGGGGCAGGGGTGTTACAAATGGTATAGGAGCCGACTTTCGACACCGAGTGTGGGGCATGTCTTATAGTCGGGGGGTGGGTTGGCTGCGGCAATTCACCGGGACTATAGACCCAATCGACGGACTGTGGTTGCTTGTTATGATTAGTCTGGTGAGACTATATACCCAGTCGGCGGACTGTGGTTGCCCAGAGGGTGGGTTGCCCAGAGAGGGCGGATAGAAAAAACAGAAGCTCCACATCGGCTAGAAAGGAGATTCTGCACTAGATTGTGCATGTCCGTGCTCAACGAGGATGCTGATTTCTGAAGGGAGGGTGTGTGTAACACCCCGTAATTTTCACAAAATTAAAATATATATATAATATTTGAAAGGAAAGTGGTAGATTGTATATATGCATGGATCCATGCAATATCTGTTTGTATTAATATATATGCATGGAATTAATATTTTTTTTTGATGATACGGATAGAGTCTAACGACTCCAGCCAGACAATCAATATATAAATTCAGAAAAAGTACAAAGCACATAACCGGTTTTACCAGTAGTAAAACAAGAAAGCGGTGGAAAAAAAACCAAATTAATGGAGCTAAAACAAAATTCCTAGCTAGCTGCGAAAGAAGCTAAAACTAACAATATACAACAGAGTAAAAGCAAGACCCAGAGATGGATAATGAAAGGCCAGCCGGCGAACAGGTGCCGCCATCTGAGAGAGGACCTCCCGAAATTGCCACCGCACGGAGAGACAGCACATACCACAATTACCCTTCGTGACCTAAACGTGGACGCAAAAGTGGAGAGCCTGTCAAAGCACTGGTGGAAACTCGAATCGCCCAAGGAAAAAAAACTGGATGCGAACTTCGCTGGTGACCCAAGGTACACTGAGGACTGTGAAGGAGAGAAAACAACCCAATATAAACGTTGCCTCTCCTCCAACCCTTCCAAATATGATATAAACATGACCATTCTCAGCCAGCGGCATCGACCGGAAGAGAATGCCGCACAGAATCCAATAAAAAACAATCAGCAGAATTAACAACAAACAATTCACAAGGAAAGCCCTCAGCACAACAAAAAAGGAGAGGAGATCATGCATCAAAATATACACCACACAACATATATACGGATAATCGATGGAGAGGCTGAAGAGCACCACCCTCCTTTAAGACAATCGAAATCCACGCCAAAACAGCTGTACAGTCCACTATCTGAATAGTGGTAGCGAAAGAAAACAAGATCAGCGATCATCCAACATAACTTTGCTATAATACAAAAAAGGGGAGTGATTCCATCACAAACCCAAAGCAGCCATAACCCATCCATACATCAACACATAGTAGAAAAAAACATAACCACCAACAGAAAAGGGAAAGCTAGATACATTGTAGACAGGATCACCAACAAAAGAGTAGGAAGAGGAATGCAAACTCTCCCACATAGCAGGATTGACTACCCCACTTCCAACAACACTGCGCAACTAGCGCAGTGTAACAAAAGATACAATGCCACAATCTCCTTAACCCTGTAAATAAAAGAGGAAATGAAGAACAGCATCAGCCAAGAGAGAAACACAATAGAGAATTAAATAGTCGAAAAAAGTAGCAGAAGCTTCCAAATAGAACAGCATCAGCCAACCAAGACAACAATCCAAACAAGAATTTAATAGTAGAACATTAAAAAGCATTAAGGTTTCGAAGACATTGGAATGCATTCTCCAGTCTATAAAAAAGAAGCGACTCTCTATCTTCGATATTTAAAGAGGAGGACCAGAGATTAAAAAGAAATAAGAATTCCTCGATTATAGTGTGGGAGGATGAAGCAGTATGACGGAAAATCCTCTTATTTCTTTCCATCCAAGTGATCCAAACGATAATTTGAAACGAAAGATACCACGATCTGTGAAACTTGTTATTAGAAGGGAGCCTAGACCAGCAAACGGATAAATTGGATGGAATAGAGGGAACTTCCCAGGCAATAGCGCTAATTTTCCATAGCGCGCGTGTGAACTCGCAACCTACAAATAGGTGATCCACATATTGTGACTCGTTAGAGCACAGGGGACATAATTAACTCCACGCAAGGTTCCTTTTGTTGAGAATTTCGACGGTAAGCAACTTGTTGTTGAGAGCGAGCCAGGAGAGAATTTTCACTTTAAGAGGGGCACAGGACTTCCAAACGAGATCAGCGAAAGGAGAAAGTGTTCCTCTAAAGTTAAGAAAGTGATAAAAGGATTTAACAGAATAATTCCCTGACGAATTCCAACACCAGAAGAAATCTTCTTTATCTTTCCACGCGAAGTTGTTAAGGGAGGAAAGGAGATTGTTAAAATCGGAATCTAATTGCGCAGGAAGATTGATTGAGAACGGGATCAACCACTGCCTTTGCGAATTGGAAAAGATGAAAGATTCAGCTACCGTTGCTAGAGGATTGGAGGCCAGACGGAAGTGCACAGGGAAAGAAGTGGCGAGTTTGGTGTTACCAATCCAGAGATCAGTCCAAAACTTGGCTTTGGATCCGTCGAAACAGCCATGGTATAATCCACATTGGAAAGCCGCTGACGCTTTCCAAACCCCCTTCCAGAAATGGGAGGCGTTATGGTGGATAGTGGTGGGGAAACTCCACCACTGATCCGAAGAAAAACACCTAACCTTGATGCTAATGATCCAAGGCAAATCCTCAATTTTAATGAATCTCCAAAGCCATTAACCAAGAAGCGCCAAGTTTTGATGCCTGAGGTTTAACACCCCTAATCCTTCAGCTTACTTGGCAGAACAAATAAGATTCCAGTTACTCAAGTGCGTACCTGGCTTGTGAGCGGATGAGCCAGACCAGAAAAAATTACTTCTGATCTGGTCAATCCTCTTGATAACCCAAGAGGGAACGTAATAGAAAAACATCACATAAAGAGGGATAGAGGAAAGAACCGAATTGAGAAGAATAAGTCTACCACCTCGGGAAAGAAGTTTTCCGGCCCAGACGGAGAGCCTGGATTCAACCTTATCTATCATGGGAGACCAGTCAGACTTATGCAGTTTATTCCATCTCAGAGGAATACCCAAATACGAGATCGGGAATGAGGCAATAGGGTAGTTAAAGAAGTTGGAAATTTCGCTCTGGCGATTAGGAGAACCCCCCAGCCAGAGAACCGAAGATTTTTGAAAATTGATAGAGAGACCCGAAGCTAATTCAAAGCAATAAAGAAGGAGTTTAAGGTTCCGAAGAGTGTGGGAATTCGGTTTGGCAAAAATTATGGTGTCATCGGCGTATTGAAGATTAAGAACGCCATGGACACCCCGTGAATTGCCCAGATCTTCAATAACCTGGGCCTCCCAAGCATTGCGAAGCAGTTTACTAAACACATTGCAACCAGCGAGAATAAGAGAGATGAAAGAGGGTCGCCCTGGCGAAGGCCACATTTAATTTTAAATTTGTGGCCCTCGGCACCATTAATAATGATAGAGGAAGTTCCAGCGAAAAGGCTGGACTTAATCCAAGCAATCCACTTTGGACTAAATCCTCTATTCATAAGAATTTCAAAAAGAAACTCCAAGCTAACATTGTCGTACGCTTTTTGGAAGTCAAGCTTGAGAAGTATACCTTCCGCATTAGAATTGTGACAATGGAAGATAATCTCTTGGGCCGAAGCCACACTATCAAGAATAAATCTGTCCTTGATGAAACCCGATTGAACAGGATCTATGAGGGGGGAGATCACTGCGCCAAGTCTAGCGGAAAGCACTTTCATAATGATTTTGAAAGTGGTATTGATAAGACTAATAGGCCTAAAATTAGCCACGGTATACGCTCCCATCATTTTAGGAATGAGAACAATATGCGCATAATTGATGCGATCAAAAGAGAATGAGCCTTGGTGAAGCTCCGAAAACATACGGAGGAGATCATCTTTCAGCCAATGCCAGAACTTTTGGAAAAAGAAGGCGGGAAATCCGTCCGGTCCTGGCGCGACATCGCTTTTTAAAGAGAAAACTGCCGTTTTAATTTCTTCGATAGAAAAGGGCATCTCAAGGGACGAGAGGTCCTGAAACTGCGAACCGTAAAGATGATTCCAATCGAGACTAATTGCTCGATGTTTGGAGGAACCTATGAGGTTTTTGTAGAAAGAAAGGAAAGTTTGATGGATCTCCTTATCGGTAGATAAGTCGACACCATTGTCAATGATCGAAGAAATTCGATTACACCGTTGCCTGTGAGAGGCAAAATTATGGAAGAAGGCGGTATTGCAATCTCCCTCCTTAAGCTATCGAGTTCTGGCTCTTTGTGCCCATTTCAAGTGGTCTTGGTAAAGGAGGCCGGCAAACTCTCGTTTGCAAGAACGCCGTTCGACGAGAAGAGCATCAGAGATAGGGCCCTGCTCTTCCATCTTATCAATTGATTCAATGGACGCAAGGAAATAATTTTTTAGGAAGTTAGTATTAAACTGTCTTTCGTTACGCCAAATCTTACACCCAAATTTGATCGCGTGAAGTTTCAGGAGGATGCTACCAAGTCCGGTAGATCCGATAACTGCGGATAAGCATTCAATGATCAAGTTGACAAAGCATTGGTCTTGTAACCAAAATTTTTCAAACCTGAATTTATGAGAATAAGGGAAAGGGAAGTTAGAGTAAAGGGCGATGGGAACGTGGTCAGAGGACGGGTTGGGTAATGCCTTGGCAAAAGTGTTGTGGAACTGGTTAATCTAGTGTTGGGACACCAGGAAACGGTCGAGTTTGGCCATCGTCGGGGAATGACGAAGGTTCGACCACGTGAATGATCTACCAGAAAGGGGAATATCGGACAATTGCAGCATGCAAATGCAATCATTGAAGTTGGCAGAGAGATTATCATATTGCGATTGGTTCGACCTTTCAGACGCGAATCTGGTGACGTTAAAATCTCCACAGAAAACACAAAGACCGACCGAGTAAGAGTGAAGCGATTGGAATTCGTTCCAAAAAAGAAGATGTCTGTCTAAGGAGGACGGCCCATAAACAGAAATCACCGTGAGATTGCAGTCAAGAGTCACCCAGTATAGTTGGATGATAAGAAAAAAGTTGAGCCGATTAATTGCTATAAGCGAGAAAACGGACTCTTTGAAGCCAAGGAGGATACCTCCCCTAGCCCCTATGGCATCTAGCGAGATCCATTTAGAGATAATGAAACCTCCAATAACCTGAAGAATAGAAGGGGAGGGATACTCGGGCTTCGATTCTTGGATAGAGATAAGGTCACAGTGAGAGGACGATATAAGATGAAAAATTGCCCTTTGTTTAACGGGGCAATTGAGGCCCTGTATGTTCCAAGATAGACTAATCATTGACAATCAGATGCTCCTTAACTCTGAGACGTTCTTTCTCCCTGATGGAACAAATAACAGACGGGGTACTTGCGTTGACCATAAAACCTAAATCTTGGGTGATGCTAACTAATTCTTGATCAGACAAAGATTCAAATTGGAGTTGGAATACAGAGCCTAATAGGCTTTGGTCTGACGGGGAATGGTGAAGAGAAGGAAATACTCCAAGGGTCTCTACCGGTATAGCCGAAGCTTCGGGAGAAAGGGAGACAGATGCTAGTGCTGTTTTTTTGGCCTTTAAACGCGTGCTAGATCTAATAAGGCAGTGCGGAGGCTTAATCCCTGAAATGAATTGATCACCGGGATGCCTTACTTCCTTAACAGAAGTACGAGGAGTAGAGAATGTACAATCGTCGCTGTGAGAAAAATTAGCAAGAGAAAGAGAAGGAGAAAGCGGAGGTAAAGGCTGCGATATAACTTTAGGAGCCAAATAAGTTAACTCGCTATGGTCTGTGAGGCGAAAGATGGGTATAGAGCTACCCAGTTTTGCCTCCACTGCCATCTTAAGGTCGGGAGAAAATGAAACGGGGATTCCCGATAATAGATCAACGGGAAGAGGTGCCCGTTGAAGGCAAGGATAACAACATAAATAAAAACAGGAAAACTCCTGCTGCTGAGAAGAAACAACTAAAACAACTTGTTGGAATTTCATGGAAAAAAAGAGAGGATATACCTTATTGAGAGAGAGGTCCCGCTTCCGGTCAGCTTCCTCTTTCTCAAGCAGGTTATCTTGATCTATCCAGCTCTCTCCTTTTGAGGGCGGAGAGCTCTTTACTTTGATGGGAGTGAGATTCGGATCAGCGGCTGTGATGTGGGAGAAATGAGCTTGCCTTTGGAATTTCTCCCAATTGGACGCAAAATGTGGGTTGACCTCCCAAGGAGACCATTGAGAGGAAGGAGTTTGCAACACTGAAGCCTGGGTGGTTGATGAGGGAGGGAGCGGGGCAGTGGATGATTCTAACTGAGCTTGCTTAGGAAGATTGGTAGAAAGTGGAATTGGATGTCGAACGGTTGAGGAAGAGGGTAAAGATGTAGGCAACTTGCCCGCCTGAAGGGAGGGTAAATCGGGGTTGATCCAAACCAAGTTCAGAGCCTTGGAGGGAGAAATCTTCGTGCTGCTAGCTGAAACCAAGTTTTTACTAGTAGGAGGGAACTTTTTCCTTAAAGAAAACTTATTAGAACCCTTCCATTCAAATTTAGAAGAAGAAGAGGAACCGGGGTGGAAGGGAGCAGGAGAACTAGTCGGCTTGGAGACAGACTTCGGCGGGCCAGAGGGAAGCGGCGGAACAGTTCCGCAAGAGCTCACTGAAACATGATATTGCACCGAGACCAGGAACGAAACTTTGCCATCATTCAACAAATAAGCCTCAATACGAACCTGGTTCTCAGGAATATTGAAAATAGCTTCTACTTGCATACACCTCGAAGCTAATTTAGCCGACGAAGAAATGTTGATGATCCCTCCGATACATTTAGACATGTTACCCACAAGACGCAGTGAGTCACAGAAGGGAGAAAGACCAAGAAGCGTAACCTTGGTGGAAGAGATGCCGAGAGCTTGTGCTGGGGGACTAACCTGCACCCATTTCCTAATGGCAAGCGAAATAGACCCAATCGCTAGCGAAGAGTTCTCGATCAACTCTTGAAGCAACTTGGGTGAAGGGCAGTGAATCACAACGTCTCCATTAGAGCAATAGCTGAGAAACCAATCCCAATCCTTAACGTTGCATGAAATGCTCAGGAATGAATTAAGGGTGAAAATGGGAATGGATCCTCCGCTAAAGGAAATGGCCCCATAAGTATCAAAGAATTTCAATCGATCTGATAGCTCCGTGCTCGGGATGAACACATGCGAAACTATTGGTTTGGGAGGGAGCACCTAAGGAGAAACCTGAGAGACAGGAGGACGGGGAGCGTTATCGGATAGCCGACTAACAAGCGGAGGGGTAGGGAGGAAAGGGGATTTAGAGGCAGTCTTCTGCTTCTTAGCTTTGGAGCTATTATCATTGGCTAGTTTACGCTGAAGCGAAGGAAAGTCGAGAGCTGCTAAAACTTGCTCAGAGATTGGGGCTCCCAGGGTGAGCCCTAACAACTTCTGTAAAGCGAAGCAGCGGGGACGAGCGTGGCCCGGCTTGAGGCAAAAAAGACATCTCATGGTGGAGGAGCAATTTTTTTTTAAATGACCCGGTTGGAGGCACTGAAAGAAGATGATGGGAGAGCGAGATCAGTTAGAAGAATGGGGAAAAAAAGATGAAGAGGAGGGAGGTGAGAAAAGGCGTGAGAAACGATGGCTAGAAGCCCCAGGAAGCTTCTCATTCCTGGGCTTAGTGGGCCTGGAAGTACTAGGCCCACCACATGAATAATTGAGAGCACAGTTATTAATGCTCAAAAAATCTTTTTTTAAAAATTTTTTGACCACTTCAACCCAAGATTGCTCCATGGGCTAAAAAATAAACGCCTAGAAGGGGACAAGGTCCAATAGAGGGAGAGAGCGGGGGAAAAGCTGCGTCGGAGGTATAGAGGAGGCGACCAGAGGTGTCTCGAAAGGGAGATGAGGAAAGAGGAGAACACTTTACGGCGATAGGGGATAGTAAAAATCCCCAGGTAGAATGAGTAATAAAACAAACTAGGCTAGAGAAACGACCGAGAACAAAGGTGGTCGAAATAGCCACACCAGCAACACCAAGTTGCCCTCAGTGGAAAATCACACAGAACCACAACCAGAGAGAAGATCCAGAAAGAGATCTAACACAATTAGATAAAGGAGAAGAAAGGGGGGAGAGGGAAGATAAGCTCAAGTAGGTCGGGGAATTCGACCGTTCACAACAAAGGCAACGAAGCCACACGGTGGCCAGTCAAACACAACCACAACCACACCAATCGAAATAGTTAAACTTAAAATAATACTTACAGTGATGGGAAGCTTGCAAACGAAAAATAGAGAAACTCACTATTGGGCCGCACCCACCTTATGCACCGCACAGGGCGGAAAGAGGACGAACGCTAGATGGAGGCCGGGCGGCAAAGGCCAGGGAAGAGGTCCAGTCCAAACGAAGTTAAGGGTGAATCTGCGTCCGGAGAAACCTGCCACTACTGGAAGCGAGGGGATGGCAGTAGACGCCGGACGACGCACCGGGAGGGAAGAAAAGAGCAAGCGGGGAAAAGACTGGCGAAGTCAAGAAGAGGGATCTGACGATCCTTGAAAAGGGTATGAAGCTCTTGGGAAGGCGAACAACTTTAATGAAATGGAGGGAGGGGGAAAGAGAGAGGAACTGCCGGATCTGATCTCGGAAGAGCAAGGGAGAGGGTATGTTATTTTTACTTGGAAAGCTAATACCGAGTACTCGATATGGATGCAGGAAGAAAAGGTTGATGGGTCGCTTGAATTCCTTATCCTTGCCAGTGATGGGCTTTGGGATGTAAATAATTGCTTGATTGAAATGGTGTATTACAAGGGGGCCCACGTTGAATTCTTCAACAAAAAGTTTGCTGTGTGATTTCAGTGAAGGTTGACGTGGCAGGTTTGCCATGGGGGCCCACCTTGTTTCTCACGGGAGTAAAAGGGTAAGTGTGGGATAATGTTCCATATCGATTACAAAAGTGAATAAAATATAATATAAATAATAATAGCCAAGGATTAAGAGTCATCAAATCGATTAACCAACTTTTGAGAGGCAGTCAGTGGTGGGCAGTTGTACTATATAGTATCTAATTTGTCTTATTAATTGTATAAATTGTCTGAGCTAGGGGCATGGGTGTTACAAATAGTGAGTGTAACATCCCGCAAAATTGAAAATGACAATTTTGCCCTCGTGTGTTATGATATATATATTATATAGTGTAGTTGATATATATATGGTATATACTATATAGTATATATATATATATATATATATATATATATATATATATATATATATATATATATATATATACATTATAGTGTGAATATATATGGTGGATATATGTGAAGGCATATATATAGGGCTGCAATCGAGCCGAGCCGAGCCGAATACCTTCAGGCTTGAGCTCGGCTCGTTTACGAAACGAGCTCATTTTTGAGCTCGAGCTCGGTTCGAGCCGAACTTTGACCGTATTCGAGCCGAATAGCTCGCGAGCTTAGCCTAAAAAAAAATAAAGCTCGAGCTCGGCTCGTTTACGAAACGAGCTCAAATTTGAGCTCGAGCTCGGCTCGAACTCGGTTCGAGTCGAGCTTTGACTGAGCTCGAGCCGAATAGCTCGCGAATAGCTCGATTCATTTGCAGCCCTTCATATATATGGTTAAGTGACTGATTGTATAATGGGTATATACAGGTGGCATATATTCATGTGTAATAATATGTTGAAAAAAAATGATTTGTATAGGAGAGGGTCCCATCTTGTGAAAGAAGCAGCAAATGGAATTTTTTCCCAAAATGACCCTTTTTATGAAAGTTTTTCCACAAACGACCTTTTTTTTATTCCATAAACGCCCCTTTCGCTTTTTGAAAAAGCGAGTGTGGTATAATCCATCACGCTTTTTCAAAAAGCGAGTCTTAGGGTTCAGAAAATTTGAAACCTAAGACTCGCTTTTTGAAAAAGCGTGATGGATTATACCACACTCGCTTTTTCAAAAAGCGAGTCTTGGCCTTCTTTGCCCAGCAACACTCGCTTTTTGAAAAAGCGGTGGGAATTAACCCACACTCGCTTTTTCAAAAAGCGAGTGTCGTTCTGGACTTAAACCCCCCACCCCCCAAACAGATCTCACTATTCTCTCTATTCTTTCTCTTCCTCTTCGCTCGAGAAACCCTAACCCATCTCTCATCTCAAATTCGTCAAAGTACCCTCGTAATTTGTGGAATAACCCATAAAATTGCTTTGGACAACTTAAACCCATCTTCCGATAGAGGTTTAATTTATTGGAATTTGGGTATACTTGAAGAGAAAAGCAACTTTATTGTGAAGGTATGATGTTTATTGCCCCATTATTTTGTTAATTTCATTAGGTTTTCTTTATGGGTAGATAATAACTCGCTTATTGGTATAAATTAACGTAGGTATGGATTTGGAGATTCCTATTTGGTTATACTTTGGTGGTGAAATAATTCGTGATCCAAAGATTGGTTGTTGTTATAGTGTGTTGGATCCGGAAATAGTTTGGGTACCCCGTACCATTACATTTGAAGAAGTAGTTGAGAAAATATATGAAGTTACTAATTGGGATAGGAATCAATGGAATGTGAAAATTTTAGCTCGATACGCAGCAGGAAGAGGAGATGGTCAGTATTTTATGACAGTGCCCGTACCTACTGATAATGCGCTGAAGTCATTGATTGCTAGGACATTTGATCCCAATTGTGCTTGGTCTGCATTAGAGTTATATATTCAGCAAATTCGAGTTGTGAATGCTCAGCCACATGATATCCCCAGTGCAAGCTTCATAAGGGTAGTACCTACACATCAGATGAGGTCTAACCCCGATCAATCTTCACAACCAAATCCAGTATCCTCACAAGAGAACACCTTCAAAAATACAACAATTCCGAATTCTGTAAATATTGAGTTGCCACGCCAACCTAGCCCGGTTCTTGACTCTGTTCCAAATGACAGTATATTTGAACTCTTTCAAAATGCAGTCTGTAACAACAGCTTATTAGACGATGATGAAGAAGAGGAAGAAACAGACGATGAAGATGTTGATAGTGGTGAAACTGATGACGGAGACGAAGATGATGATGATAGTGGTGCAAATGTAAATCCTACGAAAAACAGTTTTAATGAAGTCAGAGCTACTTATAGCTATGCCAATGTTGACGCTCATGTTACCGAGGAGATGGCTGAAGGTGCTAGAGTACACCTAGTTCCACAAGAGTCGTCTGGTTCGTCCAATATAGACGAATTGTACGTTGGACAGGATTTTATAAGTAAGCAGTCGATTCAACAGGCAGTGAAGTTGTATTCTATCAAAAAACATCGTGAATTCGTAACTTTGAAATCTACACCGTCACTGTACACTGTTAAATGCAAAATGGCACCTAGAAAACGTACCATTGAGGAGATCGTGCAAGGCCCCCCCGGAGTAAGTGATGGTGGCTGCCCTTGGAGATTACGAGTAATGGTTCCAAAAGGCGGGACAAATTTTGTGGTGAAGAAGATAGTTGGGCCACACACTTGTACGAATCCAACGTTGAATTAGGATCACCTTAAAATTTATTACAATATTGTTTGTAATCTGATTGTTGATGTGGTGAAAAAGGATACTGGTTTATCACCGAGGTCAATTATTGAGATTGTTAAATTACAATATAATTATCAGATTTCCTATAAGAAAGCTTGGCGAGCAAAACAAAAGGCGATCGAGAGGTTGTATGGTACCTTCGAAGAAGCATACACAAAGTTGCATTTTCTACTCACAGCAATTCAAGCTGCAAATACAGGAACCGTTGTTCACTGGGATAAGTATGAGTCTAGTCCTAGCGAGGAAACATTCAAGGGTGTATTCTGGGCATTTGGTCCTTAAATTGAAGGTTTCAAGTCTTGCAGACCTGTTATCAGTGTTGACGGAGCTCACTTGTACGGTAAGTACGAGGGTTGCTTGCTAATTGCTGTTTCCCCATATGCGAATGATTGCTTATTTCCGTTTGCATTTGCATTGGTTGATGGAGAGAGTATAAATACGTGGACATGGTTCATGACTTGCATCCGATATTATGTCACCGATCGCACTGAGTTGTGTGTTATCTCTGATCGTCACGCTGGTATAATGTCTGCTATGGAGTTACAAAATGGAGCTTGGAACGAACCTAATGGATATCACCGTTATTGTATGCGCCATTTTGCTACAAATTTCTTTAGTAAATTTGGTAGCAAGGCATTGCATAAAAAGGCGAAAATTATAGCGTGTCAACGCCAACCTAAAAAGTTCATGGCCAAACTTGCTGAACTTGAAAATGTAAATGTGGAGGCGGCTAATTGGTTAAAAGAGAAGTCGGTTGAGAAATGGGCACTTTATGCAGATGAAGGTCGAAGATACGGGATAATGACTACGAACCTGTCAGAAGTGTTCAATTCAGTCTTGAAAGGAGTTCGTAGTTTGCCAATAACAGCGATTGTTGAGACGATCTTCTTACGTCTGAACTCTTATTTTACTACTCGTCGACAGGAAGCCAGTAAACTTTTATCTAAAGGGACGATTTTTGCTCGAAGAGTACATGAACTACTCGATAGTCGCCGTGAGAGAGCTAACGGACATGAGGTTACAATGTTCCATCATCAACCGGGAGTTTTTTCCGTGAGAACGGGTATACGCATGGTGGGTGGAGAAAGGAAGGGTGGGAACTTGCACACTGTGAATTTGGGAACGAAAACGTGCACATGTATGAAATTTCATCTACACCATATCCCATGTTCTCATGTACTGGCAGCTTGTGCATATCGTGCAATCGATCACAAGCATCTCGTTGATAAATTTTACACCGTTACTTCATTAGCACAAACATACGGCCCACTGTTTCAGCCTATACTAGATCCAGCATATTGGCCTATTATTGATGGACCAAAACTAGTACCTGATGCCACTTTGCGACGTAAAAGGAAGGGCAGGCCTAGAACTACCAGATTCCGCAATGACATGGATGTGAGAGATAGGTCAAGTCGTGGTACGGGGATGAAATGTTCAAAATGTGGTTTACAAGGACACAATAAGCGGCGATGCACTAATAGTGGAACTCAGAACATTTAACTATTGTATGCTTGTATTTTTTAATTTGGACTTTGTAATTGTACTAAATTATGTCGATAGAGACGATAAAGTTTTATTTTGAAAATTCGTTTGTATTTTTTGTTGATGTCCTGGTGTGTTTGTTGCGTTATGAGTATCGTAATCTAACATAAAGATTTCATTAACATAGGCAAGACTCCCTTTTCCAAAAACCGAGTCTTATACAGAACACCGCGCTTTCTCAGAAAGCGAGTCTTTTGCCTGTAGATTTTTTTCAATAAGCCAAAGACTCGCTTTCTCAGAAAGCGAGTTTGGTGTAAAGAATCGCGGTGTTTGGGAAAGCGAGTCTTGAATCTGTTGATAACCAGAGAACAATACTTCACTGGTTTCACAGTCGCTTTCTCATAAATCGTGGAACAAATGACTAGACTCGCTTTCTGAGAAAGCGAGTCTTCAATCTGCTAGCAAAATAGAATACAGAACCAAGACTCGCTTTCTCAGAAAGCGAGTTTAGGTCTAAACATCGCGGTTTTTCAGAAAGCGTCTGTTGAGTTTGCTTGATTCCCAGAGGCTTCAAGATCTCTGGAATTCCAAAGGACTAGACTCGCTTTTTGAAAAAGCGGGGTATTTATACCTAGACTCGCTTTTTCAAAAAGCGAGTCTTGCTCTGTATGCAGAAGAGACCAAAACTTCATCTCTTGGTGGGACAACTACACCACAAACATCTCCACCATCTCCATCTTCATACCACAAACTCCACAATACACATACAATCCATCTTCATTCCACAAACTCCACAATACACATACAATCCAATTTATCAGCACAATCCCCAAAAAAAAAAAACAGAAAACTTTAACAATAGATCACCACACGCCCACACCCCATACCGAATTTTGAATTTCATTCAATCCACTTTTCAAAAGTTAATTACAAGATTCAACTACACAATATCTCACATTATTCAACTACACACCCAAAAAATCACGGGTCTGGGGTGAACATGTTGGGACGTCGCCGTTGCCTCTTCCCTCGCGGTGATGGAGTTTTCTGTGTCACTCCCTCTATCGGCTCCTCTTCCTCTTGTTGGTCCTCACCCTCTACTTGCACTTCATCCTCTTGTTCTTCCTCAATTATAGGACGACGCGGTGGTTTACGGGCAACTCTCTTCACTCGCTTACCACATGTATTGGTCCGATGAGCGGGAGTGTGTAAGATAGCATCCAGGGTCGCCCCCTCTCCCACAGCATCAGCCTGTGCTCGACAGGACGTCAGCATCTCGCGTGCGAAGTCCTTAACCGCATCGGCTACGTTGCTACTCAACACAGCTGCACATTTCTTGCCCATACTCCAAGTCTGAGCCATCTACAAAATATAATAAGTTGGACTTTGTAGTTCCAGTTCAAAAAAACTAAAAAACTTAACAGTACTAAAAAACGTACAATCGTGCGAATAGCCGATGCCTTTGGTTGAAACATAGGCAAATGCATTGAATGTACATCTACTGGTTCTGCTGCCGGTCGACGTATAGGCATCACCACACCTGCTGGGGTCTGCTCTGTCGGAGAGATGTACCGCCTTGTCATCCTCCCATACCAATTCATATAGTTCTCGTGCATTGCTAATTCAAATGGAGGAATGTTCTGGATGATTTCATCGAACCTTTGTAGATTCCATCTCTCGACATATGTCGAGAAGCTTGCCGCCCAATTATGACCTGGCGTATGACCCATTCCAGTAATTTTATGAATATTCGCATTGAATGGCTCGGCTACCAGAATCGCCTGCTGCAGACCAAACTGTCGTAGTACTCTGTTCACATAATAGAACTCGACAGTGCTGAAGTTGATGAGTGGTGCTTTTGTTAGTCAAAGATCTCGCCTATACAGGGAAATGGGCGGTAGAGCTAGACGCTCCTCCGTGTAGGGCATCCATACTACGCAGTTATCTGCCAACCTGTCCAACTCATCACGGAAGTAGGTCAGGCACCTGTTCGGGTTGGCAGTCCAAGTAAGGTTACCGGACCAGTACACACCAAGAGGAGGTAGCATGTACTGGTCCTCAGGGAGATGGATCCAGTTGGGTGATTGTTTCCTAACTACAGGACGTCCAACGTGGATACGCTCCCAGCTCCACACTTGAATCAATATCATCGGGCCATTCATCTGTACGGACCCGAGACTACACAGGCACAAACTCCTGTAGAGGGATGCTAAGGCAGCACTACCCCAACTGTACTGGCCGACTCGTCCAAGGTATGCAATAAGCGGGAGGTACATGAGGGGGACAGAATGGCCGCTGGAATTAGAGAACAATACACCTCCAAAAAGAGTCAGGATGTACGCCCTGTAGTAGTAGTGGACCTCCTCTTCAGTCGAATCATCTGTCAATCGGTCTTTGAATTTTTCCTTTAACCACTTCAACCGAATCTGTTTCCCAACAACTGCCCCAGTCTCCACTTCGACACCAAGATATTGTTCTACTAAATATGGAGCGTCGAAGTCCATAGATCCAGTCACCGCCTGCCCATCTACCGGAAGGCCTGTATTACTGAAACGTCCTGCAACGTAACAGTCATCTCCCCAACTGAAAGGTGGAAGCTGTGGGTCTCAGGATGCCATCTCTCGAGGAGTGCTGTAAGCAGTGGCCGATCGCACTTGATGCCGCTCATCAGTGCAATACCATAGAGTCCGCAATCACGTAAGATTTGGTGAATCCGTGGGTGCATAGGGAGTGGATGACCCCCACGGAATGTACACTCCTTCGAATCGCCCTCCCACACATCTCTAGAACGATGGTGCGACTGAAGAGTAAGAAGAGCGGGGTCGAGGGGACCTGGACCTCCAAGGGGAATAGTAGATGAAGAAGGGGCCGGGGACGAAGTACCAGCCACATTTGGGTTACATGGGACCTGCAAAACAACATTTACATCAGCAATGAAATATATCATTCAATTATATGATAATGAAACAAATCGAATGCAGAAAATTATAAGCTTACATTACTCCGTTCGGTGCCACCACGACGACCACCACGTCCACCGCGTGGAGGTGGGCCAAAAGATGTACGTGGTCCATCGCCACGATTGGCTCTACTACTAGAACCTACCTCCACATGTCCCCTAGTCCGTGGCATTTTTCAAAAAATAAGAGTATCCTACAATGTGGAGCGAGCAATCATTATTAACAATACCAAAATATAAAACCAAGAAATATAGAACACATACGAACATCTATAACTATTATAATGGGAGAGTTGAGGTTCACAAACAAATAAACAATTTTTTATTCTTTGGTGTATGTGTGTCAACACGTGCACCGCACGTGTTAGTAGTTTTTTTGTCCTTTCCAGTCCCCCTCCGCGTGCAATGCACGAGCATTATACTACAT
Organism: Hemerocallis citrina; assembly: GCA_017893485.1. Lineage (NCBI taxonomy): Eukaryota > Viridiplantae > Streptophyta > Magnoliopsida > Asparagales > Asphodelaceae > Hemerocallis > Hemerocallis citrina. Next base: position 360,729,372 of record CM030359.1, read on the forward strand.
TTTTTCTTTTTTGTCCTTTTCATTCGCCCTACACGTGCATCACACGTGCATTATACTAGTTTTGATTACTAATAACTATATCCTAATTTTACTCACAAATTCTACATTTACTCACAAATTCTACAAATTCTACATTATACTGGTTCAATTCTACATTTACTCACAAATCACAAATTCTACACACATTACCAGCAATGTGATGCATAAATAATTCTAAATATATATACAACATAAGAAAATATAGAGTTTGAGAAATATACCACAATCTTCACGCAAGAATTGAACCACGAGATACACCCCCAAATCGTTCAACGCCACCGCAATCACCAAAAAATCGAAAGAACCAGCAATATCAAAGTGGGCAATTGGACTGGGATGAGATAATGAAGAATTTAGGAGTTATTCGACAACTAATTTGATGGAATAGGGCCTTAAATCAAAGATTTCCGATGATGGGTTAGGGTTTCGCGAGCGTAGAAGGAGAAAGAAAGAGGAATAGTGAGATCTGTTTGGGGGTAGGGGGTTTAAGTCCCAAACGACACTCGCTGTTTGAAAAAGCGAGTGTGAGTTAATTACCCCCGCTTTTTCAAAAAGCGAGTGTTGCTGGGTAAAGAAGGCCAAGACTCGCTTTTTGAAAAAGCGAGTGTGGTATAATCCATCACGCTTTTTCAAAAAGCGAGTCTTAGGTTTCCAATTTTCTAAGCCCTAAGACTCGCTTTTTGAAAAAGCATGATGGATTATACCACACTCGTTTTTTGAAAAAGCGAGTGTGGTGTTTATGGAATAAAAAAAAAACAGGTCGTTTGTGGCAAAACTTTCATAAAAAGGGTCATTTTGGGAAAAATTCCAGCAAATGTTGCTGGGGTTGACTTCGGTCAGCCTTTGGGGTGACATGGCATTACCCAGGGGGGGCCACGGGATTTAGAGCCCAGCACTATGTGGAATTTTTTTCCAAATTGTCCCACTTTTTGAAAGTTTTTTCCAAACCGGCCATAGTTTTTTTTTTAATTCCCAAACAATCCCACTCGGTCTTTGAAAGACCGAGTTTAGTTAAAACTAACTCGGTTTTTCAAAGACCAAGTATTAGTCTTGAATTTTTCGAAGTCTAACACTCGGTTTTTCAAAGACCGAGTTAGTTTTAACTAAACTCGGTCTTTCAAAGACCGAGTGGATCTTTTTGGTAAATACTTTCGAAAGTGGATCAGTTTGGTAAATACTTTCAAAAGATGGGTCATTTTGGTAACAAGTTCGTTTACCTCTGGGCTGTGGATGTTCATTATACATCTCCAACTATAATGAGTATAGCCCCTAATGTTCTAAACTTAACTGACCTCTCTACTCCCATACAGCTTCCTCTCACTCTCTCTCTATAACAAGTCTATCTGTCATGTTTTCCACTCGAAAATCCAAACAACTATGCTAACACAAAGAAGATCGAGAATATCTCACTTATATAGGTCACATACATCACTTTGGGTTAGACTTTTACTTGGACATAACTTTATCACAAGCCTCTCTCTCAGGGCACAAATAGGTGACATTCTATCACATATCCAACCTCTCATATTTTCTACTTCACTACAAGGAATTTGCCACATACCAACGGACACCTATAGTGACGGATCTCTAAAACTGTGGGTATAGGCATCATATACCTACAGACGTGTAGTAAACTGTGGGTATAGGTATCATATAACTTTAGAGCTTTTAAACACTGTGGGTATAGTCCATAATTTATTTCCCCTCCATTTTTTTCATTTTCCCTCCCTCCTCCAAAAAAATATATTTCATTTATATACCTCTAAAACTTCTAAAGCCCTCTCTCCCTAAATCCAATCTATAAATCCTTCCATTCCCGCTGCAGTCGCCCCACTCTTCCCGCTGTCGTCGCCCCCCTCTTACCTCTTACTGCTGCCGTTTTCTGTAATCACAACCATCCATTCCATCTTTGAGTGAGCGATCAAGAACCATTCTCCTCCCAACTATGAAACCCCTCAAATCCCCGCCCCAAACCCAAATCCCTTACCCCCTTTCCCCCCAAAATAAACAGCAAAAAAGACGAACGCAAAGTGAAGACCCAGAAATTCGACGACGAGGACGACGGCGGCGGTGAATGGCGGCTGGACGACTCGAGATCGGAAAGTTCATCGGCGAAGGCAAGTTCGGCAAAGTCTACCTCGCCCGCGAAAAAAAGGTACCTCCTTTTCCCCTAATTTCCCCTAATTTTCAAACCCTAACCCTAATTCTCCAAAATTAGAGTGGATACGTGGTGGCGCTGAAGGTGATATTCAAGAAGAAGGTGGAGAAGTACCGGTTCCAGCCGCATTTACGGAGGGAGATCGAGATCCAGAACGGACTGAATCATCCGAATGTGCTGAGGTTGTTTGCTTGGTTTCATGATGAGACGAGGATTTTTTTGGTGTTAGAGTATGCGGCGTGGGGGGAGCTGTATAAGTTCTTGAAAGATATGCATCATTTTTCGGAGAAGCGCGCTGCCACGGTATGGTGCTCTTATTGTCTAAAGTAGTAGTAGAGATTGGTTGAAAGATCATAATTTGATTCATTACTTGATGTACCCTCTGAAAGATTGTGATGTACCCTTTGTTTATTTGTAGAGGACGTTATTACTAAACCAAAATTTCAGAGCATTTCTCTATCGTCAAAATTTTGTTAGCTTTTGGAGATAAGGACCCTTGAAAAATATGACAATTTTTTTTTGATTGGTTGTCTAGTGCTAATTTTCTCCAAGACTAGGTTCAGGAAGTTGGCTTTTCATGTGATACAATGTGAAATGGTCTGTGAATCTGCATTCCCTTTTTTTAGTCTAATCATTGCAATAAATTTTCATCTTGAGTCTGTTGAATAAGTGAAAAAAAAAAACATGAATGTTTTGGTGTTCTCTTCAAAAATGGTATGTTCTTTGCCTCATTAGTTTGTTTTGGCTGATGGATACTTGGTCTTTTGGCAGGAGCTGCTGTTCATGGAGGCATGGAACTTACAGATAAAGGGTGAGCAGTGAATTTATAGTGTTAATATGACTAATTAGTTATTTTCAGGTGTTGCAGTTTGAAACCGGAGTTTCTTGCTTTACTTTTGTCTACTTGGAAAAAAATTTCATACACAAAAGGTAATTGTTCTTAACCTGATTTCCAATACCTGTTTCAGTGGAAGTAAAATTATTGTGCTTGTGATTAGAGGAGAATCTGTTCATTTTGTTAGTTACATCACTGCCTCCCTCAAATAAAAAGATCGTATGCATCCTTTTATTCGCTTTGCTCTGTATGGACTAAATCATTCTTGCATTTCCTAACGCTTTTCATAGCTAAATCACAAAGTTTAGAGGAGTTGCTTTCCGCCTGCAATATAAATATATAGGTGGTCATAGTTTAGTTGGATACTAATATCTCATTTGGTGTTCCAATGGTCAGTACTATTCCAGATATTTATATTCCTCTGGCTTGCTTAATTTAGTTCTTATTGTAATAAGAAGGAGAGGGAAAAGAAGCGAAGTACACTGTGAAATAATCTGTTACTGCATCAAAAGTCCCAAGGTGTGGTGAGGGTTGAAGATTCTGCATCGAGATTAGTGCCAGAATCAGTAAGTTTGCGGTGCAGGTTTTAATGATTTGGGGAGTTCACATATGTGCCTTAACAGTTTAATCTGCTCTATGGTAATTTATGTGAGGGTACTGTTTTCTCAAATGTTCAGCAGTCATTTGCAAATCTACGTGAATTCTGACATGAATATAACTATACAGATGGATTTCGTTTTGTGTCATTCCAATATTTTCAAGGAAATAATGAAACCATTTCGTTTGTTAGTTAATGACTTGTCTTTTGGGGGGAAAAATGCCAAAGTCATGTTTGTTAATGACTTGAAGGCAGCATAGATTAACTATTTCTAGATTACATTTCTTTGTGCTCCTTTTGCCATTTTTGTTAGAAATGTATGATTTGGCCTTGTAGACACAGTTAGCAGTTACTACTCTTGCTTATCCTGGGCTCGTTTCATGTCAATGCTATTTCCGACACAATCCCAGAGGTAAATTGTAGAATGTGCTCTAGATGTTACACTGTCGTTTTCTTTCTTGAAAGAAAAATAGATAATTGCTTTAGATGACGAAATTTTTTTGGTAATATTTGATAACTAATGAAATCATAGAATATGTACTAAATCTCTTGACAATTTCCAATCGCTAAAATTTTACCATTAAGTTTTATCAATTTCCAATCGCTAATATTAGACCATTAAGTTTTATCAATTTCCAATCGCTAAAATTTTGCAGTTACTACTCTTGCTTATCCTGGGCTCGTTTCATGTCAATGCTATTTCCGACACAACCCCAGAGGTAAATTGTAGAATGTGCTCTAGATGTTACACTGTTGTTTTCTTTCTTGAAAGAAAAATAGATAATTGCTTTAGATGACGAATTTTTTTTGGTAATATTTGATAACTAATGAAATCATAGAATATGTACTAAATCTCTTGACAATTTTGTTTACCGCAATTAGGCTTATATTGTCTACATGGGGAGCACCGGAATAGAACAAGATGCAAATCCCGAAGTTACAGAAGCAGCCAAGCTGCAAATGCTATCCTCCATCATTCCAAGGCAGTACTTCTTTCAAAACACAATGGTTTGATCTTTACATGCACAATGTTTAAATTTTATTATAACAATTGATGTGTTCATCACAGTGAGGAGAAGGAAAGAATATCTATAATTCACAGTTATGATAAGGCGCTCAAGGGGTTTTCAGCCATGCTGACAAAGAAAGAAGCTGAAATGTTATCTAGTAAGCACTTTGTTTGAATAAGTGGAACAAAAATCATGATATTTTGAAACAATTGCAGAACAGATTCTAACCCTGCGTCATAGAAATTAATTATATATTTTTTACGATTTTTTTTTTACTATGGAAAACAGGCCATGATCAAGTCGTAAAGGTATTCCCTGACCGCATTCTCCAACTGCATACTACCCGCTCTTGGGATTTCTTACAAGCTGAGTCAGGCATTGGATGGGAGAGAGCTCACCGAAGAGCTTCCAGTGATGTTATAATTGGCCTTGTAGACACAGTTAGCAGTGGGTTAGTTGCTTTACTTTTCGACATGTCAGTTTTTCTTTCATGTGAACAAGATGAGATGCATAATACTCTAGAACTTGATTGTTAATGAGGCACTGTTCATCTACACATGTAGCAAATGATGATAGAACATGCCAATTACTTTTTGTATAGATATTGCAATAGTTTTATTATTTTAATGAACTATACTTACCAAAGAAAAAGCATTCCAAGTGTTTTGTTGTTGTTTGTGTAAGAGACGTATGCCAAATTTAACAATCATTTTAAAAATTTTATAATCTGGTAGAGAACAAATTTCAAGTGTAGTTTTTGCTGTATAAAATTCAGACTATTCTCCGTCATAGTTTTGATTTTCTGTTTTTACTACATTTCAGGCCACCTGCTAACAATCTAAGAATCAATCCTGATGGGTCAGCAACTAACCCTGGGGCCTTCCAACAGCACATTCGACAAGATTCCCAGATGATGGCTCAACTTCTTCAGGTAGTTTTTTTTGGGTGGGGCACTTATTTTCCTAGAAATCATTGTTTGGCATGACAGCATACGCCATGAAAAAATAATGACAACACTTTAGACACACACATCATATTTACACTTAATAGTATAATCACTTTTCTTTGTATAAGAAAACCATTTTTAAAAGCCCTTGGTGGATGTTAGGAAATTCTAAGTATTTTGTTGTTGATCAACTATGTAACTAAATAATTTGAATTTTATTCAAGAAAGCATATATTTAGTATGGCTAAGGCTGAGCATTCCCTCACGAAGATATTTTCTCTGCGTCAAGCTTTCTTATTTATGTGTGAAATCAACCGGGTGAGGTTAGTTTAGAGAGAAACACATTTGAGATGGTAACATCATTCATTCGAGGAAGTAATGTGATAGCTGGATGGAAAAGTGATCATGCTAACTTAACCTTTGGGGCTGTTAAAATAATTTAAACCTGTGTCAATTCAAACTCTATTTCTGAGTGATTAACTTCAAGACGAACTTCACTTATTTTATTAAAACCATAACTATAAGTTGTAGGTTCCTATATTTCTTTTCCTCTTTGAAGCTCAAAACCCTCTGAAATATAAACCCATCACTAAATTTGCATGGATGATTTTCTTTTTCCATGGATTGCATGTCAAGCTTTTTCTCATACCAGTTTAAGCTCACAAACCATCAATAAACTTCATCGTCGGCATTTCTTCTTCTGTTTCTGATATACCTCATGCTTAAACCCTCTTTCATTTGTAGGGGATATAGAAGTTTCGGCATTTCTGTTTCTGTTTCTGATATACCTCATGCTTAAACTCTCTTTCATTTGTAGGGGATATAGAAGTTTCTCCAGGTGGGAACGGATCAGTGGTGGATTCGGTGGTTGGTGTATGAATATAACTTTGTTTACAGATTATGCATGTAACTTTGTCTATAGATGAGGCAAAATCGATTATGAATGTAACTTTGTCTACATATTATGAATGTAAATTTGTGGATGATTTTGAATGAATAGTTTATTTATTAAGTTTGATTATTGGAATAAAAATTTTATTTTATGTTTTTTTTATTGTTTATTATGCTTGAATCATAGATTTGTGGAAGATTATTAAAATGATCAAATTTCTAAAAACAATACGATTGTGAATTGAATTATATGTATTTTGATTTGATAAAATAAACAACAATTATCCAATTAAGAGGGGAAAAAAAAACAACAACAATGCCGTAGTTGGTGAGTTGTTACCAAACCATCACTAAAATCTATAGCAATGGAATTTCAACTGTGGGTATAGGAAAGCAAGTGGCATCCTTAAAACCTATACCAACGGATACGAAACCGTGGGTATAACACCGAGGTTTTGTCCAACGGGTGAAAAAATCGTCGCTAAAGGCTATAGTGACGGCATTTTGCCGTGGGTATAGCTAATTAAAAACGACGGAAAAATATGTCCGTTGGTATAGGTTTTACGGGCTATACCTACGGTTTTTCGCCTTTTACCCACGGATTTTTGCTGTCACTATATGTCAAATTCCTTGTAGTGCTTTAACCAACAAATATAGTTTTAGTTAGTTCCCTGATGTAACGACTACGCACCATTCCAACACCCTCATTCTGTAAGATAAGGTTATTATGAACTAAAACATACTATTCACAATCTTTACCATGCATCTCATGAACCTGAAATATTTAAATAATTTTAAAATATGGTTGCTTTGTCTATATATTATGTGAAGGAAAGAAAACATGTAAGAGAAAAATTTACGATCAGACACAATCTTTACCATGCATCTCTCCAATTTTTAACGTCTATAAAAATTTATAGGGAAATTTTTGACTTTTTTCTTCCATCAACAAACAAAGAAAAATTAATTATGAAGTTTCTATCATAATTACTCCCTCAAATTAATGATTCATTTGCAGATCATGAGCTAATAGACCAGGTCTTCTGTGTCTAATTGGAGGTGGAGAATCTTTTGAAAAATAATTTTTAAAATGTAACTAGCTAGTAATGAATCCTGCCATCCCTTACATGCAAGCTTAATGTATAATGTCCCTGCCAACCACCACAAATCTCTGAAGCTGTTGTTGTGAGGGTTGAGAAACATATATATTAATAACTATGGTCCAAATTCTCATAAACTGACCATGCCGGCCCTTTTGTGAGCTAAAACCTGCAGTGCAAACTGCAAACTGCAAACTGCAAAGGAATCTTTTTCAGTAGTACCTGGTGGCTCTTATACCATCTGAATGTCTCTGGCTCTCTGCCATTCCACCAAAACTTAGAAGTGGTAGTGAGGTTTAAGGGATATATATTTGTAATCTAACATTTACACAATGATAAAGAACAAAACTTTTACAATATGATCGCCCTGATTCATCTGATAGCATATTATGTACGAATTGAGAACTAGAAGATGAGGTAGAGGAAACAAATTGAATATGTACCACTGTCATCTGTAAGGAGATATCATCCTGGAACAGTATTTCTGCATGAGATTGAGAGTTCTCCTGTAAGACCAACATCCTTCCTGCAAGGATAAAACTTTTTTTTATCCTTCCTGCAGAGATTGAGAGTTCTCCTGTAAGACCAACATCGTTATTGAGAACTAAAACTTTTTTTTTGCTACAAACAACCATCCAAGTATAAAGTATAAGTGTTAATAATGAAATCCCTAAAGGCCCGTTTGGATAGCTTTTTTGGGCCCGTTTTGTGAAATTTTTTTTGTGAAAAAGCGTTTGGTTACGTTTTCATTTGGGCTTCTTTTCAGAAACAAACCCAACCCCCCATTTCTCTCTTTTTGGCTTTTCCCCCTTCCTCTCTCTTCTTTGACGCCGACTTCAGAACTGAAAACCCTACACCCTCTTTACTCCCATTTACTCCCATCTTGCGAATCCTTTACTCCATCTTCACTATAATCAAGAGTCGAAAATTTCTTCAGCGATTCGCTCTATTTTCCCCCTTCTCACCCCCCTCGACGCTCGATTCATGGTCTGTGAGACCAGATCCGCTTTTACAAGAAGGTGTCTTCGAGAACGTTTTAGTAGAATCACACGTCGGCTCAGGGAATCTGTTGGAGACAACTTCTTGAGCTTTGAAAGCAAGCAAACCAAGGTATGTTTAAAATCGATTTAATTTTTTTGCTTCTGTTTTGTTTTGGGTCCTTGTTAATTCTAGATCTGTTAAAAAAAATATTCCCTTTTTTGGTGTTATTTTTTTGCCGGAGTACCGATTTGAGGGACAAATATATTTTTTTGGCTGTGATTTGGAGATGATGAGTACTGATCCTCAAGTTCGACGTCGATTTATTAATTCCAGATCTGAATCAAAAAAAAAAATTTTATTTTATTTCTGGACCTATACTGAATTGAGGGATAAAGATTTTTACTGAACTGAAATTGGAAATGATGTGTTCTGATCCTATGGTCGACGTTGCTTTTGTTACTTGTTGAAATTGGATATTTCAATTGTACTGGATTAAAGATGGTGGCTGAACTGGAATTGGAGATTTTTTTTTGAAATGTGACTTCGATTGAACTGGAACTTGATAGTAGACATCATGTACAATTGCTATAGTAACCTCAAATTAGGTTTTCCCGTTCACTGTTAATGTTGAGAAATTGATGAATGTTATTTTATATTGATCGTTTCTATCGCTAATGAAGATGGCTAGTAAGGGAAAGGAGATTGAGGTGGAGAGTGATGTTGTCATTTGGCCAGCATGTAATGTACGTATATTTGTGGAATTGATGGAGGCGGAGTTCGATTGAAATAGTTTGAAAAGTTTGGCCTTTGAAGCAAAACAATGGCAACAATTTGTGGGTAGTTTGAATCACATTTGTAACCGTACATATACGGTTAAACAATTAAAAGAAAAACATTCCCGACTTAAGATGCAGTGGAGGGAGTTTCACAATTTGAAGAATCAAAGTGGTATGGGTTGGGATGAAGACAACCATACAGTCACTTGTGAGCCCGTTGTTTGGGAGGCATATGTCAAGGTCCACATATAACTTACTTTTTTAATGTAGTGTGTGATTATCATCGTAATATACTTATTAATGACTTTAGTACTTGTAAACTAACAACACAATAATTTATGAATAGGCACACCCTAAAGCTAGAGAATTCAAATCGAAGGGTTTGGTTAATTATGATGCGTTGACCAAAATTTTTGGTAAGTCTACTGCCCAGGGCTTACTTTCTAGGGCATCAACTCAAAGGGTGTATGACTCCGATGAGGAACGAAGGGTCAACTTTGAGTTCACCCACCCCACTCCCCCCAATGCACCACATGTAAATTTGGTTGATGATGATGATTACGAATCAATATATTCGGGGTCTCACAAGAGACACTCTGGTGGATCTAGCGGTCGAGCAATAAAAAGCTCGAGAATGGATATTTGTGTTGATGCCAATACCGAATCGCATATTGCAAGAACTGAATATTATGGGGAAAAATCAGTGATCGAACCGATCGCTCGGACACAGAAGATCAGTGATCCATTGATAAGTGCATGGAAATAATTAATGAGATGGAGGGGCTTGATGATAATATGCTCGGTGTGGCAATGGACAACATAGTTGAAAGCCAAAAGTGGCGTAAAAGCTTCACTCTGATGAAACCAGACCTTAGACCCAAGTGGTTAGCCAATCTTACGAAAAGATACTTCTAATTTGTTTAAGTTGTCTCAAACCCAATGTATTGTTTAAATGTTTAGAAGTTTATTGAAATATTTCTGTATTAGTAGTAAGGTGAATATGTACTGGCACAATGTGTTTGATTTTCTATGATACCGGTTTAATTTTAGATGCATTTGTCTTCACTGGCTGTTGTTGTTTCTGTGATTTTATATTTAACTTTGCTAGATAAGATAAATGTTGGTGTTATTATTTATATGACCTCCACTATTTTCATAAAGTTTTAAAATTCGAATATTCTTTATGCAAATGTATTCTAATTTTTCAGATTTCAGTACTATTGCACTTGCTACCATACTGATGTACTTGTCAAGTGACACGTCAAGTTCTGATTGTTTCGGGATTGATGACTTTTTCTTTCTTCAAGAGCACGAAAACTGTGATGAGAAAAGTCCACATTTCACGTCTAAACTATCAGGCTGTGAATATCTACAAGAAATCTTAGACGATCCACCGGATAAATGTATTCGCATTTTTCGCATGAATCAGGATTGTTTTTTGGCTTTGTATCAATTTATAATAAATGGCAACTATCTTGAGGAAACGTTTGAGGAAATACAAAAAAGACACGTATCTCATGAGGAAAGTGTTGCTATTTTTTTGTACATTGTCGGTCACAGTCATAGAATGGGAGTGGCTTGTGATCGGTTTCAGCATTCATTGGAAACAATCCAACGATATTTTACTGATGTGTTGAAAGGTTTGGCAAGAGCATCAACAGTTCTTATTACTCCCCCAAACACGACACATGTACACAAAAGGATCAGTGGTTCCACAGACTTTTATCCGTGGTTTAAGGTATTTTGTTACCTTCATGTTTAACACCATATTATTCTAATAATTCAAATGTGTTCAATAAAGTAGTATGTTTTTTCTTCAATAATGTAGGGAGCTATTGGTACTGCCGATGACACCTTAATAAATGCTAGCGTACCCGCTAGCCGACAAAATACTTGTCGTGGTCGAAAAGGCGATATATGTCAAAATGTGCTGGCCGTTTGTGATTTTGACATGATGTTCACTTTTGTTTATGCGGATTGGGAAGGAAGTGCTAATGACTCCCGGGTAATACATAGTGCATTAACAGAAGGATTGTTGCCAATCCCTTCCGATGATAAATACTACTTAGTAGATTGTGGTTACACAAACATGCCAGGGTTTTTAGCTCCCTACCACAGGGAGCCATATCACTTGCAAGATTTCGAAGGACCTAACCATGCACCCACCCAATATAGGCAACTTTTCAACAAACAGCATGCTAGGCTACGAAATGTCATAGAACGAACCTTTGGTGTATTCAAAAAAAAGTTTCCCATATTCAAGTATATGACCAACTACCTCTTCACAAGGCAAGTTCTGATGGTATCAGCATGTTGTGCAGTTCATAATTTCATGCGTAGGTATTCAGCGGACAATGCATTCTTTTCTGATTTAGAAGATGAAAAAATTACTCATCTACACAATAAAGATATTGCTTCCACATCTCAACCTTTGGATATGTCATCTTCTCAATTGAATCGCATGAATACTAAAAGAGATCAAATAGCTATGGCAATGTGGAATGCTCTCATTAATTTAATTTTAAGGCCCAATGTACTTGTTCATGGCTTCGTTGTGCTATTCTAATATATGGTTGTAAATGCTTTTCTTTCATTTGAAGACCATCTATTTGATAATCGCATCTAAATTTGATTTAAGTATGTTGGCTATGATGAAATCCACACATTCTATTTAGAGGCATATGTGTCCCCCACCCCCTTCACAAACCTACTAGTTTTGTATAGTTCTGAATTTGAAATGAACACCCGCAGTGAATATCCATCAAAATGAACATAATTGGGGGTGATTGGTATTGACCCTTATGGTTTATGTTCAGCAAGATGGGTTATTATGTAGACTATTCATGCTAAATGGTATTGAATGCTTTTCATTCTTAACTATAGGTGGTGGAGAGGGTGGACAGTTGATTAGATATAGTTGGCATGGCATAATAATGCAGCCCTATACTAAGCTTGATGCTTCATTTGAACAAATATTCTATACAAACGTGTTCTGGGCCTACGACTAATTCAATCCTCTAAGAACACATGATTGGTTCAGTGGGATGGGATGCATACATGCAAAATCAAATATCAGATATGCCTTTACCCTTACCCCGTTTTGGATTTTTATGAAAATTTCCTTTCAGAATAGGGTAACCAAACGCTTTTCATGTAAAAAAGTTTTCATCTTATCATGATAGTTAAATAGTTGTTTATGATGCATCTTCAACTTTGTATGATTTTCGTCTCTTTATTTTCATTCTAATTGTGGGATATGTCGCGGGTATTGATGTTTTGTTTCCATGGTGTACTGATGTATTTGCAGGATGTACTTGGATGTTAATGTACTGCAGTTGGATGCATGCAGTGTTTTTTTATGCAGTGCACTATGATACTTTAGATGAATAAATGGAGTTTTCTCCTAACATGAACTAACTCTCGTTTAAATATATTTATAAGTAATTTTAACATATATGTCGTTCTAGGCAATGATGAAATATACTATCAATGAAATGGTTCTGTGTCCACCCCCACCTACCATCATGTGCCACTGATCAATCTGGATATGATGGATATGGTTTATTCTGATCTAGATTTTTTTAACATTAACGTCAGTGGACAACACTTTTATGATGATATATTCCCATTATACTGACCCAATGAATGATGTATTCAGCTATGGGTGACGGATGGGGTGGGCACATAATTAGTAGTAGTTGGCATGGCATTTTAAAAAATGCAGCTCTACACTAATCATGATGATTTAGTAGAACAATTGATCTATGATAATTTGTTTTGAGCCTACGACTAATTAGGGAGATGATGAAGATATATTCTGATCCTATATAACCTTTGGTGTTTTGTATTGAAATTTTATTTTATACACAGTTATAAATAAAATACATACATGGTATTGTGTTACCTTCTACAAGCATTAGAAGTCATCATCACTCGATTAATGTCAGGCGCATGTGAGAATTTTGTGATTGTTTACTAGTATTTCAAAATATGGATATGATGATGCTTTATTCTGATCCTATATACTTTTTGGAGTAATGAAAACCTTGATGTTGCTCATGACATCTTATATGTCCACTCATGGATTTTGATGCTGATATTACTAGCTGATGGCATTTGTTAAATGATACTAATGGCATCTTCTAGCTGTATGAAGTAGTAAGGTATTATTTTCACCATACAAAATTGACATACTGTAAACAAGAGGCTGCAGTGATGGGTTTTGATGCTGCTTATGGTAGGAGATGATGGTCTACTGATGTGCAGTGGTGGGTTTTTTTCGCTTTATAAGGGTTAAGGTTTGAGTTATGCAACTATGAAAATATCCATATTACTTAAATGTGTACCTTATTTTGATGGGAACTGATGCTGCTCATAACAACTGATGCCTTCTCAATGCTTATATATATTCCAGAGTACTACCTGGTTTATAGGGAAGTAATGTATGGTTTTCAATTTGGATAATTTCCATCTTGTACACAATGTCCTGCTATTCCAATGGGTTTTGATGCTGCTCATGGCTACTGTTGGGTTCTGCTCAAATGTGAGAAGGTTTTCTTCTTACTTTATAAAATTTAAAAGTGAGAAGGTTTTCTTGTGAGAAGGTTTTCTTGTGAGAAGCTATTTATAAAATTTAATTCTTGTTACTATGTTATAATAGTGAATGTGTTCTGTGTTAATGTGATACTATTTCATAGTGGGGCAAAGAAAGTTTATTGTGCCGACTTCATGAATGTGGACATGATGGCCTCTGATCCAATTTACCTAAACCATTGAATTCTTCCTTGATCCCCATTTCATACTGTGTACAATATCTGCCTGTCATAGGATCCACAGTTGCTGCAAGATTTTGAGGGTAGCTGATGGTTTTAATTTTTTAGCACATTCCTTTGTGCTGCTGATGAATACTGATGCTTGTTTGATGCTTGTCATGGGTGGGTGCTGATGTTGCTCATAACAGCTGATCGTCACTGAAAGTGTTGGCCAGGGCTTCTTCTTGCTTTGTAAGGTGTTAAGGTGTCAGTTTCAGTTTGTAAAATATGGATAAGGTGTACAATTACCTTCCTATGATGAGTTCCGATATTGCTAATGGCATATGATGGAGTCTGATGGATTGTAATGGGTTCTCTATGCTTTGTAAGAGCTGAAGCACATTAGAAATTGAATTCTTGTTACTATGTGGTTATAAATTTTGAAGGGTTCTCATGCTTGTGATGCAATGTTCATGCTTGGGCCATCTCAGTTTGTGAAATAAATGTAACTAAACACAAATTTCTAATGAATATTTTGTACATGTTCCTCTCATGAATGTGGACATGATGGCCTCTGATCCAATTTCTCTAAACCATTATATTCATCCTTGATTAGAATTTCATATTGTGTACAACATCTTCCTGTCATGGGATCTACAGTTGCTCATGTTTTTTAGGAAACGCCTGATGGACTTGTTCATGGCTTCAACTGATGGTTTGAATTTTTGGTTACATTCCTTTGTGCTGCTGATGCATACTGATGCTTGTTTTCTGCTTGTCATGGGTTCTGATGTTGCTCATAATAGCTGATGTGGAAAGTGTTGCCCAGGGCTTCTTCTTGATTTGTAAGGGGTTAAGGTGTGAGTTTCAATTTGTAAAATATGGATATGGTGGACAATTACCTTCCTATGATGAGTTATGATTCTGCTAATGGCATATGATGGATACTGATGTATTGTAATGGGTTCTTTTTGCTTTGTAAGAGTTTAAGGTGTAATTTTCACATTAGAAATTGAATTCTTGTTACTATGTGGTTATAAATTTTGAAGGGTTCTCATGCTTGTGATGCAAAATTGATGCTTGGGCCATCTCAGTTTGTGAAATAAATGTAACCAAACACAAATTACTAATGGATATTTTGTACATGTTCCTCTCATGAATGTGGACATGATGGCCTATGTTCCAATTTACCTAAACCATTGAATTCTTCCTTGATCTATATTGTCTACAATACCTGCCTGTCAAGGGGTCTGCAGTTGCTCATGGTTTTTTAGGGTAGCTGATGGATTGTGATTGCTTCAACTGATGGTTTTAATTTTTGGTTAGATTCCTTTTAACAGCTGATGGATACTGATGCTTGTGTTATGCTTGTCATTGGTTCTGATGGATACTGTTCGGTCGCAATGGCTTCTTCTTGCTTTGTAAAAGGTTAAGGTGTGAGTATACTGTGTCCAATATTTGCATACTGTGTCCAATATCCCTCTGTGGTTGGGTTGTGATGCTGCTCATGACTTCTAATTTTTATGATGGACTCTGAAACAATCTGATGATTTATAACGGATTTAGAATGAAGTTTCACATTCATTTATTAACCGCTAATTTTTTTTCCGCTCAAAATTTGTAGATTACAATTGTTGTATTACCCGACTCTTACACAATTCGGATAAAACTTTGCATATTCAAAAGCTTGCAAGTGATGGGGAGATACGAAGAAGAAACAAATTAAAAAAATTAAAGCGAAGAAAACTTTGCATAGTCGCACGTTGCTTGTTTGTATACTTATAGAACTTTGCTCTGTAACTGCAAAGAAAAAAAAATAATAAGAAAACTAATGCAAATCGCTCAACCAGCTATTCATCATATCCAAAAAGGGAGTAGGAATTCGATTCGGAGGGAGAAGAGACTTGATTAAACATACACCGTTCATAAGCTCCTTGTCACGAAAACTGCAAAAAAAATTAATTTTACAATTTAATTTTAAACCCAAACGCCTTTTCTAACCACATTATCCGATGACTTTTTTTAAAATAAAATTTCATATTATTTGGTATATCCAACCGCATTTTATACATTCCTTTTAAAAAAAACAGTTTTTCAGAAAAAATTTATTACCAAACAACATTTTACAGTCTAGTTTTAAAAAAACAGGTTTCAGAAAAAAATTTAACCAAACAGGTTTTACAATCTCATTTTCAGAAAACAGTTTTCAGAAAACTATACAAACAGCTTTTACACTCTCATTTTCAGAAAACAGTTTTCACAAAACAGTTTTTAGTAAACCGTTTTCAGAACAACTATCCAAACGTAATTCTTTCCCAAGTTCGAATTTGAATAACACTAGCAATCAACCGAAAAACTGCCGTAAACAATGCTGAAAAAAATATTACAATCTCACCGATTATAGTTGCCTGTGGCACACCTTCCTTCAACCGTCTTCTCTCCATCTATAAACAAAACCACGTACATCATACACAATCAACAACAAAATTGAATGAAACATAGCCAATTTACCTATAAGCTGCGAGAGGTAAGGCTCCTGAACATGAAGCTCGAAATCAACCCCCTTCAACATTTGGAACTTGTTACCAAAATGACCCACTTTTTGAAAGTATTTACCAAACTGACCCACTTTTGAAAGTATTTACCAAAACGATCCACTTGGTCTTTGAAAGACCGAGTTTAGTTAAAACTAACTCGGTCTTTGAAATACCGAGTGTTAGACTTTGAAAAATCCAAGACTAACACTCGGTCTTTGAAAAGCCGAGTTAGTTTTAACTAAACTCGGTCTTTCAAAGACCGAGTGAGATTGTTTGGGAATTAAAAAAAAACTAGGGCGGTTTGAGAAAAACTTTCAAAAAGTGGAACAGTTTGGGAAAAAATTCCACTATGTGCTGGTTTGCATTGTGCACGTGAAAGAGTGTACGGTTTGAGAGTTTAGGAGATGGAGACTTGGGAGTTGGAGTTTTTGAAGAGTGGGAAGATGAAGAGTTAGGAGTTTAGGAGTTAGGGTATTTGGAGAGGTTGAAGGAGAAGTTGAGAAAGTAAAAGGGTGGAAAATTAAATTGGAGAGTTAATTCTAAACCCTAATTTGTCCTATAAATAGCCCACAATTCTACTCTCTTCTCACACCAAAAAGAAATCAAGAAATAAGGGAAAGGAAAAAGGAAAGAGAGAAAGAAAAGAAAGAGAGAGAGAGAGTTCTTTTTTTTAGGGAAAAGGTGGAATCTGGCCACCCTGTTTCATTAATAAGAGCTTAACGAAACAAACCCAGAGTACTGGGCCCAAGTACAAACTACATACAGAAAATAAAATATATATGAAGCAACATGACGCGTACAAACAATAAATCCCTCCAACAACCCTGGAGGGTGGGCCGACAAACAAGCTCGGTCCAGTAAAATTGTGAGTACGTCGGTTTAGCTTCGTACAGTGCCTCCACGGCACATGCACACCCACCTGAGACAAGTCTGGCGGGATTTTATCACCCGTCGATCCCTGCCTTCACCTCGCTGGGGGGATCCCATCTTTGGGCCTAAGCCCCACAGTACGAAAACTGACCCCAAGGCACACGCACAGCGATCGCACCCTCCCACCATCTCCACCACACCTCCTACAAATGTGCCAGTAGCTCCCACAACCGCTACCAAAGAGATAGCTGTGAAGAGGATACCTTAACCTCTCACACGATAGCGCTTTCTCAGGCGATTTCTCACCACACAACTATCTCGCTCACCCCACCAACCAACACACTCTAAGAGAGAGCCGTGTAGAGGACACCTTCACCTCTCTCACACTCAAGCTCTCTCCGGCAATTTCTCACCAAACAGACTTATCTCGACTCATACTCCCACTTCGAGGGAAGAGACGACGCTGTCACGAGTCAGTGGCCTAAGCTGGAGGGCACTCAATAGCCTGATAGTAGGCGTTGTGAAGACTTCACCAGCGACATCGTAGGACACTCCAAACCAACCATACCCAACCCCACACCCCATCACCTGGCCCCAAACCGAACCACCGACCTCACACACTTGAACCCCAGATCTAAGGTTTTCACGACAACCGACACGGGAGGAGCTCTGGCGCGACATAGTCGCTCCGCGCTGGTTGAGACAAGTACCCCAGAAGTTGAGACAAGTGAGCGCACATCACGGAGGGACCCCATCTTTGGGCCCAAGCTCCGCAATCGTGCAAAACAACCTAACCCTACTGGAGGACTACAACACAGCCAAGCACACCCGGCTTCTTCACACGCACTACCAACCCTCGGAAACACCAAATCACAGCGGCAGATTACCGTGAATGACTCCAAGAGTGTGGACATGGTAGCAAGCACGAAGAACAACCGGGCCAACAACAAACAAAGGCCACCAAACCTAACCCAAGCTAAAAACCACCGGCAGGGGGGGGCTGCCGACATCCGGGCCCCCACAGTAGAGCTCTGATCTGGGCCAACGTCCTTAGATCTGGCAATCCAAGCCTCAGATCGAATGGGTCTTCGTCATCGTCGAGGGGGGGGGGGGGCTTGCCACACCACCGAGCGCAACTAGTTGGGGTCAGATCTGGGCCAACGGTGCCTCTCGCCGTCGGCCTCAGATCAGGGCCACGCCATCGGCCACAACCACCGGGATGTCGCCCCCTTCTCAGATCCAAGATCGCGTCACCTTGTCAAAACTGAGATCATCGAAGATGGGCGGCGCACTGGGAAGAAGAGGGAAGTAGGGTAGCACAGCGGGGGTGGAGCACTGGGGCGGCGGCGGTGCACCCTAGCCGCCGCCCCACATACCAAGGTTTTTCTGGTTAGGGTTTTTTTGGGGGGGGAAGAGAAGTTTCTCTCTCTAGAACTTCTAGAGAGAGAAACTCAATCAGGATTAGAATGTATTATTATGAAGTTCAGATACGATTTGTTGAGAGTGAGAGTTCTTGTGCTTGAAGCCATTGCTAGGAGGAGAAGCCATAGTTAGGAGAGGAGGCCTTGCTAGGAGCTAGAAGTGCTTGTGGAGCAAGGAGCCCTTTTTCTTTTGTAGTCTTCATTTTCCAACTAAGGTGGGTTTTCTCATGCTTTCTAAAGTAGAACTTGCATGCTAAATTAGTTTAAAGAGCAATATGAGTTAAATAAGATATTCGTAGAATCCATGCTAGTAAAATATAATGATCTTGTTGAAAGTAGTGAACAAATTAATACCATGTTAAGTATCATATGGATCATGTTAGAATGTTTGCAATTCTTGCTTGTCAAAACTATGATAAGTATGGATAATGATTAAAGAATATTTTTGTGAATTAATGCTTAAAAAGAAGAGAAAGATGAATTTTGTTTTGTGAAATTTTGACACGTCGACATTGGTAAACACACTAGTTTTCGCATAAGAAATACATGAAATATCTATGGTTGAACTAGAGATATATTTGGTACTTTGTACAAAATTTTAATTTGTATGAAAGTATTGAAGATATTTCTTGATAAGTAAGTTAAAGAAAATAAATTTGTTGTTATGGAACAAATTAGATTTTTATAAAAGTACAATATGCTAGAAAGAGCGAATGTAAAATTGTGAGTTATTTAATTTTGAATGATCCACAAGGTAGTGAGTTACTGTTATAAATCTCAGTTTATATAAGTCTATTTCAACTAAATAAAAGATTAGATCAAAACTAGAAGAGTCGAGTTTTTGTAAAATAATGAAACATCATAAAGTTGGAATAAAACCCACTCGAGTTCCCTATGAGATGTTGGGCGCACTTGGCCTGTTGGCTTGGCTTTGCGCTGCTTCCTAGTCGGGATGGGTTCGAAACTTGATAACCTAAACTTTTTTTACTGTGTTGATTTTTTTGAAATAAATTAACCGAGAAGTGGGCATAAGAGGTTCTCAATGAGGGATTAAAACAATAAGTTCATATGGACTTTATGGTTGGCGTGCTCTGATTTGGGCGCTGGCTATATTGGCTCGGGTTCGAAACCCAAGGAGAGCACATTATTTTTTGGGGGGGTTTTAATACATTTAGGTAGTTCTAATGCAATTGAAAATTTTGAGAAAAATCCTAGTACTCATAAAACATGATGAAGAATTTATAGAAAATAGTTTTAAAGATTTTTTTTTGTTTATTGAAAAGCAAAAATAGACACTCGGGATACAATATTTTTGAGACATTGATTTATGCTAAAAATGAGCAAAATGAGAAATGAAAAATGAGCTTTGACAATTATTAATGAAGTTTATTAGGAGAATGAGAATAAATTATCCATGTGAATAAATTTCTTTTGAAGTGATGATTTACTTATGCGAAGTTAGAGTACTGATATATGTTGAAATGTGAATTGGTTATTTGCACTTAAGTTCTTAAAGAGATCGATGTTGAATGAAGTTTGTTTATGAAAAAGACTCCTTATTATTAAAGAATTATGAATAGTGCTAAAATGAGACATTGCTTAAGCTATGAAATGAGTTGAAAGATGAAATCATCTAGGTTTAAGATATGATTATTAAAGGGTTTGTGTACCCATGCTTCTTGTAATGAAAGTTTATGGTTAAGAATTAGTAAGACCTCAGTTACCGGTGATTTTGAAAGAAAGATTTTGAGACTTGATTTCGAGATAATACCGTCGGGTGATCTCGTACTTTTGTGAACAAATCCGGTAGGAGGTAAGACTAATTCTAGGGTTGATAACACATTCATGTCTTGAAGTAAAAATGATTAGGCACTTAGGAGAAAAGGTAGAAACCTGGGCAAACGTAAGTGGGTTGCCTCTATGTAGTCGGCGGTGGATCTCTGTGGCTATAGAGACCCAGTCGTCGGACTGAGGTTGCTCTGTAGAAGACGGGTTTTGTTTATATTTAAATTCGGGACTTAGCAAAGTCGGGCGGATAGTTTAACGTCTCCAAAGTATATACGTATACCCGGGCTAGAGGGGCACTTGCAGGATGATTCGCATGATGTGGGAACCGTTAAAACAGTCGTCGAGCTGGGACCCATATTCGTAGAATGATCTAAACCTTGTTTTATTACCAGATAATTATCATGGCGAGGGATCAAGCCCTTTATTGTGGAGTACGTAGGTGCTTTCCCTCGGACTTATGTAGTATGGGATGCATAAAATCCGAACAAATGTGCATGAGTGTCATCCTAGTATAAATGTGTGCATTAGGCATTAAGGCATGGCATAACTTACATGTTTAGCGTAGACACAATATTAACACTTTATTTATTTATTCAATTTTTCTGTGATTTGTTAAAGTAATGAGATCGTTATACTGTTTCCAGCATAGTGAGGATAGTCGTGTATAACATTTCGTCGGTTGTAATCAACTGACGTACCCACAGTCTTACATGCAGGTAATGGAAGTTCATGAAGCAAAAAAGTGGATATGCTGATACTATTCTTATTTAAAGATGTATTTATTTCATTGTAATCTTTTATGCTTCCGCTGTGTAAACAAAGTGTACTGTAACTATGATGTATTATTGAGAAAGTTTTAATTTCCTTATAAAATTGTACGAAGTGAAGTAAAGATCCTGTGGAATCTCGAATTCATCCTTATTTGGAATTAAAGGTGTTACAGGGTTTGCTGTCGGCATTGGTTCGAAACCCACTGTCAACCTATGTATATTTTTTTTTGAGTTTTTAATGCTTTTGGTGTATTCAAATGTAATCAAAAAAATTGGGGAAAATTCTAGTGTTCATATAAAGTACTAAAGAGGTATAAAAAAAATAGTTTTGAGATTTTAATGTATTTTTTTGAGAAATTAAAAAGGAGAAATTGAAATAGAAATTTGAGTTTGTGATTAGAATTTAAATCATAAAGAGCATGATGTCATTTTTGAAGAGAAAGAAATATTGTAGTGAAAATTTAATTCCTTTGAAGAGATTACACGTCTATTTTGTTTAAGAAAGATTTTTAAGTACGACATTGTAAGAGCTTGAAATTGTTGATAAAAGTTTCATGCGATGAAATTGTGAGCTTGAAAGGAATTATTTTGCTTATAAAGATGATGATGAATGAATAGATCGTGAATAGGGACAAGATTTGATTATTTTGTGATTAAGTTGAAAAATGAAATTATCTAGGTTTAAGACGTGCTTAATAAAGGGTAGGTGTACACATGTTTCTTGTACATGAAAGTTTATGATTAATAATTAATAAGACCTTGGTTACCGGCAATATTGATTTTGAGATATGATTTCGAGATATTGCCGTGGGGCGATCTCGTATTTTTGTGAACAAGTCTGGTAGGAGGTAAAACTGATTCTAGGATTGATAACACATTCATGTCTTGAACTAAAATGATTAGGCACATAAGTGAAGATGTAGTAAACCTGGGCAAACGTAAGTGGGACACTTTATATAGTCGGCGGTGGACTCCGAGGCTATAGACCCAGTTGGTAGACTGAGGTTGCTCCGTAGGAGACAGGCTTTTATTTAAAATCCGAGACTATAAGGACGGGTCAGCGGTGGACTCCGGGATCTTGAGTAGTCGGGCAGATAGTTTGCTATATTCCCATGTATATACGTATACCGGGACTAGAGGGTCACTTGCGGGATGATTCGCACGATGTGGGATCTGTTATAATAGTCAGTGGTGGACTCCGGGGCTGGGATTCAAATTCGTGGAATGATCTAAACCTTGTCTTTTTACTGGGTAGTTATCATGGCGAGGGATCGAGCCCTTTATTGTGGAGTACGTAGGTGCTTGCCCTCAGACCTATGTAGTATGGGATGCATAGAATTCGAATAAATTTGCATTAGTGTCATCCTAGTATAAGAATGTGTGCATTAGGCATTAAGGCATCGCATTCCCTTACATGTTTAGCATAGTCACAATTTAACACTTTATTCTTCATTCAACTTTTGTGGTTTTGTTAAAATAATGAGATCGTTATATGTACAGCATAGAGAGGATAGCCGAGTATAACATTTTCGTCAGTTGTAAGTGACTGACGTGCCCACAGCTCAATATGCAGGTAATGGACTATTCATGAAGGAGTAAAGATATTATGATGCAATTGATGACTCATTTGATAAAGTTGTATAAGTTGTATTTTTTTTATGTTGTAACCTTTTATTCTTCCGCTGTGTAAACAAAGTGTAATGTAACTCTAATGTACTATTGAAAAAGTTTTAAATTTCCTTGTAAATTTGTATGAAATGAAGTAATGATCCTGTGAAATCTCGAATTCGGCCTTATTTGGAATTCGGGGCATTACAAAAACTACAAGGGTCAAAACAACATAAATAAATCATAAAACATAGATTCATCAACAACATGTATTAACAGCTAGAATAAATGAAATGAGAAATAACAATAAGTATAACATGAAATCATCAAGGAATATAAGATAGTATTAAGTAATACATGAAAACATCAAGTGAATCTAGCCTAAGTGTCAAGTGTAGGAAAACAGAAAACAAACATGCATAAAACCAAGTCAAGGAAACACAATTACTATATGCTGACTCTCTAATGCATACTTGTCGGATTATATACATTCCATACTACATAGGTCCGGTACAATCCCTTAACGATCTATACATTATAGGGTTAAATCCCTCGTTATACAACTAATCCTACTACGGTGATGGAAAACAAGGTCCAGAATACTCCGCGAATAGGCACCACAACCCTCAACGCACAAGCATCATGTAAGAATAACTCAAAAGCCGGAGAATCACCTCCCAACCGTGTACCCCAAAAATAAGCTTACAAGGCCCTTAACGTGCAGATACACCAAGTACATTCCGTGAATAGGCCTACCGACCATCGACATGCGAATGCACCATGCGTGCTCCGTGAATAGGCCTGCATACCCTAGACACGCGAACATACAAATGTTCTCTCGAGACATAACAACAAACAGTCCTGGAATGCATCCGTTGGACTAACAGACCAGAGCATATACTTACGTTTTCCAAGTTCCATCACATCTCCACTAGTGTATGTCCTTAGGTTGGTTATTATTAAAAACACAAAACTTCCCCTCTCTAGAGTTAATGTATCCTGCCGGACTTAATTCCACAAAACAAACCCAAGACCCCGCAGGTCTAAATCCACAAATCTCATCTGCCGGTTCACAGGACTCCCACTCAACTCCTAGAGATATCACAACTCATCAATTAAAACCAAAACTTTCAACAAACTCACAAATCCATCGTCAAAATGATTATACGAAGATATTTCTCCAATCAACAAAATACAAATCTTATATACAATTCTAGAATTCAAATAAATATTAGATCTATTAAATAACTGAAAACCATATTTTTAAGTTGTAGAATATCACAAAACATTAATTCCTTTGAAAGTACGTATAACTCAAATAAGGTCCAAAGAATACATTTAAAACTTCATCGTAAATAAAATATAATTCTCTGTAAACATTGCGAAACATCTTTTAAAACAATAATATTGAAAGAACAATCGTTCAAAAGAAGCATCAGAAAACTCAAGAAAACATCAGTCAGAGTAGTAGCAGTCGACTGTCCCGTGTGAACCCAAACTCAAGAAAACATCAAGCAGCGCAGTGACAATCGACCGCATATTGTAGCCAGTCGACTGCCCCGCAAAAAAATCTGAAGACTCAAGAAACCCACAATCAGGGCAGTAGCAGTCGACTGTGTAATCTGGACAGTCAACTGTCTCGCAGGAAAACCCAACACTTAAAGAAAATATTAATTCATAGCAGAGACAGTCGACTGTATAAGGTAGTCAGTCGACTGTTCCGCAGGAAGATTTGAGACTCAAGAAAATACTTCAGCCAGGACCCCGATAGGCGACTGTCGACATTGGTCGGTCGACTGTCAGACCTCCAGACTGTAGTTTAAAGGTTGTGCATGTTTTAACCGATACACGATTTCACTTTGTAAAAACCAAAAATTTGAAGAACTAATTCCTAAGATAATTAATTGTAACTTGTATATCATATACGAATTATTAAAACACATCAAAACATATCAAGATCTCGAAATAGGAATTTTACCCAAAAATCTTTCAAAACAACATCTTATATACATATATGTTTGAATACGAATTTTAACATCAGTTTAGACTTCAAAAATCCATCAATAAGAGTAGTAAAGAGTTTAAAACTATCTCAGACCCAAAACAATTGAAATTCGATCAAAACTCCATCAGAATAGACGAAAACCCAATTTCTTCGAAAACAACGAAATAATATATATGTACACATGTTTGTGCGCCAAGAAAAATTCAAAACTCATCAATTAGAAATAGTAAAATATTTAGATTTAATCTCGGTACTAAAACCAATCATATCCAATTGAAAACTTCTCAAAACTTCACAAAATCACAGAATCCCCAAATTGATCATAATGCATAGATCCAAATCTAAACCCCTTTTTCTCAAAACTCCATGACTTAATTCTTAGATCCAATAGCCATTAAAATCATCCAAAATCATTCACAATAATTTATCCATGCATATAAGCATCATAACAATCACTAATCAAGTTTCTACTCAATGAAAAACCCCCAAGTAGAGTTATGCATTTATACCCAAGTAAAGGTAATCTTTTTATCCACATTTATGTAATATCATCATACAACACATCATGATAAGTTAAAACAAAAAGTATATGAAGGGAAGCATCCTACTCATGATTTCTATTCAGTTCTCTAACAATCTCAAATCAACAAATTAGGGTTCCAATCATCAATAATATAGTTTCATGAAAGGATTCACTTTTAATTTATCTACTCATCAAAACATCATATATCATTATACAAACTCCTAGAATTCTTTCTAATCAATAGATCATCACATACAACATACATAAAACATAACAAAACAAAACATGTCACTCACCGTGTTGAAGAGATCAAACGAAGATAATAAACTAATACGAAAAATCCCTCCTTCGCAAGAAATCCAAGATCTTCTCTTTAAAACTCCAAGAAAATAAAATAATAAAATCCCTTGTGTTGTGCAGCAAAAGATGGCTGCACTCCACCCTTAAATAGGCCGGGATCCAAGGTTTTAGGGTTTTGAACACATTAGCAAAAATACTCCTTTTAAAACACATTTTTACATATATAGATCTATATACTTGGAAACTTGATGAAACCAATTTATTTGAGATTTAAAAACAAAAAAAAACCATCATAAAGTTAGCTAGCACTGTTTAAAAATCCCAGAAAATGAATTTGCACCTTTACCCCTTAAAATGACAATATTGCAAAAAGATCCTCTTTTATCGAAACTTGTAAAATAAATCGAATTCATCAAAACAAAAAGTAAACTTTTTGACCCTGAGTTGACTAGGCATTATACCCAGCCAAAAATCCAAAAATCTGGAGTTTTCACTCCAATTGGTAATTTTGCACAAAAGTCCCTTTTTTTGTAATATTTGCAAATAGGTCCAATAAATATCAAAAAATCCAGAAAATTCACAAATAATATCTAATAATAAATAATAATTTTTACAAAATAATTTTTGACTTTGAACTTCCCAAGAAATATTTACACATGTTTTGCACGTGTAAAAAGATAAATTTTCAGAAAAATATTTATTAAATCTCCAAAAATCATTTTAATTCTTTTATAAATCTTTAAAAAAAATATTTAAAAATACAGGGTACTACACATGGGGTCAGACTCCGAACGACAAAGTATTTCTCCTTCCACCCTTTGATAGAGTCAGGGTGCCCGTGTAAAACCCTTCTCCCTCGGTGTGGTGAGATATAGCAGACCCCTTCGAACTCACCGGATGAACTGAGCCCAAGGATCACTCGGAAGTACTTCAGCTTCGGTTGGACCCCCCGCTCCTCGCAAAGAAGCATGAAGCACACAAGCTGCTTCCAAGAATTGGGCCCGTACTGCATCGGGCTTAGCGACGCCTAATTCAGGACCTCCATGATGAATGGGTGGAGCAGCAATCGCAAACCCGAGCAGAAGGCATCCTGTAACGCCCCGGCCCCGATCAGCGATTTTGGCAAACAACTACCCACCACAGGCTGCCTTATAAAATGTATTATAACTTGTTGGTGACCTCTAATCCCAGACAATTATATATATATATATATATATATATATATATATATAATTAATTAATCTCTCAAACCTCCGATATAGGACCAAATCCCCACACCCCTTTCTCTCTCTCCCGAGAGAAACCATAGCAACGGGGACCTTTTATATCTCCTTTCATGCTTTCAAAACCAATCAAAATATTTCCAAACTGCGTGCTGTTCAGTAAAGCATTATGTTTTCAACCTGATTCAATTTGTTTTTTATGAAAACTTTATGAATATAAATTGTAGCCTGATTTGTCTATTTTATCATCCCTTTAATGGATCTGGATTTCGAATTCTCAGTTTTGGTACTGCTATGTCTGAACTTTCAGAATTGAGATTTTGTTGCAATACTCTGTTTTCTCAATTTTGTTGACTATACTATCTGTAATATAATTTCATGATATTTTATATTTTGATACTAGATATGTTAGGGGAATCTTTCAGATTTTTCTCAGATTTAATTATGATGATTTTAAACTCTTTTCATGCTTATAAACAAGATTTTGCATTTTCTGGCTGAACACGATTTCTGTATTAAACACTATTTTCAACCCTGTTTCTGTGGCTGATATGTGACTTATATATATGTGCTGGAACCGGCAGAGAGTCTAGTTTCTAGATTTTCTGACAGATCTGGGTTTTCTGTTCTGAAGCAACAGGAATCTTAGATTTGGTAAACTTGTGTCTTGCTATCCATAACTGAAAGTTTCGTTGTTTTGACTATTATGAGTTTTTTTTATCAACCGTTGTAAGTACTACTTCATCTTAGACTTAATGTAACGCCCCGAATTCCAAATACGAATGAATTCGAGATTCCACAGGATCTTTACTTCACTTCGTACAATTTTACAAGGAAATTTAAACTTTTTAATAATACATCAGAGTTTGTTACATTTGTTACACATCGGAAAGACAAAATAAAATTACAATGAAACATGTACAGCATCAACATATCCACTTTATAGCTTCATGAATTTCCATTACCTGCATGTAAGACTGTAGGCACGTCAGTTGTTTACAACCGACGAAATATTATACACGGCTATCCTCTCTATGCCGAAGACAGTATAACGATTACCATACTTTAACAAACCACAAACTTGAATGAAATAAAGTGTAGAAATGTGACTAACTCTAAATATGTAAGTGTATGTCATGCCTTAATGCCTAATACAGATATTTTCATTCTAGGATGACAGTAATGCACACTTGTTCGGATTCTATGCATACCATACTACATAGGTCTGAGGGCAAGCGCCTACGTACTCCACAATAAAGGGTTCAATCCCTCGCCATGACAACTACCCAGTAATAAGACAAAATTGAGATGTTCCACGAGTACGGATCCCAGCCCCGGAGAATCGCCACAGCCAACCCCCTGTCCGACTGTTATGCAGACTCCTCGTCGTGCGAACCTCCCGCAAGTGCCCCTCTAGCCCCAGTATACGCATATACATGGAGTACGACAAACTATCACCCCGACTACGCATAGTCCCGGATTTCAAATAAAACTCGTCTCCCTCGAGGCAACCACAGTCCCGAAGTACACTGCCCGACTGAGTCTATAGTCCTGGTGAATCGCCGCAGCCAACCCACTGCCCGACTATATAGAGTGACCCACTTACGTTTGCCTAGGTCTCACTACATCTTCACTTAGGTGCCTAGTTCTTAAGTTCAAGACATGAATAATTTATCAAACCTAGAATCAGTTTTACTTCCTACCGGTCTCACTCATAAATACGAAGTAGCCTCATGGTCATATCTAAGAAAATATATTTCAAATCTTTTCAATTCAATAGTGCCGGTACCCGAGTTCTCACTAATTCTAAATCATAACTTTTTCATGTACAAGAATCCAAGAGTATTCATACTCTTCAATAACATGTCTTAAACTTGATTATTCTCAACTTCAATTCATTTCACAACTTAATCAATGTCTCATTTTAACATTATTCATGATTTACTTTTCCACTTTTAATTCTTTCCAATCAATGATTTTACTCATGTATTCATCTAATTTAAAACTCGTTATCAATTTGAGTACATATAGAACTCTAGAAATTTCACATTCAACATAGTTGCATTATCTTAATAAGAGAACTAATTCTCACCTCAAACTCTTACTTCTATGGATGAAAATCATGTTAAAAAAAATAATTAATTTGAGAACAAATTAAATCTCATTCTATCTCAAATGTCTCTTTTACTTCTCAAATATACATTAAAATCTCAAAACTATTTTTAATAACTCCTTATTTACTTTATAAGAATACTAGAATTTTTCCCATTTTTATTTGCATTAAAATCTCATCAAAATACAAAAAAAAATCAAAATATATAATGGCCAGCAAAGGGACTCGATCTCGTGACCCAACAAGCAGTGACTATCGC
Source organism: Hemerocallis citrina (assembly GCA_017893485.1). NCBI lineage: Eukaryota > Viridiplantae > Streptophyta > Magnoliopsida > Asparagales > Asphodelaceae > Hemerocallis > Hemerocallis citrina. Next base: position 360,758,874 of record CM030359.1, read on the forward strand.
ACACACCGTAAGCCAAGAGTCCAAGTGGACTTTGGTGTCATAACTCTACTTCGAATTTCTTATATATAAGCTCTCGGGTTTGTTTAGTTAAAACAAAAGCTTAAAAAAATTGTTTTGGCTTGATAGGGCTCGAACCCAGGTCAACGGAGAGGCGACGCAACGGCAGTCCACAGGGCCGAGCGCGCCCAACGGTTTAAATACACTTCGATTGCTTTAGTTTCAGTTTTTGTTATATTTCATAAATCTCGATTCTTTAATGTGATTGAATCTTTTATTAGACTTAAATAAACTTATAAAAGCTGAGATTAATCTCTAACAGTAACTCATATGTTTCAAATCCATAGTTTAGACGATTGATCTTTCAACATTTCTTCTTATTGGTAAACATAAAGTTGCATCTATTCATTTTGATTAGTGGAACCTATTGTATCTTTTATAACCAAATAAATGAGTTCATTGGTATCCAAACAACTCAAAAAATTTTATTTGCTATGAAGAGAAGTATTCCCAACCTTTTTCATACAATCTATTATTTTCTTTTGGTAATGCATGGCAAAATAATCAACCCTTACTTTTTCTCATTACCCATTTACATGATTTACTACTAATTTTCATCATATACAATAGTATAAATTGTTCTACTTTTTACATCAAAATTTCCATTCAAAAATATATATTTACCAAACATAAAGTTTTATAAGTATTCTAACATGATTCATGGTATCAACTCTTACATCAAAATCTTCTATTATTTGCTTAATCACACCCATATTATTCTCATTCATAGCATGTTATACTAGCATGAAATTTACCTACATATCAACATTATCTTATAATACCAATTCATAATTGCTAGCATGACATCTCTACAATTAGAAAGTAAGAAATCACCCACCTTAGTGAAGCTTGAACAATTGAAAGAAGGATAACACCACTTCTAGCTCCAAGGACTCCTAGTTCTTCCTCTCCTAGCAATAGTCTCCAAGCACAAGGACACTACTCTCTTTCTTTTTCTTTCTCTTGTTTTGTTTTCTTTTGGTGTGTGGAATGAGAAGAAATGGGTTATATTTATAGGTCTAGATTAGGGTCTCATTTGCAAAATTTTCACCCTAATAATTTCTCATTTTAATTCTCACCTCTTCACTTTCTTAACTTCCCTAACTCCCAACTCTTCATCTCCCCACTCTCTAAAACACTAACTCTCGTCTCCTCACATCCCCTAACTCCCACCTCTCATCCTTCAAAACCGGCCACGCATAATGCACAACAGCAACAAGTGGGGCCTCCATGTGAAGCACTCAAACTGAAATAGAGAACAGCACTTTGCTGTTTTTAACATTCACGAGGGCTTTATCCCACCTTTAACCTCAAAAAAAAAAAAAAAAAAAAAAAAAAAAAAAAAAAAAAAAACATTCACGAGGGCCCCCATTCACAATATACCTTCATTTACCAAATTACGTTATATACTTCTAACCATAACAACCCACTACTTAGCTGTTTCTTCTCAACCGTGGGCCCCAACTCCCATTCAACATATTCCATTTACCCATTATGTATATACTATATACTGACCATCCTACTACACATATTTAAAAAAATGCTATCACATATATATTAGCTATATATATACCGTATATATTATTATACTATTATTTTTTTTTGAAAATTACAGGGTGTTACACACACACCGAAATTTATTTTGAAAATAAATATGCCCAAATATGTTTACCGAAAACACATGCGTTGCATGTAAAATATCAAAATGCGTAATGAAAACACGTTACAAATATTACCAGTAATGGTACAAAATACACGTGCGTAACGCACGAGGGCAAAATTGTCATTTCTAATTTTGCGGGGTGTTACACTTACCCTTTGTTCAGGACATGTATTTATCCTGTTGTATCCGTTCAACCTGTTGTTAATAATGAAAAGAAATCAAGCCGGGTGTTGCTGCTGATTTTGGTGTGGGAGCAAACAGATAAATTTGTGGATTCTTGGAGAAAATGATAAAGCAAACCTGTTGACCTGTTGACCTTCACCAACTTGTTCACCTGGTCTCTTGCCGCTGCTGCGAACCTGCAAAAAGTGCGAAACACCGGGATGGATCCTGACGACGCACCCTCCGACGCTCTTGTCAGTAATCTGAATGATTAAGAAAGAGCTTTTATTGGAAAAGTATTGATTACCTGGTAACAGTGGAGGGAGAGGGGTATTTATAGTCACCTTAGGGATCCATTTCAAGATAAGGACATATCTCTACTTCCCGGTGTGAATGGATAGAAGCGGTTAAGATCACTTCTTAGGAATAATTATGAATCTGAATTCGTCTTTATCCTTCTGAACTGGTTTGTAACGGGTTGGGACTCGTACCCAATAAGACAGATCCGTTTATGGGTTATTGGACTTTGAAGAAAGATCCAGTTCCCATTTCAGACCCGTTTGTAGATGAAATTACCGTTTTACCCCTGAGCTTTATGATTCGTGTCCATTTTGAACGGTCCCGATTTAATCCCATTTTTAGTCATATCACGAGCCCCCCACTCCTGGAGACTGAGTTCTACAGTCTTTGAGGAGTAGTTTGTTGTCCTAATGGCATACGAGATTTTATCAGAGTTCTTAAGGGAGTTCGGATCTTGCTCGAGGTATAACGGTGTTATTCTGAGCTTGTAAAATACCCAAAAATATCCTCAGAATTTTTTGGATTCTTTGTGATTTTTCCAGATTTTTCTGAATTTTTTTTTGAATTTTTTATTCATTTTCCGAATTAAATAATTAATTATCAAAAATATTAATTAATTATTCTAATTTAATAATTATTTTTTCAGAATTTTAAAAATAATTTTCCGAATTTAATAATTATTTTTAGAAATTTTTAATTAATTTTTCGAATTTTTTTAAATAATTAATTCAAATAAATTAATTAATTAATTAAATTAAATATTACCTGGACATGTGGTGCATTTCTGGACATTGATCATGATCAGATGGCGCGCATCACAAAGTGGGTCATTTTCTGGACATGTGGCACGTTTCTGAGCGTCGATCGTGTCGTGGCGCGAATTTTGAGATGATCGGACGGCTTGTGTAGCTCGGCAGCGTTTTTCTTCACATGTGGAAATCGGTGCCCCGGTAGCTCGGCACCCGTCCTCGGATCTGGCTGAAGTTGGAGGTGACGCCACGTGGCACATTTTTTTTTCTTTTTCTTTTCTTTCTGTTCTGTCGTTTTCGTCTCTGTTTCTTCTTCCCCGCTTTGTTTCTTTCTCCTCTGCTCTGTTTCTTATTTTCTTCTTCTTCGTGTTCAACTCTTCTTCAACCTTCGTTTTCGACTCAACTCGCTTCTCCTTCATCTCCTCCCTTCGGCGCCACCTCAACGAAGAGGGAAGCTCGACGTTGGTATTGGAGAGGAGCTCAGCGGAGCTTCGATGAGGAGGCTTAAGCTTTGATGATGGAGATGTGTGAGCTCGGGAGTGGGTTCGGAGCTCGGGATGGTGGAGACGTTGGGTGGGGAGTTGGTGGCGGAGCTCAGAGAGAGAGAGCTCGGCAGCGGAGCTCGGCTGCACAGGAGAGAAGCTCGTCGGCAGCTGACAGTGGAGATCGGCCTTGGAGGTCGACGAGGCATTCATGGAGGTTGGAGCTCGGCACGGCAATGGGTTCGGAGCTCTTCGAAGAAGAGCTCGACATGGTGGAGGAGGAGAGGAGCTTGATCATGGGTCGAGCTTGGAAGTGGTCGGAGCTTTGACGAACGAGCTCGGTGACTGAGCTTTGGCGATGGGAGACGAGCTCGACAGTGGAGGTGGCGAGGAACGGAGGTGAGGTGGTCTGGTTTTGTTCCCTTGGTTTTGGTAGGAAAGTTGGAAGAGAAGAAGAGGTAGGAGAATGGGTCAGTTCGGGTTTGGGGTCCAAACGTGTTTAGGCCCGACCCGTTAACCCCTTCACCTCTTTTTCTTTTTTCTTTTTTGCTTTTGGGCTGCTTGCTTGTTCGGCAAATCCGTGCACGAATTTTGAGGTGTATTTTTGGCCATTTTGTAGTTCGGTAGCTCGGTAGCTCTGATTTCCGATCCGAGCTATGTGGCTCCATCTAGACGGTTGATCACGATCATGGCGCGAATCACAAGGCAAGAGGCCCAGATCACGAGAAAACGTGATCTTGTCATTTTGTGGAGACGTGGCAAAATCTGAGTCATCCATCAGCTATGGCACGAATATCTGGATGATCTGACAGTCCAAGGAGCTCAGGGGTTTTTTTCCCCGATTCGGAGGTCGGTGCCCCGGTAGCTAGGCGTTGTAGCTCGGTAGCTCGGCATAGCTGTGTTGCGATCCACTTTTCCGGTGCTACGGAGGTCCGATCGGGGCGTGCGACCCCTCATTTCGAAGCTAACTCGGAGATCTACAATTTCTCTTCAGAAATGGGTTGAAGAATCACCCTTCTTCATTGTCAAAATAGTCCCGCAACATCTTTTGTCTTGATGAAGTTGAGGAGTGTTTAGATCTTCAGAAGCTTCGAAGAGGAGCTCCACTCCTAGGAGAGAAGGAGATGGGCTAGGAAAATCCTCGTAAGAGCCATGGGAAGATTAGTTCTGGGAGGTGAGTGCAAGGAACAACTCTAGGGGCGAGTTTTGAGCTCCGAACTCACTGAGAAGAGGTCCGCATTGGAGGCGAGCGGAGTTTGAGGGGAGAGCCATCTGGGAGACGAGTTTGAGGAGCAACTCTAGGAGAGAGTTGTGCTCCGAACTCGTTGAGAAGAGGTCTGCTTGGGAGGGGAGCAGAGCGAAGAGCTTGGCTCTAGGAGAAAGCCATTTGGGAGATGAGTTTGAGGAGCAACTCTAAAGGAAAGTTTTGAGCTCCGAACTCGCTTAGAAGAGGTCCACTTTGGAGGCGAGCGGAGCGAAGAGCTTGGCTCTAAGAGAGAGCCATTAGGGAAACGAGTTTAAGGAGAAACTCTAGGGGAGAGTTTTGAGCTCCGAGCTTGCTTAGAAGAGGCCTGCTCGAGAGGCGAGTGAGGTGAAGAACGTCACAAGGCTCTAGGAGAGAGCCATTCAGGAGACGAGTTTGAGGAGCAACTCTAGGAGAGAGTTGTGAGCTTCGAACTCGTTGAGAAGAGGTCCGCTCTGGGAGTGAGCGGAGCAAAGAGCTTGGCTCTAGTTGAGAGCAATTTGGGAGACAAGTTTGAGGAGAAACTCTAGGAGAGAGTTGTGCTCCGAACTCGTGGAGAAGAGGTCCGCTCGAGGAGGCGAGCGGAGCGAAGAGCTTGGCTCCAGGAGAGAGCCATTTGGAAGACAAGTTTGAGGAGCAACTCTAGGAGAGAGTTTTAGCTCTGAACTTGTTGAGAAGAGGTCTGCTTTGGAGGCGAGCGGAGCAAAGATCTTGGCTCTAGGAGAGAGCCATTTGGGAGACAAGTTTGAGGAGCATCTCTAGGGATGAGTTGTGCTCCGAACTCGTCATTTAAGAGAGATTCAACGGTTGTGGGAGCATTTCTGAATGGCGAACCACTTCTTACCCGCTTATGAGCGAGTAATTTGAAGCAAAATCGAGCCAAGTATTGGACTCCGAACTCGTCGTTTAAGAGAGATTCAACGGTTGTAGGAGCAGTTCCGAATGGCGAACCACTTCTTACCCGCTTATGAGCGAGTAATTTGAAGCGGAATCGAGCTAAGTGTTGGACTCCGAACTCGTTATTAGAGGGGGGTTAACGAGTTGTAGGAGCAACTCTGAATGGTGAGCTGCCCCACCCTTGCTTGTTTGCAAGCGGCTAAAGCAACGTCGAACCAAGTGTTGGACTCCAAACTCATTTTTTGAGCTTAGTAAGTCACGGGAGTAGCCATGTAGGAGAAGCTGGACACTGAACTCACCATTTAGCGAGTCGTGACTCGGAGAGATAGAAATGAAGCAAGAGCAATAATTTTCAATGAAAAAAATGTAAAGTTTTATTGAAATAAACTAAGTGGCCGCTTCAATAGGGTGAGCCGTTATTACATGCTATTGGCCGGGTTACAAGCATCGGCCTTATTGAAAATCAAGATCCTACTTCTACGATAAGGTGAAGACCTCTTGGGAGGAGCTGGGTTCTCCCTCCATTGGACCTCCTTTGATGAGGTGGAAGACGGCCCCAGGCTCTGAGTCTTGAAGCTCGGCGGGCCTCTCTGTTCGTTTGTAGGCTCCTCAGGGGGGAAGCTCGGCCCCTTCTTTTTAGGCAAACTTGGTCAGGTGTCCCCGCTGTATGAGTTCTTCGATCTCATCCTTGAGAGCCCGATAATCATCCGTATCGTGGCCGTGGTCCCTGTGAAAGCGGCACCACTTATCCTTGTTCCTCTTCTTGCCAGGGGTATTCTTTCTAGGGGGAGCGCAGAGTAGTCATTCCTTGTCCACCTCCATAAGAACTTCTGATATATTAGTAATGAGGGGGGTGAACTTCTCAAAACAAGGAGTCGGGCGGCGTTGGCCATTGCCGTCCTTCTGGAATTTTTGGAACCCCTCTTCGTTCGTATTCTTCCGTTTGTTCCCGAAAGATAATTCTTCAAGAGTAGGGGGTTGAGAGCCTCTTCCACCCGTATGTACTTCTCCACCCTAAGTAGAGTTCTGAGAAGTCCCGAGGAGGCTTCTTGGCAAGGGACGTCTTGAGGCGAGCGTTAGTGACGTTGCGCTCGAATGCAGCAGAGGCTACTGATTGGTTGAGGGAGGGAATGGACCGGGCTTCGACGGTGAAGCGTCGAACGTAATCCCTTAGGTGTTCACCCTTTTCTTGGTTGAGGGTCACCAGAGATTCGCTTGTTTTCTCAGCCCGGTGGCTACTCATGAAATGAGTAAGGAAGAGCCCTTCGAACTGACCGAATGAGAAGATGGAGACTGGGGCGAGTCGAGAGTACCATTCTCTCGCAGGCCCCTTCAACGTGGCAGGGAATATCTTGCAGAGGAGGGCGTCTGAAGCATGGTGGATCATCATGAGAGTTTTGAAACTCTCTATGTGATTTGCAGGGTCCGACTCCCCGGTATATGACTCGAAGTGAGGCGGCTTGAAATTTTTTGGGATAGGGGCCTCCATGATGGTGCGGGAGAATGGAGGCTTGCTCGGGCGGAGGTTTATCGCCCGTTGCTCTTCTTCCCTATCAATTCGGCCGAGGAACCTCTCAATCTCGTGGAAACGGCAGTAAACTGAGTCTTCTCTTTGATCATATCTTGTCGAGCCCCGGGACTCATCTTCGTACGAGGGTGGACTGAGGCGGCGGCGATGGTAACTTGGAGATGGACAAGGATTAGGAGTGTGAAAGCGGTGGCTCCTAGCTGGCTCATGAGTAGGTGGCCTCTAGTCGTTATTTGGGGCGATATTGAGGGCCCGTAAGACTGCTGCTTGGAAGTCTTGAAGCTCCGCCCTTGTGACTGGTGCCTCTCCAGCTTGGCGGTCCCTATGTGTGGCTCGGCTTACTGGAGAATGAGTTCTCCGCCGATGATGCTGAAGGAACTCTCTTTGCCTCCTCGGGGGAGGGGATCTTCTAGTCCTCGGTCGGCGGGGGGTCCGGACTCTTAAGGCCCCTGGGTGCTCAGGTTGATGGACTCCCCCAAGGGCTCGCCATCCTTTTAGGCGAGTTCGGAGGTCGACCCACTTTTGGCGGTCGGCAATCACTTGACGAAGATCCCGCTTGGGAGGGCTTTAAGAAGCCATAAATTCAACTGAAGGATTGGGACCTGCGACATGGTCATGAGGAGGGTGTTGCTTCGGATGACTCTGACGGGAGCCCCCTGAGACCCTGGAGGGGCCTGTTGAGGAGGAACACCTTGAGCTGGAGGAGGGGGAGGAGGAAGAGAAGTGGTTTTTCGACTGGAGACCGCTACCTTCCCCTTATGTTTTGGATGCATGGCTTGAAACTAGTCTCGCTGATGAAGTTAGGTCGGGTTGCTTTTTCGTTCCCACAGACGGCGCCAATCTGTTGCTGCTGATTTTGGTGTGGGAGCAAACAGATGAATTTGAAGATTCTTAGAGAAAACGATAAAGCAAACATGTTGACCTGTTGACCTTCACCAACTTGTTGACCTGGTCTTATGCTGCTGCTGTGAACCTGCAAAAAGTACGAAACACCGGGATGGATCCCGGCGACGCACCCTCCGACGCTCTTGTCAGTAATCTGAATGATTAAGAAAGAGCTTTTATTGGAAAAGTATTGATTACCTGGTAACAGTGGGGGGAGAGGGGTATTTATAGTCGCCTTAGGGATCCGTTTCAAGATAAAGACATATCTCTACTTCACGGTGTGAATGGATAGAAGCGGTTAAGATCACTTCTTAGAGATAATTATGAATCTGAATTCGTCTTTATCCTTCTGAACTGGTTTGTAACGGGTTAGGACCCGTACCCAGTAAGACAGATCCGTTCATGGGTTATTGGGCTTTGAACAAAGACCCAGTTCCCATTCCAGACCCGTTTGTGGATGAAATTACCGTTTTACCCCTAAGCTTTAAGATTCGTGTCCAATTTGAACGGTCCCGATTTATTCCCATTTTTAGCCATATCACCGGGGTTTTTAAGGAAAAAGATCGAGTAGTGGACAATATAGAAATGCATATTCGGAGGAAACTCATTTTCTCCACTATTTATTATGGTACCTACTGTTTATCTCTGGATGCATGATGGCATGATCCATGACATCATTTTTTGTTATACTGTAACTGTTATTGTTTGTCCGAATATATTGCCCTATACAAGTTCCACTACGAAGTCTTAAAACAAAACTATTGATGAGAGGGTGACAGGGGGATGGGTTGAAGATGGATGAATGGATAGCAGGGTTAGAAGATCATAGGCGGCTAGGGTTATGCAGATGGGGTGAACAGGGGGATGGAGATAGTAGCAACCATGTGGTATAATTTGGGACGCATGAAGTGCTACCTAGTTAGTAATGAATATCAGAGAATAATTGTTTACACTGTCACATCTTGTTACTGTTGATTTAATGTTACTGTTGATTCACTGTTACTGTTGACCCTTACTGTTATTGTTATACTTTTACTGTTATTCTGCTGTTTACTACCATCTGTAGACTGTTATATTTACTGCTTCTCCATGTTAGTAGTTTTCCCCCCATTTCCTTACTTGTATTGCTTGCGGCCCGGACTTGCACCTAACGGGCGTTATGTTTTCCTGTTTTCCTATTTTTCCTTGTATTTTCCATATGAGCAGGTTTTGCTGATCAATTGCCTACTGGAGTTGGTGAGCAAAAGTTTAGAGCTGCACAATTAGAATCATTTGCTTAAAATATTTTGATGAACTATTTTATATTCATGAACGGTATTGAGACTTGTAGTCCCAGGATTATTATTTTGTTTCAGATCTTGTATTTGTTGGGATACTTATTATTGTTGCAATAAATGTTGTTGAGTTATGATTGTTTATGCATGATTGGTTGGAGTATACTGTTATATTTACTAGTATAATGTACGATCATAAGAAAAGATACAGTAAAATTATTTAACAGTCTATATCAAAAATTTATTCTGAAAATAAAGAAGAACAATTTACAATTAAGCTACAATAGTCTAGTTATGATCAAATCATTCACCATCAGTGTCAAAATCCAACAAATGTTGCCCATATACAGAATCAAGCCAAAGTGGAGAAATGCTTAGTAAAATCAATGTAAACATCAAATTCGACTAATGTTCATCTTTGGTTATTTTCGCATTAAAACATCTAGAAAATAAACAAAGAAAAAGAACAGTTTGCGAATAGGAAAATTTATAAATAACTATATGAAAAAAAGTTATACCTACCGAAGAAAGGATTGCTTTGATATCTCAGTTGATGTTGCATACTGTAGATTGCTTTAGTCAAATTTGTAAATAACGAAGGCTACTGAATCTATATCGATGTGAGCACGGGCAAATATATCTTCAAATTCAATTTTTTCTTCAAAGCTATTTCCTTCATCTTGATGGTCTCCAGTTCATCTAGCCTCTCAACTTCAACTTCGGCCTATAGTAGAAAATGAAGAGTAGTTAAACATACATATATATGCCAATCTTAGTATGTAGAATAATACACTTATTTTTCTTTAATTTGCTTGTCGTTAAAAGCCTCATTTATTTTCTCGATGTGTAATTGTTGTTAATGTTACTTGCACTGTTGCTTAAACTGATGTTATAAATGGAGATGAAAATACATGTGCAATTTATGTTTCCCATATAACAGTCTATATCAAAAATTTATTCCGAAAATAAAGGAGAACAATTTACAATTAAGCTATAATAGTCTAGTTATGATCAAATCATTCACCATCAATGTCAAAATCCAACAAATGTTGCCCATATACAGAATCAAGCCAAAGTGGAGAAATGCTTAGTAAAATCAATGTCAACATCAAATTCGACTAATGCTCATCTTTGGTTATTTTCGCATTAAAACATCTAGAGAATAAACAAAGTAAAAGAACAGTTTGCGAATAGCAAAATTTATAAATAACTATATGAAAAAAAGTTATACCTACCAAAGAAAGGATTGCTTTGATATCTCAGTTGATGTTGCATACTGTAGATTGCTTTAGTCGAATTTGTAAATAACGAAGGCTACTGAATCTATATCGATGTGAGCACGGGAAAATATATCTTCAAATTCAATTTGTTTCTTCAAAGCTATTTCCTTCATCTTGATGGTCTTCAGTTCATCTAGCCTCTCAACTTCAACTTCGGCCTATAGTAGAAAATGAAGAGTAGTTAAACATATATATATATGCCAATTTTTTTTTCTTTTTGATAAAGTGGATAGAGTCAACCGACTCCAGCCAAGCACATATATTAATGAAAAGTAAAGTACAAACTTCAGCCCAATTTTACATGGTGTAAAATTAGAAAAAAGAGAAAAAACAAACACCACAACATATATACAATTCAATGAACAGAATTGCACAAAACAATCTAAACACGCGCCAAAATAAATAGCCAACCCCAAGCAAGCAACCAGCAAGCAGAAGCCGATGACCCAAGCACAATAGATCGACCCCCCACCCACCAACGTTGGGAGTCCCGCGGCGGCTTGAACGGGGACCCACGTGATGGACCAAACCAGTCACCGCAGTAGCTCAAAAGAGAAGCCGCTGCGGACCTATGGGGAACAGATTGCAAGGGCGCAAAGAAGCAATACCTTAAGAATAAGTAGACAGCAAACTGAAAGACCCACACCAACGGACTCACTCCCCATGAGCCAATCTTAGTATGTAGAATAATACACTTATTTTTCTTTAATTTGCTTGCAATTAAAAGCCTCATTTATTTTCTCGATGTGTAATTGTTGTTAATGTTACTTGCACTGTTTCTTAAATTGATGTTATAAATGGAGATGAAAATACATGTGCAATTTATGTTTCAGAGGGCATTCATTGTGCATGCCTACACTACCGTACGCAGTGCAGTGATGGTAAATGAGTTTGTTTGAGTGATCATGTTTTCCTCCTTCCTAATTATTATTTTTTATTCCAAAAGCTGGAATGCAGATGTTGGTAGTTGATCAAAGTTAATATGTATTTGTGGATGTATTAACTCTTCGCAGAAACCATTTATATTCGACATGATTATAACTTCAAAACTGAGGAGTGTATACATGAGAATGGTCTTACAGTAATGTAGACGACCAGTCGGTGACACTGTTTGCTGCTGCTACATTCCCTTGGTTGAGGAACTCCTGCATGTATATCAGCAGATTGGTCCTCATCCCATAGTATGCCAATCTTTCACAACATTCATTTGCTAAAAGATAGACATGAGTTTAGATATCTTTCCAAATACATCCAGTTATCATATATTAATTTCTGTCCATATCAGTAGCATTTATTTCTTGATGATTATGATTAATTTCAGTATTGTTTGTACCCTAAATATAAAGCATTGTTTATTTAATCTGAGAGTTGTCTCACGTTAGATATATGAGTTGGATAAACATATTCCTACAACTTTATTTCAGTGCAGTACTTCAGAATTATAAGATTTACCAAGAATGTAGGGGCAAACCTTCCATCTTCCAGTATTCCTCTTGTCTGCAGGTTATCCATGGATATCGACCGTTCCATCTTGTGTATACTTATCTGCATGGCGGCAACTAAAACAAAATTAGAGGGTATCATAAACATTTAGGAAGATTGAAGTTAGCCTAAGCCAACAATGGCCTAAACATAATTTGCAAGTTAAATCATAAAAGCAAAGAATAAAAAATTATCATAATTAACAAAGAAGCAAACCACTCACATCAGTGTGAAATCAAATCCAAAGCTTCTCCAATCAAATTTTCAACCAAAATTCGCTGCTAATCATTTAATTTCCCCAAATCTGAACACCAATGAACTAAAAATAAAGGAAATTGTCAATTCGGTAGATGGCTAGATGAATGCAGAAGAAAAGAAGAAAATAGAAAAGGACTACCCTTAGCTGGACGGCGAAATTGCGGCGCAACGCTGGAGATTCGACGACCACGGTTGGCGGCATTCGGGATTCGACGAATCGACAAATCTGCGGGCAGTGCAACTGGAGAGAGGAGTTGAATAGGTAGAACGGCTGGCCCGACGGAGAAGCGGCGGTGGCGGCGGCGTTCGGGATTCGACGAATCGACGGTGCAGCTGGAGAGAGGATTCGAACAGAGAGAATGTGAGTTGGGGTTTTGGATTTAGGGTTTCTTTTCCAACAGAGAAGATGAAGCGGCTGTTTTTTTGGTAGGGATTGCACGTCCATCACACGAGTATGTTTAGGGGATTTAGTTTGGCCGTATATTGCACGGGTTTGCTCAGTTACAAAATTAAGGTTTGTTTGTTTACAACCCCAACTCTCCCATTAGAATAGTAGAGTTTGTTATGATGAGTCAAGCAGATCCGTACAGCTTATGGATGGTGAAAACAATTTGCTGGGCTTAGTCATGTACCGTATTTCGTTTTCTTTTAGGAAGCAGGACGTGACAGTCACCCTAGCTTTTCCACAAAAATTGCATAAAAGCTCAAGGCTTTCTGGCTCGACGCTCGGCGTGCACAGTAAGCGTCACCCTAGCTTTTCCACAAAATTGCCTCACAGCTCAATGCTATCTGACTCGATGCTCAGCATGCACCGCGAGCGTCACCCTAGCTTTTCCACAAATTTGCCTCAAAACTCAAGGCTTTCTAGCACGACGCTCGGTGTGCACCGTGAGCGTCACCCTAACTTTTCCACAAAATTGCCTCAAAGCTCAAGGCTTTCTGGCTCGATGCTCAGCATGCACCACGAGCGTCACACTAGCTTTTCCACAAAATTACCTCAAAGCTCAGGGCTTTCTGGTTCGACTCTCAGCATGCACCGCGAGCGTCACCCTAGCTTTTTCATAAAATTGCCTCAAAGCTCAAGGCTTTCTGGCTCGACGCTCGGCATGCATCGCGAGCGTCACCCTAGATTTTCCACAAAAATTGCCTCAAAGCTCAAGGTTTTCTGGCTCGACGCTCGGCATGCACCGCGAGCGTCACCTTAGCTTTTCCACAAAAAATGCCTCAAATGTCAAGGCTTTCTTGCTCGACGTTCAGCATGACCGCGAGCATCACCCTAGCTTTTCTTCAAAATTGCCTCAAAGTGCAAGGCTTTTTGGCTCAACGCTCGGCATGCACCGCGAACGTCACCTTAGCTTTTCCACAAAAATTGCCTCAAAGCTTAAGGTTTTCTAGCTCGATGATCGGCATGCACCGCGAGTGTCACCCTAGCTTTTCCACAAAAATTGCCTCAAAGCTCAAGGATTTCTGGCTCGATTCTCGGCATGCACCACGAGCAACACCCTAGATTTTGTACAAAAATTGCCTTACTCGAGGCGCTCGGTGCCGACCCTCAGAGCTCGGAGCTCAGCATGGACTTCGAGCACCAACGTAGTTTCTCTCATGAATTGACTCACTCGAGGCACTCGGTGTCGACCCTCAGAGCCCAGTGCTCGGCATGGACTTTGAGCACCAAGGTAGCTTCTCTCATGAATTGCCTCACTCGAGGCACTCAGTGCCGACCCTCAAAGCTCGAAGCTCGACATGGACTTCGAGCACCAACGTAGCTTCTCTCATGAATTGCCTCACTCGAGGCGCTCGGTGCCGACCCTCAGAGCTCAGAGCTCAGAGCTCGGCATGGACTTCGAGTACCAGCATAGCTTCTCCCATGAATTGTAGTGCCCCGAATTTCCAATAATTAAAAATTAGAAATACTTGGCACAAATTCCAGAATCAACTTCAATTGTAATCTCAAACACAGAAACCAAATACAGGAAAATTTAAAACTTTTTATTACATCAATTCTTTACATAGCACAGTGGAAAATAAACACCTTGAATTACATTTCCTTTCTTCTACAACACATTCTTTTACAATTTGCATAAGCTATATTATCATTCAACCACATGCATCCAATCCCAAGCTAACGGTACCTACCTGTAAAACATGAGGCTAGAGATAACCCTAACCCCCAAAACTACAGAGGTCAGCCATAATGGTGTGAGTGACATTAAAAGAAAATACTATTTAAATGAAACATGAAGAATAAATTTGAAATCAACACATTCTCGCAATGGTAACAACGAAATATGAAATAAAGATAAATAAAACATAAAACATCAAGTGAAGTTAAGCTAAGTGTCAAGTGTAGGAAAACAGAAAAACATTATTCATAATACAAGTCAAGAAACACAAATGTAGTAAGATGACTCTCTAATGCATACTTGTCGGAATCTATGCATCCCATACTACATAGGTCCGGTACAAGTCCTTATCGTTCTCCACTTTATAGGATTCAATCCCTCATTATGCAACTAATCCTACTATGGTTATAGAAACAATATCTAGATTACTCCGCGAATAGGCCTAACAACTCTCGACGCGCAAGCATCATGTAAGCATAGCTCAAAAACTGGAGAATCACCTCCCTACTGTGTACCCCACGAATAGGCATGCCGACCCTCGACGTGCAGATGCACAGTACATCCTGTGAATAGGCTCGTCGACCCTCGACACGCGAATGCACCGTATGTTCCGTGAATAGGCCTGCCGACCCTCGACACGCGAACATACCAACTGTCCTCTCTGGACACTAACACACAGTCCTGAAACGCATCTATTGGACTAACCCCTAGAGCATATACTTATGTTTCCCAAGTTCTAGCACATCTCTACTAGTGCTTGTCCTTAGGTTGGTTATTATTAATAGAACACAATTTTCCCCTCTCTAGAGTTAGTGTATCCTGCCGGACTTAATTCCACCAAACAACCCCAAGGCTCCAACTGGCCAAAATCCATAAAATCTCATATGTCAGTTTACAGGAATCCCACTCAACCTTTAGAGACTCACAAATCGAATATCAACACAAAACCTTTAATTCAAACTCTTAATTCCATCACCAAAACGTTTATATCAAGAAAACTTCTTAAAATCAACCAATCCAATTTATCTGTATACATCACAAATTTCCTGAAACAAAATCTGAGATTTGACCTCTTAAACAACTGAGTTTCACATTTGGAAGTCATGGAAAAATCACAATACATCAATCCTTCGAAAACCGTATATAATCCGCTTTCTAAAGTTATAGAAATACCAGCTGAATTCCATTATTGATCAAAATACAGCTCTCTGTAAAATACAGTAATCTATAGTAAAAACTTCATTTAAAACAGTAGATTAATAATCCATAAGTTCGAAGAAATAATCGTTCAAGAAAAACAGCAAGAACTCAACAAAATAGCCAAAAACAATGATGTCGGTCGACCTGCAAAAGTCACAGTCGACCGACATGCCAAAATCCAAAATCCCAAACAATGACATTCGACCTTCATTTTATTTCAAAATCAGGACAGTCGACCGACATGTCAAAAACAGCCACTTTAAAATTCGTGCACTTTCAATCTAATACATGGTTTAAATTCTTTTAAAGCATGAACTTGTAAAATAAAAATCCTGAGATGATCAAATACAACTTGTCTAATATACTGGAGTTTATAAATCAAATCAAACTCTCATCAAATTCATAAAAGAGCAATTTTTCACTAAAACTCTTCAAATCAGGAATATGTAGATGTATGTGTATATATGTATCTATATGTATTCTTAAAATCATCAAAATTCATTGTATAAGAGTAGTATGGTGTTAAATTCAATCTCAGTATCAATATAAATCAAGATCCAATCGAAAACTTCACAAAACACAAAAATCCAAGTTCAGCTATGCACCATCAGACCCGAAGTCAATTATTCAACTTCAACCTTCAAAGCTTGATCTTTTGATTTCAAAAACCCCTTTGCAACTTTATTAAACCCACTTAAAACTATTTACATTAGTTTGCCCATGATTATAAGCATCCTCCACAATCGTTTGTCAAGTTTTACTCATTAAAACTCTTAAACAAATCATATATATAAACTCAACAGTAAAGTACTCATCTTTATCCATCTATATCCCTTATACGTCATACAAACTCAATATACCCAATCAAATCAGTAATAATATGAAAGAAAACAATATACCCATGATTCCTATTAAGTTCCTAATAATCTCAAGTCATCTATATAGAATCTAATCATCAATTCATAGTATTCATGAAAAGTTGAATCTTTATTCATCCATCCAGTGGCGGAGCCAGACGAATCAAAATGGGAGTCCCAAATTTTTTTTAACTGGGGGGGCCAAATAAAAATTTTGGTCTATATTAGGGGGTTTACAAAATTTTTGGGATCCCAAATGTCCCCCCTCCACTCTTCCTCCCTCCGCCACTGCATCCATCCATCAATAATTCATTATACCATCATCTATCATGCATTCTAATAGACAAATCATCACATACAACATGCATAGAACAACAAAAAATTAAAACATATGTCACTCGCCTCAATGAAGAAATCAACCGAATTAATAAAGAATAAGAAAAGTCCTTCCTTTCGCAAAAATCCAAGATCTTTGCTTTGAAACTCCTAGAAAACCAATAGTAAAATGATATTTTATTTTTGCAGAGGAGGGGGGCGGCTGTAATGGCCATAATATAGGCCGAAGTCTGGGTTCATTAGGGTTTTGAGAAGATTTTACAAAATATTCCTTTAGAATATATCTTTACATATATAGATCTTTATACTAGGAAATTATATTAAAAAATTTAATTGGGATTAAAAATCAAAAGTAACTCTCCAGATCTGGCCGGCATCCATATCTAATCAGCTAAATAAATTTTGTAATTTTTTGCCTCCAAGTGGCAATTTTGGAAAAAAGACCCTTCTTTAACAAATTAGCAAAATAAACCAAATCTATTAAAATAAAATTTAAAGTCTTTACCGCTGATTTGGATAGCCATCATGCTCAGCCCAGAAAATTGAAAATTTGGATTTTTTACTCCAAGTGGTAATTTTGCACAAAAGCCCATCTTTTTGTAATATTTGCAATTATGTCATAAAATATTCGTAGAAACCCAGAAAATTCAGAATTATTATCTACTAATAAATATTAGATTTTCCAAATAAAATTTCTGACTTATAGTTCCCAAGAAAATATTTGCACAAGATCCCACTTAAATTTCATATTTTGCAAAAATGCCATATTTGTTTAAATCTTTACCAAATCAACTCTAAATAAATTTTATCTTCAATGATGACCATGGACAGCCCAAAAGCAGTAAAAAAAATGAACTTTCATTATTTGTTTGAGATCAAATCGGTTTTTTTTTACATAAAAGCCTCTCTCTTTCGAAGTATTTATAAAAATAGTTTCTTTATTCAGAAAAATCACAAAACTTAGGATAATAGGAGAATTTATTTAGAAATTTAAAAGTGGATATTTGCACCCTAAAAAATATTTGCACGTGTTTTGCACGTGTAAAATTAACAAATTCATAAAATAGTCAAATTAATTTAAATAAATATAAAAAATTAAAATATCATAAATAAATGAGGAAAATCAATCATTAACCATAAAATTGTAAGAATTCAAAATTTCATAACTTTGCACGTGTGTTGCACGTGCAAAATTGCAATTTCTAGAAAATAGTCAAAATAGTTAACTTTACCGACTTAATATTATTTAATAATGAAAAATAAATCACTTTATTTTTTGGGGTGTTACATGAATTGCCTCACTCGAGGCGCTCGGTGCCGACCCTCAGAGCTGGGAGCTCGGCATGGACTTCGAGCACTAATGTAGCTTCTCTCATGAATTGCCTCACTCGAGGCGCTCGGTGCCGATCCTCAGAGCTCTGTGCTCGGCATGGAATTCAAGCACCAACGTAGCTTATCTCATGAATTGCCTCACTCGAGACGCTCGGTGCCCACCTTCAGAGCTCGGAGCTCGGCATGGACTTCGAGCATCAGTGTAGCTTCTCTCATGAATTGCCTCACTCGAGTAGCTCGGTGCCGACCCTCAGAGCTCGGAGCTCGGCATGGACTTCAAGCACCAACGTAGCTTCTCTTATGAATTGCCTCACTCGGGGCGCTTGGTGCCGACCCTCAGAGCTCGGAGCTTGGCATGGACTTCGAGCACCAACGTAGCTTCTCTCATGAATTGCCTCACGCGAGGCGCTCGGTGCCAACCCTCACAGCTCCGAGCTCGGGATGGACTTCGAGTACCAATGTAGCTTCTCTCATGAATTGCCTCGCTCGAGGCGCTCAGTGTCGACCTTCCAAGCTGACCTTCCAGGTTCAATGCTCGGTACTGACCCCTCGAGCTCGACCCCCGGCACAGACTATATAGTGACCAACTCAGATTCCAACTCCAATCACTCCTCAGGGACTCAACAACTATTCTTCACCAAGTATGCCACTCCGCTCTTCCCACAGAGACAAACTACTCCTCCACGGCTGGTTTACACAGCCCTCAAGCAGTAGGGGCTTATGATGTGGTATAGATGATGTGGCCCAATCAGGGCCATCAGATCTCCTCAGATTTTGCTCTTTCCAGATCATCAAGTAAAAAAAGTCCAACGGACTTCTGCCATTTCAGGCCCACTGGCAAACAGGCCTGACCCGGCCCGTTATGGTCCCAGGCCTGTTTACCCCTGCCTATAAATAATAGACCCCCTTCACACTACAAAGGTAATGAAAATTTCCCCATCTGAACCCTAGTTACTGTTGTTATTCCCGTGACTGACTAGATATTCGGAGGGCCTGTCGCCAAGATCTCTCCCGGTGTTTCTAAGTATTGTACAGGTATCAAGATCCGAGTCGAGCACCCATCCTCTAACTCTCCTGCTACTCACGAGCCAAACGTACAGCCCGAGGACCAGATCAATGCCAGTGTCGTCCCTTCCACTTCACAAATTACATGAACTCACACTTGTTGCCCCCACACCTAAAAATAAACAGCTTCAAGTATGACACAAACTTCAACTCCAACAAATTACCTTACAATTCGTTACTTTCCGAAGCCAGATTTCCTCAATCAGAAATAAGCTAAAAATGTCACGAGTTTCATTTCTGAGCAACAAAAATAGTTAAAGAGATAACATACTCTTTTACTAAGCAAATGCATGAATATTGAAACTTCCCAATTTCTCAATACCATAATCAGCATCGATTATTCATATTGAAATTACTTGAACAATTCGAGATACACAAATCAACTCTAATAAGGATCAGCCACATCCATAACTACAAAATACTATAGAAATAACAATTACAAAAACCTCAGTCATTATTTATATAACAGAACTTGAAACACGAGTACTGAAGTCACAAATTGACTCGTGAGCGGATGCGGATGAGGGTGGCAGCAGTGGGAGGAAGCGGCAGCGTGTAGGGCAGTGGGAAGATGCGGCACCGCATGGGGCAGCGGGAGGATGCGGCGACACCGGGGTCAGAATATTAGGATTGGGAAGAGGGAGAGATTAGGATTGGGAAGATGTGGGTGGACGGATAGGAAGATGAAAAGACTTTTAGTTGTTAATTAGGTTTATTTATAATTAATTAATAAATAATATATTTTAAGTGGGTTGTTGATGTGGCATTGTTGACTAGGCTGCCACATCAGGTAGTGAAGAATTTGGTGGTGAAGGAGGTAGTGGCTATAGCATTACTCTAAAAATTTTGCAGGAAATTCAGGAGGATTATCCTCACCAAAGGTTGTTGAGTTTTACGTTTTGCATACTTATTCAGTGTGAAGAGAATGTGGTGATACAAGTAGAGGGTTCAAAGCGAAGGATCAAAGAGAATGAGAAACAGTCAGCAGCAGTAGTAGCCAACAGAGAAAGGGAAAGTTGATCGTGCGGTCGACTGTCACCTTCTCTGGTCGATGGTCTAGGAGTTGTGGTCGACCGCACATCAACCGTCCGCGGCACTGATGGATTTTTTGGGTGCGGGTTTGTTGATTCGATTGAAGCCTACTTCGTCTTCAGATTAGAACGTACGGCTCTAATTGTATGTTTATCTCTTCAGTATACCTCGGATGACTATTGTATCAAGATATCTAAACTAGGATTTATCTAGATCTATAAATACAATGTAAACGGTTCCTAGAACGACTTGATTCTATTGAGTGCCGAATAGAAGAAGAGAGTACTTCATATGAGAGGGTGAGAAAGTTTCTCCATTGTAAGCAACAACTAAGTTCCAATTAGGGTTGAGAGAGGGTCATAATGAGAATTGTAATATTCTTGTATCTTCTCTAGTTGAAATAACATCTTGGTTCTTCCTCCCCCGGATTAAGGTGAAAGCCAAAACTGGGATAATTCTTGTGTGCTTTGTGTGATTGATGTGATCTAATTTTGCTTGGTGGTTTGTGTTGATTGTGTCGAAGACTCAACAAAATTCTCAGTTTTTCTAACAAAGGTATATATGAATGCATCTCTCTAACTCTAATCTCTAATATTATAATGGAAAAATGCCTTAAGTGTCATTTGTCAATCTATCAACGCGTGCAACACACGAACATAACTATTATAAAGGAGTTCTTAAGTTCAAATCGAGACTGCTTCTGAATTTTTATTTTTAAAAAAACTATATTTATTAAGACGTGCATCACAATTGTAAATCTCTAATATATTATATATAATAATAATCTCTAATCTCTAATCTCTAATATTATAATGGGAAAAGGCCTTAGTGTCATTTGTCAATCTACCAATACGTGCATTGCACGTGCATAACTAATATGAAGGAAGTCTCAGGTTCGAGTCCTCACTATGTCAGATTTTTGACTTAATTTTTGTTTTTTATATCAAACATGCATCACATGTGTAAATTACTATCCATCTATCTATCTATAATGTACGTGTGATGCACGTCTACAAAAAGTATTGTGATCAAATTAAATGAATATATATTGAATAAGAAAAAATTAGTTTATATTTGAATGTTTTGATTTGGGCTACACGTGCGGTGCACGTTTATATTTGTTAGATATAGTTTGAACGTATATTGCACGTGTTTGTTTAGTTACAAAGTTAGGGTTTGTTTGGTTACAAACCCCAACTCTCCCATTAAAATAGTAGAGATATTTACTTACTATTTAATGAAAGAGTTTGTCACAAATAAACAATTTTTAATATATTTTTTTTGTCACAAAAGAACACCACTTTTGTCACCAAACAGACATGTGCGTTGCATGTGCAACTCCAAATCTATTTTTCAACACATGCATCGCACGTACACATCAATATTTTTCCTTCTTAATTTTTAAAAATTACGTGTATCCCTCGTTCAGCTCCTTTTTTTTAATTTAAAGCATTCATCGCACGTGCTAATTATCAGTGGCGGAGCCAGACAAATCAAAATGGGGGTCCCAATTTTTTTTTCTTCTCCCGGCATCGACATCATTTTTGCCGAATATCTCTTGCTTTACTTTTGTTTTGAAGAATTTAAGTAATTGGATCAAAATAAAATTATAATCAAAGTAAATATTCGAATTTATATTTTTAGTATCATGTATTTTTTTGCATTTGTACAGTTGTACTCTAAATTTGGTAAGAGTAATACTAATCAATAATCATACTACACTATTTATACTGTCATAATACTAGAGGCTAAGAGATACGACTCAAATAAATAAATATACTTGTAACTTGTGTACATACTAGTTTCTTATTCAAAAATTTATCCAATGATTACACAGATCAAATAATAAGTATCACTGTTAATTTTTGACCCAAAGCTCCTACCACTATTTTGAGACTTTAATAAGAGGTGGATTGGACTTGGAGGTCCCAAATTATTTTTAACTAGGGGGCCAAATAAAAATTTTGGTCTATATTAAGGGGTTTGACATAATTTTTGGGGTCCCAAATGTCCCCCCTACTCTCTTCCTCCCTCCCGCTAATTATTGTTGACTTACATGTATCACACGTTTAACTCCAACTATTTATCAAAACGTGCATCGCACATGAAAAATATTAGTACTACTACATTTAAATTTTTTACTTTAAAAAATATTTTTTTTTAATATGTGTTGCACGTGTAAATTACTAGTACTAATTGAGGGTAAATTCTAGGAAAACATCTCAAACGTTCACTCTTTTGTACAGTACTTTGTATACCTTATAATTTTGTTGTTGTTGTGTTTGATAACTCTTGAGTTTCTTTGTAATACATTTGGATCTCATTGTTGTTAAAATTATACTCCCACTTCTTTAAATTGAGTCTAAATTGTGTAGGAAGTTGATTGTAAGAACACTACTTCGAAGAAAAAAAATATAGGCTTCCAAAGGATGCAAAACTTGTCGTGCTATAAGGGTGCAGTCGATCGATTGCCCTAGTGGGATTATATATATTTCTTAGTTCCCTTTCCTATACATATTTATCAAACACAAAACACTTTTTAATATTAATTAATTATTGAATAAAATAAGAAATTCTGTAAAACCTACTACTCCAGTAATGGATTTCTACTTTTTTAGTTCGACCGGTAACTATTCAAACATCATTCACTGAAGTGATTTAATTTCAGTGGAAATTGGGGAACTGAACGGAATAAGAAGAATGCATGGTAATATCTTTCTTTCAGAGATGGAAGTAAGTATCTTTCTTCAAAAATTGATCAGTTACATTTCTCAGCATAATTCTTTAGTACCACTAAGTGAGAGTGCACACTCCACAAGCAACTAATACAATTAGTATATTGTACGTATTTAATTAAGTTCCATATCATCGAACCAAGTAGTACAAATAGAATTTAAAAGTAGTACGTACAAGGTTTCATATGTATTCAAAGAACTTTCCTCCACAAATAACACTTATATGTTTTGCTAGCTGTGCTTTGAGTGCCAAGGATTTGGCATGAAGAGCTGCCCTAAATGTGGCAAAGGAGGGCTAAATGGCTAATTAACCTCAGAGCAAAGATTTAAAGAAATATAGAGACCACTTATGTACCCTTGGATTAGATTTTTTTTAAAATGTAAATCTGTCTCTGTTGTGTAATATGGTTTAACTTGAAGTGAATACTGCAATTTGATAACAGTTATGACTAAACTATATTTGGTATATCTAATCCTAATTTTAGTGTTTTGTGTTTGTATGGGCATTACTCATGTGAATCTTGCATCTAAACTAGTAGATTTGTACAAATGTTGACCATCTGTTAGTACTTAATGTTACAATTGTTGTTAAAGACAAAACAGAAGTTTAAAACAGTGACGACTAAAATTTATATAGTATAAATTCTACTATATATTCTCAAAAAACAGTTCGGATTGTGGACATTAGTCATGCGAGCAATGGACCAAAAAAACTAGACTTTTAATTATGAGGGTTAAATTAAAAGTGCTCCAAGCACAAGCGATAGCTAATAACACATAACAAATATATAAAATAATTATAGTGATACCCAGCGGCGTAGCCAGAATTTTCATCTAGGGGGTGCGACACGTTAAAAAAAAAAAGTACACACATTTGCAATCCTCAAAATATCATATATTAATACCAAATATCATAAACTATTACAATCACTAAATATCTATTTTCTTTAGCAATAAAACCCTTCGAGATTTCATATTTTGAAAATATTGAATGATATCTTCATTATCAATGGCATCCAATACGTCTCGTTCAATATATGCGACCAAACAATTATTCATCATCTCATCTCCTAATCGGTTACGTAATGAAGTTTTGATAATTTTCATTGCAGAAAATACTATCTCTATTGTTGCAGTTGCAACGGGTAATAGCAATGCCAACTTCAAGAGCAAATATACCAACGGACGTGCACGATGCTTCTTTAACTGAACCATCTTTCTAGCAAGCCCACTAATCAGTTAACCAAAATCAAACTTTTTGCATCAAATGTTGCCAAGATATAATATTGGTACATTTTTTGTCACGCCCCGTTTTCCAAAAGAATACGGAATACGAGCGTGTGACAAAGCCCAGCGAATGATTTTCATCATTCATAAGCTGTAAGGATCGACTTAACCAACATAACAGGAATTATAACAAAATATGTTCAACCACGCATGCATGAACAAATTATTAACCAACAAAATTTATTTACAACAAATATAAATTTTCCAAATAAGTACCAGATCTGGATCAAAAGTAAAACTACGAGACAATAAGCCCGTTACAAGTTTCAAGTAGCAACAAGAAATAAAATAAACTCAAAACATAGTATACTAAAGCATGATCCATCTCGGCGAAACTTAGAATGTTTGCTCACCAATTCCTACAGGTAGTTGATCTCTAAAGCCTATTTATTAAACAATTGAAAGAAATAGGAAAACATAAAAACAGTATGTTTGTTAGTGCAAGTTACGGGCCGCAAGTAGTACAAGCAAGAGTGGGAAACGGAAACATGAAGTAAGAAACATGAAACAAAAGCATGGAGAAAATCAACAGTAGAAAAATAGTCTACAAGTAATAGGAAACAGTAGCAGGTAACAGTAACAGGAAACAGTAGAGGTAACAGCAAAGGATAACAGTATCAAGTGATGGTAACAAGTAGCAGTAACAGGTAACAATCTCATGAAACAGGGGTGTGCAAGTGAAACATGTTATTATTGAGTCTATTGTTCAATCCTATCTAAGGTAGCACTTCATGCGACACATTTATTTACCACATGGTTGCTACATACAATCAAGTTTCGTTTAGATTTTGTAGTGGATCCTATAGGGTCGTGTACTCAGGCATCAAGTAAACAGTAAACAGTAAACAGTATCTTGAATTCGCACAATCCGAGTACACCTTCCTATCAGGAAGTATGTAATCAGGTAAACAATAAATAGTTGGGGAATACGGGCCCCTTTCCGAGTACACCTTCCTATAAGGAAGTATGTAGTCAGGTAGAACAGGAAATAGTTTGTGAAACAAAGTAAAATAGTAAACAATTGTGAAACACGGGCCCCTTCCAAGTACACATTTCTATACTGTCCACTACTAGATCTTTCCCTTAACCCCGACATGATTACTTGTTATTATTATTAAAACATGCATGAAAGTCCAAAAACAGGACAAGTAGCATGACAAGGGATAGGAAACAAGTTCAGGTCGGGTAAGAAACGCAATTGAATGCCAAATCAAATTATAATTATCAAAAACAACAAGAATTTCAGTTCTGGACAGCAAGACGTTGCTGCATCAAAACCGAGGTTCCCGTTACTACAGAAATGCAAATCTAGATCCGTCAAAAGTTCTAGAAACTAGACTCTCTGCCGGTTCCAGCGCGTATAAACAAGATACATAAAAGTTGGAGCAACTGGTGTCAAAACAGTAATCTACACAGATTTCATGTTCAGCCAGAATTCTCAAAGTTGTGTTCATATGCATAAAATAGGTTTGAAAACCGAATAAATAAATCCAGGAAATTAAGGAAGATTCTCTAGCATGTCTAGTATCAGCATGGTAAATTTCATGTCATTATATTACAGATATCATATTCAAATTAAATTGGAAAACAAGGTGATGCAGCGAAATTATGCGTCTGGAAATCCAGACCCATCAGCACTAAAAAAGCCATAACTCGAAAAATATAATTCGGAATCCAATTTGACACCATTAGCACTAAAAAAGACATAACTCGAAAATATAATTCGGAATCCAATTCTGTCAAAAGGGTTGTAAACTAGAAATGTGGGGCTACATTTCATATTTAGAACTCAAGTTAAGATTCTGACATTATCATGGTCAAAAATAGCAAACAAAAAAAGGACAGCAGCAAATAAAGATACATGAAATGCCTTATAATTATTATTTACTGTGGATCTAAATTAATGTGTGATACAAATCAGAGTGTAATAGGTATCAAATAAGCAAGCCACATATATTTTCAACCCCATTAACAAGGGAGACATTAATCACACGCTCAATACACAACCAAACATCCACAACATGTATTCATATGAATAAAATCTCCTAAATCTATATAGTGTTTGTGTGACGGATATAATAATGGATTATTTGAGGGACTCTTTTTGACTATAGAGTTGATAGAAGTCAAATGACGTATAGAATCAAGATCGTCAAGGAGTAAGAATATGAAAAGCAAATTACAATTAGATCTACTTGCGGTATTTATGCTTGTACGAGGAACAAAAATATTCATAAAAGTACTTGTCTTGATTGGATGATGATGTTGATCAATGTTCGAGATCGGATGGATCAGATCTGGTGCAAATCTTGATGGCGATAAAGATCAAGAGATCGGACAGTCCAAATCCAAGAGATTGATGATGATGATCGGATGGTGATGATCACGATCGAGATCGGATCGGACGGTCCGAATTCAATGATCAAGATCAAGGGTGATGACGGTCACGATCAAGGTGATCAAGTTCAGATCTTGATGATGATCAAATCGAGTCAATCGGATGACCCAGATTGCTGATGATGGTGAAGATGTTGATCAAGAATCCTGATCAAATAGTAAGCGGCAATGGCGCTTCGGCTCTGGCTCGATTGGCGGCGGCTCAGACGGCGGATGGTGAAGACAGGACTGTTGGGTTTCGGCACGATCGGGAGAAAGATAAGGTGTGGTGCAGGTGGCGATGAGCAGCAGGGTGTTGCTCGGGAGAGGAGCAGGGTGCACAGGAGGATGGTGATGGGCGATGAGGGCAAGGGCGGAGGGCAATGTGGAATGGGTTCGGTGGATGGTCTTCGGCAGTCGACGAGGGGCACAGGCTCGACGGGGTTTCGGGAGGTGGCAGGGCTCGATGATGGCGGTGCTTGATAGGAGGTCGACGAGGGGGAATGCTCGAGGGGAGGAGGACAGGATGATGATGGAGGGGTTTCGGCAGCAAAACTGGGGAGGAAGAGGATAGGGTAGAGGTAGGGGACGATGAACAGTAGTCAGGGGAAAGGAAAGGGTTGGCGGCTAAGTGGTTGAACAGGAAAACTAGGGTTAGGGTTAATTATGTTTAGGGTAGATAGTTAGGGTTATATATATGAATAGGGTTGTGGGTTTGGGTTAAAGGGTAAGCGGGTTTGTGTTTTAAAATCCAATAGGAGATATACAATTAGGATTTAGATTAAAAGTAAATAATTAAATCAATTATAATAAACAGTAATACAATAGTACAATGAATCAAATAGTATATATTGAGTTAATACTCAAATACTAACAAATACAATAGGATTTTATAGTAATAATGATAATAATAATAACAATAACAAGGTCATATGTAAAAATATAATTATATGAAAACTATTTGAAAATAACTGCAAATACGATTAATGATTAGAATTAAATTTTTAATAAACAATCAAGAAACAACAATAATAATAATAGTTAATACTAATAATACTAATAATAATGATAATAACAGAAATAATAATAATAATAATAATAATAATAATAATAACAATATAATAATCATAATATGTATCAAAGTCATTGTTGCCGCTAATTTCGGTGTGGGGGCAAACAGATGAATTTGTGAGTTCGTGAAAAACCTGAATAGCGAACACCTAACCTGTTCCGCCGGATCTTGACCGTTGACTCCCGCCGTTCACCTGCAAGGAAGTGCGAGACACCGGGGTTGATCCCGGCGACGCACCCTCCGACGCTCAAGTCAGTAACCAGAAATGATTATGAAAGAGCGTTTAACTAGAAAAAGATTGATTACCTCTTAATGGAGATGGGTGAGGGATATTTATAGGCGTCTTAGGGACTGGTTTTAGGAATGTAATCCCCGTGATTAGATAAGGAATATTCCCCGTAATCAGATAAGGCATGTAATCTGATAAGGTATATCCCATATAATCAGTTAAGGAATTTAATCCCTAATCCCCAGTGAAAAGATAGCTGTGAATCATGGCCGTTGATTTAGATCTAATCAGGGACCTTGATTGTATCTTGTCGGATCGGGTTGGTAGCGGGTTGAAACTCGTACCCAGCTGATGTGGATCCGTTTGCGGGTTATTGGATCTGTGAGAAGGAGACCCAGTACCCGCTTCGGACCCATTTGCATGTGAAATTACCGTTTTGCCCCTGAGCTTTAAGATTCGAGTCCGATGTGAACGGTCCCGATTTAATCCTATTTTTTAGCCATATCACGAGCCCCCCACTCCTAAAGACTGAGTGTAATCAGCCTTTGAGGAGTAGTTTAACTGTTCTAATGGCGTACGGGATTTTATCGGTGTTCTTAAGGGAGTTTGGAATCTTTCTCGGGGTGTAACAGTGTTATTATGGGCTTGTAAAATGCCCAAAAATATTCTCAGAATTTTCTGGATTTTTGGTGATTTTTCCAGATTTTTCTGAATTTTTCCTCATTTTTTTGAATTTTTTATTCATTTTCCGAATTAAATAATTAATTATCTAAAATATTAATTAATTATTCTAATTTAATAATTATTTTTTCAGAATTTAAAAATAATTTTTTCTGAATTAATAATTATTTTTAGAATTTTTAATTAATTTTTTCGATTTTTAAATATTTTTTTCGGATTTTTTAAATAAAAAAAACAAATAAATAAATAAATAAATAATTTAAATATTACCTGGACACGTGGCAGATTTCTGGCCGTCCATCATGACCAGATGAGCACGCATCGTGAGGCAGATCGCGATCTGGACACGTGGCGCGTTTCTGGCCGTCCATCATGATCAGATAAGCGCGCATCGTGAGGCAGATCACGATCGGGACACGTGGCGCGTTCCTGAGCGTCGATCGTGTCGCGACACGAATTTTGGAACGATCGGACGGATCGTGTGGCCCGGGCTCTTTTTTTCTCCAAATACGAGTTCGGCACTTCGGCGCTTCGGCAAAGGCACCCCGGCTTGTTGAGATGTTGCCACGTGGGCCGCCACGTGGCAATTTTTATGATTATTTTTTTTTTTTTTTTTTTTTTTTTTTCTTCTTTCTTTCCCCGCTGCTTCTCTTCTTTCTTCTCCTTCGCGTGCTTCTTTCCCGCTGCTGCTCATTCTCTACTTCTTCTTCTTCGTTAGCTCTCGCCCCCGTCTCCTTCGTTGCTCTGTTTCTTTCTTTTCCTTTCTCGAGTCGTCACCCCTTCTTCGGCTTCGTCTTTCTCCGTCTTCGCTTTTCGGTGAGCGTGGAGGAGGTCGACAGTGGAGAGGCACTCTTCGTTGGGGCTCGGAGCACGTCTGGCTAAGAAGGGTGACCTCGGAGCTCGGAGCATTGTGGAGCTCGGTTCGATGGAGAGGAGCTCGGAGCATTGTGGAGCTCGGTTGTTGGCCTCGGCAGATAGGGGGTCGGCACGGTGATGGGATCGAGCTCGGCGAGGTGAAGTTGGGCGGCGTGGAGCTCGATGCTTCGGAGCTTCGACAGGTGGAGTGGGTTCGAGCTTGGAGAAGGAGCTTCGGTTCGGCATGGAGCTCGGAGCTTCGACGGCGGTATTGGAGCCCGGCACGAACGAAACTCGCGAAGGTAGTGCTCGGAGCTTGGGGCTTCGGTTCGGCATGGGGCTCGGCAGCGGAGCTTCGGTTCGGCATGGAGCTCGGAGCTTTGACGGCGGTATTGGAGCCCGGCACGAACGAAACTCGCGAAGGTAGTGCTCGGAGCTTGGGGGTTCGGTTCGGCATGGGGCTCGGCAGCGGAGCTCGCAGCTTGGTGATGGGTCGTTCGGTTCGCCACCATTGGAGGTGGGTTCGTCGAGGAAGGAGACTGAGCTCGGAGCTCGACGAGGGAGAGAGCTGGCTCAAGCTTCGTTGATGGAGGAGTTGGGTTTTGAGCTTGGAGAAGGGGCTCGGCTACTGTGGGAGCTCGAAGGAGGTTGTCAAGTTAGGAGAGCCCGACTGCGGAGCTCGGCGTCGTGGTCGTTATTCGGAGCTCGACATTGGTGAAGTTGGCGATGGCGTTGGGTTCGGCCATGGCGGTTCTGAGCGACGAGGAGGACGCGGCGAAGAGTCGGAGCTTTGGACTAGGAGCTCGACAGCGGGTTCCTCGGCGTTGCTTGAGTTCGGCGAAGGCATGGTGGAGGTCGACACTGTAGTTGGAGCTTGACGCAGCGGTGAGCTTCGTGAAGGGGGGAGCTCGTCGACGAAGGTGCTGGAGCTCGGCGAGTGGGTTTGTTTTTTTTTTTTCTTTTGGTTAGTTTTGGCGGGAGAGTGGAAGGGAAAAGAGGAGCTGGAGAGGGGTTCGGGTCGGATCCCCTTAACGGGTCCGAACCCGGCCTCTTGTGCTTTTTTTTTTTTTTTTTTTTTTTTTTTTCTTCTTCTTCTCTCTCTCTCTCTCTCTCTGCTTCTTTGTTGCTTCGGCTAATGCATCTGGTTCGGCAGATCCGAGCACGGATTTTGAGGAGAATTTTTTCCCACTTTGCTGTTCGGTAGGTCGGTAGCTCGGATTTGAGATCCGAGCTACGTGGCTCAATCTGGACGGTTGATCACGATCGTGGCGCGAATCACGAGACAAGAGGCACGAGTTTCGAGAAAACGTTATCTTGTCGTTTTGTGATGATGTGGCGAGATCTGAACCGTTCATCATGTTTTAGCACGGATTTTGAGACGATCCGACGGTGAGATGGGTTCGGTCGAATTTTTCTCCATATACGAGGGTCGGTACCCCGTCACCTCGGA
Organism: Hemerocallis citrina; assembly: GCA_017893485.1. Lineage (NCBI taxonomy): Eukaryota > Viridiplantae > Streptophyta > Magnoliopsida > Asparagales > Asphodelaceae > Hemerocallis > Hemerocallis citrina. Next base: position 360,789,764 of record CM030359.1, read on the forward strand.
TCGGCACCCCGGATCGGCACCTCGGATCATTGAGATGATGCCACGTGGCATGCCACGTGGCCCCTTTTTTTTTTTTGAAGGGTTTGTTGGGATTTGTCTTTGGCGGGAACATGGGGAAGAAGAGGAGTGGAGTTCGGGTCGTGGGTTGATGGGTTCGGATCCCTTAACGGGCCGAACCCGGCCCCACGTGCTCCCCCTTTTTTTCTCTCTCTCCTCTGCTTCTTGTTCGGTCGATCCGAGCACGGATTTTGAGGAGATTTTTTGCCGCTTTAGCGGTTCGGTAGTTTGGTAGCTCGGATTTGAGATCCGAGCTACGCGGCTCAATCTGGACGGTTGATCACGATCGTGGCGCGAATCACGAGACAAGAGGCACGAGTTTCGAGAAAACGTTATCTTGTCGTTTTGCGGTGACGTGGTGCGATCTGATCCGTCCATCACGCTTGAGTGTGAATTTTGAGATGATCCGACGGCGAGATGGGATCGGTCGAATTTTTTCCCAAAAACGAGGGTCGGTACCACGGCACCTCGGATCGGCAGCTCTTCTGAGAAGAAAGAGGAAGGGGAGGAGAGGCATTTGGGTTCTCTCCTCTGCCTTGTTCTTTCGCATACTGGAGCAGAGGAGAAGAGGAGAAGAGGAAGGGGAGGAGAGGCATTTGGGTTCTCTCCTCTGCCTTGTTCTTCCGCACAGTGGAGAAGAGGAGAAGAGGAAGGGGAGGAGAGGCAATTGAGTTCTCTCCTCTGCCTCGTTCTCTCGCACAGTGGAGAAGCGGTGCTGGGAAGATCCTCGTAAGAGCCATGGGGAGACCCATTCTTTGAAGTGAGTGCAAGGAGCAATCTTAGGGGAGAGTTGTGCTCCAAACTTGTGGAGAAGAGCTCCGCTTTGGAAGTGAGCGGAGTGAAGAGCTTGACTTGTAGAAGAGCCATCTGGACGGTTGATCACGATCGTGGCGCGAATCACGAGACAAGAGGCACGAGTTTCGAGAAAACGTTATCTTGTCGTTTTGTGGTGACATGGCGCGATCTGATCCGTCCATCACGCCTGAGTGCGAATTTGGAGATGATCTAACGGTTAGATGGGGTCGGTCGAATTTTTCCCCATATACAGCGTCGGCAATTCAGCACCTCGGTTCGGCGCTTCGGCGAAGAGAAAGGGGAAGGGGAGGAGAGGCAGTTGGGTTCTCTCCTCTGCCTTGTTCTTCCGCACGGTGGAGAAGAGGAGAAGAGGAAGGGGAGAGGAGGCAATTGGGTTCTCTCCTCTGCCTCGTTCTTCCGCACAGTGGAGAAGAGGAGATGTGTTGGGGAAGAAGGAGAAGAATGAAGGAGCTAAGATGGGTATGGGTCGGACCGTGGGTATCGGATCCGACCCCGACCGTTAGCCTCTTTTTCTTTTTTCCTCTTCATCTGCTTGCTTTGTTCGGCGAATCCGAGCACGGGTTTTGAGGCACATTTTCGCCGCTCCGCAGGTTGGTAGATTGGCAAATCCCGGCTACGCAGCTCGATCTGGACGGTTGATCACGATCGGAGCGCGAATCACGAGACAAGAGGCACGAGTTTCGAGAAAACGTTATCTTGTCGTTTTGTGGTGACATGGCGCGATCTGATCCGTCCATCACGCCTGAGTGCGAATTTGGAGATGATCTAACGGTGAGACCGCCTCGGGACGATTTTTTGCCATATACGAGGGTCGGTACCCGGGCACCTCGGCTCGGAGGGTCAGTACCGTTGGCCGAGGTGCTGAGTTGTCTGTTTTGAAGGAAGTGTTCCTTGAAGACTCGGTTGAGCTGTTCGGTAGCTCGGCTGTTCGGATGGCTCGAGCGTGAGGAGAAGCTTATTGAGTTGATGAAGGGGATAGGTCGGTGAAGCTCTGCTCCTCGGCTCGGGAGGATGGGTCAGCATATGGGAGAGGTGAGGAGCTCTGAAGTTGTCTCTATTCTGTTTGGTTTTGGAGATTTTTGAAGAGGAGCTCCACTCCTAAGAGAAGAGGTGCTGGGAAGACCCATTCTCTGAAGTGAGTGCAAGGAGCAACTCCAGGGGAGGGTTGTGAGCTCCGAACTCGTTGGGAAGAGCTCCGCTTTGGAGGCGAGCGGAGTGAAGAGCTTGGCATTGAGAAGAAAGAGGAAGGGGAGGAGAGGCATTCGGGTTCTCTCCCCTGCCTCGTTCTTTCGCACAGTGAAGAAGAGCAGAAGTGTTGGGTACCTTTGGCGGGAAGACTGAAGAAGGAGAAAAATGAAGGAGCTAAGAAGGGTATGGGTCGGACCGAGGGTATTGGATCCGACCCTGACCCGTTAGCCTCTTTTTCTTCTTGCTCTTCATCTGCTTAGCTGCTCGGTAGATGCATCTTGTTCGGCAGATCCGAGCACGGATTTTGGGGCACATTTTCCGCCACTTTGCTTCTCGGTAGATGGGTAGCTCAGCTCGGATGGTCGTGGGGGCAGTTCGGAATGGCTATCTTCCTCCGGCCCGTTTAAGGACGAGCCGGTGAAGTAAAGTCGAGCCATAGGATCCCGACCATCGTGAGGTTAGTTTGAGGGATGCAGGAGCAGTTTCGAATGGCGAGCTACTTCTAGTCCGCTTAGGAGCGAACTTGCGAAGTAGAATCGAGCCAAGTGTTGGACTCCGATCCATTCAACGGCTGCAGGAGCAATTTCGAACGGCGATCCACTCCTGGCTCGTCTGAGGACGAGCCGAGGAAGAAGAGTCGAGCCGAGTGCTGGACTCCGAACCATTGTGAGGTTATTCAACGGCTGTGGGAGCAATTTCGAATGGCGAACCACTTCTAACCCGCTTAAGAGCGAGTTATCCGAAGCAGAATCGAACCAAGTGTTGGACTCCGGAACCATCGTTTAAGTTGTTCAACGGCTGTGGGAGCAATTTCGAATGGCGAACCACTTCTAACCCGCTTAAGAGCGAGTTATTCGAAGCAGAATCGAACCAAGTGTTGGACTCCGGAACCATCGTTTAAGTTGTTCAACGGCTGTGGGAGCAATTTCGAATGGCGAACCACTTCTAACCCGCTTAAGAGCGAGTTATTCGAAGCAGAATCGAACCAAGTGTTGGACTCCGGAGCCATCGTTAGAGTTTAGTGAGTTGCGGGAGGAGCCATGTAGAAGAAGCTGAACTCCGAACCCAGAGAGATAGAGGAGCAAGAGCAATAATTTTCAATGGAAAGATAAGTTTTATTGAAATAAACTAAGTGGCTGCTCCAATAGGACGAGCCATTATTACATGCTGTTGGCCGAGTTACAAGCATCGGCCTTATTGAAAATCAAAATCCTACTTCTACAATAAGGTGAGGACCTCTTGGGAGGAGCTGAGTCTTGAAGCTCGACGGACCTTTCTGTTCGTTTGGAAGAGGTGATGATCAGGGGAGGAGCTCGGCCCCCTCTTTTTGGACGAACTGGATCAGGTGCCCCCGCTGTATGAGTTCTTCGATCTCCTCCTTGAGAGCCCGACAATCATCCGTGTCGTGGCCGTGGTCCCTGTGAAACCGGCACCACTTATCCTTATTCCTCTTCTTGCCAGGTGTATTCATTCTCGGGGGAGCGCGGAGTAGCCCTTCGTTGTCCACCTCCATAAGGACTTCTGATATGTTGGCAATGAGGGGGGTGAACTTCTCAAACCGAGGAGTCGGGCGACGCTGTCCATTGCTGTCCTTCTGGGATTTTTGGGAGCCCTCATCTTCTTCGGTCAGCTTTCGTTTCGTCCCTGAGGCAGACCCTCCGAAGCTTGGAGGGTAGGCGGCCTCTTCGGCACGAATGTACTTGTCACACCTGAGAAGGAGGTCGGCAAAGTTCTGTGGAGGCTTCTTAGCAAGAGAGGAGCGGAGGCTGGAATTGAAGACGTTGGATTGGAAGGCGGCTGTTGCGACGGATTGGTCGAGGGAGGCTATAGTCCTGGCTTCAGCTGTGAACCTCTTCACATAGTCTCTTAACTTCTCACCTTTCTCTTGCCTAAGCTGGAGGAGTGAAATGCTGGTCTTCTCCGTGTGCCTGCTACTCACGAAGTGGGTGATGAAGAGTGTCTCGAACTGCTCGAAGGAGAATATGGAAGATGGTGCGAGGCGGGAGTACCACTCTCGAGCTGGGCCCTTCAGTGTCGCGGGGAAGGTTTTGCAGAGGAGGGCATCAGAAGCTTGATGGAGGAGCATCAAAGTCTTAAAGCTTTCGACGTGATCAACTGGATCGGTCTCCCCGGTGTAAGTCTCAAATTGGGGAGGTTTGAAGCCGAACGGGACAGGTGCATCCACTATGGTTCGGGAGAAAGGGGGTTGGCTAGGACGTAAGGTCCTCCCCCTAAGCTCATCTTCTCGATTTATCCGACCCAGGCACCTTTCTACTTCATGAAGACGGCGGTACATGGCGTCATCCCTCCGACGGTGATCTGCCGAGCCTCGAGACTCATCTTCATACGAAGGAGAACGAGGGCTGCGGCGACGGTAGCTTCGGGGGCGACGAGGACTTGGGGTACGCCGGGAGTTAGTAGGAGCAGGACGAGGAGAGGGGAACCGTCGGCGAGGGCTTCGGACCGGGGGAGGGGATGGAGCCTTGGGTGCGTTGGTGAGAGCTTGTAGGATGGTCGCTTGGAACTGCTGGAACTCGGCACGGGTGATTGGTGCCTCCTCGTTCTTAGGCTGCTGCCGACCCACGGGGGAGCGTGGCCTTCTTCTGCGATGCTCGGGGGATTCCCTTCGCCCCCTACGGTTAGGAGACCTTCTGTAATCCCGGTGACGGGGAGATCGTTCACCCGGACGATAGTGGCGGGAGGTTCCCTCTCGGGCCCGTTTTTCGTCCAGACGGTGACGAAGATCCACGTCCTTCTTCTGCCGACTCTGAGGATTGTGTGATGCCATGGAATCCGTAGAGGCATTGTGTATGGAGATGCGGTCTTGGTGGAGAGGTTGCTTTCCGCGGGAGCCCCCCGCACCAGCATTCTGAGGTCCGGTCGGACCCTTGGGGGGTTGCTGATTCTGAAGGGGCTGATCTTGCTGAAGGGGAGGTCGTTCCTGCTGCAGAACGGGTTGGTCAGGGACTGGCTCCTGCTGATCGGCGGGATTGGGCCCACGGTTGGACCCCCTAGATTTGGCTTTTCTCGGAGGCATGGCTGGAGAAGATCTAGTCGACGGAAAGAGGAGGGGCTGCTATTCGTATGTTTTTCCCACAGACGGCGCCAATCTGTTGCCGCTAATTTCGGTGTGGGGGCAAACAGATGAATTTGTGAGTTCGTGAAAAACCTGAATAGCGAACACCTAACCTGTTCCGCCGGATCTTGACCGTTGACTCCCGCCGTTCACCTGCAAGGAAGTGCGAGACACCGGGGTTGATCCCGGCGACGCACCCTCCGACGCTCAAGTCAGTAACCAGAAATGATTATGAAAGAGCGTTTAACTAGAAAAAGATTGATTACCTCTTAATGGAGATGGGTGAGGGATATTTATAGGCGTCTTAGGGACTGGTTTTAGGAATGTAATCCCCGTGATTAGATAAGGAATATTCCCCGTAATCAGATAAGGCATGTAATCTGATAAGGTATATCCCATATAATCAGTTAAGGAATTTAATCCCTAATCCCCAGTGAAAAGATAGCTGTGAATCATGGCCGTTGATTTAGATCTAATCAGGGACCTTGATTGTATCTTGTCGGATCGGGTTGGTAGCGGGTTGAAACTCGTACCCAGCTGATGTGGATCCGTTTGCGGGTTATTGGATCTGTGAGAAGGAGACCCAGTACCCGCTTCGGACCCATTTGCATGTGAAATTACCGTTTTGCCCCTGAGCTTTAAGATTCGAGTCCGATGTGAACGGTCCCGATTTAATCCTATTTTTTAGCCATATCAGTCATAATAATAATAATAATAATAATAATAATAAGATTCGTATTACGATATAAAAATCATTGGAAACTAGTTACAAATAAAATCATTGATCAAAAATAGACTTTGATAGAAAATTCAACAATGTATTTTAACAAAAAGAATTTGAAAGCGGAAAATAATTTACAAAGAATCAAAATACCAAAAATACACAGAAAATACATATTAGCGGGAACGGATGTTACATTTTTCTAGGCTCAAATCCTAAACAATGCAATACCCAGAAAACAAAAAATAACATACTCAACAAAAATCAAATTTTACGAATCACAATTCCTAAGAAGAACTAAACCAACATGATCAAAATATTAACTTTATCAACTAAACCTCAGTATTAATGAATTTAATCCTCAATTAACCAAAAAAGATGCGAATTTGAGCTTTAAAATTCCACACAAAAAAGTATCTGTTTGGCTGTTTTGATAGAAGATAGTGAAGGCCACAAAAGCAAGCTCTTCGACCTTAGATTAAAAAGCAAGATCTTCGAGTTCGATCTGCATTAAAAGGAGAAAAAGTGAACGAATTCGATCAATCTCTTCGACCTTGGATTAATTTTAAATTGAAGAAAGGAAAACAAGCTCACTTTATAAAGATTTGAACATCGATTGTGTTTGATTTGGGTTAGGGTTTCGGAATCAAACTTTAGTGTTAGGGTTTGGTTCGGGATAAAAGGAAGAAAAAGATGAAGATGGGTAGCCATGGTTGGGGAATGTGAGAATGAAAAGAGAAAGGGGCAGCATAGAGAATGTAGTACTCCGTATTTTTAAAATATTATTTTAAATGTTTATAAAGGAAATAAAATGATTTTTGGAGATTTAATAAATATTTTCCTGGAAATTTATCTTTTTACACGTGCAAATATTTTCTTAAGAAGTTCAAAAGCCAAAATTTCTTCATGAAAAATCATCATTTATTATTTGGGATTTATTTGTAATTTTTCCAGATTTTTCTGACATTTATTGGATCTATTTGCAAATTTTATGAAAAAGAATGATCTTTTTGCAAAATTGTCATTTTGAGGGGTGAAAGTGCAAAACTATTTCCTGGACTTTTCAACAGTGCCGGTTGGAGTTAAGGAGTCTATTTTGCTTTTAAATCTCAATTTAAATGATCTTATAGGGATCTATTTATGTAAAGTTGTATTTTCAAGGGGTTATTTTGCAAAAGTGTCTAGAAACCCTAAAACTTCTTTTCCGGGTATTTAAAAAGAAACGCAGCCGTCTTTTGCTGCACAACATTGAGTTTTCTTATTTTTGAAGGATTTGGGAGAAGATTTTGGATCTCGCGAAGGAAAGGCTTCTTATCAAGGGATTTCTTCATTTAATGTGAGTGATATAATTGTTTTGTTTGTTCTTTGAATGTTGTATGTGAGTGACATGTTTGTTTTTTTTTTCTTTTATTTTGTGTATGTTGTATGTGAGTAATTGATTGGTTGATTGTTTATTTGTGTGAGTGGTAAAATTGGTTGTTTGATCTATGAATGTTTAATGGATCTTGGAAATTTAACTTTATTGCTAGAAAGCATGATTAGGGTTTGAGTATGACTATGAAAATAATGGATTGGATGGATGAACAATTTGATCTTGAGAAACCCTAGTGGTATGTGATTACAAATTTGATTATGGTTATGAGTTGTGGTAGAAATTCAGTTTTTAAGAAATTTGAATGGAAGAGTTATGAATCAAGAGATCGTGTCATGAAAAATTGAAATTTAAGAAATTAGTTGAGTTGAGGAGATATACCCAAATTGGGGATTCTTTGAGATTTTGATATTTTTATGGTTTGGATCTGAATACGAACTATTTCAGTGAACAATGAATTTTGTAAGAAACTTTAATTTTTATTATATGCACAATCCATGTATTAATTAAAAGAATCAACAAAATCTCTATTTTCATGAATTCAAGCAATTTGATTTAGTTTTATGGACTATTATATGTCCTACCAGTTGTATTTGGTTATATAAGAAATAAGTTTTTATCGAAATCGTTTTCATAAAGTAAAACTATGTATCGCTTGAATTGTGCACAACCAAAATACTGCAGACTGAAGGCCGACAGTCGACTGTCGTGAATTCTCAGTCGACTGATACGATCCGGCTGCTATGTTCTTTAGTTTTCTCGAAATTTTCTTCTGGGCAGTCGACCTATACCTTTTACAGTCGACTGGTACACTTAGAATTATATTTTTTAAAGTCATTGTAAATTTCTCTCTGGACAGTCGACCTATTCCCTTTTCAGTCGACTGCTATACTTAGAATAATTTCTTAAAGATTATTGGATTTTCTCTCTGGACAGTCGACCTATGACTTTTACAAGTCAACTTATAAGACTTAGTTTATTTTTCTTAAGACCATGAAATTCTCTTTCTGGACAGTCGACTTACTCTTGTTATTAGTCGACTGATACTGATATATTCTTATAATTTTGAATGATCTTTCAAACGATCTATTCGTTAAATGTTTTGATCTATAATGTATTATTCTATACTTTATCTTCTATTGCGCATATGTTTCAAGATGTTAAGTTGAGCAATTTATGTTGGAAGGTTGGTTTGGATATTTGAGTTTGAGTCTCTAGAGGGTGTGTGTGACCCTAGTATACCGGCGGATGAGTTATTTATGTTTGGGCCTGTTGAGGCATTTTAGTTGTTCCGATGTTTGAGTTAAGTCCGGTAGGGTACACCAACTTTAGGAGATTCGTTAAGTAATTAAATAACCTAAATGATAAGGACATGCACTAGTGGTGATATGTTGAATGAGAACATGGGTTATGGACCTCAGTATGGCTTGCGGTGTGAGATAATCCCCGGAATTATCCAGGTGTGAGTAAAATAGTCTCCGAAATTACCTGTGGTGTGGGATTGATCTTCGGAATTATCGGAGTCGAGGCGACGCACATGTGGTATTCGTATGATGAGGTGCCATTGCTTGCGGTGTGGAGTATTCTCGAAGAGTTCCAGGTGTGAGTGAAATAGTCTCCGGAATTATCTGTGGATAGAGTTTGACCTCCGGAATTATCGGGGCATGGGCTAATTACTCACAGTTATCTTTATCTCGTAATAGTCATCGTGTTAGGATTAGTGCATAGCGGGGATTGAACCCTATAATATGGAGACGTTAAGGGCTTGCACCGGACCTATGTAGAGTGGGATGCATAGACTTCGACAAGTACGCATTAGAGAGTCTGCATATAGACTTGTATTTTCTTGACTTGGTTTTATGCATGTAGCTTTTCCTGTTTCCTACACTTGACACTTAGTTTAGTTTCACTTGATGTTTACATGTTTCCTTGCTACGTCATATTTTATGTATTCTTAATTATTACAAGTTGTTGATAAATCCATGTTTTATTTATGCTGTTTGTTTTTATGTCACTCACACCTTTATGGCTAACCCCTTTGGTTTTGGGAGTTAGGGTTATTTCTAGCCTCATATTTTACAGGTGATTTCTTATAGCTCAGATTTGGATGTTTGAGTTCAAGTGATGTAATGACTTATGTAATTGTAAAGAAAGTGTTGTAAAAAAAAGAGAATTATGATTTGAGATGTATTGTATTCTGCTGTGCTATGTAATTGATTATTGTAATGAAAGTTGGAAAAATTTTATTGGCTTGCGGTGTGAGATAATCCCCGGAATTATCCAGGTGTGAGTAAAATAGTCTCCGGAATTACCTGTGGTGTGGGATTGATCTTCGGAATTATCGGAGTCGAGGTGACGCACATGTGGTATTCGTGTGATGATGTGCCATTGCTTGCGGTATGGAGTATTCTCGAAGAGTTCCAGGTGTGAGTGAAATAGTCTCCAGAATTATTTGTGGATAGAGTTTGACCTCCGGAATTATCGGGGCATGGGCTAATACTCACAGTTTATCTTTATCTCGTAGTAGTCATCGTGTTAGGATTAGTGCATAGCAGGGATTGAACCCTATAATGTGGAGACGTTAAGGGATTGCACCGGACCTATGTAGAGTGGGATGCATAAACTTCGACAAGTACGCATTAGAGAGTTTGCATATAGACTTGTATTTTCTTGACTTGGTTTTATGCATGTAGCTTTTCCTGTTTCCTACACTTGACACTTAGTTTAGTTTCACTTGATGTTTACATGTTTCCTTGCTACGTCATATTTTATGTATTCTTAATCATTACAAGTTGTTGATAAATCCATGTTTTATTTATGCTGTTTGTTTTTATGTCACTCACACCTTTATGGCTAACCCCTTTAGTTTTGGGAGTTAGGGTTATTTCTAGCCTCATATTTTACAGGTGATTTCTTATAGCTCAGATTTGGATGTTTGAGTTCAAGTGATGTAATGACTTATGTAATTGTAAAGAAAGTGTTGTAAAGAAAAGAGAATTATGATTTGAGATGTATTGTATTCCGATGTGCTATGTAATTGATTATTGTAATGAAAGTTGGAAAAATTTTATTGGCTTGCGATGTGAGATAATCCCCAGAATTATCCAGGTGTGAGTAAAATAGTCTCCGGAATTACCTGTGGTGTGGGATTGATCTTCGAAATTATCGGAGTCGAGGCGAGCACATGTGGTATTCGTGTGATGAGGTGCCATTGCTTGCGGTGTGGAGTATTCTCGAAGAGTTCCAGGTGTGAGTGAAATAGTCTCCAGAATTATCTGTGGATAGAGTTTGACCTCCGGAATTATCGGGGCATGGGCTTAATACTCACAGTTTATCTTTATCTCGTAGTAGTCATCGTGTTAGGATTAGTGCATAGCGGGGATTGAACCCTATAATGTGGAGACGTTAAGGGATTGCACCGGACCTATGTAGAGTGGGATGCATAGACTTCGACAAGTACGCATTAGAGAGTCTGCATATAGACTTGTATTTTCTTGACTTGGTTTTATGCATGTAGCTTTTTCTGTTTCCTACACTTGACACTTAGTTTAGTTTCACTTGATGTTTACATGTTTCCTTGCTACGTCATATTTTATGTATTCTTAATTATTACAAGTTGTTGATAAATCCATGTTTTATTTATGCTGTTTGTTTTTATGTCACTCACACCTTTATGGCTGACCCCTTTAGTTTTGGGAGTTAGGGTTATTTCTAGCCTCATATTTTACAGGTGATTTCTTATAGCTCAGATTTGGATGTTTGAGTTCAAGTGATGTAATGACTTATGTAATTGTAAAGAAAGTGTTGTAAAGAAAAGAGAATTATGATTTGAGATGTATTGTATTCCGCTGTGCTATGTAATTGATTATTGTAATGAAAGTTGGAAAAACTTTATTGGTGTTAAATTGTGTTTAATATTACATTGAAGTTGATGCTGGGAGTTGTGCCACGTATTTTCTAAGATATCATATTAGAAATTCGGGGCGCTACAGAGAAAGGGACAGGATCGCAATTCATAGGAGATGGGCTTCTAGTTCTTATGGGCTTCATTTTTTTTTAAACTTATATATCACATTTTACACAAACCCTTTATAAATATGTATTTACCATATATGTATATATGACAAAAAAAAAATTTAAAAACTCAGGGGGGCAGTCGCTCCCCCTCGAGACTGTGTGGCTACGCCCCTAGTGGTAGCATATAATGGGACAATGAATGTAGAAAGTATTTGTACGTTATAGTGGTAAGTTTTTTGTGTTAGTACACCGATATAGCCATTTAATGGTAAGGATGGATTATGATGAAAAGTAAAAGAACAAGGCTTGGATGCAAATAAAATAAAAGAACAATAACACAAGTACATAATCTAGGTTAGCAAAAATAATAAAAGAACATTTATTAGCCAAAAGCAAATTTGAAAGTAAAGGAACAAAGGCATGGGTGAAAAACAAATTATTTAGGGGCATTCCGAGAATCGAACTCGGGACACAAGTACATAATCTAGGTTAGCAAAAATAATAAAAGAACATTTATTAGCCAAAAGCAAATTTGAAAGTAAAGGAACAAAGGCATGGGTGAAAAACAAATTATTTAGGGGCATTCCGAGAATCGAACTCGGGACCTCTCGCACCCAAAGCGAGAATCATACCACTAGACCAAATGCCCTAGATGTACAGATTAAAGATTTAAATTTCTAATTATTGTACTTCCATAACTATGTTGCATTATGATTGTAAGAAGTTGTGTCTAAAAATTATATTCTTCTACGTAATAAACACAGTAGTAAAAAACAATTTACATAATAAAGACAATATTAGCAAACCCTTTTCTACAAATGTGTGAGATTGTCTTGTCTACATGAATTCTTCATCTACACTTAGGGACGAGGTTGAAAAAATTATATTGAGAGGGTCAGTTAATAATAATAACTTTAATATGTTTTTTTTTTCTCTCTTTCAAAACTAAGAATATTGAATATAATAAATAAAATTATAATGAAATACACACATATAAATTGAAAATAATATCTTTGTTTTGACATTGTCGTAACCATTGGAAAAACTTGCTTTAACCGAAAAGCAAACCTTAATCATTTACAGAGGTGCGTAAGGAACTTCTCGTTTCTCTACGTACACTTGACAATTTATCATTTTTTTAAAAAGAAATCATTTAAGGTCATACGTTTTTATATAAAAAATAGGGCAAAACACAAAATACACCCCCCCCCCCCCCCCCCCCCCCCCACAATATGCCCATATGACTTTTGAAAAAGTACATTTAACCAATTGAAAAAGTACATTTAACCAATTCCACCGTTAACTTAACCCCATCCGTTAAGTTAGAATTATTGAATTACCTTTTTACCCTTATCTTTTCATAATCAAATCTTTTCTTATTTTTCCTTTTTTTCATTCTTTTTCTTCATTCTTATTGGTTATTTCATCAAAAAATCCGGTATCCTTGAGAGATTTGATGTTGATGATGGATCATCATTTTCTAAGTAGATGAAAGAAAGATCACCAAATTATACTAAACTTTGGGTTCAGTTTATCATTTGTTTGAGTTCAATAATCTTTTCTCTTTCCTTCTTTTCTCTCTTATGTGGTTAGCTATTGAAAGATCTCACAGGATTTCGGAACTACAGTTTAGTTGCCTCACTATTCACTGACATTATTTAGGATTATATTATCTAATATGAAGTTTCAGGCATACGCATCAGTGCATAAGTTGCAGTCATAGAAAACACTGTTATGAGTGACTTACCACAGTTCAGAGTATTTTTAGTTGGTTGCCGTGTATACTGACTCCTATTCGAATGATGTTTATTCAAGTTACCTTATGTGCTCGTCATATGCAGATAATGCGGGACTTCGACACTGGAAATTCTTGAGGATTTGGTTTCATTATCTATGACTCTTTTGAAACATCTAATGCTGTGATCGAGGTAAATTTTATCTATCTATTTGCTGGATTTATTATTGCATTTGAAACACACTTGCACATATGGCACACCTTAGCTGTAACAAAAACTCAGCAGATGGTAAACATATATCTACCCGTGGATTCCATCATTTTTCAGTTTGCCTGAACTTTTTCTGATTGGTATTTGTTTATACAGGCCATGAATGGTCAGTACCTCTGTAATCGACAAATCACTCTCTTATGCGTAAAAGAAAGACACTAAAGGAGAACGTCCCGGCACTCCAGCAGGTATGCTTTATCTATTTTTGTTAGATTAATCAAGCTATTCGATGTATAAATCATTGTTTTCAAAGATGTTACAATTACCTAATTTATAAGCACGTAATGGAATATTCATATCTGAAGTGATAACGTGCCTTATAAACCTTTGCAGAGAGAGTTCTAGCGGCAAGCAATCCAAGTGCGCAGAAGCACAAGCCACATACCTTGTTTGCCAGTGGACCTCCTACTCTCCCCAACGGTGCGCAAGCTAACGGCACCATGGCCCCACCAATCCCTTGACCATTTAGCAATGGCCCTCCTCCTATTCCCATAGAAAATGAATGAAGAAAAAAAAATGAAAAAAGAGGAAAAAGAAGAAGAGATTTGATTATGAAAGGGTAAGGATAAAAAGGTAATTCAATAATTCTAACTTAACGGATGGGGTTAAGTTAACAGTGAAATGGGTTAAATGTAATTTTTCAAACGTTATATGGACATATTGTATTAAGCGTACTTTGTTTTTTTGCCCTAAAAATTATATTTTGGACAACAAGGAATTTAAAGGTACAACTAATTATCAGGTTGGTTAATTAAAATATAAAGTCAAATGAGGGCCATAACTAAACTTATTCTTTTCTATCAAATGTGTGCTAATAAATGGCTTATGATGGGCTTGTTTTGGGGACAAAAGTGAGAAAGAAAAATTTTGATGGGAGGGAAGAAAAAAATAGTAAACCTATGCTATGAGGGTGTTTGGAAATTGTTGGAGGCACGCTAACCCCCTTGGGCCTTCATATCTATGCCTAAGGGTGGCCGATCATATCGAAATGAGCCAACCGACCGGGTTTTCAACCGAACCAATCGATTCGGTACCAAAAAATTCGGTTACCAAAAGTATGGTACGGTACAACCGTACCGAGTTCTAAAATCCGGTTCGGTTTCGGTATGAATATGGTTTAGTCAGTATTTTACCGTACTGTACTGATATGGGTTAGGAATGACGTGGCCCATCCTGGGCCACAGGATCCCCTCAGGATGCGCACACCTCCTGATCCTCCAGATCCGCCACGTCAGCATCGGAAAACCGTCCGGACCGCTGCCACGTCAGCCCGGAAATCGCCCGGGCATCTGCCACGTCAGCCCTAAAACCGCCCGGATTTCCACCGCTTCAGCATTACGGGCAACCGGGTCCAGACCCGGCCTCAAACGGGTCCAGACCCGGTTGGCATCTTCTATAAATACCAGACCCCTACTCCTTCTCCAGGTAATCAAAACTTCTCCACTCAAACCCTAGTTACTGTTACTCTCCCTTAGTGACTGACTAGATCGTCGGAGGGTCTGCCACCGGGACCAACCCCGGTATTCCGAGACCATCTGCAGGTACACAAGACCCCCGGATCCGAGCCCCAAAGATCCGAGCCGAGCATCAGCCTCCACCTCAATACCGCCTACCCCAGTACTGTTCTCCCAGTCGAGGGTCGTCTACATAGGAGTCTCCTCCTTCAATATAAATCGAGTAAGAACTCACGCCTGGTGCATCCACACGTCTCCCAAAAACAAACCGCATCACGTACCGAATAAACTCTCCATCTTTCCCAAAATCTGCTAAAATCTGTTGAGTGATACTAAAATTGAACTTGGACGAAACCTTTTAGGGAGTGAACTATGAGTACAGGAAAAGATCTATATAGTGAAACTCCTAGTAGATATGTTGTCTTAGTTTACAAATCCTATAAGAAAACTGAAAAAACTTTGTGAGTTACTAATCAAGATGAATTTAATTTTCATCGAGAAAGTTGTGGGTATACAATATAGAGAATCATTTATGATCACAATGAGCTTCACTAGTATGAGGTGTTAATATATTCTCTGCATGATGAAATTGTGATTTCTATTACCTCTTTGAAGCCAGTATTGCATTTGCTATATGTTCTTTTGGTAGTACTATATGTAGGATGCATACATATATTGATTCCTTGACAGCACTCAGTGGGATGGAGATATGGCGAATTGAAAATTTTCTGCCAGTTCCTGTTCCCAAGTCTTCGTATGGGAAATTTTTCACTGGAGATTCATATATTATTCTGAAGGTAATTTGCAAGAATTTCATACAAAATGTACATAAATTTTGGTATATTATTTTTCTTGTATGCATTCCTCCTAAAGCATTTGCAGCTTTACAAAGTGTAATTTTTGAACTTGGCAAGTAGTATTTATGAACTAAATTTCACATCACTTAACTTTGATGATGATAAATTACATTTGACGTTGTACTTATTGATGTTAGAAATTTTTACCTAGTTAGCTTTTTTTTTTCTCAGTCATTAGAAGAGCAAATTGGGTGCCTCGGGAAATATTGGAAATTGGTACTCCTCTTTCTTTGACATTCCTTTTAGCCTCTATGATTAAGTCCTCTTTTATGACCAACAGCTCATCTACTTCATGCTATGACTATAAATCCTCCTGAAGCCTGAAGGTGGTAGGTGATTTCTTTTAATGTTCCTGTGGGAACAGTATCATATGATACCAATATGATCTGCTAGTTTTTTGTTTTTTTTTTTTAAATAAAAATTTCGAGCATACTGTTATGCGCGATAGTTTGAATTTTTTTATCCTTTATTCGATCATATACTTTAATCAAGGTTTTGCTATTGTTTTTCTTTGACTGGTATTAGTGTTTTATATCAACCTCTTTGTTTGTATGGGTTTGGAGTCTATGCTTATGCTACTGTTTGCTACTTGTTTTTGGAATGAAAATGGATTTGTGGTCTATTCTGTTTTTGTTTCGGTAGTTGTGTGATATTGTTAACTTGTTATTTTTATTGGTACTGATATTTGCTAAGGTATTTGTTGGGTCATATTTGGTATAACACCACCAATACCAAACCGTACCAACCGAAGTAGTCGGTATACCGAAGTTTCGATATACCGAACTTTTTGGTTGGTAACGGTTTGCATATTTTCAAACCGAACTAGTTTGGTATGGTAATGATACAATGTCAAAAAGTCCGGTACCGTACGGAGTCCATCCCTATCTATGCCCATGTCTACACTCAAAACTGTATTTGAGAACTAGCTACTTCCTTGGTTAACATTTTTCAAACACCTATTAATAGATTCAACAAATATCTGTGCATCCAAACCACTTCAAATTAGCTTTTCGTTGCTATTTATTTTTATTTGAGTTACTCTACTTTCTTCCATATGTTGTCATTTAATATTTTATCTTTCATCGTGTTTTCACTTGTCCACTTTAACATCCTCATTTTAGCTTATACCGAACTTTTTGGTTGGTAACGGTTTGCATATTTTCAAACCGAACTAGTTTGGTATGATAATGGTACAATGTCAAAAAGTCCGGTACCGTACGGAGTCCATCCCTATCTATGCCCATGTCTACACTCAAAACTGTATTAGAGAACTAGCTACTTCCTTGGCTAACATTTTTCAAACACCTATTAATAGATTCAACAAATATCTGTGCATCCAAACCACTTCAAATTAGCTTTTCGTTGCTATTTATTTTTATTTGAGTTACTCTACTTTCTTCCATATGTTGTCATTTAATATTTTATCTTTCACCGTGTTTTCACTTGTCCACTTTAACATCCTCATTTTAGCTTATACTCAATCAGTTCTTTCAAAATGTGGTTTATTAAGGGCGCGTTTGGAAACCCAAAAAATTAGGAAAAGGAATGGAATACAGTGGATAGACCCATCTTATCCTATTCCACGGCCTGTTTGTTTTGAAAAAGAAAATAAAGGAAACAATTATATATCATTCCCTAGGGAAAGATTTGAGCCGGATTCTATTCCAGCTCCACCCCCTCGGAAAGCTGGGTAAAGGAATGGAAACAACTAATTTTTCTTCAACTTAAATAAATAAATAAATATAAGACCAACTATGTTAAAAGAACTTCACATAAAATAAACGTTAAATTTCAGAAACCACCGAACTTTTTAATCAGAGAATAGTTTTTTTTTTTTTTTTTTTTTTTTTTTTTTTTTTATATATATATAATTTCCGCTTTCAGTTTCAGCAAATCACCTCGCCAACTTTTAGTACCGAACTAAGATCCCTCTTTCGGTGTAAATTACCCAATGTTCTTGATCCCGTTGATAATATATTTTTTACCCGATTCTTTTTTAAATTCAAATATCAAAAGTGAAAAGAATTAAATTACAAAAAAATAAAAAAAATAAAAAATAAGGTAAACTAATTAATTTTGGTTAGAGTGGGTGATTTTAGAATTAATAAATCTTCATTTTTTGGGAGTGTCAGAGATATGTTTTTTCTCTCCAGGAAAATAATTTTATTCATTACTCAACCTAAAATGCAAAATGTCATAAGTATGTCCATGTACAAATGTTATCAAAAGGTTTTTCAAAATGCCGTAATCCATAATATTCCATTGTTTGTCAAACAAGACTAGGGAATGGAAACAAAAAAAAGTCAATTTCATTCCACCAGTTGCCAAACACACACAACTTATAAAGTTAATTCATCCCTTTCCCTTTCTTTCCATTCCTCTCCATTCATTTTCATTCCATTCCTTCCCATTCCCCAACTTAAATGTTTCCAAACAGACCCTAACTGTCTAACAATTTGATCGTAACAACATAGTTTGTCATATGGACTATTTTGTAGTAAAACTTGTCTATTGGATTAATTAATTATACAGGTGGCTTTTTTGCAGTTTAATACTTAAATCATCCGAAACGCTCTCATCCTCCCTCTTCCCCTCTCAGATCCGTCGTTTTGGCTGCTCAATCTCCCCCTTCCCCTTCTTTAAAGTTGCTCCCGGCGTTCTGTTCTCCAAACCCTTTTCGTTTCGTATCGCTGCCCCCCCCCTTTTGTGGCCCTCCCTGTCCTCCCCCTCTTCGCTTCCCCCTTCTTTCAGTGCTTCTTCCCCGGCGTCTCCCCCCCTCTCAGATTCCGGTGTCTCCACTCCCCGGAGTGCGGCGGCGCTTTGGCTTCGTTCCCTCGGTCTCTCGGTGCTATTGCGGCGTAGTGCAGCCCCGTGGACGCCCCCGGTGATTCCCTCAGGGCCAGCTTCAGCCTCCCTTTCCCTTCGGTGCCGTAAGTCCTTCTCCGCCCCCTTCGGCAGGTGCTTCTCTTCCTCTACCCTCAACCTATCACTGTAAGCACTCTCCCTTTTCTTTTTCTTTTGCTATTATTGTGCTCTTTTTCGTTTTGCTGGTAGTGTTTGGGTGTTGTTCGTTTTGTCTGTTTATCACTGTGGCTCGCTGCTGTGGGCGTGCCTCTTTCTCCAGTGGTTTGGTTCTAGAGGTTCCATCCTCTATTGCCCCCCCTTATCTCCCCTCCTCTCTGAATCTCCCCGTTCTTCTCCCTTTCCGGCGCCGTCTGCAGCGATTGCTAACCGTTAGGGTTGCACTGCTCGGTGGATTACTGCTCTCAATTGGGTCGGTTTTTCTGTAGGTGGGCTTGATTAGGCCCACTTTGTTTTTCACCCATGGATCAATCCTGGGTGGAAGTGGTTAAAAAGAACAGATTTAAAAAAATTTTGCAAATTCCCTCTCCAGCTTTTGGTTTGGGCTTGTCTGGCTTCAAGCCCAAACCCTCTCACCGTACGTCTTATCTAGCACCTTCCTTACATATGTTCTCCCGCTCTTCTCCCCTCTCCACCTCTTCATCTTCTTCATCTTCTTCCCCACACTTTCCCCCACGTTCTCTTTCCGTCTGCTTCCGCTGTCTCCGCCCGGGTCACTTGAAATCGTCTTGCTCTGCTAAGATGAGGTGCTTATTCTGCCTCAAGGATGGTCACTCTCGTCAGCGTTGCTTTGCACTCCAGAAACTCCTAGGGATTTCTGTGGGTGTCCCGATTGCGGAGTCAGTATTGGATGCTCTTGATTTCCCCGCGCTTCAAAAGAAATTGGCAGACTTGCCTCCCCCCAAACCAAAGAAGCTTAAGGCCTCCACTCGTTCCCCTCTTCTGCCCACCCCTGCTTCCAGTTCTCTGCGCTCTTCCTCTACTAATCCGTCCCCTCAGCGGTGCTCTTCCCCCACCCCCCCTCCGATTAAGCCCACTGTAACTCAGGTCATCTTTCCCTCTACTGAGCTCTCGGATCGCCTCAAAATCTACAATTCCTTTGGAGCGATTTCCTTCTCTGGTGGATCAATTCCGTTCTATACTCTCAATGCTTTTCTCTGCAACTTCTGCAATGTCCGCGATTGGGAATGGGTTCTCTACTCTTGCTCTAATGGGGATGCAGTTATTCAATGCCCCTCTACTAAAGTTCTTGAAGAGCTCTGTGCCAGTCAGTCACTGACTATTGGTTCTATCTCGCTGTCTATTCGCAAATGGGTATCCTGCTCTAGCTCCGCCAAGTCTCTCGACCTTACCCCCTCCAAGGTTACCTTAGTTGGCCTCCCCCCGTTCTGCGACTCTCTGAGATTGGTGGCAGCCTTCACCAAATGCATTGGAGAAATAATCAGTATCTCGTCTGTTGTTCGCCTGGCCTCCGGTAGCATTCAGGTCGATGCATTTTTTCGATGCCCTGGCCCTAAGGATCGTATTGAAGCTTTTTGCCTCTGCGATGCCTCCTCTTCTTTCAATGTTTCCGTTCAATACCATGGGCCTTCCTCTGAGGTTGAGTCTTCCAAGCCAGGTTTTGTGCTCCTTCCCTCCCCCGAGTTTCACCCGGGTGCTTCTTCAGGCTCTCAGCCTAAGTTCTCTTCGGGGAAGGCCTCCTCTCTTCCCCCGGTCAAAAGGACCCTCTCCCTCCCTCGCCAGTCTCCAGGTCCTTCTGCTCCTCCTAAGATTTCCCCAGTTAAATCGTCTAATCTCGTTTGGATCAATCCAGACCGTGTCGCGCCGCCTGTGCCGAAACATTCTCCATCCTCTTCTTCCCCGATGGCTATTGCTCCTGAACCATCTATTGGTTCTCTGGTTCCTGCTCCCTCTCCCGCCACTTCTGAGGCTTGGCCAGCTTGGGTCGTCAACCCCTCTTTCGCTTCAGACTGGGAGCGCTTCCAAAAGTCCGCTCATTTTCCTTCAGCCAGTTCATCTCGTTCTCCCTCAGCTTCTCAGGCCGCAAAGGGTTCTCCGTTTTCTAAGTCCCCCGACTGGACTGCTAAAGATGACTTGCTAGGTGATGAAGTGGCAGCGTTGGAGCTCGCTCAGTCCTCCAAACAGGTCTATTTCTCTTCCTCTACATTTGGTTACAGCTTTTATTTTAATATTGCTTATGTTGCCTGTGTTTACTCTTTCTCGGTGGAATTAATGTTCCCGTCTTTTTTACCGATTAACATTGGCCTTTTAAAGGCCTTTTTTTCGATCTCCTCCCTTTCTTTATCCCAATTAAAACTTTCTCCTGATGTTCTTTTGTTGTGCTCGAACCCCTGCTCCCTTCGGCCCATTTCACCGGGTGCTTCCGAGCACTGGCAGCCTAGCCTACTAGATTCCCCTTTCCCCCCATCCCTTATCGAACCTTTTCTTGAGCATAGAGTGGAGAGATCGCCCCCTCCCATCTCTGGTCCCTCCCTTTCTTCTCCTTTGAACTCTTCGGCGTCGTCTTCGAGCCACTGTCGTGTGATCCGCTCGAGTGCTCGCCTCAGGGCGAAGCGCTCAGCTTATCTCCCCTCGACCGATTCTTCTTCCCCCCCGCTTGGTTCTCTCTTTCTCCCCCAGTTTGATGATCTCTCTGACATTGAAGTATTCTCCATAGCCAACTCCCTTGGTTTTTCACTACCCTCCAACTTCTCTATTCCTATTTCCCATATCAGGGAGATTGAACGGTTAAGAGTTATTGAGCACAGCATCAATTATGATTAGTTTATCCTGGAACATTAGAGGTCTCAACTGCCCCGCCAAACAAAGGGCTATTTTCGACATTATTGCTTCCTCTCACTGTGACATCATTTCCATCCAAGAATCTAAAATAGAAAATCCTTCTCCCCGTCTCTACCGTTCTTTAGGCGGTTCCTCCATCAAGCATTGGATTTCCCTTGACGCCCAGGGTTCCAGAGGTGGAATTCTATTAGGCTTCAAGGAATCTGTCTTCTCCTTAATCTCCATCCGCCGCCTTAATTTCTTTCTTATTGTTCAACTGCATTGGCACCTACTAGATTGCGCCTTCACTATCATATCGGTGTATGGCCCGTCGACTTCTGATCGACGGCCCATGTTCTGGAACGAATTCCGTTCCCTTCACCCCTTTGTTCAAGGCCTCGGCTTTATCTGCGGTGACTTCAACATCACCCGTTTTGCTTCCGAGAGATCTAACTCGATCGCTTCCGATGCCCAGTCGGGTATTTTCAACGATTGCATCAGAGATCTCCAACTGTCTGAGATTCCTGTCTCCGATAGGAATTTTACTTGGTCCAATCAGCGTCTTTCCCCCTCCCTTGCCAAGCTTGACAGGTTCCTTGTCACTCAACCCTGGTTCTCCAAATTTCATAGCGCTTTCGCGAAAACACTTCCCAACCCTTCTTCGGATCATGTTCCCATTGCCCTCTACTCGAACTTTCACTTCCCCCATCATCACCTTTTTCGGTTTGAAAAATTCTGGCTTCAAGATCAACTTTTCATAAAGTTGGCTGAGGAGTGCCTTGCTTCCGTCTCCGGTTCTCGGGGTTTAGGCAACATTCTGCTTAAACTCCACGCTATCAAATTTGGCTGCAAAATATGGCGCCGCGAACGCCAATCTAACACCAATTTCCTCAAAGAAGTTCTTCTCGCCTCCATCCAGGCGCTCGATCTTTTAGAAGAGCAATCTCCCCTTTCCCAGTCTGCTCTTCTCGAAAGGCGTTCTTGCAAGCGAGAATATGCAGATATTCTCCTCCAAGATCATTCCAAATGGGCCCAACGAGCCAGAGTTTCCTGGTTGAAAGAAGGGGATGGTAATACCGCCTTCTTCCACCATTTTGCCTCTTATAGAAGACGATGCAACCACATCTCTTTGATTATTGATCAGGGTTCGGAGCTTCGATCCGACCCTGAGATCCATAACAGCTTTCTCTCCTTCTATAAGAACCTTATTGGTTCCTCTACCCCTCGCCTGTTCTCCCTGGATTGGCTGCAACTCTATGGTGCACCGTCCATTGACCTCTCATCGCTTGAAGCTCCCTTCACGATGGAAGAGATCAAGTCGGCGGTCTTTGCTTTAAAAAGCGATTCAGCACCAGGGCCGGATGGCTTCCCTGCATTCTTCTTCCAAAAATTCTGGCCCTGGCTGAAAAATGACCTCTTCGACCTGTTCCAAGATTTATATCAAGGTTCCTTTTCCTTTGATCGGATTAACTATGCCCATATTGTTCTCATTCCCAAATTGACTGGAGCCAATTCGGTGTCTGACTTTAGACCCATTAGCTTAATTAATACCTCGTTCAAAATCATCATGAAAGTCCTCGCTTCTAGGCTGAGTTTAGTTATCCCTCCTCTGATTGACCAAGCTCAATCCGGCTTTATCAAGGATCGCTTCATTCTTGACAGCGTAGCCGCTACTCAAGAAATCATCTCGCTTAGTCATCATCGCCAGTTAGAAGGGATTCTTCTAAAGCTGGATTTCCAAAAAGCCTACGACAACGTTCACTGGGATTTTCTCCTAGATATTTTGCATCATCGGGGCTTCGGCCCCAAATGGATTGGCTGGATCAAATCCAGTCTGTACGCTGGTACCTCTTCCATTATTATCAATGGTACAGAGGGCCATAAATTCAAAATCAGGCGCGGCCTCCGTCAGGGAGACCCTCTTTCTTCCCTGCTCTTCGCCCTAGTGGCTGATGTCTTCAGCAGGTTGCTTCGCAACGCTCGCTCTGCCCACGCCATCGAGGGTATTGGTCGCTCCCAACACTTCGATGGGATCCTCAATCTGCAATACGCGGATGATACCATTATTTTCTCTTCCCCAGAGCGCTCTTCTTTACGCAACCTTAAACTATTACTGTATTGTTTTGAACAAGTTTCCGGGCTTTCCATCAATTTCAACAAGTCGTCAGTGTTCTGGCTTGGCGGGAATGACTCCCGCCATAGCGAGGTCGCTCATTTCTTTAATTGTCGTATTGCCACTTTCCCTATCTCGTATCTTGGGATTCCCCTTAGATGGGGTAAGCTCCACAGAGCTGACTGGTTTCCCCTCATCGACAAAATTGAATCTAGACTGAATGTCTAGACTGGCAAACTCCTGTCTCGAGGAGGGCGGTTAATTCTTCTCAATTCGGTCCTTTCGGCTATCCCTTTATACTTGATGTCTTTTTATTATATCCCATCTTGGGTCCTCAAAAGAATTGATCAAATTCGGAGCAATTTCTTTTGGTCTGGAGATGCGCATTTTAAACAAGGATCGCATCTTTGCCATTGGAACGTTGTCTGTTCTTCCAAATCCAGCGGAGGCCTCGGTGTCTTGAACCTTCGCGATCATAACCTTGCCCTTCTAGGGAAATGGCTTTGGAGATTTCATAAATCTCCCCACCTGTCTTGGGTTCGTTGCATCAAAGCTGCGTATTTTAGCTCCTCCCCTTGGTGGCAATTTAACTCTCCTATTCATCGCCATGCTTCCCCGTTCTGGAAAGGCGTCTGGAAAATATCTCATGCTTTCCATTCCAGTATTTTTAGACTTTGTGCCAACGGTTCCAGGACTAAACTGTGGACTGATCTCTGGTTAGGTAACACCACTTTAGCTTCGGCTTACCCTTCTCTCTTCAATCTCGCTGCTGCTCCGGAAGCTTCAGTCGAGGAATCCTTCGTCTGGATCAACGCATCTAGATTTTGGTGTATACCATTCGTCTCCCCTTTACCCCACAATCTTGCATTAGACCTGCAGCACTTAACTGACTCTCTCAATCTATACGTGTGGAAAGACACTGAGGACATAGCGTGGCGTTGGAACGCTTCTGGTATGTTCTCGGTTAATTCTTTCTACAAATTCCTCAACTTCAGAGGTGTTGTTTCGCCGGCTGCAGATTTCATCTGGAAATCCTGCGCTCCTCTCAAGGTCAAAATTAACTCGTGGTTGGCAGTCCACAACAAGCTCCTCACAGTCCAGGTTCTCAACAAGAGGAACTTAGCTTGGGGCCAGCCCTGCATCCTCTGTTTAGAGGCCCCCGAAAACGTGGACCACCTCTTCGTTGTGTGCCCTTTCATCAAGCCTCTTTGGAAGTTGGTTTCTCTGGCGTGGTCCAATCCTTCCCTTCCGCCCAATCTTCTTTCTTGCTGGAATTCTCCCTCGTGTCTTCCTAAATTTAGCAAGAGTTGGCTCCTATCCGTCCACTTAATCATTTGGATTACTTGGAAGGAAAGGAATAGCCGGATCTTCTCTCATAAGGCTTCTCCTTACTCCTCCCTCTTAGAGGAATTTATTTTTTTATTCAAATTCTGGACTTCGATTATCAAAGTTGAGAAGCGTCGGTTTTATCATGTCCACCGTCTAGACGAGTCTCTCTCGGTTCTTTCTAGACTTAATGCTCTTTAGCTTTTTTCGGTCTTTGACCCTAAGTCGGGCTCTTGTTTACCTTACTGCACTTATTTCTCCATTGCACTAGCTGCGTGTTATTCGGTTTTTTGTATTATTTCGTTCTCTCTTAATTATTTTTTCCTTCGGGCTCTTGCAGGACTGAGCGTATCTTTCATTGGTGCTACCGGGCTCTCCCGTGGCCTTTTGTTTTTTTGACTATGGTTGGCGGAGTCCCTAGCGTTGCTAGTTTGTAGCCGGGTCTTCTTCTATCCATCTGCTCTTTGCTTTCCACTGGCTTATGGATTAGACTATGGTTCTATGACTGTTGGCTTTTTTGCTCTCTTGCTCTATGACTGTTGGCAGGTGGTTTTTTTTTTGGCTTTATGGATGTATTTGGCTGTTTGTGATACCAAGTTAGGTGGGTGAGCATGAGGTTGTAATCTTGTTGTTATCTATCTCCGGGACTTGTTATCACTGTGAACAGACTATTCTCTCTCCCTGATCATTAAACTATGTCTAGTTGTATGTTATTTGGAGTTTTGTTCTACTTCTTCAGTGTGTGTCTTGTTTATTATGGCTACCTGCTTGCTTTGTTATAAAGCTTTTGGTCTGAGTTGCGATCCTTTACTATTGGTTCCTCTGAGATGTTGAGCATCTCGTTTTGTAGCTCTTCAGTTTAGTGATATTGCCCTCTCATTTGATTTTTGGGGGCCCTGCTCGGTGCCCTGGGCTTCGGCCCAGTCTCTCGGTCAGGTGTCGGTGTCGCAGCCCGGCTCCATCCTCTGGTGACTGGCTTCGGTGCCCTCCTTGCCTGCCTTCGTGTCAATGCCACCCTGCTCGAAGTCCCGAAGTAGCCAGCTTCAATTTCATTTCGCCTTCTTTGATGTCTGCCGATCGCTCAGCTCCTGCTCGCTTCGTGGTCGACTGAGTCTCCCTTTTCATTGTTTTGTATCTATAACTTTAGTGTCCTCAGCCAGCTTGTTGTATTTTAGTAGAGTCACCTTATTGTTTTATTTGTTTTACCTCTGGTAAAACCGTCCTTGTTCTCGCTGTACAGTACTTTATTGTTTTATATATATATTTTTTGATCGGGCTGGAGTCGGTAGACTCTATCCATTTACATCAAAAAAAAATACTTAAATCATCTGTATTTACTTTTTCCCCTGTCCAAATTATGTTTGAGGCCAGAAAATTGATGTTAACAGCTGAGACAATCTAACTTGTTTTAATATTGGACTCCAATTCACATGAGAAATAAAAAGTAAAAAAGAAAAAGGTCAAAGGTCAAAATGATAATTTTCTATATTTAAAAAAAAATTAAAAAAACGTCGCCTGAGAGATTCGAACTCTCGCGGGGAAACCCCATGTACTTAGCAGGCACACGCCTTAACCACTCGGCCAAAGCGACTGTTGATGTCTCAGCTTTTAGTTGTGCATTATTATATGAAAATACAATAGAAAATTTAAAAAATTAAGAAGTAGGAATGAAAATATTTTTTATTCGACCACAGTGGGAGTCGAACCCACGACCTTCTGATCCGAAGTCAGACGCGCTAATCCACTGCGCTATGCGGTCATTTGTTGCATACGGCTACTGTAACTTTTATTATCTATACATATTGAAAATCATCAAATACTACCTAACGAAATAATGATTGTGTTTTTCAACTTAGGAGGTTATGTTTTCCAAGAACTAGTAATCTGCACGTGCAATGCACATTCTAATTAATTCTTTGGGCAAAAGCCAAAATACCCCCTCCCAACGTTTGGCCTAAGTACAATATGCCCATATAACGTTTGAAAAAATACACTAAACCCATTATTCCGTTAACTTAACTTATTCCGATAAGTTAGAATTATTGAATTACCTTTCTAGCCTTACCTTTTCATATCTCAATCTCTTCTTTCTTCCTTTCTTCATTCCTTTTTTCTGATTTCATTTTTCTTTATTAACGATGATTTATTCGGCAACGATTTCTTTGAGACAAAGTACATGAAGAGAGTTCTATGAAACCATTGCACACTAGAAAACCAAGATCTTAACTTTAGTCCTTAAAATTCAAATATCAACAGAGAAAACATCTGCAGTAAATTTAATTTAATAAAAAAAAGAGCACTTGTTTATATAGTTAATAATAAGACGTAATCTGAGATCTTCCTTCATCACATATACTCTTTACAAATTACCCCTAGTGGCACAAACTTTTAATTTATATGAGTGACACTTTTGTAAATAATTATGTCGTAAATAAATTTAAACTTTGAGGGTATTATGGTAACTAACAATAGTTGAGTAAATGAATGGTTAATATAACTCCCACTTAAAAATGGTGGTTGAGATTAGATGGTTTAATGTCTACAAATTACAGGTTGTCTACAAATGATTACTCTAACTCTCACATTATAATACTAGAGACTAGAGATTAGATATTAGAGTTGTAAGCAATCGCGATGAGGATTGTCGATATAGAAAATACTAATTTTGTTATTAGGTCAGGTGGTGTCACCTGCATCCTTCGACCTATATAGGCTGGTTATCGTAAGGAAATCTTTATTAGAAGGGCAAATGAATTTCAAATGATTTGATATTACATATTTAGACTAATTTATATGTGTAGATCAATGTGAACGATTCGGATCATCGATATGAAGGTGGGAAGGCCGAGTGCACACGAGTGCACAACGGAACATTACTCAAAAACAATATATATGAATAAATAGGAGATTTAGGAATTTGAGAAAAAAAATCTTCATACAAACTCATGTCCAACTAAAATAAATCGACATAAGTACTAATTTTTAAAACAAAAACCTAAAAAATTAAATTTGGGGTCTCTAAAAAAATATTACGTGCAAAATACGTAGATATAAATGCAAGCAAAATCAAATATGGCCCTCCTAAAATGGAGAAAAATTATGGGGCCCGAGGCAGCCGCCTCGGGGGCGGCCCTGCGGAGATTAATAAGGTCTTCAACTGCGAGTCCTCTCATATCTAGTGTCAAAAAAGCCCTCAAACAAAATCCATCAACAAGAAATGGCATGTTCGTGGGATTCAGTTTCACTTAATCAACTTGCAGTAAATGAAGCTTAGAAGACGACGAAAAATGACAATCTTGTTAGAGATTTCTACCGAAAAATCCCTCTTATCTAGGATCTTGTTGAGTTATTCGATGTAATCAACACAAACTACCAAGCACATATAAGATCATACCAAACACACCAAAGTACGCACAAGTTTGTCCCGGTTGAGGCTTTCGCCTTAATCCGGGGGAGAAGAAACTCAAGATGTTATTCAGCTAGAGAAGATACAAGAATATTACAATTCTCACCACGACCATCTCAAGCCTCATTAGCAAGTACTAGTTGTTTACAATTAGAGAATCACTCAATCTCTCCTTCAATGAAGTACTCTCTCTCTCTTTTGGCTCTCAATGGAGGCCAATAACAACAATATATAGAGATCTAGAGAAAACCTAGTTTGATATATTGATACAATAATCATTGGATATTCCTGAAGAGATAATCCTACGATAAGAGTCGTAAGATCTGACTTGAAGAGCAAGTTGGGCTTATCACGAATTACCAAGATCCGACCCAAATAATCCATCAGCGCCGCGTTCGGTCGACCGCACCACAAGGTCGGTCGACCGTCCCCCTCTCGGGAACTCTGTGCAGTCGGTGCGGTTGACCGACCCCAAGTGCGGTCGATTGCAACTCCACCTACTTCTGCTCCTGACTGTTTTCCTTACTTCCACTCCGTCTCTGATCGTCTCGATTCCTCCATTGTCTCATCGTCTTCTTATCCAACATAGTATGCAAGACATAAACCCAACAATCTCCACCTTGTATTACATACTCACGAATCCACACCTGTGTGATTTAAAACCTTCTAGACTCTTTTCCTTCTCTTCTTACAAACAACTTGTTTCAATGGCTTCCTCTGCTAGTTGAATCTATCTCCACCTGTTTTTCTCTCACTGTATGCCCTCTTCAAGGGCTCACCCCAGTAGATGTAATCATGGAGGTGTCACCCTCCACACGAACTTCACCTACCTCAAGGCTCTCTCCACCTTCTGACGATATTCGAACGTCGCAGTCTCGCTCGGATAATTCTAGTGACGGCAAACGAGATGATGCTTTAGGAACAATGGGCTTCGAAACACTTGCGCAAGTTTTTCTGTTCCTCAAAAGCTGGTAAAGGTTGTGCTGACCCTGGTCAATTCCCCTCTCACCCTTCATCACCTCACGACAACTTTCCCAAACTGATCGAACTCCACCTGGATCTGTGTACCTGCAGTCCCGAGCTTCTAAAGCTCATGGATATAAGGCTATGCTTCATCAAAGGAATATACATGCCCTTCTCTAGTGTGTGTCCCATTCCGTCTGTCATCTTCGACTCATTTGTTTTCTCACCCCTTACTTCACAAGTCTTGTCAATCTTCGTTTCCACACAATGACATGAGGCAAACTCGTAAGTAGAAACCATTACTTCACAAACCTTATCAACCTTCGTTATCACATGACGACATGATGCAAATTTGTAAATAGAAACCATCTCCCTCTCGGAGCAAACTTGAGAAGAACTAACCGAATCAAAAGAACAACCAGAATTCACATCTAAGGAACTTGAAACAAAAGCACTGTTTAAGCCATCACCTGATTCAGCGGCACTTGATTTGGCGCCTTTCTGACTCAACCGCGTGCAACAGTCTCTCATATAATGCTCAATCCCTTTGCACTTATGGCTACAGACCTTACCCCTACATACACTTTCTCTTCCAATCAAAGTTCAATCCACCTCCCTGATTGCTAACTCTCCTTCCTAAGTGCATCCTCCTCCAACCCCTTGATCATACCTGCTATGAAAAACTTCACCTTGGTAGATTTCTCATCTAGCACGGTTATCATGTTGGATGGATTTGGTGATGAATATATCGAGTTGGAAACCTTTATCATCTGCGTTGAACGCCCTCAGTTCAGATAAATCCATATTGAACTCCACTTTATGATGTAGAAGAGCGGTACTTTCCTTCATTGAGAAACCCCACAACTTTCTTTGCTGGTACATCCGACCATGTAATGACGAACCCGAGTAGTCAGATCTGAATCTTGCCCAAAGACTCGCCGCGCTTCTCCTACACCTAACCTCACTCATCGATTACATACGGATTAAACCCAAGGCTTCTTAACAAATCTCCTCCCAATTCTCCTGCTTTGTGCCGATTGGTCTCCCTTTATCTCCTTCTAGGACTAGATCCAAGTCCTGTTGAACCGATGCTTCATGCATATCCACCTTCAAGAGATCAAAGTTGATCTTTCCTTTGAACAGCTTGATCTTCGTGATCTGATATGCCATCATCTCCAACGAACTCGAACAAACCCTTGAACCAGAAGCTCTGATACCAATTATTAGGGATTTCTACCGAAAACCCCCCTTATCTAGGATCTTGTTGAGCTATTCGATGCAATCAACACAAACTACCAAGTATATATGAGATCATACCAAACACACTAAAGCACACACAAGTTTGTCCCGGTTGAGGCTTTAGCCTTAATCCGGGGGAGAAGAAACCCAAGATGTTATTCAACTAGAGAAGATACAAAAATATTACAATTCTCACCACGACCCTCTCTCAAGCTTCATCAGCAAGTACTAGTTGTTTACAATTAGAGAATCACTCAATCTCTCCTTCAATGAAGTACTCTCTCTCTTGTGGCTCTCAATGGAGGCCAACAACAACAATATATAGAGAACTAAAGAAAACCTAGTTTGATATCTTGATACAATAACCATTGTATATTCCTGAAGAGATAACTCTACGATAAGAGGCGTAAGATCTGACTTGAAGAGCAAGTTGGGCTTATCACGAATCACCAAGATCCAACCCAAATAATCCATCGGCGCCGTGTTCGGTCGACCGCACCACAAGGTCGGTCAACCGTCCCCCTGTCGGGAACTCTGTGCAGTCGGAGCGATCGACCGACCCCAAGTGCGGTCGACCGCGCGATCGAGCGCAACTCCACCTCTTGCTGCTGCTAACTGTTTTCCTTGCTTCCACTCCGTCTCCGATCGTCTCGATTCCTCCATCGTCTCATCGTCTTCTTATCCAACATAGAATACAAATAGAATGCAAGACATAAACCCAACAAATCTGATCCAAAAAATTGCACTCAAAGCAAAGATTAGATTTGGGAGCCCAACCAAATGCACTTTCGACTGATTAAATCTTCAACATGCAGGTAACATAAATTATATTACGTATTCAACATAAAACAATTTGCCTCTAATTTTTGCTCGGATAAAACCAATTTCTCATAACAGTACATTAGGCAAAAGTTGCTACAAAATTCACCACATAACGTATTACGTATGCCATTCGAAGCTTAACAGAGAGTTTACAGAGATTTGATATGCGAGCTTCAATATTTATTCATATAATGATTTCAGGACCTGAAAAATTACACTAAATATTGTGAAAAAATAACTAAAATTCTACAATACAAAAAATTCCCACGTAATTAAAGCTATGAGCTGTCAGCAGCAGTGACACAATCAGCAAACAAATCAACCATAGAAGCTCAACTTTGATTCGATGAAGGCATGAATTGAGATAGATATTTGCAGACAATGACGAGCATAAATTACAAACTGCCATGAATCTTCCAGAGCGAAACTGTTAGGTAAGAAATTAATGTTGCCAGACAGTCATTTCAACCATGGAATATGAAGAAGAAATTTCCAAAAGACTTGCATCACAGTCCAATCGAACAAAGATCAAAGATGGGGTTGCAAATTGGCAATCTTCATTGAATCAGACCTTCAAAATCCACAATAAATACTCGGCCTCTCAAAGTTCATATCAGTTAAACCAAGATTGTCAGGTGGACTTATTGAGGTCCCTCAAGGTCCACTGTGAACAACTCTTTGAAACTGTGCTGCAAGTTCCCGGTAAAACTGGACATCTGATGGATGTACCCTATTAATTCCCATCCTAAAGTGTTCCATAGATACTTCTCTTATCTCCAAGCTTTCCTGGTCATGAATCAATCATTGTTTATTTAGATTGTTTATTTTTTATTCTTACTAAAGCGACTTCATATTCAATTAAATTGAAGTTAAGAATTTAGATTTTTCAAAGGATTTAATGAAGAACATAGGTGAAACAGAGTAGAAAAAGATTAAACTCACTTCTAGTGCAGCAATAGCAGCTTCCCTACATATTAGCTTTATATCTGCACCAGTGTAGCCTTCAGTAAGATGGGCCAGGTCTTTCGTGCTGACATCAGGATGGCAAGGCATGTTCCTCATATGAATGCGGAAAATAACTTCTCGATCAGATTCATTAGGTGGTTGGACATCTAATAATCTATCAAAGCGTCCTGTTCAAAAAAACTTTTCTAGTAAAAAACAATTACCCTTTAAGATAACTGGTAGGATGTTCAAGCAATACTTTCAAAGGTTGGTTGTTTTTCCCACTCTTTAAAAGTGCTTTTTTATTTCTTTTGGATTGGCAGGAAGATCATGAGATGTTCCAGCCAACAAAAGGAAAAATAGCTATAAGTACCTGAAAGAGAGATTATGAAAGCAAAGCTATTTACAAAATATAAAGTTAGTGAGAAAATCATAAGTCAAGGTAGAACCTGGTCTTAAAAGGGCACGGTCAATCTTATCGGGGCGATTAGTAGCCGCAACAACAGTTACATCAACTCTTTGGTCCAAACCTACATTAAACATAATTACATGAGAAGATAAACCATACACAATCAAATAGACTTGCGAATGTTAATGATAGGGGGGGGGGGGGGGGGGGGGGGGGGGGGGAGGTATGATTCACTCCTTGTGGTGACTTGTTGAGTAGAAGTTCTAACAAATGAGTGCATTGTGATTCCAAGTCTCTGCTTATAGATCAAACTCTGATGAGAACAATATGTAATGCTATGTTAGTTAATCCAGCAGACACCCTGCTATCAGTGTCCAGAAAATTTTGTGATTCCTGTATAAGATTATATTATCTATTATTGTAGAGCACAATGCAAAGGAACATTTATAATTTCCCCATGAGAACAATAATGTAATGCAATGTAACTAAATATTCCTATGGGCGCCTCGCTTTAGATGTAAATGGACATTTATCATTTATTCACATCCATTTCATCTCTGTTTCAGGTCCAGATCCATATCATCCTAAGGAAATTCACCATCACCATAAATTTTACAAACTTTAGTAATCTCAAGTGTGTAGCGATAAACGTACCTTTAACTCGTGTGTCTATTATATGTAAGAGTAGTGTGCATTTTGGGAATTAGACATGGGTGACTTTAGTCTCTAGTTCTATAAAATAAATAACAGTGAATGGTCCTCTCGGTCAGAGATCTATAAATAACTAAATTTATTGGATGAAAAAAATGGTAGAGAGAAGTTTTCCATATGCCAAATAATAAGTTGTACAAAAATGTAAGATAATACCTACACTAAAAGGTCAAAGCTAACAATAGAAAATTGCATCTTTTTTTCTTTGGTTAGGATTCAAGAACGAATTAAATGCACAATTACCAAATAAAATAAATATATAACAAGAATTTCTTACCATCCATTTCCACCAGCAATTGACTTAGAACCCTATCAGCAACAGAAGTGCCATCATTATCTTGTCCACGTGACACTGCAAGCCCATCTATCTCATCAAAGAATATTATTGCCGGAGAGTTAGCTCTCGCCTTCGCAAACAAAGACCTGACTGCCTTCTCAGATTCTCCAACCCATTTGCTAAAAAGCTCAGGCCCCTTAACTGCGAGAAAATTCAGCTTTGCCTCGGCAGCTACTGCACGTGCCATCAACGTTTTACTACAACCTGGAGGTCCTATCATTAATAACCCCCTTGGAGGACTGATTCCAATTTGTTTAAAAGCATATGGGTGTAGTTGGGGCCACTGCACCGCTTCAATTAATTGCTCTTTAACTTTCTCTTGACCACCAACATCTTCCCATCTTACTTTTGGGAGCTCTAACATTACCTGGACAAAAAACATTTTAACAATGAAATATTTAAGAGATTCTCAACATAACCATATAATATAGCTCACAAGTTGCAGATGTGACGGTAAAATGGTTCCCAAAAAAAACAAAAACTAAACCTTTCCACATATCAAAGAGATAGAAAGATAAACATGGAAGTTTTTGTCTTTACTCAAGAGGTTAGACAGACTTGATGCCACCCAAATTTTTTGCTTTTATTCTTTTTCCATGTAGCGATGGTTCTATATATTTAAAGTCAAAGATTATTAGATGATTACAATAAACATTTGAAAATTCTATAAGCTACGTATTCTTGATGGAAAGACCATTAATATTCAACCCAGATAATAATAAGCAAGTTAGATAACTGATTTCCTTTGTGATTAGCAAATGCTACAATTAAAGGGCGGATTAGATTGTCAACCAATGTATTTCAGATATGCAGTTTGCACATCACGCAATAAAATTTTCAGATAAAAGACAAGCATTTCATGCTTCTTAAATATTAGTCTTGTGAAAACTCTAATAGGTGGTAGTATGAGAAGTATAGTACCTCACGCATTGCACTGGGCCTCACTTTCAACTTTGCCTTGTCAAAATCCTGTGTGGACACCCTTAATAATGTAACTGCTGCTGCTGCTTCTCCATTAGTTTTATTCATATTGTCCAGAAAAGTATTTTGAGAACTCATAGGAATAACAGAGCTCTCTGATACAGCCAATTCTGAAAGTGACGATGACAAGGAATCAACAGATAGCCCATGCCCAGTTTTACGGGATTCAAATCTTGTGAACTTGATATGGCGGCGAAGAGCATTCATTGCAGCTTCATTGCAAAGGGCAGCCAAATCAGCACCTACAAATCCATGTGTCACCGAAGCCAATGTCTGAATTTCCATGATGCCAAGAGAGTGAGCCATTCCACTGAGAAGGGTCTGAAGTATATCCAGTCTTTGTTCTGGAGAGGGCACTCCTGCAGGTAGGCCCAAAAATAATTCTGACTAAAATCTGATTGGAGGAAGTAACCAATTCCATGCACATTTATTAATATTCCAATTACTTAGTATCACATTTGACTAGTCATCATAAAAAATGACTAAATTATTTGATCACTTATAAGCTAATTTGGCTCAAGATTTTGATTATCTAACTTTTTATAGAGTACTTTTAGTTTAGAACGGAGTATCTTTATCTCTAAATTTTATAGCTAAATCATTTTAATTTTATCCATCTCTTAATAGTTTTTATTATGTTTGTTTAAGTTTAAAAAGCTTGCATCTTAATCTCTTTAAGATAAGTGGTTCTTATATTAATGAATTCTTAACACCGGGATATGTTTTAGAAAAATTGAATTAAATAGTAATACCTATTTCTATTTCTCGATCGAGTCTTCCTGGTCGCCTCATGGCAGGGTCAATGCTGTCAGGTCGATTTGTAGCAGCAATTACAAGTATGCGGTCATCTTTTTTTATCTCATCCATCAATTTCAATAGTGTTGCAACCATTCTGAGAGATAACTCTTCGCCTCCATCTTTTCGAGTTGGAGCAATGGCATCCAACTCATCAATAAAAATCTGGAAATGAAAAGAGCTATGAATACTAAATCACAGGTGAATAACAATTCTATATTCCCAAGTTCATTAAAAACTTTAAAACTAAAGAAAATATAAAGAATAAGATCCAGGAGTTAAAAAAGTAATTAAAACAACAATTCATGTATAAATAAATAGTATGCAGGCATGTCAATATATCGACCTAAACGAACAAGGTCATGGGAAGGGTACTATTCTTGCATCACAAGAGTAACATATCAAATATTGCTAGTACCTTTAACAGTATCAACATTCTTGCATCAAACGAAGAAAGAGCTATAATATCCTTCGAGAGGAGATGAAAACATGAATTCAGGTATAAAAAAAGCAGTAGGGACCTTAAAAACAGCAGTAGGGACCTTGTTTATCACGTAACAGAGAACAGTTTACAAACTAATGACAGAGCAACTCCATAATTTTGGAATCAATTTTGTCAAAAGGGATGAAAAGATAATAAATCAGACATGTTTTTATATTAGAATTAATCGATCTTCAAATAGCCAACACATTAGATGATCATGGATTCTACCAGAGTTGTAACAAACTATATGAAATTCTAATGAAAGAATCATTTCTGTAGAGATAAAACTGGTTGGACCCGGATCAGCAGGCACTAGAACAAGAGCAGAAAACACTTGGATTATTTGAGAAGGACCAAAAAGAATTCAAGCTTGCAAGGCTTTATCAACTTTTCAGCAGATGTGCTAACTAGTTTTTTTTTACTTGTTATCGTTGTTTATTCATCTGTTTCCAGTAAGAGTTGTAAAGATACATTCTAACAATTCTTAGGCTATGTTTAACATTCTTTGGAAGTGCTCAAAAGTAATTTCCTGACTCCACAATCATTTTTTGGGCTTAAAATACAAGTTGGGCAGATATTACTACAAAGTGTGGTTAGCCGAAAATGCTTCCATAATTGGATATTTCCCATTCTTCTCAGCACTCAAGAGGTGCTTTCAGTTTTTTACTCAACGTGCTTTTGCCCATTCAAAAACATCTCAATCAAATACCTTTTTCCACAATACTTGCTTACAGTCTTCTCAGCAAAAGCACTTTTGTTTATAGCAATACCAAGGAGCTTGCATATGACAATAACAACAAGGACAACAAACCTTCTATCCAAATCTAGATATATATCTTTCAATGTATCCTAAACTGGGACAAAGACAAAGGGTGGTGTACATAAAACTATGTTTAACCTATACATGAAACTATCAAATTAAAATACTCTTTCTTATGTTAGTTGGAAGTAACTTTAACACAATAAGTTCAGGAAACGTAGTATTAAAAATCTATGTGAACAATAACCAACCCTGAAGTGGAATATTTCCCCAGAAATTTGATGTTCAATATTTGGCAGATTATCTTTGAAGATGAAAAGATGGGGTTGATTGATATAATTAGATACCACAAACTAATTAAACTTCTATATAGAACAAAAACAAAAGACAACAGATTCATTCATATACACGTCTGTACGACACAAAGTAGAAGAGGAATATATATTGCAGAAGTTAAAAGTAAGAACGAAAAGATCAAACCACAGCAGGAGAAGCTCGCCTTGCTGAATCAAAAACTTCATGCAATGCTTGCTCACTTTCACCATAGTATTGACTGACAATTTCAGGACCATTTATAGAGAATAGGCTAGCATGAGCCTCACGAGCACAAGCCGCTGCCAAAGATGTCTTTCCTGTGCCAGGTGGGCCATGAAGAAGAACCCCTTTGTACCTGACATATTAAAGAGTCGTGAGCAAGCAAAAATTGCGAGTCCAAGAACACAACTAAAACAAGTAATTCAGAATTTACACATTATGATACTGATATGGTTTCTGATGGTTGAATCTCAATAAGTTAGAAACTTGATTGGATAAATAAATAATATCCCAAAAGTAAAGGAACAACAATGAGTTCAATAGTTGAGGATAAAACATGAGTAGCATTCTTATTTTGCCAAAGTACCCATTCAAGCTTGGTAGGCAGCCAAGAGAAGGTGCATAACATAGACTCTTACATCCTACCATTTAAAGGTACATCCCAACTATGTAGCATAACAGTAATTTTCAAGACCATTAAAGAAACACGTGTAGAAAATTTGAACATAATGTATCCATGTCATGGAAAGCTTTTGAGATTCAAACATAAAGAAGACAGATATACAATGTTCTAACAAGTTTACCAACTCAGAATTAAAGCATTAGACCTAATTAACTAGGTAAACCGGTGAAGTTTTTGTCGCCTAAGGAAACTAAATAGTACTTAATAAAGTATTTTACATCTGCACAAAATCTTATTTCTGAATATTCTGCTCACCTGCAGTTCAACTCTATTGATGCATCAGAATTCACCTAGCAATTTTTTAGCAGTGCAACATTTGCAGCCACCTACTGGGATTTAATAAATTAACCGACTAAATAAAAAATGAAAATGGCAAAAGATTGGGTTATTTGACGGTGGATAAAAACATAAGAAGAGACTATGTTTAACTCATGATAAACTGAATTAAATATGTAACACTTCATTTTCCATAGTAGGCCAGTGACATAAAATAGGAAATTAACAGAAGAAAGATATGTCTAAGGATGAAAATATATAAAATACAACAGAAGAAATAAACAGAGCAGAGCAGTAAAAAGATGTCTAGAATGAAAACCTTGGCATCTGGCCCATGTTTGTCAATGAGAACATAATAATTTCCTTTAGTGCCGCAAATTCTTTGGACAAGCCACCTAATCTTTGTATATCACCAGCTACCCCATTCCCACTTGCTTGACTAGTGAGATCATCTTCAGAAAAGTTCACGATACTTGAATTTTCCGCAGCTGAAGGCATGGGCTCAGACAGCTGGACATTTGTTTTAGTTTCCACCAAAAAAGCAACATTTAATGAATCAGATATTTGAATATCATTAGCCACCAAATCATCCTTCTCTTCAAGTAGCTTATCTGCGCATTTATCTGCGCATTCCACTATGAATACACAGATCTCTCCAAATATTAGAGGAACTATTACAGTGTTCCCAGTAAGAAGATATCTGCCATAAAGCCACCTAGCCGCAGACGTTTGCAACAGTTCTCTGGCCTTCTCATCTGACAATGCCAACTTCACAGTGGATAAATCTGAGCACAAAGAAGATTTTGAGCTTGATACAATATCATGGGATTTTCTGGCATGAACTGGTGTGGTATTAGGAGAAGAAAGCCTTGACTGATACGATGGAGTTCTTGGAGATGCAGACATGGAAGATTCCAATGGAGTATTATTGATGCTGATGGTATCTACGTTAGCCTTTGCTGGGACAAGATTTAGGTAAAGGCTTTTGCAGCTATGCAGGTAAACATGAGTACTATTATCGATCTGATTTAGTTTCTTGGATGTTCTTATAGGGAAAACAAAAATTGCTCTGCCTGTAGCAGGATAACCCAGAGTGGAAGAGAGACCTCCTGACAATCTTATTTCATTCTTGAGAACCTATGAAGAGCCACGTGAAATGGATGAAGAAAGGCATCAAAATGTGATTAATCAAGACAAATATTGAATACTAGAATATACCAATACCTTACGAGATGGGAACACTGTTGCAATTGCAAAGTAACGGCCAACTTCATTAACATTGTTGTCACCACAATCAATTCCAGTATGTCTAGCACATTCCTCAGATAAACTTTCAAGTGGTATGTTACGCAAAGATCTCTCTCCTGATGCAGGAAGCGACACCTGTTAACAGTGCCAATAGGAAAAATTTAGCAAAAGGAGATATACTTTCCAAGTTTTGTTCACTATCAGCATTAATTAAATAAATATGCATTCCAAATTGTTTTAGAAGTTCATCCTACAACTTAAACCAGCTAGAAAGAAGACTGAATAAAATATAAAAAATGAAGTGCGGAGAAATCAAATTCAATTCAAATCACTTATATACAAATGAACTGAAAGTGGGAAAATTTGCAGGTTTTGAAATATGTACACTTCTCATCTCCACTGCCAAAAGCTTACATACAGAAGAAAAAACAAATTTAGTCACAAAGAAATTTTTTATATTACACTATTAATATACAAAAAAGGACAAGATTGAGCAAAAGTATATAACAGAGCTTATTTTCTTTAAAAGAAATTTAACAGAAAATTGTGCAGACATAAGACGGAAGCCACAGCATAACTTTTGGGCATAAAAGAACTTTAGGATTGAAAAGGAGACATAAAAAGAATATAATTTAAGAAATATGGAGGAATCCACAGCATAAAATGGGGATATCTTAAAGAGACAGATTTAATAAGTGCATAAAAAACTGTAGGGTTGTAAAAGAGATGTCAGATGTAGGCAACGGAAAACCAAATACAAGGATCAAATCGTTCAGGTAAAAATAAATTCAGAATTTTCACTGAAGATTTCAAAGAGACTCAATCCAACCAACTGATATGAGATTTCTCCAAGAAAACTTCCAAAGGCAGTTATGAACCTGGGAGGAAAACAACACCTAATAAACTGCTAGTATTCTTGTATATTTGTACAAAGATATTGTACATTGAGATTTAATTCACTTAACGGAGCCACCTTTATGAAAGGAACTCGAGGTCAGGGAGATAAATAATGGCAGCACTTCAAATGAACCATGCCATGATCCATTTTGCATATTGCTATACAGATCTTAAGTGCATGATAGAAAATAAAATTTTGAGAAGAAAGAAACACAATATATTGAATGTAAATGTTGGCAAGTACGCAAGTCCCCATAAATAATGCAAGACGTACATATTAGACAAACAAAGAGTAAGCCACAAATTCACACAACTTCTCTCTAATTTCTGTTAGGCATGATTAACCACAACAATGTCAAATAGGCTTTTTATGATGCAGGATATACATGAACAAGAATCTAAAATTAGATTACACAAGTAACAATGTGATGCAATCTGCGAATGCCCATACATTAGTAGTTTGGAGCTTCCTATCTTACAATAGCTCAGTTGGAAGCATATGCCTGAATCGAATTTGATCCATGAATCTAAGAAATAGTGAGAATTCTTGATCTCTCTCAATATCTCTCTCAATTCGAAGATCCAAAATTGGAATTGATGTTGTTTTATTGATTTCTCCTAAAGATTTTCAATGATTCCTCCTAAAGATTTCATTTCAATTGGAATTTGGTTATTCACAATGTACGATGAGCCCTGTTAAGCATCCATGGCTGAATGGTTAAAGCGCCCAACTCATTATTGACAAATTCGTAGGTTCAATTCCTGCTGGATGCACGCCAATGGGAACGTTCAATAATTGGCTACTTATTCACTTTCAGGTAAATTGGGGAGAAAATGGCATAAAATCTAACAACAATTTTACATAGTATATCATAAATTGCTTGCTTAGCGCCTTGATACCTTTGTTAAGTTTCACTAATTCATTTAGAATATTGCATATTATATCTTGGAGCGAGAAAAAACAACCATTTTAACTTACCATAAACTAAGCGACCAAAATTGTTATTTTCCAAATGCATTTGACAAGAGGTATGTTTGTAAAATTGTACCCGTTGTAAACACTATATGGTTCATTAAGATGCTATAACTTTGATTTTAAAATGGGCAATTGAGATTCAGATTCATAAGTCGATTGTTGTCACAAAACACACAACCCCAACCCTTGGGTTATAACAGTAGACTCCTTTGTGAAAGTGGGGAACCTTTCGCGTAATCTTCTAAAATTGAGCCTTCATTGTTACCCAATGCCCCCCTTTCTAAAATTTAGCATATTTGCATGATGCACCTATGTCCCTGAATAGAGAGGGTACAAGGTCTTCTATTTTGCTAGACACACCAACAAGTTCCCACTCACCATTGCTACAGCCAGAATTCTATAATAAGGTGAGACTTGTCTAGAGAATTTTCGCACTTAAAAGAGCGGCAAAAATCTGGCAAAAAACACTAACATTAGAATTGCATTGCTCCAGGTCTCTTTATTTGGACTCCTATCATCACCACCAGTGGACCTCAAGACAATTTGTGCAAGAACTTACCCTTAATGCCCTGTTCAGGAACATAGTAAAGATAACCAAAGTCATCCTAACATTAGAGGTACAAGCCATGTTGACTCTAGTTATCCTACATTTACCTCCAACTTAAAGTAGTCGTTTAACTTGGTGTTTGACATTAAGAAAATTTGGATAACAGTGGAGTTTAGATAGTTAGAGTTATCTCAACTTTGGGGGGGGGGGGGGGGGGGAGACAGTTATCTTAACTCCAAACTGAGTCTCAAACATGTCAAAACTCGGATAACTTGAGTTTCGTAAAGTTATGTGAGATAGATCCTATTATCTTAACTTAACTTTGTTCTCAAACAGTGCCTAATTCATTACATTGTAGGCCCTGTTTGGATACAAGGTGGGGTAGCTAATGATAACTTTCAAGACCCAATTTGGATACAAAAGTAGGATATATATAAGTAAATTTTAAGTGAATGTAAAGGAATGCAATGACGCTGTACATCTATTTTCACTTAAAAAACAAATTTGGTTAGATTGGAGGTTTAGATACCTACCATAATCTATGTTTTAAGTTTAAGGTGAAAAAAATGGAGGTTGTGTACCTTCAAAATATGATCCAAACATATCAAAGTTTAGATAACTACAGATAGATAAGTCACCTTGTCTAACCTTCGCTTACCTCCACTAACCTATGTATCCATACTGGACATAAGTGGAGGTAAAGGAATGCAACCAACCTATGGGTTGCATACACGTACTTTAATAATTTTGGTACGGCTGGAGTTTAGATACCTATGATTATCTTAACTTTTGGGGCCATGTTTGGATACAAAGGTAACAACATACTTATAGACTATGCAGTTAAAATCTCCGATTACGCACGATTAATCCCTGATTAATCGCTAATCAGGGGTTGAACGATTATTTTTTAGCGGTTTATAATATTTCAATAGTTAGCGATTTAATCGGGTATAATCGGCCAATTTTAAGTGGCCGATTAACCGATTAAATACTCTCCTCTAATTTGCATGCTCGTTTGCATTATTTAGGCTAAATCAGATCCAAACTCAAATCCAAATCTAAAATTCAAACCTCTTCTGGTCCTCGTGCAAACCCAGATCCGACATGTCGCCGCTCTCTTCTTCTTCCTCATGCAAACGCAAACTCAAACTGATTCTCTTCAAACCCAAACCCAAACTAATTATCTTCTTCTTTCTCGAGCAAACTCAAACCCGACCCGTCATCACTCC
Source organism: Hemerocallis citrina (assembly GCA_017893485.1). NCBI lineage: Eukaryota > Viridiplantae > Streptophyta > Magnoliopsida > Asparagales > Asphodelaceae > Hemerocallis > Hemerocallis citrina. The sequence continues at coordinate 360,832,432 of CM030359.1, forward strand.
CCTGCACCGTCGCATACTTGATGTGCCCTGCATCTGCTGCACCTCCTCCTTTTGCTGCTCCCGTTGCCGCTCCTCCCTGATTGTTTTTGTTTGATAGAACAGACCAGCAAATCTGACTCGACCAACATCCAGAATCTAAACTCAGCTCAAACCAAGTACTCTTTTCTTTTTCTCTATAACTATATGTTCCTATTTGATAATCTCATAATAGTTTTATGTTATGATTTAGGATTGCTATATAATGAGGATATATATATATAGGGAAAGCTTCGGTTGAGCACTCCTCTAGTGCTCACCGCGTGAACACTAAGCCTTCGGGCGTTCATATCGAAAATCCGAACCGTTCACATTGATCTACACATCTAAATTAGTCTAAATATGTAAAATCAAATCATTTGAAATTCATTTGCCCATCCATCATGTGACTATAAAAACAATGATTTTCAGCCATACAATTTTGTAACACTTCAATGAATGGGCAAATGAATTTCAAATGATTTGATTTTACATATTTAGACTAATTTAGATGTGTAGATCAATGTGAACGGTTCGGATTTTCGATATGAACGCCCGAAGGCTTAGTGTTCACGCGGTGAGCACTAGAGGAGTGCTCAACCGAAGCTTTCCCTATATATATATATATATATATATATATATATATATATATATATATATATATATATATATAACGATTTTCTGATTTAATCCCCGATTATTTTTCAATTAACCGATTAATCACTAATCGCTCCTAGACCGATTAGTTTTAAAAACCGATTTTAACTGATATGCTTATAGATAACTTTTACGTGAAGGTAGAGGAATGCATCCAATAGATTGCACACATGTACCTCCATTTTAGCTTTAAAAATGAATTTGGTCGATATTGGAGTATAGATACCTATCATAACCTGCGAATAATATTTAAAATTTTGAGGTGAAAAAAAAAGGGTAGTGTACCTCCAAAATATGATCCAAAAGGTCGCAAAAAAAAAGTTATCTCACCTAAAAATAATTTAAGTTATCTAACCTCTGAAGCCAAATACTCTCTTTAGAAACTATTTATAGGTATCCATACTTTGTAGGGAGAGACAAAGCTATCTATAGGTTGTATACCTCTCTACAAAGGTATCTAAACTTTGTTTCCAAGCAGCTCCAAGTTTAGCTACCTTTGTAGAGTTATACAACCTCTCTACAAAGTTTAGATATACATGTCACCTCCACTAGCCTCTACTTACCTACACTAACCTCTATATTTTAAATTTTGTTTCTCTCCTAGTTTGCAAAAAATCCAATTATTTCAGACTTAGAACACTATCCACATTTCAAAACTACAACTTTCCAAATATATAAACTTTTTAGCATCATAAGCAGCGGACTTCAAGATATCAATCAATTCTAGCAAAATTCGACACCAGTAGCTAATTACCGAGACGAGAGAGCCAGGGGCAATCGAGGACGAAACCATGGCGGATTCGGAGAGCCAAACCCTAGCTTGATTCCCGCCTTTCGAAGCAACATCTGAATCAAAATCGCTGATTTTTCCGACGAACGCAGTTTCGTTGATGAAGTTGGGGTAAGTGGAGGAAGCTCGAGAGAGGAGGTTGTGGAAGTTGAGGAGATCGTCGTTATCGGATCCAGTTTGGTGGCGGGCGGATGCGGGTGTGGATGGCGACCGTGAGATTGAGGGGGAGCGGTCCGACTTCGACGACGATTTCTTCGGCTTCGAAGGCATCTGGATTGAAATTAGAACGTGTCTTCTAATCCGACATTAGGGTTCTAGGACTATGAGGTTTTAGAGAGAGAGAGAGGAGTTTTTTGCCGTACTAGGCCACTTTTTGATAGTATTTGCGTTTTTAGGCCAGGTCCCAAACTATTAGCGTTCGTGGGCTAGCCACTGCCACGTCAGCAGCGGCCGCTATTGAAAATAGCGGCCTCTTCATATCCACCAAATTTGTACTCCCACACTTGGTAGAGTACGGGGGGATTGGGCTGAGTATGTGTAAATGAGGTCGCTAATGCCACTAGCGACCTCCTCCAACTGAGGTCGCTAATCCCAATCGCGGCCACAGTGGTAGGCTATTATGAGTCTTGGATGTTTATACTAAGGTCGCGATTACCAATCGCGACCACAGGTATGATAGGTCGCAATTAACATTAGCGATTATGTTGTTTGCCAAATCAGCTTATCCTCTGTGATGTTTATACTAAGGTCGCGATTACCAATCGCGACCACAGGTATGATAGGTCGCAATTGACATTAGCGATTATGCTGTTTGCCAAATCAGCTTATCCTCTGTGAATATGACTCATAATAGCCTACCACTGTGGTCGCTATTGGGAATAGCGACCTCAGTTGGAGGAGGTCGCTAGTGGCATTAGCGACCTCCTTTACACATACTCAGCCCAATCCCCCCGTACTCTACCAGGTGTGGGAGTACAAATTTGGTGGATATGAAGAGGCCGCAATTCCCAATAGCGGCCGCTGCTGACGTGGCAGTGGCTAGCCCACGAACGCTAATAGTTTGGGACCTGGCCTAAAAACGCAAATACTATCAAAAAGTGGCCTAGTACGGCAAAAAATTCGAGAGATCGAGGAGGAAGAGGTGCTAAGTGCTAACGGGTCGGGTTCAAGTCAGATCCTACCAAGATCCAATTTAGGATTCACAGATTCATACGCACGTGCAGTCGTGCACCATACATGCATTTTAACCAGCTTCCTCGTTTTTTTTTTCTTTGTTTCCTTTTTTTTTATTATTATTATTTTTTAATAAGAGGATAGAGTCGAAAATACTCCAGCCAGCGAAAATATTATTAAAAGCAGAAAAACAGTACAGACGATATGTTTACAAGAAGTAAAACAAAGATAACAAAAGAAAAGTACATCATTACAATAGGGCGAGGAAACCCCAAATGACAGATAAGACGTCTACCCGAAAGAAAAAAAAAATACAACGCAGAGCATAAAACACAAATGCAGTAGCCAGTAACAAAGCAGCAATATCGCACGAGCTGAGAATCAAACCTACAACAGTAACAGTGTTAAGGTTAAAGCACCCAAAAATATGGAAATGGAGTCAGTTCGAAGACTCAACACAAACAGCAACACACACCACAAACAGACGAAACACAGACCAGCTCAAAACGAACAGGATAGGCAATAAAACACGACTGAATATTCTATTATTTCTTTCATTCCATGTGGTCCAAATAAGCGCCAGAATGGTTAAATCCCATGAAGATTGAAAAGGATACATGATCCGCTGCATTCTCCAGGTATCCCACCAAGACGACACGGAACCTAACATTTTATGCACATACCAAGCTCTCTTACAAATGATTCATTACGGAAGAATGTAAGAGCAGTCAATAAATAAATGACAAGTATCCTCATGGCCAGTTAGACAGAAAACACATTTTTGACCCATAGCTAAATTCCTTTTGTTAAGATTATCCACCTTGAGCATTTTATTGTGGATAGTAAGCTAAGTGAAGATACAGGCTTTGAGTTCTAGATTGAGAGATAGAAAGTTGAGGTAACACCACTAGAATTGAGAAAGTTATAACATGATTTAACCGAACAGGAACCTGAGCTAGTCCAACGCCATAAAAAAATCATCTTTCGGATGCCACTGATAGAATCTTAATAAAGGAGTAAATTGAGATAATTGGGGTTAAGAGCAATCAGTAAAGTTCTACGGAAGGTGATGTGCTAATCTCTAACATTGCCATGACAAATAAAATAATCTGCCACCGTAGCAAGAGGGTTAGCAGTAATATGGAAAGGGGCAGAGAAATTAGAGGTGATCTTAAGATTGCCAATCCATAAATCAGACCAGAATCTAACTGTGGTACCATCACCATAAGTTATAAAAATCCCGCATTTGAAAGGGGCGACCACCCACCTTTCCAAAATGGGGAGGCAAGAGTTGATAGGGAAGGGTAAAACCCCTAAAGACTGTGAAGTTTGTGGTGCTTATGGATCACGAGGCGGGACCACGCCAACTCATTTTGCTTAAGAACTTTCCATAGCCACTTCTCGAGGAGGGCAAGGTTCTGATGTCTAAGGTTGAGGATACCAAGACCGCCTTCATGCTTGGATTTGCATAAAATGTTCCACTTATAAAGGTGTTTACCAATCTGTAAAACAGAAGAACCTGACCAGAAAAAATTCTGCCTGATCCTGATCAATCCGCTTGATAACCCATAATGGAGCATAAAAGGACGACATCATGTAAAGAGGGATACAAAATTGATAAGAATCAAATGACCACCTCTAGACATCTGATGACCGGACCAGGCATTAACTCTAGATTCCACCTTATTAATCATAGGCAACCAATCTTGTTATGAAGCTTACCCTAACGTAAGAGAATACCAAGATATGATATAGTGAAGTAAGCAGCAGAGCAATTAAAAAAAAATTACAATCTCAATTTGGTGGTCACCTGACCCACCTAGCCATAAGACCGAAGTCTTAGAAAAATTAATGGATAATCCCAAAGCATGTTCGAAGCTATACAGAAGGAGTTTCAAGTTTTGAAGGGAGGGACCACCGGGTTTAGCAAAGATAAAAGTATTGTCCACATATATTGGAGGTTAAACATCCCTCTAAAACCACAAAAGCCCCCCAGTTCTTTGATGATATTAGCTTCCCAAGCTTTGAGAAGAATCTTGCTGAAAACATCAGCCACCAGAGAGAAAAGAAGAGGCGAGATAGGATCTCCTTGGCAAAGGTCTCTTTCACATTTGAATTTGTGACCTTCGATAACATTAACGATAACCGATGAAGTGTTGGAGAAGAGACTGGCTTTGATCCAAGAAATTCATCTAAGCCCAAAACCGCGATGTAAAAGAATTTCAAAAAAGAAATCTCAATTAACTTTTTCATAGGTTTTCTCGAAATCTAACTTTAAGAGGATACCTTCAGTATTCGATTGATGGTAACCCGAGATTCTTGGGCACAAGCCACACTATCTAAAATGAATTGGTCATTAATGAAACCTGATTGGGCAGAGTGAATCAAATGGGAGATAACCGAGTTAAGGCGGTTAGATAGCACCTTCATAATGATTTTGAAGAGGGCATTAAGAAGGCTAATTGGTCTAAAAGCAGAGACTTTATTGGCCCCAATCATGTTCGGGATCAGCACAATATGGGCATAGTTAATCCTATCAAAAGATAATTGCATGTAGAAAAGATCAGCGAACATATCCAAGAGGTCTTCTTTAAGAGGATCCCTGAATTTTGGAAAGAAGAAAGAGAGAAAGCAGTCTGGTCTAGGCGCGAAATTGCTACGCATGGAGAAGACGGCCAATTTAATTTCTTTAAAGGATAAAGGAATCTCGATAGAAGAAAGATCATTGTTCTCATCATCATATAGGTGCTCCCAATCAAGTTGAATAGAACAATTAGTAGAGGTACCCATAAGGTTCTTAAAGAAAGAAAGAAATTGTGGAATGAAATTCATCATTAAAGTGTAATTCAATGTCACCCTCAATAATGGAAGAGATATGATTGCAACGTTGACGATGATATGCATAGTTATGGAAGAAAGATGTGTTGCAATCGTCAGATTTGAGTCGTTTAACCTAGCAAGTTGGACCCATTTGATGTGATCCAAGTTAAGGAGCGAATTATATTCACGCTTGCATTCATTCTATTGGAAACATTTGCTATCCGAAATAGGACCCGATTCTTCAAGCTGATCAATAGATTGAATAGTAGCAAGGAAGAATTCCTTGAGCGCTGTACAATTACCAAATCTATCTTTACACCAAATTTTACACCCATGTTTAACAGCGAGAAGTTTAAGAAGAATGCGGCCAAGGCTATCTTACCCAACCATTGACGAAAGACAATGAATAATGAGATTAACAAAGATCTGATCTTCTAACCATAATTTCTCCAATCGAAATTTGTAGGGTCTGGAGAAGTTAAAATTGGAGTGAAGACCGATAGACACTTGATCAGAATAAGGATTCGGATAAGCTTGGACAAAAGAATTATGGAAGAAGGAAAACCAGTCTTACGAAACCAAGAACCGGTATAATTTAGTCATAGAAGGAAGAAGGCGTATGTTGGACCAAGTAAATGATCTACCATTAATCGGTAGGTCAACCAGTTCAAGGTTCCGAATGCAATCATTGAAGGCTTGAGAATCTTTATGGAATAATTCCCGAGTCTTTCATGACGAAATCTCGTAACATTAAAGTCGCTACAAAAAACCCAGAATCTGTTGATAGAGCCAGCAAATGAACTGAATTCATTCCATAATTCTCAATGTCCGTCAGATGTTGAAGGACCATAAACAGACACTATGGTAAGAGCACAATTAAATTCAAACCAGTCAAAGGAAGCAATTAGAAAGAATTTAAGGCGATGAACTGAGACTAACTTGAAAGAAGCTGCATTAAAACCCAGAAGGATCCCCCTACGAGGCTGGATAGCATCAAGGCTAATCCACTAGGAGATTAACTTTCCACCAAGGGCACGGGTTAAAGATGGGGATGTTAGATATTATGTTGGATATTATGAGAGATTAATTTAGTCTCATATTGAATAATGTATTGGTTTAGCATTCCATTCTCCCCTATATATATGAGACATGTTGTACTCAGTTTATTCAATCAATCAATAAGAATCCATTCCTTCCTACCCTTAATTCTAACATTGTACCAGAGCCTATAATCCTATAAAGCTTATACTAATTTTATCGTCGTCGTCGAGGTTGACTGTTGAGTGGTTCCTGCCTTCATCGGAATCACTCCACCTCCCGACATTCCTCTCCCGATCAAATCCCAAAATCCTAATCTTCCCCACTAATCAAAATAGTCCCCATACTCCCACTTATTCTTCTCCAACCATCAACCCAATCAACTCTAGCAACACCCACCACTGCAACTTCGTGGACACCACCGTTACCACTGCGGCAACGTCAACATCAACAACTCCCGCGACTACCAACAATAAAAACACCGGCAACTAACAACAACTCCGAACTCCAGCAACACCCCCGAACTATCCAAATCAACTTGAATCTAGCACCATCCTCCTCTGACCTCCACACATCCCGGCGCCGCAACAACTCCAAAGTCTAGCAACACCACCAAATCAACCTGAACCCATCCCCACATCATCTCTGAGCACATCAACAACCTCGATCAAATCCCCCCTCCAAAAAAATAAATGCAAAACCCAACACCCCCAAATCCCAAAAATTCTTCCTCTCCCCGACTACACCTCCCTCCTTAATCTCCTATTTATCCCGTCGACCCTAATTTCTCCGTCGATCAACGACAAACAGCGGCAACACAATCGGCCGCGAATAGCCCGTCTACCTTGCTATCGACCTTCCGTTCCCGACTCATGATCTCCCTCTACTCCCCGCTGCTCTCCCGTCAACAAACCCTAGCCGCCAATCTCCACTCTCCTCAAACCCTAATCCACATCCCTATACTAAACCCAATACCCATACCCGAATCTATACCCAAACTTCTAACCCTCATGCCCAATTTTCTTATTACCCAAATCCAAACCCTACAACCTGACCCGTTTACCCCAAACCAGATATTCCCACACACACAAAAAAAATCGAGAAAAAAAAATCTTTCTTGTAGGTTCTTCAACTTCGCTTCCGCATCCAGATCCAGATACAACCTCACACCGATTAATCCATTGTGAGTTTGAGAATGGAGCTATCAACAGCATCACAGTTCTCGTATCCCTCACCTTCCGTCGACATCCACCATCTTTTGCATACAGCTCTCAGCATCAGGAACAATTCTCAAGTCAGGGGTGAGATTTCATCATAGTTCGGGATATGGAGATCCCAATAGTGCGCCGCCACTACTACTACGTCTCAAGTCAGATGTGAGATCCCATCACAGTTCGGGATATGAAGATTCCACCACAGTTCGGGATATGGAGATTCCGCCACAGTTCGGGATATGGATATCCCAACAGTGAGCCACAACTACTTCCTTCCACTACTACTACTATGTCTCAAGTTCAGAGTAAGATCCCAACACATGCGACATCGAGCGTCTTCCCTGTGCCATCTACTTGAGTGTCATTCCTACATCACAGTTTGTCGTCCCTACCACATGAACATCGTCAACATTCTAAACTCATGTTGTTTGAACTAACTTGAGTTTTAGATGGGGTGTTAAATATTATATTGGATATTATGAGAGATTAATTTAGTCCCATATCGAATAATGTATTGGTTTAGCCTTCCCTTCTCTCCTATATATAGGAGACATGTTGTACTCAGTTTATTCAATCAAACAATAAGAATTCATTCCTTCCTACCCCTAATTCTAACAGGGGAAATAAAATTGATTTCAGATTCTTGGATGGAAATAATATCACAACCAATTGATGAGATCATATGGGAGATAGATTCCTGTTTGTGGTAGCTACCTAAACCACGAATATTCCAAGATACATTAATCATGATGATTAGATTTCGCACTAGCTCTAGCAAGTTCAGAAGCCTGAATAGATTCGGTAGAAGTAGGACATGAAGGGTCAAAGATAAAACCCATGCGAAAGGCCAGCTCCAACATGTCCTGATTTGAAAGAGAATCGAAGTGGATTTGATAGATGGAACTAAGAGGTTCATTGGTATTGTGAAGTGAAGGGACTGGTGGAATCTCGAGATTCCTAATTTGCATGACTAACAAAGCCTTGGAGGAGGAGGAGGAGGACAAGTTCCCATCTTTTTTAGCTCTAATTCGAGCACTAGCTCTTATTAAAGGTGAAGGATACTACTTCTTGGAGTATCTACGTTTAGCGACTGATTGAGGTATAAAAGAGTTAGTAGAAGGACATAGATTAGGGTCATCTCCGTTTCTAGAGGTAACATCAGTTGAAACTTCACCCTCATTGATTAATGGAGAATTATGAATGGGAAGTGGAGAATCAATCCGAGCAGAAAGGAATATTCATAGGACAAGAGAAGATGTGTCCTAAGGAAGCATGGAGAGTGTTGCCGCTAAATCTGGTGTGAGGACAAACAGATAGAATTTGTGGATTCTTGGAATGTTGAATAGTCAAACCTGAAACCTTTCCACCAGAGTTTGACCATTATCTCCCGCCGTTGACCTGCAAAAAGTGCGAAACACCGGGGTTGATCCCGGCGACGCACCCTCCGACGCTCAAGTCAGTAATCAGAAAGATTATGAATGAGCTTAATTTGATTGGCAAAAGATTGATTACCTTGTTATGGTGGGGGGGAAAGGGGTTTTTATAGTCGCCTTAGGGATCCGTTTCGAGATAAGAACATATCTCTACTTTCCGGTGGATGGATAGAGTGAATCAGGGTCGTTGATTAAGTATAATCATAAACCCTAATTCTACCAGCTGGACTGGGTTCTTTGCGGGTTCGAACCCACACCCAGTCAAGGCGGATCCGTTCGTAGGCTATTGGGTCTTTGGAGAAAAGACCCAGTACCCATTTCAGACCCGTGTGTAAGTGAAATTACTGTTTTACCCCTAAGCTTTAAGATTTGTGTCCAATTTGGATGGTTCCAATTTAACCCTATTTTTAGCCATATCACGAGCCCCCCACTTCCGAAGACTGAATTTGATCAGTCTTTGAGGAGTAGTTTTACTGTTTTAATGGCTTGCGGAGTTGTATCAGAGTCCAAATGAGGGGTGTCGAATCCTTGTATGAGGTATTATGGTGAATTTCAGAGCTATTTGCGTGCTCAAGATTGTTCTTGAGCTCTCTTGGACTTTTGGTTATTTTTCTTAATTTTTATCTATTTTTCCGACCATTTATTTAATCTTGCGAAGCGATGATTCACTGTTCGGGGGTCTTAATTAAGTATTCCAAGCAATAATCATTTACCCAGGGGTTTAAAAAAATTTCTCCGAATTTATAATTATTTTTTAGAATTTTTAATTAATTTTCCTGAATTTTTAATCATTTTTTCGCAATAAATGATTCGAATTTAATAAATAAAAAATTAATTTTCATTTCGATTTATGACGTGGCACGATCTGGGCTCTCCATCAGCCAACGACGCGAATTTTGGGGATATCCAAGACCTGCGGTTGCTCGAAGGTGTGTTTCTCTTCATTCGGCGGCAGGTCGCTTTGGTGTCACTGCCGATCCCCTCCAAACACGTGTTAGGATGGAGGCCGAAGTCTAGGGGGGTTCGGGATTTCCTGCCGAGGTGTAGAGATACCTCGGCGCGGCGACACGTGTAATCAAGGGGTTCGGCGAGTCTTTGCCGAAGTCCGGAGTGGGTTTCACAATGTTTGGGCGTCGGTGCCAAGAGTGCTTGGCAAGGCGTACCGAGGTCACAAAGTGAGGATTTTTTCCACGTTTGGGCGTCGGTGCCAAGAGTGCTCGGCATGGCGTGCCGAGGTCCCAAAGTGAGGATTTTTTTTTCACGTTTGGGCGTCGGTGCCAAGAGCGCTCGGCAAGGCGTGCCGAGGTCCCAAAGTGAGGATTTTTTCCACGTTTGGGCATTGGTGCCAAGAGCGCTTGGCAAGGTATGCCGAGGTCCCAAAGTGAGAATTTTTTCCACGTTTGGGTGTCGGTGCCAAGAGTGCTCGGCAAGGCGTGCCGAGGTCCCAAAGTGAGGATTTTTTCCACATTTGGACGTCGGTGCCAATAGCGCTCGGCAAGGCGTGCTGAGGTCCCAAAGTGAGGATTTTTTCCACGTTTGAGCGTCGGTGCCAAGAGTGCTCGGCAAGGCGTGCCGAGGTCCCAAGGTGAGGATTTTTTCCACGTTTGGGCGTTGGTGCCAAAAGCGCTCGGCAAGGCATGCCGAGGTCCCAAAGTGATGATTTTTTCCATGTTTGGGCGTTGGTGCCAAGAGCGCTCGGCAAGGCATGCCGAGGTCCCAAAGTGAGGATTTTTTTCCATGTTTGGGCGTCGGTGCCAAGAGCCCTCGGCAAGGCGTGCCGAGGTCCCAAAGTGAGGATTTTTTCCACGTTTGGGCATTGGTGCCAAAAGCGCTCGGCAAGGCGTGCCGAGGTCCCAAAGTGAGGATTTTTTCCGCGTTTGGGCGTCGGTGCCAAGAGCGCTCGGCAAGGCGTGCCGAGGTCCCTAAGTGAGGATTTTTTCCGCGTTTGGGCGTCGGTGCCAAGAGCGCTCGGTAAGGCGTGCCGAGGTCCCAAAGTGAGGAATACTGCTTGGAGATGACAGCTGGCCTTTGGACCGTTGATCTTCTGAAGACTTTGACGGTTAGTTATTAATGCGACGGTACAACTTTTGTCATTTTGCGTAAATGGGTCTGACTATTGGTCTTTCGAGGCCCAACATCCTCGTTTGGTGTGCCCACTCCTATAAAACTCAACCCCCCTAATTTCTTCACTTCTCCAAATTTTTACTCAGGCGGTGATTTTTCCTATCGAGAGCTTCCGGTGATCGTCGACTGTTTTCCGATGAATACTCCGATCGCGACAGTCGCTTCAAGGTAACTTACACTTAGTTTATTTTAAGTAGAAAAAATGTCTCTTTCCCCTGTTTCAGAGCCCTCCCCCTCTGTTGGCGAAGCGCAATCTCCGAGTCAGAGACCACGCACCGACAAGAGCAAGAGAGTTGATGGTCGAGACACCATAGTGGAAGATCCGAAACGTATGGGGGAGTTTGGCAGACTACCAGGGGTGCTGACAGGGCTCCATAGGGTTCGGGAACTTCCGGAGGAGCATGCCGAGCGCATAGTACATGGGAGGGGTCGAAGATTCGAGGAGAATGCAGTGAGAGAGACCTCGGAAGCAGACGACACAGTATCCATTCTCAACGAGGCAGACTTGGCAGCGATCCGGGAGTGCCTTCATATCCCAGAGGAGTACGAGTTGATGCTGTCGGGTCTCGGGGTGAGGGCTAACTCGCCGATGCCGGTAAACATGTGTTTCTGGCCGGTCAACACCTTCATCGCCGGGGCTCGCCTTTCTCTCCACCCGTTCGCAGCTCAAGTGCTTAGGTGGTTCGGGGTCAGCCCCATCCAACTAATGCCGAACGTGTGGAGGGTCATCAATGGGTTCGCACTCCACTGCCAGGCGGCTGAGATCGAGCCGGAGGTGAGGGTGCTCCGGACGCTCTATAGGCTTCATCACCAGCATAAGGCCGAGTTCAGATACTACTTGGCTTCGAGGCATGGTGCTCAGCTTGTCAGCTATCCCGACTCGATAAAACACTGGCGAGACAAGTATTTCATAGTCCGGAGTTGCGAGGCGTGGCCGATACCTTCAGGTTGGGTGGAGGAGGTGACGAAGAGGGTGAGGGAATCGCCAGTGCTTCATCCCAACGAGGAAGAGGCGGTTCGGATTCTTCTCGACCGGCCAAAGTTCGACTGGAGAGATCTGACCAAAGACGCACTCTTTAGGGGAGGGCTCTGTCGCGTAGACCCCAGTACGCGGCTTTATTCGTTGTTGTTTTTTTTATATACATATTTATTTTCGATCTTGTGTTTTAACCAACTTTTCTCGCTGTAGGAACTATGGACTACGACGCAATCATGGCGCAGAGGGCGGCCCTCGAAAGCAAGGCGCCTAAGAAGCGCAAGAGGGTCGCCACGAAGTTGGCCTCGGGGAAGCCGAAGGCCGTCGACGCTGCCGCTCCGGAGGTGAAGGCTTCGACGATTTTGACCCCGAGAAGGGCGCCAGTGACGGCCTCGTCGTCGACCGGGGCTGGAGAGTTCCCGATAGCCGCTGTGCTCGGGATGGGGGCGCCTCCGCTGACGGCAGACGCCGAGGTGTTCCTCATCGAGGAACACAAGAAGTTTTTTGTTCCGGACTGGCAAGTTCAGAAACATGATGGCTTCCTCGGCGATTCGACGTCGAGCATGCAGGCAGTGAAACACCTGGCGACGCCGAAGGATCAAGCGGCCATGGATGCCGACAGCACGGGCGACGATGCCTTCGAGATCGCACGCTTGGCAGTTTCGGTAAGTCTTGATTCCCTCCTTGTTATTTACTTGCATGTTGGTTTTTCTAACTCCCGCCCCCTTCTCTTTTTTGTTCGGCTGCAGATAACCGTCCACTTCAGTCATCTTATAGAGAAGATGACGGAGCTCGAGAAGGAGCTCAAGCAGGAGGCCGACCGTGCTCGGGCTGAAATGGTGCGCCTCGCCAACGAGCTCGATAAACTGAAGGTCGAGTTCGAGGGGAAGACGACGAGGCTTGAATACCCGAAGGCTTTGTCACGAAGCTCGAGGACGACCTGCTTCGGCAGAGGGAGGAGTCGGCCAAGCAGCTGGTCGAGGCGGTGGAAGTTGCCAAGGTCGCTGCGGTGAAGGAGGCCGAAGATGCGACTATGGGGAAAGCGCAGGGCTTCCTCGCGGCTAATATGGCCAAGGCATATGCGCGCGCCATCGAGGAAGTGACGGAGCGGTACCCCGAGGTCGACTGCTCCAGATGGCGTCTCTTCCCTGACCACGTCGAATGCTTCGACGCCGAGTCTGAGGCGGAAGGAGGGGATGATGAAGAGGATGTCGAGGTCGAGGTGATCGGCGAACGCCAAGGGCCCGAGGTAAATTCGCTGGCAATGGTCCCTCCTTCAGGGGAATCCGACCCCGTCCAATCCCGTCGCCCCGGGAAAGAGATCGCCCACTGACTTCTTATTTTTTTATTAATTTTTTTCTTTTGATGTACTGCCTAATTGCGGACTGGCCACTGCACTTTTTTGGACTGAATGAAAAATCCATCTTCTTGAGTTCGGCTAAATCTTCGTGAGTCCATGTCAATGATTTTACAAAAGTTCTTGTAATTCGGCTGAGTGTTCATGTTGTCTCGTTCAGGAGTTGTCTTAGTGTTAACCAAATTTGCAAATTTTTTCAGCTCGTTGAGGTAACCCAACTCGATGACGCGACTCATGCAATGGAAGGGTCAGGTTCCGAGGTTGGCTCAGGAGCGACGAAGTTGTGCCTCGCGAGGTGCCGAGAGCGTCTTAATGAAGTCGAGTTGGGGCTGCGCAGAGCCGAAAGCAAACGAAATTATCTACAACTAATTGTAGGCCGCCGCGACATCGAGATTCGGAGACTGGAAGGGAGGCTTGCTGATATGACCCCCGAAGGCGACGATGATGGGTCGTCAACGACCTTTACTCTTGGCTTGAGACTTAAGTGCCTCCGCCACTCCTTGTCGAAGATGACGACGAAGAGGGACGAGTTATTAGCTGAAATCCACCACTTGCAAATAGTAGAAGAAGAGCTTTCAGTGGAGGAAGAAGAATTATTATCGGCGGTGGGCAAGTTGATGGCCGAGCGCGACGAGTTAACGGCAGAGGTCGACAAGTTGAAGAGGGTTACAGTCGACAAGAGTATCGAAGTTACTCAGCTCTGCCGAATTATTGCCAACTGTTCTGGTGCCGCAGGCTCCGCTGCGCCCCCTCGCTTCAAGATAGCCATGAAGGACGACTCTCTGAAGCGTCGGATAGTCGAGCTAGAGGTCGAAGTTGCTCGCCTTAAACCTCGTTCAGGATCGATCAACGTCAGAAGCACTTTGTGTACCTGTGAAGAGAGCGAGCGAGGGATTTCGTTCTACGAGCTCGCGACTCATTCGCCTGTGGTTCGGCAAAGTCCAGGTGAAGCCCAAAGCGGGGTGGCTATCTCGTCGAGCAGCGCATCCGTAGGGGCGACTGTGAGAAGTAGCGTAGAGGGTACATCTCAGTTCGCCGGTCTAGGGACAAGCACCGAGGTTAAGCACTGCCGCCCCCAGGTATCTTTGAAGCGGAACATCCCTGCGCCGAGGAGGCATTGAGACAGTCTTCTGTTTTCCAAGTTTTGAATCTGTGTCTAAGTATAAGGAGTCGATCTTGTAATTTTGCTTTTTAACCCTTGTAACTTCATTGTAAAGAGAAGTACTTGTAATCTTGACTTGTTTCCCAAACTTTATAGAAGCGAGACTTGTTCCCTCTCCTGGACTTATGTGTTTTGTTAGTCAATTGTGGTTGTAGGAGCACCTTTGAAGGGCGGGCCACTTCTTACTCGCTTATGAGAATGCTCGGCAAGGCGCGCCGAAGTCCAACGCGAGAGTTTTTTCTCACGTTTGAGTGTTGGTGCCTAGAGCGCTCGGCAAGGCGTGCCGAAGTCTAACGCGAGAGTTTTTTCTCTCGTTTGAGCGTCGGTGCCCAGAGCGCTCGGCAAGGCATGCTGAAGTCTAACGCGAGAGTTTTTTCTCTCGTTTGAGCGTCGGTGCCAAGAGCGCTCGGCAAGGCGTGCCGAAGTCCAACTTTTGACAACTACTCAAAATCAGAAGTCTTCCTTCTTATAGGCACGGAATGTCGACTTTACGAACTTGAGATTGATAAGCAGTGCCATGGTTTTTGCTGCCTCCCGAGGCGCTGCAAACTGTAAGAGAAATTATTTCAACTTTAAACGAGCCATAAGGTTAGCTTTTCTAAGTACTCTTTTCCCATGTCTAGTATAGTGGTAGGAACCCGGTTGTCGGCCAAGTGATTTGGATCCCGAAGACGTGGTTCGAGTAAGTTTCAACGGTTGTGGGAGCAGTTCCGAATAGCGAACCTGTTCTAGCTCGCTTAAGAGCGAGCTTGCGAAGTGGAATCGAGCCAAGTTTTGGACTCCGAATGCATCATTTGAGTGAGTTTCTACGGTTGTGGGAGCAGTTTTGAATGGTGAACCACTTCTAGCTCGCTTAAGAGCGAGCTTGCGAAGCAGAGTCGAGCCAAGTTTTGGACTCCGAATGCATCGTTTGAGTGAATTTCAACGGTTGTGGGAGCAGTTCCGAATGGCGAACCACTTCTAGCTCGCTTAAGAGCGAGCTTGCGAAGCGGGGTCGAGCCAAGTTTTGGACTCCGAACACGTCGTTTGAGTGAGTTTCAACGATTGTGGGAGCAGTTCGGAATGACGAACCACTTCTAGCTCACTTAAGAGCGAGCTTGCGAAGCAGAGTCGAGCCAAGCTTTGGACTCCGAACACGTCGTTTGAGGGAAGCAATTAAAGGCCTTAAACAGAGAGACAAAATAACCACAAGAGAAGTATGAGGGGGAAAGAAGTCTTTTATTGATAACTGCTAATCGGCTGCTTCTAAGTTGCAAGCCGCTATTACAATGACAAAGTAAAGAAGCAAATACAAATAAAATGATAGGAATGGCTCGACATTTGAAGGTACTCGGAGATGCGTTCAAGCGCTCTCTTGGTACTTCAGTAAATGGTCGGCATTCCAAGTTCTGGGTATCTCTCTGCCTTTAAGGTCCTCTAGACGATACGCTCCGGGACGGACTACTTTGGAAACTTTGTACGGTTCCTCCCAATTTGGAGCTAGCTTACTCTTTTGACTAGGGAACGAGATAGCTAGCTTTTTGAAGACCAGGTCCCCTTCCTTGAGATCTGTGGAACGAAAGCTTTTGTTATAGGCCTGCTCAATCCTTCTCCGATAATTTTGCTGGCGAATAGAAGCTCTTTCACGGAGCTTATCAATCAGGTCCAAATTTGCTTGGAGTTCTCTGGCATTCTGCTCTTCATCATAGGCAATAAGGCGAGGAGATGGCAGACCAACTTCTAAGGGGATTACAGCTTCGAACCCATAGGTGAGATTGAAGGGTGACTCTCCTGTGGGGGTCCGTTTCGTAGTGCGGTAGTTCCACAATACGTTTGGAAGCTGTTCCGCCCATAAGCCTCTGGCCGACTTATCTAGTCTCTTCTTGATCCCGGAGAGGATCTGCCTGTTGGCGTTCTCTACTTGGCCATTTGACTAAGGATGGGAGATGGAAGAGAAGCGTTACTGAATGCCAAGGTCTTCACACAAAGATCAGAACGTTGCCCCTGTAAACTATGTTCCATTATCTGTTATTAGGACCCAAGGTACGTCGAACCTACATATTACATATTTCCAGAAGAACTGCAGCACTTTGTTTTCAGTAATTGTGGTCAGGGGTTCGGCCTCGATCCACTTAGAGAAGTAGTCGATGGCCACGACTAGGAACTTAAACTGGCCCAGAGCTGGCGGAAATGGACCTAGTAAGTCCATCCCTCACATTGCGAAGGAAATCGGGCTTGAGAGAGATGTGAGTTGTGCTTGGGGTAGGCGACGGATGTTGGAGAACTGCTAACAGGGGCCGCATTGCCGGACGTGTTGCTCGGCATCTCGAAGTACGGTAGGCCAAAAATACCCGTAGTTCAGAACTTTCCTGACGAGGGACCTGGACCCTGAATATGCTCTGCCTATGCCTTCGTGGAGTTCTTGCAAGGCATACAAGGCTTCTTCCGGGAAGAGGCACCTCAAGTAGGGTCTGCCATCTACTTGGGTGTAGGAGCATTTGTACAAGACTCCTTCAACAAGGGTGTACCGCCCCGCTCTCATTCAGATTCGTCGCGCTTCTTTAGGGTCTTCGGAAAGGACCCCGTCCCTGAGGAACTCTATCAAAGGCTTCATCCAGTTGTCCCGGAGTTGAACGGGCAGCGAATCCATCGAGTCGGGGGCTTCTTCTTCTATGCTCGGTCTTAGGAGTACTTCGATGAGGACGGTCTGCTCGAGACCTTGGAGGGAGGAGGAGGCCAGTTTGGAGAGGGCATCTGCTTGGGAGTTCTCTTCCCTAGAGATTCGCTGGATTAGTGCCTCTTCGAATGAAGCCATGAGACTTCGGACCTTGGCTAGATACTTAGCCATTCGGTCGTCTCGCGCTTCGTACTCCCCTAAGACTTGATTCACCACCAGTTGCGAGTCGCTAAATATTCGGAGACGTTGTGCTCTTGCCTTGCGTGCCATACCCAGGCCGGCTATAAGGGCTTCATACTCAGCTTCGTTGTTGGAGGCCTTAAAGTTGATGCGGAGGGAGTTTTAGAGAATGAAGTCATCTAGGCCTGCCAGAATGACCCTGGCTCCGCTCCCTTCGGTGCAAGAGGACTCGTCCACATATACTGTCCAGATGGGAGGCCCGTTTGCTGCTTGACTAACCTCCAGGATGGTGCTCTCAACAATAAATTCAGCTAAGGCTTGAGCCTTGATTGTGGTCCAAGACTGGTAAGATATGTCATGTTGACTCAGCTCGATCGACCACTTCATCAGATGCCCGGAGGTCTCGGGCTTGTGTAGAACATGTTTAAGCGGCTAGTCGGTGAGAACGACCACCAAGTGAGATTGAAAATAAGGGCGGAGCTTCCTGGCTGCCATAACCAAGGCATATGCTATCTTTTCTAATCTCGGATAGCGGAGCTCGACATCACTGAGAACCTTGCTCACCTAATAGATTGGCTTCTGAGCCTTGTCTTCTTCCCTCACTAAGACAGCACTGAGGGTTTGCTCGGAGGTAGCTAGGTAGAGGTAGAGTGTTTTCCCGGGATAGGCTTGCTGAGGAGAGGGGGATTGACCAGATAGGACTTCAGTTGATCGAACGATTCTTGCTGCTGTTGGCCCCACTCGAAGCCCTTAGCCCCCCTGAGGGCTTTGAAGAAAGGAAGGCACTTCTCTCCTGACATAGATAGGAAGCGCCCTATGGCTGCGAGGCACCCTGTGAGCTTCTGAACCTCTTTCACACTTGTAGGAGGAGCCATGTTCAGTATGGCTTTGATTTTTTTGGGGTTGGCTTCGATCCCTCTTTGACTGACCATGAAGCCTAGGAACTTTCCCGACGAGACTCCGAATGCACACTTGTTCGGGTTGAGCCTCATATCATGCCTCCTTAACACGCCGAATGCTTCTTGGAGATCGGCAACATGGTCGGCCCCATGGATGCTTTTAACTAGCATATCATCTACATACACTTCCATGTTTCGCCCGATCTGATTCTGGAAGACCTTATTGACGAGGCGCTGGTAGGTTGCACCGGTATTTTTCAACCCGAAGGGCATTACCCTGTAGCAATAGAGTCCTTGATCGGTGACGAAGGAGGTCTTCGGGATATCCGGGGGGAACATTCTGATTTGTTTATATCCGGAGAAGGCATCCATGAAGCTCAGCAGCTCATGGCCAGAAGTAGCATTGATCAAGGTGTCGATGCTAGGGAGAGGGAATGGATCCTTAGGGTATGCTTTGTTCAGGTCCGTGAAGTCGATGCAAATTCTCCAACTTCCGTTGGCCTTCTTAACCATAATAATATTAGAGAGCCATTCGGGATAGTTGACTTCTTGTATGAACCGGGCTTTGAGGAGCTTGTCTACTTCTTCCTTTATGGCTTGCTGGCACTCGGGGGCAAATTTGTGCCTCTTCTGCTGGACCGGTTTGGACCCCGGAGCAACGCTTAGGTGGTGGACGAGGAGCTCCTCGGAAATTCCTGGCATATCGGCAGCCGACTAGGCGAAGAGGTCGTGGTTCTTCCTGATGCATTGGACTATGTCGGAACATAGGGCAGAGGGGAGGGTCTTGCTGATGAAGAACTTGCGGTTCAGATCTTGCTCGGAAAATAGCACTTTCTCCAGCTCGTCTACTGGTTCGGACATAGGTTGGGCATTCCCCTGGGGAATCTCAAGAGTCTCGAAGGAGAGGACAGGTCCCCCGGTGGAGGTCATGTAACACTTGCAGGCCATCTCTTGACTACCCCTTACTTTCCCTACACCTAACTTGGTGGGGAACTTCATCTTAAGATGATAAGCCGACGGGACGACCTCTAGAGCAGCTAGGCCAGGTCGGCCTAGAATCACATTGTAAGCAGCTGGGATGTCGACGACCATGAAATCCATTGGCTCCATCCGGGTAGTAAGAGTTTTGCCAGCGGTTACGTCGAGGGTTATTACTCCTTCGATAGTCACTGGCACTCCCGTGAACCCATGAAGAGTGTAGCCGGCGGGCTTGAGCCTGTCCCGCGATAACTTGAGTCCTCGAAAGGCCGCGAGGAAAAGGATGTTGACAGAGATATCATTGTCCACCAGAATCCTCTCCACTTTGAAGTTGGCCATGTGGAAGTTGATTACTAATGCATCACAATGGGGGGTTCGGACACCCTCCAGGTCTTCATCCGAGAAAGTGACCGGAACTCTGAAGCCTTTTGGAGGGGGTATGCCATGAACCAAATTGACTTCTCGTATGAAAGCCTTCCGGAAAGAGTTGGAGGTTCCTTCTATGGGACCTCCATGAATGAGATGCAAGATGCGTTCCTCTTCAAACTCGGGAGTCTCATCGTGCCTCTCGGGACGCTTGTTAGCCCCCATGGGGGGAGGAGGAAGATCAATTCGGTCATTTCTCACAAATTTAGACAGCTACCCTCTCTGGATGATGGCCTCAATTCATTCTTCAGGGCCCGACAGTCGTTGGTGTCGTGGTCGTGGTCTCGATGATATCGGTACCACTTTTCCTTGTCCCTCCTTTTGCCAGGGGTATTCATCTTCGGGGAAGGAGGCAGAACTCCTTCCTTCACGAATTCCATGAGAATGGTAGAAATGTTGGCATTAAGAGGGGTAAACTTCTTAAATCTGGGGGGCGGGCGGCGCTGGCCCCCGTTGTCCTTCTGGAGCTTCTTAGCTCCCTCTTCTTCAGCTGCCTTTCTCTTGGTCCCGGAGGAAGACCCCTCAAAAGTGGGGCATTGTTCAGCTTCCTCGGCTCGGATATACTTCTCGCTTCTGAGAAGAAGGTCGGAGAAGTTTTGCAGGGGCTTTTTGGCTAGGGAGGACCGAAGGCTTAAGTTGAGGACATTTGATTGGAAGGCTGCTGCAGCGACCGACTGGTCGAGGGAGGCAATGGACCTAGCTTCCGCGGTAAACCGTTTCACATAATCTCTCAGCTTCTTGCCCTTCTTCTGACTGAGGTAGAGTAGGGAGATACTATTCTTCTCGGTGCGACGGCTACTCACGAAGTGGGTGATGAAGAGGGTTTCAAATTGTTCAAAGGAGAAGATGGAGGACGGGGCGAGGCGAGAGTACCATTCCCGAGCTGGACCTTTGAGAGTAGCTGGGAAGGTCTTGCATAGTAGAGCATCGGAAGCCTGGTGGATCATCATGAGAGTTTTGAAACTCTCGATGTGATCCATGGGGTCGGACTCCCCAGTATATGTTTCAAATTGCAGGGGCTTGAAGTTCGGTGGAACGGGTGCTTCCATGATAGTTCGAGAGAAGGGAGGTTGGCTTGGACGGAGGGTCCTTCCTCTCAGCTCCTCTTCCCTGTCTAGTTGGCTGAGGTGCCTCTCTATCTCGTGGAGACGATGATAGACAGCATCATCCCTTCGATGGTAGCCAAGTGAGTCTCTGGACTCGTCTTCGTACGAAGCGGACCGGGGGCTACGACGACGGTAGCTCAGGGACTGGCGAGGACTAGGGATATGATGGCGGTAGCTCGGAGCTTGTAGAGGAGTTAAGGACCGATGATGAGGACTTTGGACCGGAGGAGGAGTGGGGACCCTCTGAGCATTGTTGTTGTTGTTTGGTCGGAGGTTAAGGGCTTGCAAGATTGTGGCTTGAAATTGTTGAAATTCGGCTTGGGTGATAATCCCATTTTCGTCCCTCGGGGGCTGCCGACCAGCGGGAGAGTGATGCCTTCTTCGATGGTACTCAGGGGACTCTCTCCGCCTTCTGTGAGGAGGGGACACCTGTGGTCGCGGCAATGAGGAGATCGCTCATTTGGACGTTCTAAGCGGGTGGCTCCCTCACGGGCCTACCTTTATCCAAACGGCGGTGAAGGTCCTCTTCTTTCTGCCGGTTGATGAGGATGTTGTGGAGGTCTTCGGAAGGCCGGGGGTTGTGAGATGCCATTGAGTCGGTTGAAGGGTTATATATGGAGACGTGGTCACGGTGAAGGGGTTGTTTCTGAGGATTGGGACGAGAGGTCCTTACTCCGGCATTCTGGGGCCCGAGCAGAGCCCACTGGGATTGAAGAGGAGGTTGCTCCTGCTACAGGGGCTGATCAGACTGAGGAGGGAGTTGCCCCTGCTGCTGGATGGTTTGGAGGGGGACCTCCTGTTGCGGTTGAGGAGGAGTGGGTCCGCGGTTGGACCCTTTGGATCTCATTTTCCTTGGAGGCATGGCTGGAGGTGATCTTAACTGATGGAGGAGGATGAGTTGCTATTCGTAGTTCCCACAGACGGTGCCAATCTGTTGCCGCTAAATCTGGTGTGGGAGCAAACAGATAGAATTTGTGGATTCTTGGGATGTTGAATAGTCAAACCTGAAACCTTTCCACCGGAGCTTGACTGTTATCTCCCGCCGTTGACCTGCAAAAAGTGCGAAACACCGGGGTTGATCCCTGCGACGCACCCTCCGACGCTCAAGTCAGTAATCAGAAAGATTATGAATGAGCTTTGATTGGCAAAAGATTGATTACCTTGTTATGGTGGGGGGGAGGGGTTTTTATAGTCGCCTTAGGGATCCGTTTCAAGATAAGAACATATCTCTACTTTCCGGTGGATGGATAGAGTGAATCAGGGCCATTGATTAAGTATATCATAAATCATAATTCTATCCAGCTGGACTGGGTTCTTTGCGGGTTCGAACCCGCACCTAGTCAAGGCAAATCCGTTCGTGGGCTATTGGGTCTTTGGAGAAAAGACCCAGTACCCATTTCAGACCCGTCTGTAGGTGAAATTATCATTTTACCCCTGAGCTTTAAGATTCGTACCCAATTTGGACGGTTCCGTTTTAACCCTATTTTTAGCCATATCAGAGAGAATACGAGAGGAGGTGGGAGAATTAACCGAGTGCACATGAAAATAATGTGAACTAATATGTTGTAACATTGAATATTGGGCTTACCCCGAAAAGCATTAAAAAACCCAACATCATATAGGTACAAAAAATAAAATGAATAGGAATAGGGGGGAGGGGGGGGATATAAATTACCTTGCACCTTGAAGACGGGTTAGAAAGCTCTTTTTCCTCCTCTGACAGCAGACTGTCAGACTCAATCCAAGAGGCAGTCGCAAGCTTATCAGAATTTTCAGATCACTTGGGATTGGAGATGGTAGTAGCTGGCTTCGAAGCCGAAGAAGCTTGAACATAAGAGATGTATTTATCCCAATCCGAAGAATAGTGGAGATTAACGCTCCAAGCAGGTCAGAAATTATCATCCGATGAGGGAGCAAGGATAAGAGGGGCCGTTGTAGAAGATATCTGCAACTGCTTGGATGGAGTGGCAAATATTGTAGCAGATACATTCAATAGCTGTTGGGAGGATGATATCATATATACCCCTAACAATGTATGCTCTGCATATTATTTACCCCTCTAATTAAAAGACATCAAAATATTGTGGAATTTTCAGTTTTCTTAAATAGACTTGATGGAAAATGACCGAAATACCTTTCTCTATACCATTCTAAGTTTCCAACTTCATCTTTGTAAATCCTACAAAAACATACCGACGCTTTCCAAAAAAGTTCACTTTTTTAAAGAAATGGTTAACTTACAGTGCATCTATGTAACTTAGTCTTCTTCCTCACATTTTTCCTGAAATTTGCCACTAATCTTAGGTTTAATTTTATTTTGTTAAAAGACAAGGGTAAATTTGTTATTTTTTCACACTTGATAAGGGTTAAACCCAGTGTTTAAGTTAGGAAAATATGATAGAGTGTCGAGGTCATATCGGTTCGAGGAAGAAGAGCCGCTTGGAGGAGGGGGAGGAGTAGGGGTCTTTTGACTTTGGGGCGTCTCCCACGCCCGGGATGTCTCAAGGGAGCTTTTGGAGGATGTTTCATTTGTATCTATTTTGACGCCGCGGATAGGCGATGTAGCCTTTAGATTTTCTTTTCGTTGTTTGTGATGTTATTTCTGCCTACGGGCTTGATATGTACTTTATTGTTCTGTTTCGTTAAAACTCTTTAATGAAGCGATGACTTAGTCATCTTTCTCTTCAAAAAAAAAAAAATATATATGATAGAGTGATAAAAATTGAAAGGAGACTAATATTGTTAGGTATAAATATGAAAAATATATAATTTTGTGCAGGGCCGGCCCTGATATGT
Source organism: Hemerocallis citrina (assembly GCA_017893485.1). Classification (NCBI taxonomy): domain Eukaryota; kingdom Viridiplantae; phylum Streptophyta; class Magnoliopsida; order Asparagales; family Asphodelaceae; genus Hemerocallis; species Hemerocallis citrina. Next base: position 360,856,232 of record CM030359.1, read on the forward strand.
AGGCGGGCAAGGCGGCCGCCTCGGGCCCCCGCCGAAATCGCCATTTTTGGGGCCCCCGATTTCAAACTTTCCTTGTAAATATAGGCACGCATTTCGCGCGTAAAATTTTTTTTTTTTTTTTTTATATGGGGTAGGGGGGCCCATTTCGGAAGTTTGCCTAGGCCCCCCCGGAACTCAGGGCCGGCCCTGATTTTGTGGAACATATGTGATATTAACATATTTGTTGAGGGTATACGTGTTGAAAGATGATCCAAATTGGACCGACTTCCTTAATTGGAGCTACCTTTAACTTCTTAAATATTTATTATTCATGGCTTATCTTTTAGCATGTTATCACGTATCCATCTTATGTCCTATTTGGATTTAAATGTAGATTATCTGCACGCATTTTTTTAAAAAAATTTGATCGTAGATGAATGCGATCTATATATAACTGTACCTTCGTTTTTAGCTTAAAATATAAATATCATCTAATTAGAGTTCAAATACATACAATTATCTTAATTTGTGATGAATTGGTGGCAATGTAAATACTGTTAATGGAGGTAATATAAATAGAAAAAGATATCTAAATTTAGGGTAAAAGGAGATTCAAAAAAAAGAAAAAAGAAAAAAAAAGAGAGATAGAAATAGAAATACAAACGCCCTCCTGCTGTGTGTGTGTCTCTCTCTCTCATTGGCTCTCTCTCATTACAGAAAATGGCGGATTCGAAAGAAAATAACAAGGCAAGGCTCCCTCCTTCATATGACCAACATGCGAAGATGGAAGCATGCATCGATCTCACCCTTCGTCCCGTCTTCTTTTCCTCCTGCGCCGGTGCTTTCAACCGGCCTCCTCCTCTTCAGTAATCCACCATCATTGTAAATTTATTAGGGAAATTAGTGTCTATTTTGTTCAATGTTATTGTTATTATTATTATTATCATCAAAAGCATGTGACTGAATTCAATATTTGAGACAAGCATCATGACGCGCATGAGTTAATTATTTCGGGAAAAGTTTGACTGATCGTTCCCATCCTATGATTCTAACGTGTAATTTATTTTCCTACAGTGTTATTAATTAACTCAGAGAAACCAGTGATCAGATGGGCATCTGTAGCATTTGGTGCTGGAATCGGTATTGGATCCATCCGCGTATATTGAAAGTTCTTACATATTTGCTACATCTTCCAAGTCAAAATTCTCGGCCACAAAATGCCCAGCTCTAATCGGCTCAGCTGCAAATTGCAAGTAGTTCTCAGAAGTTTGTTTTGTCTATCCAACTCCAACTCCAACTCAAGTAAGGCTCTCATAGTACTCTTCATCGTTACTTTACTTGTAGAGTTGCGACTATTAGCCCTGATTCAATGGCATATTTTGCATTCAGTATACGAGGCTATCAAACTAATGAAAAGAAGAGAGAATTCATCTGATTCTGGAGCAATATTGCAGACATTGAATTTGCTAAGAAACAAACTACTTACCGAAAAATTGGTTTACAAAATTTGTGTATATATTGTACCAAAGTCTGAAAATTGGTTTACAAAATTTGTGTCTATATTGTTCCGAGTCTAAACAAATTTGTGTCTATATTGTTCTGCATTTGTGCTTAACAGGGAGAGATCAGATACTAAAGGAGGCCGGAAGAGCAGTACAAGTTTTGTTTAGATGCTGAACTGCTTCCACTTGTGCTAGTCTGAATATTGCAAGCAGTACAAACAAACAATGTTTTGTAATAAATTGACAAAAATTTAGATAAATTTTGCATCTTATTGGAACTATGAAACAGAGTAGTATGAAACTTGTATATATACACAATAAGTTTACCAGTACCACTTTTACACTAGTTCTAGAAATTGTCGTGTACAGTTACATTTCTAACAATCACTATGTACAAAGTTGCATTTCTAACAATCACTCTCAAACCAAGCATCTGTACCACTCTCCATGAACAAACTCCGAAACAGTGGCAAGAGTAATCAGTACCTTTGCTGCTTTCACCACTTGATCCAAAAGCATAGATGCTCCAACTCGTCTAAGTGCTGTCTCCGCTAATTTCTTGCCTTTATCTCCGGTTCCACCAAGCACGACTGAACGTACTGCCAGATAAATTGAACAGGACACCTTTTTGAAGACGGCATCATCACCCTGCAAGCTTTTTGCGAGAACTCTGGCAACCGTTTCCTTCCTGGCTTGAAGCTTTTCTTCCAGAGGTGAGCCTACTATAACCGAGTTGATGATGTCCTCCAGACCCACATCAGATGTGTTGTTCAGAAGCTCAGATAGACTTCGAGTAGAATGAGATACTGCATTCTCCAACTCTGATGGTGAGGTAACTAGCCTCTCAAGGAGAAGAATTTGTCGAAGCACCAACATGCTGCATATTTGATTAAAAAATATAACTGATTTATAATTATTTACTTCACTTCCTCTATGAATTATGTTTGCCTATAACGATTTCCCTTCGACTGATTAATAATTTACTATTCCTATGGAAAGAAATTTTATTTTATAATATTATATTTTGTTTTGTTTCTTTCTTTACTGGCAAATGAGAGTAAACAAGAGCACATTACCTTGTGGAGATCACAATAATTTGTTGTAGCTGGTTCTGAACAGATCTCAGCCTTGGAACATTTAACTCAAGAGTCTCGGGCACTGTCTCTGTGGTCAATCCCTCTATCCCACTTGCAAGTTTTAACACTCCTAGTCTCAACGAGTAATCAAGTTTTTCTCCAGTGCATTCTGGAAGCTCTTCATTACCTGAACCGTGGAGGGGCTTACTGCTTTGTGCAAGAGGAACAGCACCACCTGTCCGAAGGGCAGTAACAATGGGTACACCCTGAAAATAAGATGTTACAATTAGTAACCTCATGCTTAAAAAAGAATAATCATTCCCCAAAATGAAAGATAAATATAAATACTTAAGAAAAGAGGCATACATTACTTGCCGATGAGAGGGAGGCTGAATCAATATTATGTTCATTCCACTCCTCTTCTGATCTGCTCCCCAGTGAAGAAATCCATTGGGCTGTTAGTGGGAGTGTGTTAACAACTTCCTGAGGAGGTCCATAGCGATCAGCGAATGCCTTCTGCAAGTACTCCAATCCTGCAGATCCCTTTATGATTGGTTCCATCATTTGTATTTTTGACTTGCTAATTTCTTTCTTCAGTTCCTGTATAATTCAAAATGCAAATGCAGGTATTAGAAACTATGCCCATTCAAATGCTTAAGCTATATGATAGTTCTCCTATTAGAATCAGACAGAAACTAATATGTTAAAGAACAAGGAATTACCTGTATCTCTTCCAGAACAAAGCGAAGGCCCTTAATAACGGCAATTACAAATGTATGTTTGCCTTGTAAATCAGACTGACCAGTACATGACAATTCACTCAATAACTTCTCATGAGACTTCTTCATCTGCTCTTCTTTTGCTGGTGACGATAATTTCTGCAGCATGACAAGTGCATATTCCAGGATCCTTCCAAGATATTCAGTGTCCTGAGTGCCCGACTTGAGTAACTTCAATTGCAAACATAAAGAAAAAAAGGTTAGAAAAGGACATGCCTGCTCAATTAAATAATTCGCAGTCAGGCTACCATATATTGAAAAACTAATGTTCAATTGCCTATGAATTATTGTGGATTTACCTGAGATAGTATGTCGACGTCGATACTGTCAAGAATATTTTGCTTCCAGCTCTGAGGGGCCATTCCGCTTAGTTCATCCCTCACCTCCTGCACAAGGCTCACTATTCGACTATAATCGGAGGAGTCTTCCTTCATAGAATACATGACTTCATCCCAAAAAGCCTTCTCCATCACCTCCTTGAACATTGCCTGTTAAACAAGTGTTGAAAATTTTCAGAAAAAACATTGACAGAGATGTGTCATTAACCATCCTAGAACCCCAATAACATCAATCATAAGGATACTTACGCGCTGGACTATTCATAACAATTAGGAGATATTGAACTTTATTTTTTCAAAGGCGCATTCTGTAGTCCAGTGATAAATTTGTTATGCTAATGCCACCATGCGATGGCTTGGATGGTAATAGGGTGGGGGGCAAAATTGTGGCTAGGTTGAGACCCCACACATCCACACCCACCCACCCACCCACAGAAATTGAAAGGATGGACTTTTCTTATATGCAATTATACCTAGTTGAAGCTGACTAACCTTTATATCGGATCCTTCATTATCAAACAGTGTATCTTGACCTCCATGAACAATCTCATTCACCAGTAATTCATTTTCTGTTGGAAGTTGTTTGCCACTAGCACTGCTTGATTGAGCACCTATTCTCCGTTGGGAATCAACTTCAGGTGAAAGAGTAGACTCCGTTCCAAACAAAGAACGAACTACACGGTTATTACTAACAGCATGTTTCTTAGAGGCAGATTCCGCAGGTTGAAGAACTGAAGAGTAGGTTGATGTTGATGAAGTTGATATATGAGTAACGGGAACCACAGGAGTTCCATTGCCGATTGCTTCAAAGAATTTGGATCTTGTATCTGACAAAGCAGATTCCATTCGTTCAATTCCAGCACTGCCACTTAGGTGCTGTACTTTCTCTCGCAGAAGATTCTGGTCTTCAGTTACCTAAGAACACCACAACAAGGACTAATTAAGTCGAAAGCTTTTAGTACCACGAAAGCAGCCAGAGCTTATATTATTATTTTAAAGAATCAGAACAAAGTAAAACAAATGCAGGGCACAGCAATAAATACTGTTGAGTGTTTCCATAAAAAATTATCCAACTATGAAATGACCCTTTTATTAACAAAAAATAACAAAGCGCAGTCACCATCATCATATGTAAGGGCAAGGTGGGTCTGATGAAATAAAGCAAGGACACTTTGAACAAATGGGCCTCTAGCTCCAAATTATCTACAGGACTGTATAAGCTTCACAGATATAAAAAATACGAGATGCTAGGTTACAAGTTACAAAAAAGTAGGGAAAACAACCAAATTCACCTTTACAGAATTAAACTACCCACAATCTAACCCGAGAACCAGTAATCAGAATAAAAGTTTAATAAAGAAACGTTCGGAGGATTGTAAAGATAAACAAACCTGCTTTTGGATTGCCCTCATATCATGCGTGAGATCACGTGTCTCTCCATCAGAAGTCAGTTTGCATGTCTGCATCATGGACAGCTCCAACTGGCAGGCTGCTCTTACAAGATCATCCTCAAGTGATCTTGCATCCTTCACCTTCCATACCACAAAGCAATAGAGATATGAACACCATGCAGTGTCAAAAGCTGACAACTGCTTTCTAAAGGATGGCAATTTTGCAGAAGATTGTTCATGATGCTCATCTTCAGATATATAACCCAGTGATGGTTGCCTAGATGATCGACCATCCAATATGATTTTGATCAGAAGTTCAAACTCTTGAACAAATTTTGCAGCTGACTCCCTAAGCGCAACTTCTCTTTCACCGTGTCCACTAAAAACAGCATTTGGATGACCTAATATCATGTAAGCACATAGTACTACCCTCACTGGATATCTTGGCGACTTATTTGCTTCAGAAGATTTATTGTGTTCCGGAGTGGACCCATTTCTGGGTGTTGATCTGGAAGCCCTCGACTTTCTGCTAGGAGGTGTTCTTTTACTTGGACTTGCTAGACGTTTCAGAAGATGGTCTATATTTTCTGGGCTTGACGCACTGGATGACTGAGATAGAGAGAAACGGATTTCTAATCGTTCTAATAAAGCTTTTACTGGTTGAAGTGTTGTGGCAGACTCCATACGGAGAGCAAGATGTTCAAAAGGCATTGACTTCACAGCTTTCTTATTGATCTCCAGAGATTCATATGACTTGGCCAACGCAAAAGTAGTTTTTCTGGATCTTACAAAATACCTCCAGCACCTTAGTGTGAATACAAACAAAGATTAGTAAATAAAGGTTACCCAATATATAATGGAAATTCTCGTAATATACACATATCATACCTAGCCAATTTCCACGAGAGATGATCCCCATGTTTATTCCACATAGTGTTGGCAGAATTATGGGGACTTCCTCTTTGTCTCAAATACTCTGCCCTCTGTCGTTTGGCCTGTTCATGAAAATAATCAATATAAGAACAGGAGAATCAACACATGTAACTTAAAATTCATGATTACTCTTCATATACTACACTCCCACCTTCATGTAATTTAAATTCATCTAAATCATTTTCCATCACAAATATCCTTTGAGATGTTTATCCTGTGAAGGTCCCTGCCACAGGAAAATTGCACTTGTATTGTGCCAGAAGAAGATTGCACTTGTATTCTAACACGTCATCTCAAGTCGAGGGTCCTTATTTTTATGAGCCAAATAAACGAGATACATGCACAACAAATTGTGGGCCGAGACGTGGATGCGCATGCAACGAAATCCTTTCTTTTTAAAAAAAATTCTGAAACAATCTGATACGATGTGAAAGTCCCTGCCACTAGACTACAACTTCAAAATTGTAGAAAAGCCGAGAGAAATTGCACTTGTATTCTAACAATTCGCATCAAAATAAGATGTTTATACCAATCAAAATAATTGATCATCTCAGTTTAACAAGACTCGAGTTGACTGGTTAAAGAAAAAACAGTCTAAGGTATTGGTCCCTTCATGAAAGGTCCACGATATGGACACCAACCACAAGCTAGCAAACCCATTTTCCAGAAACAGAAACAATTAAACATAAACGTATGCTTACCCTCTGCAACCGACTTTCCAACTGTTCTTTCATCCTTCTCCTCTCACTTTCTCTTTGACTGTATACAGATTTTGCAGCTCGATGTACTCGCATAACTCTGGTATGCACCCGAGTCTTCTCTTCCTCTAATAAACACATCCGCTTCTTTTCAGCAGCAATTCGTTTCTGGAAAATAGCAGACCTGACACGTTCTTTGTACTTGTTCTCCCGAGCCTTCCTCTGCATCAATGACCTAGCTTTTCTCTCCCGAGCAGCTGCCCTCCTCTGCATACGATCCTTCAAAAGACGCATCCGATTAGCCTCAGCCTGCTGTACGCGAAATTCAACTCTTGAACCCAACTCTTCACGTTCCCTTTCATACCGCTTCTCTACACTAGTTTTAGCCGCCTGTCTGAGTTCATCGAGCTTAGCTAGCCGCATTTGTGCATTCGCCAAGAGGCTTAATCTGTTTAATTAGAAAGGCATAAGCACATAATTCCTAAGACAAAAACAGAATTATGGAAAGAAACAATTTTATCTAAAAGATAAGTAGAATCTCAAACAAACACTAAGAATTAATATTAAAGGTCAGCCAAATCCTTTTAAATAAAAAAGTACACAATAAAATAATTACAGAAATCTACGCGATTGCTCCGTTTTCTCTAAATACTAAATAAAACCCTGAACAAATACCCAGAATTAAGTTCGTAAATCAGCCAAATCCTTTTTACTGAAAGTACACCACGAAATTAATTGTAGAATTAAGTTTTTCTAAATGTGTAACCCAAAAGTAAATACCTTTTCTGTTCAGCTGCTTGAAGTTTTGCCTCGAGACGCTGACCAAGATCTTCCTCTTGGGAAGATGATGACCAAGACGGGCTCCGTGGCTTCGGCCTCGCCTTGCTCGCCAACCAGTCATGAAATTGCTGTGCACAAAAATCCAATTTAGTCTTTCTACAATCATTTCAAAATATTTCACATATAGAACAAGAAACTACAACATACCTCATCCCCTCCCCCCAAAAAATGAATTTCAGTTTTTCCTTGAATATTATTAAATTCAAAACAAAAAAACAAAAAAACAAATCAAATATATCTCCCCACAAAACAGTTCTTAATTTCTGGCCTCAACAATCGAAGACTGTATTATTATTATTATAATTATTATTATTATTATTATTATTATATATATTTTTTGAATAAGGCAGAACCTACACACCCACACTTATCCGGAATATATATTAATTGAGGATTTTTATGTGCAAGCGGGATTCAAACTCCCAACCTATCACGAGCAGCAGAGAGGCTTACGAGTGGACCACACTAACAAGTGCATTACACTGGCACTTGCATTGAAAACTGTATTTTAATTGGATATGAGATGAAAAACATTGATTAACAAATGAATTTTATTGTGTTCAAAGTTTTAAAATACATTTTCCTACAAAATAACTCATATCACAACATAACTGCAATTAAATATTGCATTTTTAGTGAATATGAGCCCCCAAAAAAATAATTACGGAAATGATTTTACTGTATTAATTGGTTTCACGCGAAACCAATTATAACCCAATCCAACTCTCACCAACTTTGGTAGCAATTTCTACTTTTAGAAATTACACACTAAATTTTCATAATCCAAACAAAGGAAAACTAACCAAAGTCTCAATATTTATAATAAAATATTAACAGCTATTAGTTTCCTTTCCTTTATTGCATAACTTAACTAGGGATGGCAACCGTGCCGAGTTGACCCGCAACCCGCCCGCGACCCACCCACTCGAACCCGGCCCGCAAATAGGCCGTCCGGGTCGAAACCACGGGTCGATCCGGGTCGACCCAGGTTGAAAAATTCGTAAACCCAACCCGCTCAATCTAAAAATTTCCACACCTTACTCTCTTACTCTCTCTACTACTACTCAATTCAATCTCAATTCAAACAAATTTTTTCAACAAAGAAGTAAGCAACAAAGAAGTGAAAATTTTCGATCGTATCGAATTGTGTTGATTCAACTCTCAACTACGTCTACTTCAATTCCTCCATCAAAGAAGCTCTCTCTCTCTTTCAAGTTTCATCGACTACCGGACTACTTGACGTCGTGACTACGTCTACTACATTTCTCTACCTTTATTTTCTCTCATTTCTATATTCGATTATCCGCGAAGTACGGTATCAAAATTTCACAAACCTCCTATTGTCTTAATTTTTGTTGTAGTTCTAATTTTTTGTATCATATTTGTTAGTTGGTTTTTCGCTTTCCTCTCTCAACACTCCTATTATTTTTTAGATTTTATTTTATTAACATATACCTCATATTTTTTTTTGTATTATTGTACATACACCAGCAAAACACTAGAAATCGTTTTTTTCACATACACTATAAACATGTGTAGATCACGAGATAGTGGCCGTAGCCAAAGTGGACAAGATTCCACCGGTACTTCACGTTGGCCTCCAATAGTTCCACATGTAGAGCCCGAATTTATACCGAATCCTATGCTAGGATCTCACGATGTCCTTCCATACGACATAGCAGAGGAAATGCATAATGTTGACACACAAACACAATAAACTGAACCCACTAGTATTAGAAAAACTAGAGAGAAAACAAGTGATTGGCACAGATTTTATGACTAACCGATGAGAATAATCCGGGTGTAGGACATAAGATTTGTAAACATTGTGACAACAGTTACAAATAGAAGAAGGGTGAGGGAATATGTACAATTAAACGACACATTTTAAATGTATACAAAGAATTAGTACAAGACCAACAAGACTAACAAAAAATCAACCCTAGGACCGGACAAATAGATAACCAACCCTATGATCCCGAACTTGTTCGTCGGAAAATGGCCCAACTAGTTATTAAAGATGGGCTACCTTTTTCCTATTTTGAAAGTAGGAATGTAGAGTCTTTCAACCAAACTGCACTAAATCCGCATTTAGAAGAATTCCTAGAAATACACCAAAGTCCGATTATTTTAAACTTTACAACAAAATGAAAGACACTTTAATTGCACTCTTGTATTCTTTAACTTGTAAATTATTATTAACTTCCGATTGTTGTAAAGATTGTAACGATATTCAAATGATGGGCTTAACTTGTCATTGGATAGATACTTCTTCTTCTAGAGGTAAGGGTAAGAGTACATTAGAAGATGTCATTGCTAATTTACTTGCTCGTATTCAATAAAAAAAATATAGGACTAATGCACCTAATGAATTAAATTGGTATAATCAACAAGATAGTGAGAGTTCTAATACTAAGATTGAACTGCTACAGTGGTAGAAAGAACATGAAAATCATTCTTTCTATTCTTTCACATATGGCTAGAGATCTTCTAACTCCTCATGTCTCCACAGTTGCTTCAAAAAAAAAATTCTACAAGTGGCAGAATACTAACAGATTACAGGAATCGCTTGAAGCCGGGTTCGTTGGAGATACTTGTGTGCACTGAAGATTGGATGAAGGCTGAAGACAAGACTGAAGAAAAATTGGCATCTACATCAACAAGTGGAAGCAACTCGTCTGAAGTCCAACAACAAGATTGGAAAATTTAGTGCGATGAGATCCTAGGTTTATGTTAAGTAGAGGTGCACGACAGTAGTCCAATGCCCTCTCTTAAATCTAACTAAAGGCTATCTCAAACTCTAGATTATAATTATCCGCTCAAACATGTAAATGTAAAATTATAAATCAAAAAACATTGTATGTTCTTTATGAGTTTTTATTACTTGTATTTGCATGTAAAAAACTTGTAAAAAAATCATAATAGTTGAAATGAATAATATATGCATTTTTTCACTCTTATACAGTTATACTTGGTGTAATTTTTTTAAAGTGAAGTTGTAAATAAAAAAAAGTAAAAAACATTATAAAAAAAATTTAACCGGGCCAACCCGCGCCCCGGCCCTACCCAAAACGGGACCCTACCCAAAACGGGTTAGACCCGAATGGGTTTGCGGGTCGCCGGGTTGAAATTTTGGATTTCAAAACAGGCCCTGCACGGTCCGGTTAACCCCGCATACCGACCCGAATCCGCTCTAAATTGGCTGCAACCCGCTCGAGTCAGACCAGATCCAGCCCGGTCGACCCGAATGCCACCCCTGTTCTTAACAAACTTCAAGAATCAAAATTGAACTAAAATTTACACAAAATCCCCTCAAAAACGAAATAAATTAACGGAAATACGAAACTGTTCATACCTGTCTTCTAAGATCGGCTTCCTTGAGTTTCGCTTCGATCTCCTCGACGCTAGAGGGCGGGCTTCTAGAAGCTTCCAGAAGCCTCTTCCGAACCCTCTGCGGAATCTTCACCGGCGCCGTAAAATCGCCGACGGGGAATTCAAAGGCGACGGCCTTATCGGGCGACTCCATGATCCGAAAACCTGACCCGAATCCGAAATTGGAGGAGAGAGAAAGTTAGATAGAGTGAGATTTTAGGAGAGAGAAAATTTGAGAACGGAAGATGAACACGTTTTGCTTTTGTTATTGTTATTTCTTTGGGTTTTTTTCTTTTTCTTTTTCTCTTTGATCGGATGTTTATAAAGTGGTTTGTTCTGGGTAACGGCGTTAAGTTAGTAACGGGTGGGATAATGGAGGGAGTTTGGTGGGGTAAGGCACTGACTTTTGGTGTAATGACGGTAATACCCTTGGTTGGGGGAATGATGACGTGGGTGCTTAGGGAGTGTTTGGTTGGAGGGGAATGGAGGGAATGGGAGGGGTTTTTTAAAACTTTTCATGTTTTGTTCATTTTTTAGGAGGGGAGGGGAGGAAAATGGGGGTGCAACACTCCTCCTGAGCCAATTTTGGCTCCCTTCCAATATTGGGGGATTTGGAGGAAAGAGAAATTATGTCTAATTTTTTAATGTGAATGGACTAAATTACCCTTTTAGTTAGTTTTCTTTGATATTTTCCCTCTTCAATCTCCACATCATTTAAGCAAACTCATAACATGACAGCAGATGTTCTTCAATATTTTAGAAGCAACAGGCATATAGTTCTGTAATCTCTATTATGTGGATCTTGTTCGCAATAGCACTGTATGTTTTCTCCAATTTCGTTTTCCTTCCTTCCCATCATCACTCTAACTTAAATCTAATGATAAAATTCAAAAAAGGATCTTGCATTCTGACTTAAAGACGTAGTTTCTAGTGCTGTATATATACAAAATAACCTTACATTAGTCATTTAGTCAGAGTCTCCAAAAGTTTTGAGTGTTGTCCTCACTGCTAACACAGGTTCCTTGAGCTCTCTGCTCTCCAACCTCTAAATCATTCATTTCTTTTTTGACAATAAAATTCTTTCTTACATCATTTAGTTCTCTTTGATAGTTACAAAGATCACATTTTGAAAGCTCAAGCACATCATCTCTCTAATTACAATAGGTGGCCATGAAGGGTATAAAAGTAATATTATTATAAAATCCATTTCCTTCCCTTGTGAACCAAACAAGAAGATAATTATTTTCCCTCCCCTCCTCTCCTTTGAACCAAACAGAGTCTTCATTAAATCCCTCCCCTTCTTTTCCCTCCCCTCCCCTCCCCTCCATTAAAATCCCTCCCCTCCCCTCCCCTCCCCTCATTTGAACCAAACAGAACCTTAGGGATGGTATTCGGGCCAACCGGGCCGGGGCGGGCCAAAATCCGCATTTTTTTTACCTCGGGCCGGGCTTTCGCGGGCCGGGCTGGCAGCATTGGCGGGTCGGACCTGGCCCCTGGCCCCTCGCTCGGGGCCCAAGCCGGTTCGTTGCGTATATCTCTAGGAACTTTATCATCAGCTTTTTCTAGATCTATAATCATCATATGTAGATCTTTCTTATTCTCCCTACATTTTTTTATAAGTCTCTCCAGTATATAAATTGCTTTCATTGTTGACCTTTCAGGCATCAATCCATATTGATTCTCAGACACTAATGTTTCTAACTATGTTTGATCACTCTTTTCCAAAATTTCATTGTATGACTCATTAATTTAATGTCTTGGTAGTTGGAGCAACTTTGCATATCTCCTTTATTTTTATATAGAGTAATGCTACGTCCACTACCAATTTTACTACATTTCTCTTCACTACCTTAGGTGGCACACTCCAATAGGTAGGGGAAGATAGAGTAGAAAGATAAAAGGAAAGAAAATGGTGAACAATTGAGTTGTACACATAGATAAAAAAGAGATTCATAAATTAAATTATTTTTATAAATTACAAAATTTCAAATTAATCAAATAGATAAGTAACATACAAATATGAAATCTTATTAAATTACAATATCAAAATAAAAATAAAAATAAAAATAAATGAAAGAAACATCAGCTAAAAATAAATTTGATAAATCTGGCATAAAAAGAGAGAGCAGCCAACGATTATTTTCTTAAGAATGCCTTCCTGTCTACTATTGAATCAATTGATTTATTGGAGGAGCGGGGCCCGATCTCTGATTCCCTCTGTTCTGAACGGGCCTCTTGTAAAAGAGGTTACGCAGACTTTCTTCATAATGAGCACATTAAATGGGCTCAGAGGGCCAAGCTTCGCTGGCTTAAAAAGAATGATGGCAACACCGCTTTCTTTCACAACTTCGCTTCGCATCGCTAGCGGTGCAACCGTATCTCCTCGCTCTTTGCCAATGGACCTGAAGTTACTTCGGATTCGGATATTCATTCTACCTTCCTTCGTTTCTTTAAAGATCTGTTGGGCTCTCAAAAACAACACTCGTTGCATCTTGACTGGTTACATTTATATGGTCAGCCCACGCATGATCTGTCTGGTCTGGAAGTCCCGTTCTCTTTAGAAGAGACTAAGTCCGTGGTGTTCTCTTTAAATAGTGACTCTGCTCCGGGCCCTGACAGTTTCCCCGCCTCCTTTTTCCAACGTTTTTGGGATTGTCTCAAAGACGACTTTCTCCAAAAGTTCGCTGATCTCCACTGGGAAAATTTTTCCTTCGATAGGATTAATTATGCGCATATCGTCCTCATTCATGGGAGCCAATTCGGTTGCGGACTTCAGGTCTATTAGCCTCTTCAATTCCATTTTCACGATCATCATGTAAGTGCTTTCTTCTCGCCTCAGTTCTTTGATTTCTCCTTTGATCGATTCTTCGCAATCTGAATTCATTAAAGATTGTTTCATCCTTGACAGTGTGGCATCGGCCCAAGAAATCATCTCCGATTGCCATAGGACCAATTCGGAGGGGATTCTTTTTAAATTGGATTTTCAGAATGCTTACGACAATGTCAGTTGGGATTTCCTTTTCGAAATACTTATTCATCGTGGATTCGATCCAAAGTGGATCGCATGGATTAAATCCAGTCTCTTCGCTGGAACCTCTTCCATTTGGGTCAACGGCACGGAAGGCCACAAATTCAAGTGTAAGTGTGGCCTTCGTCAGGGTGACCCGATTTTCTCTCTCTTATTCTCCCTACTTGCTGATGTCTTCAGTAAGCTACTTCGCAAAGCCTGGGAGGCGGATGTAATTAAAGGCCTTGAGAGTTCTAATAGTTTCCGAGGTGTGTTGAACCTCCAATATGCGGATCATAGTATTATCTTTGCGAAACCTAACAGAGAGACCCTTCGTAACCTTAAGCTACTTCTTTATGTGTTTGAAAGCACTTCGGGTCAAGCTATTAACTTTCAAAAATCCTCCGTTATTTGGCTTGGTGGGTCTCTTAACCGTCAAGCGGAAGTTGCGCAGTTCTTTAACTGTAGTCCTTCCTCTTTTCCCATCCATTACCTAGGCATTCCCTTGAGATGGGGAAAGCTTCACCGATCGGATTGGATGCCGATGATCGAAAAAGTGGAGTCTAGACTCAACCGTTGATCTGGTAAGCATCTGTTGCGTGGGGGCAGACTTATTCTTGTTAACTCCGTCCTTTCTTCGATCCATTTATACATGATGTCCTTCTTTTATCTTCCTTCGTGGGTGATTAAGAGAGTTTACCATATCAGAAAGAATTTCTTCTGGTCAGGTGCAGATTTGTTTAAACCAGGCTCCCACCTATGTAGTTGGAAGGTCATCTGCACTTCCAAGGCATCTGGCGGGTTGGGGGTCTTGAATCTCAGGCACCAAAACTTAGCCTTGTTGGGGAAATGGTTATGGAGATTCCTAAAATCGGATCACCTGCCCTGGGCCCAAATTATATCCCATAATTGTTATTCCCGTATTTCCATGTGGGACTTCCCTACCTCTCTCCCCCATAAAGCTTCTTCTTTTTGGAAAGGGGTCTGGAAAGTGGCCGAACCTTTCCGTTGTAGCTTAATCCATGAGTGCGCGGTCGGTTCCAAGACCAAATTTTGGATTAATCTCTGGTTTGGAAATATAAAGCTCGCTTCTGCTTTTCCTTCCCTCTTCCAGTTAGCGTCGAACCCATCGGCCTTAGTGGAAGATTATGTTGTGGTCATCAATTCTCAAAAGTTCTGGTCAGTCCAGTTCGCTTGCGTGCTTTTGTCGCAGCTATCGTTGCAGCTCCAAATCCTATTCGACAATATTAATCATTATTCCTGGTTTCCTTCTGATAATTTCAAATGGAGGTGGACCGCTTTGGGTATTTTCTCGGTTAAATCTTTCTACAATTTCCTTAACTTCGGTGGGATCACCTCTCCGATGGCTAAATCCCTTTGGAGTAGTTGTTCTCCCCTCAAATCCAAAATTTTAGCTTGGCTAGCGCTTAACAACAAGCTCTTGACTGTCGAGGTTCTCAATAAGAGAAACCTTGCATTGGGTCAGTTATGTGCGTTTTGCTCCATTCACCATGAGGATGCCAATTATATGTTCCTTAAGTGTCCCTTTATTCGTCCCTTATGGAGTATCGTCGCCAGAGCTAGCTAGCGCCGGCTATTCCTACCGACTTCTCGTCCTGTTGGCAACAACAACACCTCAGAAAAGAATTTCGCAACTCTTGGATTCTATCCATGATTGCGATTATTTGGGTTATTTGGTCGGCCCGGAACAATCGTATTTTTTCAAATTCCGTTTTATCGATAGAAAGCATTATTGATGATTTTCTTTTCTTCACTAAATTTTGGTCTACCACTTTATCTCCTAATAAGGTGGAAGCGTTACACTTATATCGTCTGGATGAGGCGATTACTTTTTATTCACTCTTCAAGCTTTTCCTACCTTGCCGCTTTTTAATTTCTAATTTCCTATTCTTTTGTCTTCCATGTGCAGCCCTAATATGCGAATGTTTCCCTTTGCTCTAGCCACTTTTGGTATTTTGGTTGGGCGGTTTTTTTGGTGTGGTCTTTAGCTTTGGGACTCTCTGGCTCTTCGCTGATGGGACACTATCGGACCCTATGCTTAGTTTCTTCCTTTTGGTGGTGGGTTTTTGGCTGAGCTTTGTTTGTTCTTGGGATTTGTTGTTGGCTCTGTGTTTTCTGTTTTAACGGATGTTGTTGTGTTTTCTGTTTTTGCTCGGGCTAGGCTACCTTGGGCCTTTTGTATCTATGCTTTAATTCTGGGCTTGTTATACTTTTCTAGCACGTATATTGGTGGAGTGCTCCTTAGGGAGTCACTGCTTGGTTTGGTTGATTTTTTTAGCACTCTTTGGAGGTTCCGCCCATTACGGTTTGGGTCTGGGTTCAGAGTCTGACCCTGATTTCCTCCTCTCAGTTATTGTGGTTTTTTTCTGTGTTATGATGCTGCGCTCACTTCATTCCAGGTCGTTCCTGGTTTTAAGTGGTATTTTTTATTGCTACTATTCAGTTGCTGTTGCTGCCTCTTTGCTGCACTCTTTCTTGTTAGTGCGGTAGCTTGTTATTTTGTGGCTATTTAGATTTGCTCCTAGTTCAGCTTTTTCACCCCTTTTTTCGTCGGGGTGTTCATTTCCTGACTGATCTGGTTGTAATTCAGGTTTTGCGAGTCTGTTGCTGTATTTCATTTCTCTTCTCTTCTTTTCTTTGCCGCTTATTCGGTGTTTGTGTTGGTTGGATGTTGCGGTGAGCTTTTGTTTAAGCTCAACGGGTGTTCCTATTTTCTCGCCGAGGCTTTCCTCCGTCCTGGCCCTCTGAGCGACTTCATCTGCGTTGGGTTTTTGTCTGATCATGGGTAGTGAGTCCTTTGGTGTGGGTCTTTGGGTTTGCTGTCTTCTCTTTCTCAGGGTTTTGCTTCACTGCGCCCTAGCAACCTGTTCTCATTGGCTCCATAGTGGCTTCTCTTTTGATCCACTGCGGTGCTTGGTAGATCCATCGAACGGGTCCCCGTTTCTACATCCGTGGATTCCCCATCATCGGGGGGTGGGGTGCGGTCTGATGCACTTGGATCGTCGGCTTATGCTTGTTGATTGCTTGATTGTGGTTGGCAGTTTTACCACGCGTGTTTAGGTTGTTTTGTGCAATTCTACTCATTGCATTGTAAATATGTTGTTGTGATTGTTTTTTCTCTTTTTTATAATTTTACTCCGTGTAAAATTGGGCTGACGTTGGTTCTTTACTTTTTATTTACATATATGCTTGGCTGGAGTCGGTTGACTCATCCACTTTATCCCAAAAAAAAATTTGATAAAAAAAGTGATTAATTCTTTCAAAAATAAAATTACCTAAGCTCTCTCAGGATCGACCCCGTGACAAACCCAAACTCAATGAACTAATTTGCATGGACTAGCCAAGAAATCCAACCTAAAACATTTTTTCATTATAAATTTGATAGTGTATATATATATATATATATATATATATATATATATATATATATACATAGGGAAAAGGGGGTATGAGCAACTTGCTCATTTAGTAAATAAGCAATTGATGATGTGGCATACATGTGATTGGAAAAGCCCTAAAAGGGTTAGTTGTCCAATGTATCACATGCATGCCACATAATCAATTGCTCATTTACTAAATGAGCAAGTTGCTCATATCCCTTTTACCCATATATATATATATATATATATATAATATAATTAAGACCATTTGAAGTAGAAAACTTTTAGTCCCACATTGGTGAGATTAGAGAAGTGATATGGCTAAAAATAGGGTTAAATCGGAACCGTTCAGAATGGGCACGAATCTTAAGGTCTCAGGGACGATATGGTAATTTCACCTACAAACGGGTCCGAATTGGGCACCGGTTCTCTCATCTTGAACCCGCTAGCCCATAAACAGATCTGTTAGGCAAAGAACGGGTCTCAACCCGTTAGGGACCAGCTCAACATGATAGGAGCAGGTCCTGGCCTGTCCCTATCTTAAGGGGACGGTTATAACCAACCCTAACCAGCCACACTGGGAAGCAGGGATTGACCCTTATCCTGAAAAGGATCTCCATGGCGACTATAAAACCCCCTACCTTCTACTGAAAAAGGTGATCACTCTTTGCACACTTGAGCTCTTTTCTCTTCACTTTTTCTATGTATTGACTTGAGCATCGGAGGGTTCGTCGCCGGAATCCATCCCGGTGTCTCGAACGTTTGTGCAGGTTTCAAGGGAGCACCAAGGAGTCGACAAATCACCAAGGAGGAAGAAGGGGTCAACCTGTGTGAGTTCCACATGAACCTACAAATCTCCTCTATTGCCCCCACACCAGAATCCAACGACAACAGATTGGCGCCGTCTGTGGGAAATCACTTGACAAGCAATCTCGTCTTCCTCCTTCAACCCACGTTACTCCCAGCCATGCCTCCCAAGAAGAGACCCGCAAACTCCAACCGAAGGAAAATCTCTTCTCATCCTCCTCCTCCTCCTTCGCAGGGGGATCTCCCCCATCCCGACCAACCAACCCAGCAGCTTGATCCTCTAGCTCCACAGTCCATCCAGCAGCGTTTGAGACCCCAGGCTGCAGTGGGGGAACCCTCTCGACGGAGTCACCACAAGCAACCTGTCCATCAGCTTCGAGTCTCCATCCACAATGCCGACACCAATTCCATGGCTTCCTATACTCCCCCTACTCCAAAGGATATGCGGAACGTGATCAACAATCGGCAGACCAAGCACGGACCCAATCTCTGTACCCATCTGCAGGAAAGGCGGGCCTAAGAGTCGAACCCTTGCCGCAAGCAGGCCAGGGACCGTTCGCTACGCCGATCCAACTGAGGGGGGTCCAACTCTCCCCGTAGACGAAGAGAGTCGCCCCAACATCGCCCAAGATGGAGCCGCTCCCCGGCAGGTCGCCATGCACCTCGGGACCATCATGAGCAGGAGGCCCCCATCACAAGGGCAGAATTCCAGCAATTCCAGGTGGAGGTCCTCCAGGCTCTCAGCGTTGCCCCCAACAATGGCCATAGGGCTCCTAGTCCTCTGCCAGCTCCTTACCATCCTCGCCGTTCCCGTAGTCCTCGACCAGCTCCTCACCATCCTCGCTGTTCCCGTAGTCCTCGACAAGCTCCTCACCATCCTCGCCGTTCCCGTAGTCCTCGACTGGCTCCTCACCATCCACGCCGCTCCTGAAGTCCTAGGCAGGCTGCGAGCCATCGCCGTCCTTCTCCCGATCACCACCGCCGCTCCCGAAGTCCTAGGCAGGCTGCGAGCCACCGTCGTCCTTCTCCCGATCACCACCGCCGCTCCCGTAGTCCGTGCCCTACCCCAAGTCACCCCCGTCTCTTAGTCAGTCCACCTCCTACTCTGAGCCATCACCGGCGCAACCCCAGCCCTCCTCAACATGAGAACGATTCTCGGGGCTCGGCCAGACAAGACCGAAGGAAGGACTCAATCTACCGCTATCTCCACGAGATGGAGAGGCGCCTCGGCCAGCTCGATCGAGACGAGGGGCGACATGCAAGGGACCTTCGTCTGAGCAGGCCCCCATTCTCCCGTACCATTATGGATGCTCCACTTCCCGACAACTTCAAGCCTCTACCTTTCGAGACCTATACAGAGGAGTCGGACCCCGCAGATCACATTAAGAGTTTCAAAACTCTCATGATGATCCACCATGCATCCGACTCCCTCCTTTGCAAGACCTTCCCGGCCACACTAAAGGGGCCAACTCGGAAATGGTACTCTCGGCTTGCGCCGACTTCTATCTTCTCCTTCGACCAGTTCGAGTGTCTTTTCCTCATGCATTTTGTGAGTAGTCGGCGCACCGAGAAGACAAGCGACACCCTATTGTTCCTCAGCCAAAAGAAGGGCGAACGAATAAGGGATTATGTCAAACGCTTCACTGCCGAGGCCAGGTCCATTGCTTCTTTGGAACCCTCGGTCGCCACCATCGCCTTCCTGTCCAATGTCCTCAATGCTGATCTCAGGGCGTCCCTCGCCAAGAAGCCCCCTCGGGACTTCTCAGAGCTCCTACTCCGGAGTGAGAAGTACATCCGAAAGGAAGAAGCCGTCTGCCGCCCTACCTTCGAAGCCTCATCTTCCGCGAATAAGCGAAAGGGTGCAGAAGAAGAAGGAGCTAAGAAGCTCCAAAAAGACAATGGGGGTCAGCAACATCCTCTTCCTCGGTTCGAGAAATTCACTCTGCTTAACGCGAGTGTATCTGCCATCCTCATGGAGATAGGGAACGATGGCTTCCTACCGCCTCCCCCAAGGATGAATACTCCGGCAAAGAAGATGGACCGGAGTAAGTGGTGCCATTTCCATCGGGACCGCAGACACGACACAGATGAATTTCGGGCCTTGAAGGATGAAATCGAGGCTCTCATTCAGAGAGGGCAACTCAATCGGTTCGTAAAAAAAGACTGAGTCGATCCGCCTCCGTCGCCTCAGGGGGCTAACAGGCGAAATGAGCAGCACACAGAGACTTTGGAGGCCGAAGTAGAGGGCATCTTGCACCTCATACATGGGGGCCCAATGGGGGGAGATTCCAACTCCTCCCCAAAAGCCTTCGTAAGGGAGGTTAACTCCGTGCAGAGCCATCCTCCCCCAAAGGGCCTCAGAGTCCCAGTGACGTTCTCCGATAGGGACCTGGAGGGCATCCGCACGCCCTACTGTGATGCCCTCATCATCAATCTCTGCATGGCGAACTTCGAAGTTCGTCGCGTCTTGGTAGATAACAGCAGCTTCGTCAACATCCTTTTCTTGGAGGCTTTCGGCCTCCCGCTGTCCAGGACCGGCTCAAGCCCGCAGGCTACACTCTCCACGGGTTCACCAGGGTCCCGGTTACGGTCGAGGGAATTATAACCCTCGACGTAACGGCTGGAAAGGCCCCGACAACTCGCACGGAGCAAATGGACTTTATGGTGGTCGACATCAAGGCCGCCTATAATGTTATCCTGGGTAGACCAGGTTTGGCCGCGCTTCAAGCCATCCCTTCAGCCTACCACATGAAGATGAAATTCCCCACCCCCTCTGGAGTGGGAGAAGTGAGGGGAAGCCAAGAAGCGGCTCGGAAGTGCTACATGACCTCGATGGGGGGTCCAGTTCTCTCTTTGGAAGCACTCGAACTGCCCCAGGAAGGCGATCAGACTATTTCCGAGCCCGTGGACGAGTTGGAGGAAATGGCCTTCTCCGAAGAAGACACCACTAAGACGTTCCGCGTCAGCAAGGCTCTCTCCCCCTCCATTAAGCAAGACATCTCCCGGTGCATACGGGAGAATTGCGACCTCTTTGCCTTGACGGTGGCAGACATGCCCGGGATCTTGGAGGAGCTATCAATGCACCATCTGAGCGTCACTCCTGGGGTGAAGCCTATCCAGCAGAAGAGGCGGAAGTTTGTCCCCCGAGAGGCAGCAGGCAATCAAGGAAGAGGATGTGAAACTCCTCAACACCCACTTTATTCAGGAGGTGAACTACCCTGAGTGGCTCTCCAACGTGGTAATGGTCAAGAAGGCCAATGGGAGTTGGAGAATATGCATTGACTTTACTGATCTCAACAAGGCATGCCCGAAGGACCCCTTTCCTCTTCCCAGCATCGACGCCCTGATCGATGCGACTTCTGGGCACGAACTCCTTAGTTTTATGGATGTCTTCTCAGGGTACAACCAAATCAAGATGTTCCCTCCCGACATCCCAAAGACCTCATTCGTGACGGACCAAGGCCTCTATTGCGACCATGTTATGCCCTTCGGCTTGAAAAATGCGGGAGCTACCTATCAATGTCTGGTGAACAAGGTCTTCCGAGACCAGATTGGCCAAAACATGGAGGTCTACGTCGACGACATGTTGGTCAAAAGCACCCAAGGGCAGGAGCACACCCTCGACCTTCAAGAAGCCTTTGGGATGCCCAAGAGGCACAATATGAGGCTAAATCCGAACAAGTGTGCGTTCGATGTCTCGTCGGGCAAATATCTGGGGTTTATGGTCAGCTAGAGGGGCATAGAGGCCAACCCCGAAAAAATCCAAGCCATTCTCAAAATGGCTCCTCCCTCCATCGTCAAAGAAGTGCAGAGGCTCACGAGTCGCCTCGCCACGATCGGGCTATTCCTCTCCAAGTCCGGGGATAAGTGCCTCCCCTTCTTCAAAGCCCTCAGGGGGCTAAAGGCTTCGAGTGGGGGCCGCAGCAACAGGAGTCCTTTGACAAGCTTAAAGAGTATCTAGCCAACCCCCCGCTCCTGAGTAAGCCAACACCTGGGGAAGTCCTCTACCTCTATCTCGCAGCTTCGGAGCAGACGCGCAGCGCGGTCCTTATGAGGGAAGAGGAAAAGATGCAGAAGCCCATATATTATGTGAGTAAGGTACTCCACGATACCGAACTTTGTTATCCAAAGCTGGAGAAGATGGCTCTCGCCCTAGTTATGGTGGCCCGAAAGCTCCGCCCCTACTTCTAATCCCATTCGGTGGTCGTCCTTACCGACCAACCGCTGAAACAAGTTCTCCACAAGCCCGACACTTCCGGGCGGCTCATGAAATGGTCCATCGAGCTGAGTCAGCACGACATCAGCTACCAGCCCAGGACGGCAATAAAGGCCCAAGCTCTGGCCGAGTTCATCGTGGAGAACACCATTCCTGACTCATGCGAGTCGCCTGCCGATCCCCCCATCTGGACCGTCTATGTGGATGGGTCTTCCTGCGCCTATGGAAGCGGGGCCGGCGTTATCCTAACCGGCCCCGATGCCTTCATCCTCCAGTAATCCCTCTGCCTAAACTTCCCGGCATCAAACAATGAGGCAGAATATGAAGCCCTCATAGCGGGGCTCTGCTTGGCTCATAAGGCAGGGGCCGAGCAAGTAAGGGTCTTCAGCGACTCTCAGTTAGTGGTCAATCAAGTGTCCGGAGAGTATGAGGCGAGAGACGACCGCATGGCTAGGTACTTGGCAAAGATGAGGGAGCTTCTAGCTCTATTTAAAGATGTTCAACTCCAGCGGGTTCCCCGAGAGGAAAACGCGCAAGCGGATGCCCTCTCTAAGCTTGCCTCCTCGTCTCTCCAAGGTCTAGAACGAAATGTCTTAATAGAGGTCCTTCTCAAACCAAGCATCGACGAAGATGGCTCGGAGCCAATGGAAGCCTACCCCCTAACACTTGGGAAAAACTGGATGAAGCCCCTCTTCGAGTACCTCCGAGATGGAGTCCTTCCCGAAGATCTGAAAGAGGCAAGGAGGATCAGAAAACGAGCAGAGCGGTACACACTCCTGGATGGGGTCATGTACAAATGCTCCTACACCCAGGTCAATGGTCGGCCCTATCTGAGATGCCTCTCCCCGGAGGAAGCACTCTATGCCCTAAGGGAGGCCCATGATGGTCAATGTGGTGCGCACTTGGGAGCGAGATCCCTTGCTCGAAAGCTCTTGAACTACAGGTACTTCTGGCCCACGCTATTAAGTGATTCCGAGGAGTACGTTCGCAAGTGCGACTCCTGCCAGAAGTTCGCGCCAATCTGTCGCCTCCCCCAAGCACAACTTGCCTCCCTGGCGAGTCCGATCCCCTTCACAATGTGGGGGATGGATTTGCTCGGACCTTTCCCCCCAGCACAAAGCCAACTAAAGTTCTTGGTGGTAGCAATAGACTACTTCTCCAAATGGATAGAAGCTGAACCTCTCTTAACAATCACCGAGTACAAGGTGCAGAAGTTCTTTTGGAAGAGCATCATCTGTCGGTTCGGGGTACCTCGTGTTCTTATAACCTACAACGGACCCAATTCATGGGAGCAGCCTTTCACGACTTTTGTACCGACCTCGAGATTAAGCAGCGGTTCTCTTCAGTAGCGCACCCCCAGTCCAATGGCCAAGCGGAAAACGCGAACCGACAAATCCTATCAGGCTTGAAAAAGAGGCTGGATAAGTCCACCAAGGGGCTTCGGGTAGAACAACTCCCTAATGTGCTTTGGAGCTATCGCAGCACCAAAAGAACCCCAACGGGAGAGTCCCCTTTCAACCTCACATACAGATCCGAAGCTCTTATCCCTTTGGAAGTGGGTCTACCTTCACCTCGACTCATAGCTTACAACGAGGCACAGAATGTGAACCAGCTTCGTAACTGCCTAGACCTCATTGACGAGATCCGCGAGAGAGCCGCAATCCGCCAAGAGATCTACCGTCGTAGGATCACTCAAGCCTACAACAAGAGGGTACGACGCACCAACCTAAAGGAGGGGGACCTAGTGCTGAGAAAGTTGTCGATATCTGATCCAAGTAAGAGAGGAAAACTAGCACCAAACTGGGAAGGACCGTATAAGGTCTCCAGAGTTATACGCCCAGGCACGTATCAACTCGAAGACCCGGGGGGCAGGAAGATGCCAAGGACATGGAACGCCGAGCACCTGATAAATACCAAGAGGGTGTCTAAACACCGCTCCAAGCAACTTCCCCAGGATCGCTCTAGAAGACTTGTCTCAAAAACCTTACTTGTATCTTCTTTCTAACCAAAGTGTCAAGGTGGCCTGCAACTTAGAAGCGGCCACCCAGTTTTTTTTTCAATAAAGAGAAATCTCTCCTCACAACTTTCCTATCTCTTGAGTAACCTAACTCTACATAGCAAATATTCTATTTTTGGGGTAGTCTAACTCTACCTACAAAAAAATTTTTAACGACGAGTTCAGATTCCAACACTTGGCTTGATTCCGTTTCAGCTACTCGCTCATAAGCGAGTAAGAAGTTGTTTGCCATTCGGAATTGCTCCTACAACCGTTGACTCTCTCTTTAAACGACGAGTTCGGAGTCCAACACTTGGCTCGATTCCGCTTCAACTACTCGCTCATAAGAGAGTAAGAAGTGGTTCGCCATTCGGAATTGCTCCCACAACCGTTGACTCTCTCTTTAAACGACGAGTTCGGAGTCCAACACTTGGCTCGATTTCGCTTCAACTACTCGCTCGTAAGCGAGTAAGAAGTGGTTCGCCATTCGGAATTGCTCATACAACTGTTGACAACCATTGAGGCTAGCACACAAGCTCACGAAACAAATACTATTTCATTCGAATTTAGGATTACAAGTTCAATTACAAGGCCAACTGCTCATGTTTACATCAAGATACAAAGCTAGTACAAAAAGTTGGCAACATCACAAAGGAGATGCCCTAACGCTTCCTAGAAAGTGGGATACTCCTCTTAAGCGACAAACGAGGTCGATGAAAACCTTTCCGCTGCAAACTTACACCCGCAGAGGTCTCTAAGCCCGCGAGCCGAGTTGTATCATCGAGAGTTGCACCGACTGAGGCCCCACTCGACGAGCCGGCCACTCAACTCTGTGCATCCCCAGGGCACCCTAAGGTGGGAGGCGAACGTAATGCCAACTCATGAAATGACCGTCCCTGTGAGTACTCTCTTCGGAGGCACGAAGTGGTCCTAACGTTGCTTCCCTCTGAGAGACGCCGCAGCCAGTGAACCTCTGCCTCTAACTCAACGATTCGCTCCTTCAGCGAGTTGTCTGTTACCTCAACATGTAGCTTAGGCATTCTGCTCGTATTGCCTACACGAGAAGCTTCAGAGATACTCCGCCGAAGCTGTGCCGTCTCCAAACTCTTTTCAAGCACCACGTTCTTCAGATCGTCTCTCTCGGCTCAAGTCTCGAACAAAAACCATCGAAGAGACTCTAGATTCTTGCCTAGCTTGCTGGACTTTGAGGGACTCCCCTCCTCGGCTTTTCGAGTTTGCTCTCTCAGTCACTTCAGTTCGGAGGTGCTACGCGTCAGCGTCAGCTTGTGATGACCTAGTTCTGCCTCACTCTTGAGAAGCCTCTCTCGACTTCGAGAGAGGGCCAACCTAGACACTCCTAGGTCAGACCGAAGTCGAGACACCTCGCCGCTTCCTCTATCGGCACTACCTCGACTATTTGATATGGCTCGGCGACCTGAAAAGGCAAGGACACGACAGCACTAAGCTCGAGAAATCTTCAATACTTAGCCATTTTTCACCAAAAGACAATCAAAGAATTCAACCAAGGAAATCTCCAACACTTGTTCAAAATAGAAAACTTCATTCATATTAAAGTTGATCACTACAAAAGAGTGGTGTCCAGTCCGCTATACGGCAATACAAGAAGAGAGACGACAAAATAAGACAGCTGAAGTTAGAGGGCCACCTTGAGTGGTAGCTCGGTGATGGGTTCCTTGGTGGACGCCTCCTCGACCTCCACTATTGCTGTATGGGGGTCAGCCACGACCTCGTCACCCCCTTCCTCCTCCTCTATCTCCTCCTCGCCCTCCTTGCCCCCCTCGCCTCCCTCTGGATCAGCTTCAACAGCCTCGGCACCGGTCGGGCCCCATCAACTGTATCCCGACCTGTTGAAGCCAGGGACGCAAGCCTCGACGTGCTTAAGGGTTGTGGTGTAGGACTACTCCATGTTCTCCGCCATGTGTTTCTTCGCCTCGGCCTCTATCTCCGCCCTCGCCGCTGCCACCGCATCATCCTTCTCCCTCGCCATGTCTTCTAAGGCCTTCTTCGCCTTTTCCCTCTCCTCGTCCGCCCGAGCCACCTCCGAAGCCGCCTTCTCGTTTGCCTGAGCCAGGGCCATCTCAAAATAGGCGACCTGAGCTGCCAGGGACTCTTAGCGGCGCTGCTATGCCTCGTAAAGCTTTGTGACCCTCTCCCTTTCGGCTCGGTCCCTGTCGCACGACAGCTTCAGCTCCTTCTCTTGCTTGGAGTATTGCTCGAGGAGGTGGCTGAAGTGGCACGTGATCTAAACAAAAGCGAAAGAGAAACAATGAGAAGTCGAGCAAAAGACTTAGAATTTTTTTTGAAATTATCAACTAATCGATTTGGAAACTCACCGACATCGTCGCCTGAGCTATCTCAAGAGCGTCGTTGCCCGTGGTCCCCGCCTTTAGGGCTGCTCGGTCCTTCGGGGTCGGCAAACTTTTCAAGGCCTGCATGCACATGGTCGAGTCCCCCAAGAAACCATCATGATTCATCACCCGCCAGTCGGGGACAAAGAGCTTCTTATGCCCCTCGGTCAGGATTTCCTCGGCCTTCTCGGTGAGGGGAGGAACCTCAAGTGCCAGCGCCGCGGAGATAGAGAAGTCTTCGGCTGAAGGCTCGGACGGGGTCACTTGAGGAAGAGCAGCAGCTGGGGTGAACCTCTGAGGGGATGCCAGATCCACGGTCTCGACCGCGGTGGAAGACATTTTGGCAGGTCGGCCCGACGCTGGTCCCGCGGTCATCATCTTCCATTTCTTAGCGTCGGTGCCCTTGGCGCCGCTCACATTTCGCTTCGCCATCATTGCCTTGAAGTCCATGTTCGGAGCCTCAACCAAAGTGAAAAAACAAAGTTAAGACGAGGAAGATGCAGTATAAAGAGAAGTTCAAAAAAGAAAAAAAAAGATGTCCGGAGCGTACTCGGGTCGATCGGACTGAGACCCGACATGTGAAGGACCTCCTCAGTCATGTCTTTCCAGCTCAGCGTCGGAAGGTTAATCAGCTTCCATGCATCTTCTGCCTCGGTCGGAGTCAACACCGGCTCGACCTTAGCCCACTTCGACACATCCTCTTTCCACCTGGTTGGGAAGTCCCACCCCGTGGGGCTTCAGATCAAAAAGTACTTCCCTTTTTACGACTTGATAGAGTCCGGATTCTCTATCAACTTAACTCCTTTTCGCGGCGACAAGTAGTACCGGTGCTCCATCTTGTTCATCCGGTTAATCTGATACATACTCCGAAGAAGGATGAGCTGAGGCTCCACCTTCACCGCCCGACACTGGAGAAAAAAGCCGAGCATGTGTCGCCACATGTTCGGCATGAACTGAATCTGACTCATCCTATACCATCGCAGTACTTCGGTCACGAAGGGGTGAAGGGGCAGACACAGACCTGCATTCAGTGCATCATAGGCAAAGACGCACGTGTCGTCCGAGACTGCCGTACACGCTCGCACTCCCGGTCCGGGGAGAATTAGAGAGTACTCCGAGGTATCATGAAGCTCCTCTGGATCCGGAGTAGGCCCCTCTCTGTCAGAACCGAGGGGATGTCATCGACTTCGGTAATCTCCTTCGGCTCATTCTCTGCATACGACTCCGACCTCCCGTATATGGCCTTCGTCAACAGTTCACCAGTATACTGCCTGACCCCCCCATGGCCTGATATCTCTGATGGCAGCCAACCCACCTCTCCTCCCCTCCGGACAGGCTCAACCACCGACTCGACTATTACCGACTGAACCACCGCTTTCCCTTTGCTCGGGACGAGTGGAGCAACCTCTACCTCCTTCCCCTTCTCCTGGCCTGATGGAGCAGCCAACGCACTCACTGCCGACCCTCCTACTTTTGCCCCCTTTTCTTGGACGAGCGGAGCCTCTAACGTCCGCTCACTCTCACTCCCCGAGGAAGAGGCCTCACTACCCGAGGACACTCTAGACATCTTGGGAAAAATATATATCTAAGTGAGAATATATATATATATATATATATATATATACATATATATATATATATATATATATATATTTACCTTGACGTGACGTTCTCGGTCGGAAAAGTTCGCCGAAAATCGCTTTGCCACGCCGTGACAACTAGCACAACCACCCAGGAGCAAAAATCACCGCTAGCGGAGAACTCGAGAGCGAAAACTTTTTCTTGGAGTAAAAAGTGAAAGAATGAGAGAAGTGTTTAGGGGGGTGAGAACTTATAGTAAAAAGAGCGACTCTTGGGCTTCTAATGGTTTGGGCCCCACTCAGGCCCATTAAAGAATGCTAAACGACAGAATTCGTAAAGGTGGAAATGACCTATGGCTGCGCTGTCTCGAAGCACCGAGCTGCCGAGGCTCTGAGCTACCGAGGTGACCATTCGGAGCAAGGAGCCCCTAAGCTACAGTGCCAAGCTACCAAGCTGTTATCCCGAGCTACCGGGGCACTGACCTCCGCATTTGAGGGAAAAGCACCCCCGAGCTCCTTGGGCCGTTAGATCGTCTAAATTTTTGCGTAACGGCTGATGGACGACTCAGATTTTGCCATGTGCACAAAATAACAAAATCACGTTTTCTCGTGATCTGTGCCCACAAAACGACAAAAATCATTGTCGAGCTGCCGAGGCTCCGAGCTACCGAGGTGACCATTCGGAGAAAGGATCCCCTAAGCTACAACGTCGAGCTACCGAGTTGTTATCCCGAGCTACCGGGGTACCGACCTCTGTATTTGGGGAAAAAACACCTCCGAGCACCTTGGGCCGTTAGATCGTCTAAATTTTCGTACAACAGCTGATGGACGTCTCAGATTTCGCCACGTGCACAAAAAAACAAAATTATGTTTTCTCATTATCTGTGCCCACAAAACGAAAAAATCATTGTCGAGCTACCGAGCTGCCGAGGCTCCGAGCTACCGAGGTGACTATTTCGGAGAAAGGCACCCCCGAGCTATAGCGCCGATCTACCAGGGCACCGACCTCCGTATTGGGGGAAAAATGCTTCCGAGCTACTCGAGCCATCAGATCGCTCAGATAATCACGCCAGCCGCTGATGGATGGCCCAGATCTCTCCATGTCATAAATAAGGCAATAAGTTCCTTTTATTATTTTATTAATTTGGATTATTCATTTAAAAACTGCAGAAAATGATTAAAGATTCAGGAAAATTAATTAAAATTCTGAAAAATAATTATAAATTTGGGAGAATATTTTTGAGCCCCCGGGTAAATAATTATTGGTTAGAATATTTAATTAGTGCTTTCGGAGAGCAAATCATTGCGTTGCAAAATTGAATAAATGGCCCGAAAAAATGACATAAAAATTGGAAAAAATCACCAAAAAATCCAAGGGAACCAGGGAGCAAACTTGGGCATGTTACCAGCTTAGGAGAGCACCGTCACCCCTCAGACAAGATTCGAACACCCGTTGAGAGCTCCGATAAAACCCTATATGCCATTAAAACAACAAAACTACTCTCACAAGGCTGTAACACACAGTCTTTGGGAGTGGGGGGCTCATGATATGGTTAAAAATAGGGTTAAATCGGAACCATTCAGAATGGGCATGAATCTTAAGGTCTCAGCGACGAGATGGTAATTTCACCTACAAACAGGTCCAAATTGGGTGCCGGGTCTCTCATCTTGAACCCGCTAGCCCATAAACGGATCTGTTAGGCAAAGAACAGGTCTCAACCCATTAGAGACCAGGTCAACAGGATAGGAGCAGATCTTGGCCTATCCCTATCTTAACGGGACGGTTATAACCAACCCCAACCAGCCACACTGGGAAGTAGGGATTGACCCTTATCCTGAAAAGGATCTCCATGGAGACTATAACCCCCCCTACCGTCTACTGAAAAAGGTGATCACTCTTTGCACACTTGAGCTCTTTTTTCTTCACTTTTTCTGTGTATTAACTTGAGCGTCGGAGGGTTCGTCACCGGGATCTATCCCGTTGCCTCGAATGTTTTTGCAGATTTCAAGGGAGCACCAAGGAGTCAACAAATCACCATGGAAGAAGAAGAAGGGGTCAACCTGTGTGAGTTCCTCACGAACCTACAAATCTCATTTATTGCCTCTACACCAGAATCCAGCGGCAACAAGAAGTGAGGAGGTGGACTTGGCTATAAATAGCTAGGGTGAGGGGCGGCAATTTGAGTAATGAGTAGTGATCAGTTAATTTTGAATCTACTCTCATTTTTATAAAATTTTGAAATATTTTACAGTCATTTTTATAAAATTTTGAAATATTTTACAGTGTGTATATATATATATATATATATATATATATATATATATAGAGAGAGAGAGAGAGAGAGAGAGAGAGAGAGAGAGAGAGAGAGTCTATTAAGAGCTGGGAAGCTGGTATCCTTATCGGGAGCTGGAGATCTCAGCCATCCGATCGATTTTGATCGCGATCGGACGGCTGAGATCGACAGCCGCTTATCTTCAGATATAGTGAGGGGTAAAAGGGGTATAATCAATGACATCTTTTATCTCTTGTCTTCTCATGCTCTCTTCTCTCCCGCTCTCTATCGATCCAAACCCTAATCACTGCCTCTTATCTTCTCCCGCTCTCTCTCCCGCTCTCGAAGATCGTCCCGCTCTCTTGACAACCCTAAGCCCTATCTCTTCTCTTCTCACGCTCTCAGTCCCGATCTCCATCTTCGAAAACCTAATCCACCTCTCTTCGAAACCCTAATCGAAGATAGCGAAGTCGAGATCTTCTCTCCCGCTCTCCTTCTTTGTCACCTGTGTAAACCCAACTCCATGATCAAGTTAAATCTCCAGTCGCTTATCTTCAGATCTGTCGAGGGGTAAAAGGGGTATAATCGATCAGCCCCCATCGGCGATAAGGGTTTCGATTTCTCGGCTCATTGGGTTCTGCCTCTCTCAGATTCCGGAGGGAAGTGTTTGACTCTCATAAATGCTTTTATGATTTCTGTTTAATTTCTTGCATTTTCATTCGGTTTTGTTTGTAGGCAATGATGAGATTGATTTTGATATAAGTTGGTTACAAAAATTTTGGGCATTGAAATTATTCTTTTCAAGGGTATTTGGTTGTGTGCCATGATAATTATTCAAAGTTGAATACACATCTGGGGTATGAGCGGGAAAGTAGATGGTGAAGAAATGAAAGTATGGTGTTTGAATGTCCAATGCCCTCAACACTTACCTTACATTTATGAGATTTGAGACTAGCTCAATTCACCAAATTTTTGGGCACCGATGACTCACAATGGTTTAGGAAGTGATGCAAAATACTTTATGATCTGAATAATTATTTCAATCCTGTTTTAAGTATTCTTGATTATATATCTATCATATCCTAGTTGGCGCGGCACTCCAATGCAACCCTACTTATGAATAGTGTGTTCTGAGCCTACTGGTTTTTTTTAGTCTATATATATTCATGAGTAAGTCTATTATGTGTGCTTGCTCGATTGAGTGTGAGAAGATAAGAGATATGGGTTTTTGATTTTACCCCTTTTACCCCCAAACATTCTGAAGATATGCGGTATCAAATATGAGTCGTTCCATCGCGATCAATCACGAACGAATGGCTAAAAACCCCCGCTCTGGATAAGGATTTCAGTTCCCAAGCTCTTAATATACTTACTCTATATATATAACACAGTTGATGATAAGCTCCGAACAACACAAACAGAACATGAAGTATCAAATTTTGTCAGCTCAGAACAAACACAAACAGATCATGACACTATACAAAAAACTATATATTAGGCAGTGATGGTGTGTTGGTGTAGGCAGTGATGCAAAACACTTTATGATCTGAATAATTATTTCAATTTGTTGTATTTATTCTTGATTATATATCTATCATATACTAGTTGGCATGGCACCCTAATGCAGCCCTAGTTATGAATAGTGTGTTCTGAGCCTACTGGTTTTTTCTTTGTTTATGTATATTCATGAGTAAGTCTATTATGAAAGGAGGTCGACTGATCGTGGGTAAGAAAGAGAGATGGGGGTTTATGATTTTACTCCTTTGACCCCGAAACATTCTGAAGATAAGCGGGATCGAAGATGAGTTGTTCGATCGCAATCAGTCGGGAACGAATGGTTTAAAACCCCAGCTCATGATAAGGATTTCAGCTCCCAAACTCTTAACAGACTTACTCTATTTATATAAGACAGTTGATGATAAGCTCAAAACAACAGAAACAGAGCATGAAGTATCAAAATTTGTAAGCTCCAAACAACAGAAAACTAGATTTTATAATAACTGACGTTGGATGCGTATGTGTTGGGTACTCATCTAAGCCTTTTGGTCTTTGATTCTCTCCAACTGTTTGTTGGTGTAGGTCGTGATGCAAAACACTTTATGATCTGAATAATTATTTCAAGCTTGTTGTATTTATTCTTGATTATATATCTATCATATCCTAGTTGGCGCGGCACCCCAATGCAGCCCTAGTTATGAATAGTGTGTTCTGAGCCTACTGGTTTTATTTAAACCACATGTTCAGTGTCTGTTATTCTGACACTATACAAAATTTCAAACTTCATGCCAAGCTTTTGTTTGTCTTGAGCATACACAATTTGATACTTCATGTCCAGGTTCAAAGAGTTCATTTTCTGTTTGTTCTGAGTGAACAAAATTTGATACTTCATCAATATGTTTCTGTTTGTTCTCGGTTTACCAAATTTGATACTACATGCTCTGTTTGTGTTTGTTATGAGCTTACAAAATTTGATACTTCAGACTCTGTTTGTGTTGGTTATGAGCTTACAAAATTTGATACTTCATGGTAATTTTGTGTCAGTTCTGAGCAAGGGCAAAATTTGATACTTCATGATCAGTTAGTGTTAGTTCTGAGCTGGCAAAATTTGATACTTCATGCTCTGTTTGTGTTAGTTCTGAGCTCACAAAATTTAACACTTCATGATCTGTTTGTGTTAGTTCTGAGCTTACAAACTTTGACACTT
The DNA here is from genome assembly GCA_017893485.1 of Hemerocallis citrina. Classification (NCBI taxonomy): domain Eukaryota; kingdom Viridiplantae; phylum Streptophyta; class Magnoliopsida; order Asparagales; family Asphodelaceae; genus Hemerocallis; species Hemerocallis citrina. Next base: position 360,889,493 of record CM030359.1, read on the forward strand.
CATGCTCTGTCTCTGTTTGTTATGAGCTTACAAACATTTGATACTTCACTATCTATTTCTGTTTGCTCCCAAGCTACTTGTTTCTCAGTTTCTGTTTTTGCTGAGCCAACAAATTTTGAACTTCATGTTCAGCCTCTGTTTTTCTGAGCCTACCATATTTACTTCAAGATTTTTTGTGTTCTGAGCCGACTATATTTTGTAATTATTTTGTCTTTTCCAGATTAAATGAGCTATGTTTAATTTTGATTTCAGGTTGATTTCAGTATGAAGTGCTTATTGGAGCTATTGAATGCTGGACTACGCGAAAAGTTGATATTTGGAGCAAACTTAAATTGTGTTTTTGTTGACACTATACAAAACAAAATATGTATTAGGAGCAACAATAAGTTGTATACTTTTAGTATTTGTAAATTTTTTCATGTACCTGTATGTTACTGAACATTGTATTACGCTGTAAAGTTTTTGTTGAGTTTCAGTTTTTTGTAAAGTGTCAGATGTCAAGTTCATTTTTTACGCTGTAAAGTTTTTGTAAAGTATTACCTTGCAATTCTATGAAGATTGAATTTCTTCCACATATTCAGTTCATTATTGTTTTGGTGTCATGATTGAAATTCTGTGATTGTTTTGGTGTATTACACAGCATGGCGTATCCAATTTATTTCCATGCTCAGAACTAACACAAACCGAGCATGAAGTATCAGAATTTTGTAAGCTCTGAACTAACACAAACAGAGCATGAAGTAACAAATTTTGTAAGCTCAGAACTAACACAAACACAGCATGAAGTATGAAAATTTTGTATGCACAAAACCAACACAAACAGGGCATGAAGTATGAAAATTTTGTAAGCTCAGAACTAACACAAACAGATCATGAAGTATCAAATTTTGACAGTCCAGAACTAACACAAACAGAGCATGTAGTATACAAATTTTGTAAGCTCAGAACCAACACAAACAGAGCATGAAGTATACAAATTATGTAAGCTCGGAACCAACGCAAACAGAACGTGAAGTATGAAAATTTTGTAAGCTCCGAACTAACACAAACAGACCAAGAAGTATCAAATTTTGTAACCTTTTGGTAGCTCAGAAATAACACAAACAAACCAAGAAGTATCAAATTTTGTAAGCGCAGAACTAACACAAACAGATCAAGAAGTATCAAATTTTGTCAAGTGCTCAGAACTTGATGAACACAAGAATATTCACATTTAGGAGCAATAATCTTAGTATAAATACACATTTAAAAGCTCTATATGTGGTATTTAATTCTTATTTTCTCTTTTCCATAGGAAACAGCCTATAACAGCAAAACAAAGCAGATCCAGGACTTCAAGGATGATACACAGAATATTACAGAGCATCAGTCGACTGAGTCTTCCACACAGGTCGACTGAACAGAGAAATCAAATGTGCACAGAAGTTTCGGCACAGTCGACTTACTCCAACACCAGTCGACTGGGCTGATCAATTGAGAGATCGTCAGAAGTCTCGACACAGTCGACTTATCTCCAACACCATTCGACTGATCGGCAGCAGAGTCAACAAATAAGATAATTAAAGATTCATCCAAATCCAAATACAAATCAAAGCAGATACGGAAAGAAAGAAGAAAAGAGAAAGATATATATATCGCCAATCAGATAAGGAAAAAAATAAATAAAAGAATAGGGTGTTTATGCAAAAGAGTAAAAACCCTAAATCTCTAGCCGTGTTCTATAAATACCAACCAAGATACAGGGGATAGGGGATGCTCGGAATATTTCAAGACGGCTGGACCGACCAAGAAAGGCCATCAACAGCTAGCATCAAAGAAGGAAGACGATTGCTGATTGGGCTCAAGATCAATATCATACAAATCAGTGTTCTTCTATTCTTCTCTTTATTTTCATTGTAGTCATGAACTCTATTATATTAATCAATAAAGGTTGTATTATGTGCAACTAATTTAATAGTTGGGTAGATTGAAACCGTAGTCATGTGATGCTTATATTTTTCTATGTGCTACTTTATTGCTTATTGATTAAATCTGAGAGTATTGGAATAGATTTATAGTAATCAAACTAGTTCAGAAACCTAGGGCAGTCGACTGAAGTGACAGCCAGTAGACTGCAGTCGACTGAAGTGACAGCCAGTCGACTGATCCGAACCTGGGATTATAAGTTTGTGTATTGTAGCTCTGAATCTGTTATGTGAGCATATTGAGACGACCCGTATCTCGTGTTCATAACTTGTAACAAGGGAATCTCTAGGGGTTCTTGGTTTAATCAACTTAAGGGATCTAGATCTGATACCAATTTCTAGAATCTTGAGTGTTTGTTCGTTTCCACTGATCTTATGTTTTCTTCAAGTACAACTTAGTAGATACCATGCTAAACACTTGATGAAAGAAACGAATTAGAGTAGATACCATGCCTAATTCTTGGCTTAGGGAAACAGTACTTTAAGGAGTAGATACCATGCCCTTGAAGGGAACAAACATGAGTAATAAGAGTAGTGGATAACTTCGCATTACTGACTATAGGTGGAAATCATTGCCCAACTACTTAAATAGATATTCGTGATTCAAATCGTGACACTTCTTAATTTAGTTTTAATCTTTTCATTTCTTTTAGACTTTTAGAACGACACTTCAATATTTTGTTTTCTATTTTATTGATTAGTAAGTTAAGTACTACAATCTCTGTAGGATCGACCCTTGCTCGTCACTACGCTTTTCCAAACGATTCGTGCACTTGCGAGGTTTTATAATTTGTGTCTAGTTTATCTATTTATTTAGGGAACTAGATTTGCACAACAAGTTTTTGGCGCCGCTGCCGGGGATTGTCTAGTATTTTAACTTACAGATCAGTAGGAAGTTTTTATTTTCTTTCTTTTAATTTTATTAATCAGTATTTTTCTTTTAGGATACAGGATTTTGGTGGATGCACGGAAGGAGATCACTTCGTCCAGAGCTACTACCTATTGACGCAGAAACAGAACGCACTTTGCACAGACTAGGTAAACTGTTTGCAGCGCACCAGTCGACTGTCCACACGAACCAGTCGACTGTCCAGAGACCCAGTTCACATACAGCAATGGCAGAAGAAATACCCAATCGAGTGCCAATGCAAGACAAGTTCACGCCTAAGAACATCGAGCAACCTTCCTGCATTGCGTATCAACCTAATGTCACAGGGAACATGCATCTATCTCCTCAGTTACTTAGTATGGTTCCCCATTTTAGTGGCAGACCTGATGAAGATCCTCATCTCCATTTACAAGACTTTTTCGATCTTTGCAGGACACAAAGCGTCCAAGGGCTTACCCCTGAACAAATCAGGTTAATTTTGTTTCCTTTTTCCTTAAAACTTAACGCTAAACTATGGTATAATTCCTTGGAACCAGGATCAATCAATTCATGGGAGCAATTGGCGACAAAATTCTTGAAAGAATTCTTTCCAGCCCAAAAGACCAAACAGCTGAAAAGGGAGATTCAACTCTTCCAACAAAAGGATGGAGATTTATTTTTCGAAGCATGGAAGGATTTCAAGAACAAACTTCTCAAGTGTCCTACACACAACATGCCTAAAGATGATCAGGTACAAGCTTTTTATGAAGGTTTAAATGATACTAACAAGGCAATTGTGGATTCAGCTTGCAACGGGATCTTAATGAGGAAAAGCGGCGAAGAGGCCATAGAACTATTTGAAGAACTCAGCGAGAATTCACAACAATTTTCAACAAGGAGGGGCCCTTCGAAAAAACAGGGAGTTTATGAAATTTCTAGTAGCAATAACATTCAATTGGAAATGGTAAACATGAATAAGAAAATTGATATGCTTGTTAATGCAATGTCTATGATGGGTGGAGTTAAAAATCAAACAAATGAAATTTGTGCAATTTGTTCTCATGTAGATCATACTACTGATACATGTCCCATGTCCTCTTTCACAGATCAGGAGCATGCAAACTATGTAGGTCGAGGAGTGTTCCCATAAAAGAACAATCCCTTCTCGAACACATACAACCTAGGATAGAGGAACCATCCAAACTTCTCCTGGAGCAATAATCAGAATAATCAAGGGACTCAATTCACACAAGGACATGCACGGAATTTCCAAATGGGAAGTGGGATTGATAGGCCAGTTCAAGAACAGAAGAAGTTGGATTTTGAATCCACCGTTCTTCAATTGCTTCAACAACAACATCAAATAAGCAACCAACAAGGGCAAGCAATTCAGAAGTTGGAAACACAGATTGGCCAAATTGCTAAAGAATTAAGCGAGCGAAAGGCAGGGGAACTTCCGTCACAAACTATACCAAACCCTGGAGGCCAAGAACAGCTCAAGGTAGTCACAACATTAAGAAGTGGTAATATAATTGACAACAAAGTTGGAACACACACAGAAGAAGCAGAAACACAACCATCAAAAATTGTGGGGTCCAACAAGGTAAGTGAAAAAGAAAGAACAGTTTTGCCACCATTTTCTCAAAGGTTAGTCAAACAAAAGAAAGATCAACATTTATTTGACATCTTTGAAACTCTCAGAAAGGTAGAAATTAATATCCCTCTACTTGATGCTATTAAACAAATTCCCTCTTATGCTAAATTTTTGAAAGAATGTTGTACTCACAAAAGAACATTTCAGGTTAGGGAGGATGTGGCTTTGACAGAGGAAGTGAGTGCTGTTTTATTAAGGAAATTACCTCCCAAATTAAAAGACCCAGGTAGTTTCACCATTCCTCGCAGGATTGGCGAGCACTTCTTTGAGAAAGTACTGCTAGACTTGGGGGCAAGCATCAATCTTCTCCCATACACCATCTATGAAAAGTTAGGATTGGGGGAACTCCAGCCAACATCCATCACATTGCAGCTGGCGGATCGCAGTATCAAAAGACCTAGAGGTATTTTAGAAGATGTCCTAGTTCAGGTAAACGATTTTATTTTGCCTGCTGATTTTGTTGTGTTAGACATGGAGGACTCTTCAATGCCATCTTCTCTACCAATCATTTTAGGTAGGCCCTTTATGAGTACGGCTGATATAAAAATTTGTGTTAAAAAGGGTACTATAAGCATGAAAATAAATGGAGAGAAGGTTGAATTTAAAATGTTTGATACACTAAAATTTCCACATGACGATCATGAATGCTATAATGTTGATGTGGTGCAGGATATTGTTGATCAAACATTTCAGGTACATAGCGTTGAACCATTACAAGCCACAATTACACAATCTCTAACTTTATCTAATGTCGAACAGGAATACGATGACTGGGGAATTGCAGAGACAGTACATCACCTTGACACTTCACAGTCATACTCAGGTAAGTTTGCACCAGTATTTGAAAAATTGGTGACTGATGACATTTTTGTTTCTGCAGATAAGTCGACTGGTGAAGAGGAACAGTCGACTGTCCAGACTGCTACCAGGGACCAGTCGACTGCACCAAGACTAACAGACCCAGCGCTTAAGCAGCTGCCCGACCATTTGAAGCATGCATATTTGGGCGAGAACCAGACGCTACCAGTGATAATTGCTGCGAACTTAAGTGCACAGGAAGAAGATAAGTTGCTAAAGGTATTACGAGAACACAAGAGTGCAATAGGATGGACCATTGCAGACATCAAGGGAATAAGTCCATCCAAATACATGCACAGAATACTTCTTGAAGACAACGCAAAACCAAGCAGAGAGGCACAGAGAAGGCTTAACCCAAACATGAAGGAAGTGGTAAGAGCAGAGATTTTGAAGCTACTAGATGTTGGCATCATCTACCCTATCTCAGATAGCAAATGGGTAAGTCCTATACATGTAGTGCCTAAGAAAAGTGGAGTCACAGTGGTGACAAATGAAGAAAATAAGCTTATCCCCACTAGAGTGACTACAGGTTGGAGGGTTTGCATTGATTACAGGAAATTGAATAATGAAACCAGGAAAGATCACTTCCCTCTTCCTTTTATTGATCAAATGTTAGAAAGATTAGCAGGATATAGTCATTATTATTTTTTAGATGGTTATAGTGGCTATAATCAAATTGCTATTGCTCCAGAAGATCAAGAAAAAACCACTTTTACATGTCCTTTTGGTACTTTTGCATACAGGAGGATGCCCTTTGGATTGTGCAATGCACCAGCAACATTTCAAAGATGCATGATGAGTATATTTTCAGACATGGTGGAAAGGTTCATTGAGGTATTTATGGATGATTTTAGTGTTTTTGGATCTTGTTTTGATGAATGCCTTAACCATTTGCAGCTTGTACTTAAAAGATGCGAAGAATGCAATTTAGTGCTGAATTGGGAAAAGTGCCATTTTATGGTACAACAATGTATTGTGTTGGGACACGTGGTGTCAAAAAGAGGCATAGAGGTAGACAAAGCAAAAATAGATATAATATCAAAACTACCCCCTCCAACTACAGTTAAGGGTGTTAGGAGCTTTCTTGGACATGCAGGGTTCTATAGAAGATTTATAAAAGATTTTTCAAAAATCTCCAAACCCCTTTGTGATTTGTTGGCTAAAGATGTTGAGTTTGTATGGACAGAAGAGTGCGCAACTGCTTTTGTTACATTAAAAAATCTTCTCACTTCTGCACCTATTGTCATGGCACCGGATTGGAGCCACCCTTTCGAGCTGATGTGTGATGCAAGTGATTATGCTTTAGGAGCTGTGTTAGGTCAAAGAATCAATAAGAAACCCCATGTTATTTACTATGCTTCTCGAACTTTAAACGATGCACAGCTAAATTATTCCACTACTGAAAAAGAAATGTTAGCTGTTATATTTGCTGTAGAGAAGTTTAGATCATATTTAATTGGTTCTAAAGTTATTGTTTTCACTGACCATGCTGCTTTACGATATTTGTTTGCTAAAAAGGATGCTAAGCCTAGGTTGATCAGATGGGTGCTGTTGCTTCAAGAATTCGATCTTGAGATAAGAGATAAAAAAGGAAGCGACAATGTTGTTGCAGATCACATGTCCAGGCTACTGCAGGAGGAAGAGAGAATTGTGCCCCCACTTGACGAAAATTTCCCAGATGAACATCTCTTTCAAATAAACATATCCTCGACACAGTCGACTGGTACCAGGACCAGTCGACTGGTATCTCACTGCTTAAATGTTCCATGGTTTGCTGACATTGTAAATTATCTCACTGCTCATGTTTTCCCTCCAGGTATGACAAGTCAGGAAAGAACGAGATTGATGGCTATATGCAAGCACTACTATTGGGATGATCCTTATTTGTTCAAATTTTGCCCTGATCAAATTATAAGAAGATGTGTGGCAGAAGAAGAGCAATTGAGTATTCTACAACATTGCCACCAATATGCATGTGGAGGACATTTTGGACCAACAAGAACAGCACTCAAAGTATTACAATCTGGATTTTATTGGCCTAAAGTATTCAAAGATGCTTTTTCTTTTTGCAGGTCTTGTGACAAATGTCAAAGGACAGGCAACATCTCTTCTAGAAATCAAATGCCACTGCAAAACATCCAAGTAACCGAGCTTTTTGATGTTTGGGGAATCGACTTCATGGGTCCATTTTCTAACTCATTTGGTTATTTATATATACTTGTTGGTGTGGATTATGTGTCTAAATGGGTCGAGGCTGTCCCCTCAAGAACTAATGATCACAAAGTTGTTGTCAAGTTTTTGCAGGAAAATATTTTCACTAGGTTTGGGACACCACGAGCAATAATAAGTGATGGAGGAAGCCACTTCAATAATTTTCCATTTGCTTCTTTGATGAAGAAATATGGTATCACACATAGAGTGGGCACCCCATATCATCCCCAAACTAGTGGGCAAGTGGAGATTAGCAACAGAGAAATCAAAAGCATTTTGGAAAAGACAGTCAACACAAGGAGGAAGGATTGGTCGTTGCGCTTGAACGATGCATTATGGGCCTATAGAACCGCATACAAAACACCCATTGGCATGTCACCATACCGTTTGGTGTTTGGAAAAGCCTGTCATTTGCCAGTTGAGTTGGAGCACAAAGCATATTAGGCCATCAAAAGGTTCAATTTTGATATGAAACAAGCAGGTGACAAAAGAAGATTACAACTAAATGAGCTTGAAGAGTTGAGGCACGATGCTTATGAGAATGCAAAATTGTACAAGGAAAGGACAAAGTTGTACCATGACAAACAGCTAGCAAGGAAGGAGTTTTATGAAGGGCAGAAGGTATTGATATACAACTCATGATTGAGACTTTTTCCAGGCAAGCTTATGTCAAGATGGTATGGGCCATACATTGTCACAAGAGTCTTTCCACATGGCGCTTTGGAGGTTCATAGCAAGGAAAAGAATCAAACATTTAAGGTGAACGGGCATAGAGCGAAGCCATACATAGAGATGAGCGTAGGACCGCAAGAGGAAGATGTGAATCTTCAAACCGTTCAATACATGGCATGACCTCATCAAGTCTAGCTGAAGACAGAAAATACAGCGCTTATTGGGAGGCAACCCAAGTTTCAGGGGAGTATTTACACTTTCCCTTTATTTTCTTTCAGTTATTTATTATTATCCTTATTTTAGTTATTTTTATTTTTAGTTTCTCCTTACTAGATGGTGACACATGCCTATTTTTAAATTTTCTTTCGAACATTGAGGACAATGTTCCATCTAAGTTTGGGGGTATTGGGGTTATTTATATTTAGAGTCTTTTGAATTTTTTTAGAATAAACAATTTCTTATAAAGTAAGAAGAAGGATACTTATTTACTTTAGAATTGTTGAGTTTCATAAATTCCCTACAAGATTATATGAGTCATGCAATCATATATAATAAACAAATGTGATGCTTTTTCTGGTTATTATTCCCTTTAGATCTAGTCCTAAATTGAGTTTAAGTAAATAGAGTGATAAAAAAATAAATATAAATATATATATTCAAATAAAGTTAATCTACTCCAATGTTTTGAGTGCTTAGTAACTAGGGGTATTCATCACCAATGTTTACCTTTACGTCAAACGGCAACTTGAAATATGAGTATGCAAAGCACTTTAGAGTTTGTGACTTGCTGAGTAACCGGGTGGATTCATCACAAATGTTTTGCATTCGCGTAAAAAGGCAAGTGACAACTTTAGAGAAGCGACTTAAAAAAAAAAAAAAAAAAAAAAAAAAAAAAAAAAAAAAAACTGTATTTGATGAACACAAGAATATTCACATTTAGAAGCAATAATCTTAGTATAAATGCACATTTAAAAGCTCTATATGTGGTATTTAACTCTTATTTTCTCTTTTCCATAGGAAACAGCCTATAACAGCAAAACAAAGCAGATCCAGGACTTCAAGGATGATACACAGAATATTACAGAGCATCAGTCGACTGAGTCTTCCACACAGGTCGACTGAACAGAGAAATCAAATGTGCACAGAAGTTTCGGCACAGTCGACTTACTCCAACACCAGTCGACTGGGCTGATCAATTGAGAGATCGTCAGAAGTCTCGACACAGTCGACTTATCTCCAACACCAGTCGACTGATCGGCAGCAGAGTCAACAGATAAGATAATTAAAGATTCATCCAAATCCAAATACAAATCAAAGCAGATACGGAAAGAAAGAAGAAAAGAGAAAGATATATATATCGCCAATCAGATAAGGAAAGAAATAAATAAAAGAAGAGGGCGTTTATGCAAAAGAGTAAAAACCCTAAATCTCTAGCCGTGTTCTATAAATACCAACCAAGATACAGGGGATAGGGGATGCTCGGAATATTTCAAGACGGCTGGACCGACCAAGAAAGGCCATCAACAGCTAGCATCAAAGAAGGAAGACGATTGCTGATTGGGCTCAAGATCAATATCATACAAATCAGTGTTCTTCTATTCTTCTCTTTATTTTCATTGTAGTCATGAACTCTATTATATTAATCAATAAAGGTTGTATTATGTGCAACTAATTTAATAGTTGGGTAGATTGAAACCGTAGTCATGTGATGCTTATATTTTTCTAAGTGCTACTTTATTGCTTATTGATTAAATCTGAGAGTATTGGAATAGATTTATAGTAATCAAACTAATTCAGAAACCTAGGGCAGTCGACTGAAGTGACAGCCAGTAGACTACAGTCGACTGAAGTGACAGCCAGTCGACTGATCCGAACCTGGGATTATAAGTTTGTGTATTGTAGATCTGAATCTGTTATGTGAGCATATTGAGACGACCCGTATCTCGTGTTCATAACTTGTAATAAGGGAATCTCTAGGGGTTCTTGGTTTAATCAACTTAAGGGATCTAGATCTGATACCAATTTCTAGAACCTTGAGTGTTTGTTCGTTTCCACTGATCTTATGTTTTCTTCAAGTACAACTTAGTAGATACCATGCTAAACACTTGATGAAAGAAACGAATTAGAGTAGATACCATGCCTAATTCTTGGCTTAGGGAAACAGTACTTTAAGGAGTAGATACCATGCCCTTGAAGGGAACAAACATGAGTAATAAGAGTAGTGGATAACTTCGCATTACTGACTATAGGTGGAAATCATTGCCCAACTACTTAAATAGATATTCGTGATTCAAATCGTAACACTTCTTAATTTAGTTTTAATCTTTTCATTTCTTTTAGACTTTTAGAACGACACTTCAATATTTTGTTTTCTATTTTATTGATTAGTAAGTTAAGTACTACAATCTCTGTGGGATCGACCCTTGCTCGTCACTACGCTTTTCCAAACGATTCGTGCACTTGCGAGGTTTTATAATTTGTGTCTAGTTTATCTATTTATTTAGGGAACTAGATTTGCACAACAGAACTAACACAAACAGATCATGTAGTATCAAAATTTTGTAAACTCAGAACTAACACAAACAGATCATGAAGTATGAAAATTTTGCCAGCTCAGAACTAACACTAATAGATCACGAAGTGCCCAATTTTGCCCTCGCTCAGAACCAACGCAATCAGAGCATGAAGTATGAAAATTTTGTAAGCTCAGAACCAACACAATCAAATTTTGTAAGCTCAGAACTAACACAAATAAAGCATGGAGTATCAAATTTTGCCAGCTCAGAACTAACACTAACTGATCATGAAGTATCAAATTTTGCCCTTGCTAAGAACTAACAAAATTACCATGAAGTATCAAATTGTGTAAGCTCATAAATAACACAAACAGAGTCTGAAGTATCAAATTTTGTAAGCTGATAACAAACACAAACAGAGAATGTGGTATCAAATTTTGCCAGCTCAGAACTAACACAAACATAGCATGAAGTATACAAATTTTGTAAGCTCAGAACCAACACAAACAGAGCATGAAGTATGAAAAATTTGTAAGCTCAGAAATAACACAGACAGAACATGAAGTATCAAATTTTGCCAGTCCAGAGCTAACACAAACCGAGCATGAAGTATACAAATTTTGTAAGCTCAGAACCAACACAAACAGAGCATGAAGTACGAAAAATTTGTAAGCTCAGAACTAACACAAACAACTCATGAAGTATCAAATTTTGTAAGCCCAGAATTAACAGAAACAGACCATGAATTATCAAACTTTTGTAAGCTCAGAACAATCAGAGACAGATCATGAAGTATCAAATTTTGTAATCTCAGAACAAACAGAAACAGAACTTGAAGTATCCAATTTTGTTAGCTCAAAAAAGCATGATACAAACAGAGACAGAGTATGACACATCAAAATCTGTTTCCACTATTTTCATCATTGCCTAAGCTACAATGGTTACACAATAAGCCACTTCCATTTGTTGGAGACTGTTCTGAAGGTATCTCCGGTTCTTCGCTAACGACCTTCTTGTTCTTTCTCTTGAATTCCTGCACAAAATGATTCATCAAATAGAAAAAATGCAAGTACGTATGTGGCATGTTCCTGGAGAGTGTATGTTGAACATGGTTAAAACTTGTAGGCTCAGAACAAGTGCAACAGAAAACATAAAATAGTAGACTCGGATGAAAAAATCATGCCGACTCAGAAAAACACCACCATCAACCTCAATAATTTGTAAAACCATTGTTACAAATGCATTTTCAAAATGAAATTGAAAAAGGGTAAGCTCAGAACAACTTAGTATGAACAAAAGGATGAAGTGTCAAATAATTTCAGCTTCCCGGCTCAAAACAAACCCAAAATGAACATGAAGTTGAACACCATCCAATAATCATGAAGTATCAAATCATGCATAAAATTTTCAGCACTGCCGCATAATAAATCAAGTATAACTGAGTCAAATGTGGAATTTTGAATTTGTCACTAGGGCTGCTTTATTAAGCCACACCGACTAGTGGTCAAAAAAAAAATTCAAACTGCATAAACTTTTCATCATTGCCTACTAACTTGGAATTATAAACTATAAACCCCCAATTTTTTTACCAACTTTTCGGGAACTAAATTTCTTATCGAGCATCAATTTTTTTCCATCAATATTTTACCTGCACACAAAGAAGACATAAGGGTTAATTTAATAAATGTGCTATAATGTATTGAAGAACAATAACGGCAGATATGGGTCAGAAATTATTTTAATTCATGTATGACACGTACCTTGCAAAATCTACAGAAATAAACCAACAAAGTTCATGCAATATTTGGAGCCTCCTCTGTTATAGGTTCCATTGTTGAAAATGTAGTAGAAGCTTGTGACTCATTTATAGTAGAGCTATACGATTAATATTCACAAAATGAAAATAAGATTATATTATATATAAAGAAAATAAACTATAAACTTTGTATTTAATTACTAACCTTTCCTTTAAAAGACAGGTACGACTGTCATGATTAACAAGCTTCTTGCACAAACCACACTTTCTTGGTGGTTTCGCAGCCTTCTCCAATGCTTTCTCCTTACCCCCTTTAATGCGCTTCCCACTACCTTTGGTTTTTGCAATATCCGGTACATGAATATGGACTGTTTTAGGTAGTGAAGTAGTTGTTGCTTGTTGTAATTCTTGGGGCATATCTTGTTGCAATTCTGCAACAACACCAACTAGTAATGTTTTAGCCTTCTGGCGCATCTCCTTTGATGAGCGAGCGATCCTCATCACTTTGTTGATTTCATTTGACAATTCCACCATGTCCAAATCTTGTGGACTACCGTAGCTACCAATGATTTCTTCACCAGCATCATCATATACAATCTCGGTAGTTACCGAAGCGGTCCACCTCTTTAAAATATAAGATTGAGGCATGAATTCAACAAACTCATTCCTCAATACCACAAGGATGTGTCTACAAGGAATTCCCTCAACTTCAAATTTACTACAAGTGGAAGACCCAGCATTATCCATTCCTTGTAGAACACATCTCTTGTTTTATCAGATTGTACTGACTTTCCCATTCTCCTGACAATATAGTGTCGCACACTACCATCGTCAACTTTCGTTAAAGAGGCGTAATTCAAGTTTTCAACTAGTTCAGCTTGAAATACATGAAATTTCGCTCTAGTGTACAGCTCAGACATTTGGGACTCAATTTCAAAATCTGTTTGCAGCTTTGGTTTTGTATGCAGAGTGGTGTAGTCGGCTGCTAACTGATTTTGTCTTTATTTCCTTATTGTCCTTTCAAACCTCGTCATAAATTCATGTAAAGAATTTTTGCTATTCACATACTTATCTCCAAAAGCATTCATGCTTTCTGATATCTGAGTTGTGCGAATTCCAACAGTAAAAATATGCTTAGCATAAGCTGGTATCCACTTCACACGAAGTAAATAAATGTCAGAAAGCCAAGGATTACCTGTTATTGTAATATGTATCAAATACTAATACTACAAAAAAATGGTCAAACATAGCTATAATTTATTGAAACAAGTAATACCTGCAATTTGCACATTAGCGTTCATTACGTCATTCCATCTCATCTCAAACTCTTTCGGGGTCTCTGATTCCCAGATGCAACTATGGAATGGAATGCTAAAATCACTATTCAGGCACGGGCCACCAAGCTTATCGGGAAGCTTTTTAAGAATGTGCCACATGCAAAGCCTGTGGCTCGAACCAGGAAAACACATGCGAATTGCATTATCCATTGCAGGATCTTGATCTTTGATGATAACTTTTGGTGGAGACCCACCCATTGTTTCACCCCATTTTTCAAACAACCAAACAAAAGAGTCGGTGGTCTCTTTATTTATAAAAGCCGCACCAAAATTGACAGATTGACCATGATAATTAACTCCAGTAAATGGAGCAAAAACCAACTTGTATTCATTGGTATCATATGTGGTATCAAAAATTAGCACTTCACCAAAATGCTTGTAAGCCTTCCGAGCAATAGCATCAACCCACAACACATGAGTTAATTTGTTGTCTTCATCAATCTTGTAATGAAAACAGAAAGAAGGATTCATCTCTTTTTCCTCTTGCAAGTGCTCCAGCAATATATCAACATCATAAGCTCTCATACCATCCTTCTCTCTTTGCAACGAATTTCTAATGTCTTTTTCAGTACAATTAATATTACTGAAACCTTCATTTTCTATTTACATGAAGGACATAAACTCTGAAGTTCTTATGTTAGCCTCTTTGAAAGAACTTAGTAAACTTTTTTGCGCTTCAGAATCAGTTCTATTACATCTTAAAAATTGTTGCTTTCTAGGTGTAACACAAATATGGGTGTGCTCTTCAACAAACCTTCGGATTGACCATCTCCCGTCATCATCCCTTTGCATTCGTATTTGAGCCATACACCCTTCTTTCGTCACAGCCCTTCTCCTTCTCTTGATCAAATTTGAAGAAGACGATTCTTCATTATTGGCAACATTCACAACAGTTGTATCAACCGGCTTGCCTTGCTTTGAGCATACAAATTGTTGTGAATATCTCTCCTTCGTAGTAGTGTCAACCATCGTTGCAAACTTGCGTACTGAAAAACTAACTAATTTTGCATATCTTTTATAAAATTCATATCCGTCGTCTAATGCTGCAAATACTAAACCAACAAATAGTTTAGAAGCATCATCAACGTCCCTCCAACCGGACTGAACATCTTGGCTTAGTAATTTTTCATTTTCAACCTCCATCCTTCATAGGAGAATGAGACAACAAACATTAAAAAAAAACCTACAACTTTAAATTAACACAAACGAAAAAGTCTAACAGACTACATTCTGAATCTACTAGTAATAAAGTCTTCATACTGAGGGAATATGAAACTTAGTGTTTGAAGAATTTAAGTATGTACAGATTTTAGACGGTTAAATTTTTTTCTTTTTTGGGAGAAACATCCATAGTTAAATGGCAAGCAACCCTCAGCTTCTTACATGGATTTTATATGGAATTTGGGTGCTTATATGCATGTGTCATGTCCTATTAGCAGTGATTGAAGCAAATCTCGAAAGAAACAAAAACTAGACTGCATGTTACATGGATTTTGTGTGCTTATATGCATGTGTCATGTCCACATCTTAAAATTCCATATACTAGTACGAATATTATTTGTTATTCTAAATGTACTAGTACGAATACTTATGCGAATATTATCAAAGCATAATTTAAGCGCTAAAAATATAACAACAAACTAGAAGCATTTGTAAAGGAAATAAAATTTGAAAATGAGCGGAGAAATCGAAACCCTTATCGCGGTTTGGGTTTTCCGTTGGAGAGAGAGAACGAACTTGTGAGAGCTCTTCTTTGGTGCTGAGATGACAAGGCCGATGGGGGCTGATCGATTATACCCCTTTTACCCCTCGACAGATCTGAAGATAAGCGACTGGAGATTTAACTTGATCATGGAGTTGGGTTTACACAGGTGACGAAGAAAGAGAGCGGGTGAGAAGAGCTCGACTTCGCTATCTTCGATTAGGGTTTCGAAGAGAGGTGGATTAGGGTTTCGAAGATGGAGATCGGGACTGAGAGCGTGAGAAGAGAAGAGATAGGGATTAGGGTTGTGAAGAGAGCGGGATGATCTTCGAGAGCGGGAGAGAGAGCAGGAGAAGATAAGAGACAGTGATTAGGGTTTGGATCGATAGAGAGCGGGAGAGAAGAGAGCGTGAGAAGATAAGAGATAAAAGATGTAATCGATTATACCCCTTTTACCCCTCACTATATCTGAAGATAAGCGGCTGTCGATCTCAGTCGTCCGATCGCGATCAAGATCGATCGGATGGCTGAGATCTCCAGCTCCCGATAAGGATACCAGCTTCCCAGCTCTTAATAGACTTACTATATATATATATATATATATATATATACACACACACACACACACACTTTGCAGTATTAGCACACAAATCCAAAAAAAAAAATTATGAAAAATTCAAAATTGGCCAACGGCCCGGGGGCCAGCCAGACCGGGCCGGTTCAATCTGGTCCCGGGCCGGGTTGGTCCAGATTCGGACTTTTAGGGGCAAATGGTGAACCGGACCGGACTGGGTCTATTGGGCGGGCTGGGCCGAGTCGAGGACCGAGCGGGCCGATCCGGGACCGGCCCGGCCCGAATGCCATCCCTATGGGTGCTTTTGTCAGTGTTGATTGTTTGTTGGTAACTTGGTTAGCGAGCATTTGTAGTCATAGGCTATAAAGCTAAATTTTGCAAAATTTAGCTTTAAAAAAGTACCGTAGTTATTGGTCAAATACCCAAATTTTAGATTTAAGAAGTAGTATGCTATTAGCAGTGTCACATTTACCCGATACCTAGATCCGACCCGGGCCTGGCATTGAACCGGAACCAGCCTGATCTATGCGGGTCCGGGTCCGGGTCCTAAAATAAGACCCGATACACTTTCGCTAAATTATATCAGACGTGGGATGAAATCTCGTCCAGTTATATATACACACACACAGATATATATATATATATATATATATATATATATATATATATATATATATATATATATATATATATATATATATAACAAACATAAATTCATCTATATATATTACAACAAACATAAATTCATCAATCGTCCCTTTCAACAAAAAAAATTTGTTGGCTTGGGCGGAAAATGTTGTGGGGGTCAGCGAATGTAATGGATTGATTAATACTATAACTATGATTTAATTAAGATTTAAGATTTTATTACAATTTAATTAATATTTAATCAAGAATTTGGATATTAGGATTTAATTATGTAAATAGGTCACAGATGAGATTTGATCTCTCGTCCATAATTTTTCTTTTCTCGGACAAGATTTGATCACTCTTCCGTGTTTTTTTAAATTAAAAAAAAAAATTAAATGTGATGAAAGATCGTCTATCATCCGTCACTTTTTATATTTTAAAAAAACCATAATTTGGACTAAACAGCTATAGTTTCAACCCCAAATTCATAAATCTATATGTCAAATACTCATATTCTGAGTTGGGACGAGTGCATATGCTCTTAGGGTTGCTTTTGTGCATGGATAAATTGGATGGCTACTGGTATGTGCACAATTTTTTACACCAATTTTTTGTCTTCCATAAATTGATGTAACACAATCTTTATCATATCAAGAGATTTTTATTATTATACATGGGGGTTAGAGATTATATATGAGAATGAAAATTATGCCATATCAAATAAAATTGTACAAAAATTTTGTGCACATATCATTTTCCTAATTAGATATATGTTTGTTCTTTCATTTTTATGATTTATGATAAGGTTAACAAAGAGAATGGAAAATATTATTGGATTATTGGGATTGATATAACTGTGTACAATGAATCCTATATATAGGCGGGAACCAAACACTAAACTGATATATCCAAAATGTGATTAAATACAATACAGTATCTAACACCCCTTCTCAAACTCATGATGGATCGAACAGTGTGAGTTTATCCACCAAATAACGAAATCTCTGGACAGTATGAGACTTGGTAAAGAAGTCTACTATCTGCTGAGAAGAAGTAACAGAGTGAAGTGAAATGGTCTCAAAGCGCTCACGAACATAGTGGTAATCTATCTCTATGTGCTTTGTTCGCTCTTGAATGACATGGTTGCTTGCAATGTGCAATACACTCTGGTTATCACAATGAAAAGGAGTGGCGCCTGTGAGAGTTACATCCATATCTGATAATAACCAACGAACATGGACAATTTCTTTAGTAGCGGCTGTCATTGCTCTGTACTCGGTAACTCAGCTTCAATTAAAGAACATGCTACAACAGCATGTTTCTTGCTACGCCACGAGATCAATGAATCACCAAGAAATTGACAGAAACCTGTGGTAGACCGTATGGTGGTAGGATCACCTGCCCAATCTGAATAAGGGTACGTGCGAAGCTCTAGGGTGGAAGGCATGAATAATGAGCGAGTGATAGTACCCCGAAGATATCTGAGGATCTGAAGAAGAGCATCGTAGTGAACTGATGTAGGAGTAGAAACAAAATGACTAACAATACTGACTGCATGGGCAATATCGAGTATGGTCATGCATAAGTAGACAAACGGTCCAACAATCTGTCTGTATCTAGTGGGGTCAGGAAGGGGCTCACCATCTGTGGGACGAAGTTTTCCATGAAGCTCTAAGGGAGTGTCGGTCGATCGACTGTCAGAGACAAGCAGCGGAGATAATATCTGATGTGTATTTCTGTTGAGAAATAAGTATCCTCTGAGACCCATGGGTAATCTCTAGGCTCAGAAAGTAGCGTAATCTGCCAAGATCTTTCATATAGAACTGCTGGTGAAGGTACTTCCGTGTAGATGCAATGCATGTAGGATCATCCCCAGTAATAATTATATCATCAACATATAATAATAGAATGACCCGGCTCTGCGATGATGAATGCATAAACATAGAATGTTCTTTTGAACTCTGACTGAAGCCACCCTGGGTGATAACCTGGCGAAAACACTCAAACCAGGCTCGAAGTGCCTATTTCAGACCATATATAGCATGACGCAAATGGCAAACATGACGAGGAGGAGTAGCAAGTCCAGGAGGAGGATGCATGCAAACAACCTTAGATAAGGTACCATGAAGTCAAACATTTTTCACGTCCATCTAGTATTATGGCCACTGAAGAATGGCGGCAACAGTAAGGAGAGTGCGAACTGTATTCATCTGTGCAACCGAGGCAAAAGTCTCATGATAATCAATACCATGCTCCTGAATGAAGCCTCTGGCAACAGGACGAGCCTGGTGCCGCTCAATGGAGCCATCGGGTAGATATTTGACTTTAAAAATCCATTTGCAGCTGACAGGCTGGATGCCCACGGTAGTGGAACAACATCCCAAGTTCCAGTCTGATCAAATACACTGAACTCCTCTGCAATAGCTTTTCGCCACTCAGGATATTGAATATCTTTGGTAGATTCTGGGCTCACATGTAGAGTGTATGGCAGTGAGATACACATGAAATTGTGGTGAGTAGGAGGCTATGTTGGCAAAACCAAACTGGTCAGAGGGCCAGTGGCATCAGGTGTATAACGAGCCATATGAAAGTCCCTGTCACTAAGCTAAAACTTCGAAGTTGTAGAAGGGTTGAGAAAAATTGTACTTGTATTCTAACACGCCCCCTCAAGCCGAGAGCCCTTTTTTATGAGCCAAAAAAACGAGATAAATACCCAACAAATTATGGGTCGAGACATAGAAAATACGCATCGGTATTTTTTTTTAAAAATCCGCATATAAATTGCGAAACCAGTAAGATTGAAACCTGGGTTACTCTGATATCATTTGAAAGTCCCTGACACTAAGCTAAAACTTAGAAGCTGTAAAAGGGTTGAGAAAAATTGCACTTGTATTCTAACAATTTAAAATATATTTTCATGTATTAATATGTGAGTACAGAACGTTACATTTATTGTTAATATTATTTTTTGACTCCACAGGTATGATAAAATTGTTTGGTAAATACATGAACCTATTTCTAGCGGAAAAAATATATTAACCTATTTTTTTCTAAGATTAAAACAGAAATGAGAAAGATATCTTAGAACAGAAATGAGAAAGAAGATAATTATCAAAGAATATTGGACATATATGAAGCAACAAGGTTTGTAAGATGAGAACACCTAAAGAATTTTTGTTCTTTTTTGTTGTTTTTTTTGTTTTTTTGTTTTTGTTTTTTTAATGGATGGAGCCGAAAGACTCCAGCCCAGAAAAGCATACATTTATTAATAAAAGAGCATGCAGTATACAAAGTGTATGTTTACAAGAGGTAAAACCCAGGAAAAAAAAGGCACAACAACCTCAACAAGCTCGCATAAGCCTACTACAGCAAAGAAGCCTTTTGCTAGAATAGAACCCTAACGAAGTTACAATTGAAATTTGCATACCTAAGAAGAATAAGTCTCCTCTGAAAAAAAAAAATATTGGATATTAACTCGAGAACTCTTCAAAAAATGTGATTTAATATCCTAGACTAATGTAACCTTTAAATCTATATCTCTAAGAAGAAGAAGAAAAATCAAATCTAAATATACTCTTAATTTGTTAAATTTTTTTAAAGGGTTGTTTTAAAGAAATTAGTCCCTTTTGAAATGTGTGTTTCTAAATTAGTCTCCACTGTTGCTAATGCTAAATTTTAATTCTCCAATTGGCTAGATGGATATGAAAGCTTTAAGAAGAAAATAAAGATTATGCAGGTGGTGGAGGAGGCAGAGGCTGGAGATCTATTCAGAGGTGCAACAGCTTCTGCTCCCAATGATGAGGGGAGTCAGTTTTGAGTGACAGGAAGTGAAGGGGAAGGAGTTCATGGTTCACCAAGTTGTTATTGTTATTTTATAGGATCAATACTCTACTGTGTTGTGTGGTTTGTTATGAAGACTCTCATATGTAATCTTATTATGATGTGTGGTTGTAATTAGGAGGGGATCATTTTGTTTTTGAGACTAGTTTTGTTGGGAATGCGAGTGGGATGAGATCATAGTCTTGAGTCCCGTAGAGGTGTACGACAAAATCGATTGCCCTCTCTTCGGGTCAAGGACGTGCATCTCAAATTTTAGCATAACCTATGTTGTTCTCTTCCAAATCCCCTCCCTCAGATGTTTTTAATAGACTCTAACTTATAGTTTATATATCGCTTGTTGCCGCTGGATTCTGGTGTGGGGGCAATATATGAGATTTGTAGGTCCGTGAGGAACTCGAACATGCAGAATCTTTCTTCTTCCTTGTTGACTAGTTGACTCCTTGGTGCTCCCTTGAACATACACAAATGTTCGAGACACCGGAATGGAACCCGACGACGAACCCTCTGATGCTCAAGTCAATACACAGATCGAAAAAGTGAAGAGAAAGAGCTCAAGTGTGCAAAGAGTGATCACCTTCCACAGTAGGAGGTAGGGGGGTTTTTATAGTAACCATAGAGATCTTTTTCAGGATAACGGTGAATCCCTACTTTCCGATGTGGCTGGTTGGGGTTGGTTACAACCATCCCCTCAAGATAGGGACAAGTTAGGGTTTGCTCCTATCCTGCCTATCTGGTCCCTAACGGGTTGAGACCCGTTCTCTGCCTACCAGATCTGTTCATGGGCTAGCGGGTCCAAGCGGAGAGATCCGGTACCCAATTCGGACCTGTTTGTAGGTGAAATTACCATCCCGTCCCTGAGACCTCAAGATCCGTGACCACTTTGAACGGTTCCGATTTAACCCCATTTTTATCCATATCACGAGCCCCCCACTACCAAAGACTGTGTGCTATAGCCTTGTGGGAGTAGTTTTGTTGTTTTAATGGCGTATAGGGTTTTATCGGGGTTCTCAAAAGGGTGCTGGAATCCCATCAGCGGGGTGAAGGTATTTTCCCGAGCTGGTAGCATGTTCAAAGTGGCTTCTAAGTTGCTCTGGGTCTTTGGTGATTTTTTCCGATTTTATATTATTTTTTCGAACCATTTATTCAATTTTGCAAAGTGATGATTTGCTCTCCAAGAGCACTAATTAATCATTCTAACCAATAATTATTTATCCGGGAGCTCAAAAATGTTCTCTCAAATTTATAAATTTTTTTTAGTAATTTTAATTATTTTCCCCGTATTTTTAATCATTTTTTCTCTTTATAATGCATCCTCTTCGTCTTAACTTTGTTTTTTCTCTTTGGCAGAGGCTCCGAACATGGACTTCAAGGCAATCATGGCAGAGCGAAACGTGAGCGGCGCCAAGGGCTCTGACGCTAAGAAGAGTAAGAGGACGACCGCGGGACCAGCGTCTGGCCGACCTACCAAAATGCCTTCTGCTGCGGTCGAGACTGTGGATCTGATGTCTCCTTAGCGGTCCGCCCCGGCTGCTGCTCTTCCCCAACTATCCCCGTCCGAGCCTTCGGCCGAAGCATTCTCCATCTCCGCGGCATTGGCACTTAAGGTTCCACCCCTCACCGAGAAGGCCGAGGTGATCCTGACCAAGGGGCACAAGAAGCTCTTCGTCCCCGATTGACGGGTGATGAACCATGATGGATTCTTGGGGGACTCAGCCATGAGCATACAGGCCTTGCGCCATCTGCCGATCCCGAAGGACCGAGCAGTCCTGAAGGCAGGGAGAATGGGAGACGACGCTCTTGAGATAGCTCGGGCGACGATGTCGGTGAGTCTCCTAATCGATTCGTTGATAATCCAAAAAATTTCTAAGTCATTTGCTCGACTTTTCATCTTTTTTTTCCTCTTTTGTTTAGATCACGTGCCATTTCAGCCACCTCCTCGAGCAATATTCCGAGCAAGAGAAGGAACTGAAGCTGTCGTGCGACAGGGACCGAGCCGAGAGGGCGAGGGTCGCGAGCTTTACGAGGCAGAGCAGCGCTGCTCAGAATCCCTGGCAACTCAGGTCGCATACTTTGAGATGGCCCTGGCGCAGGTGAACGAGAAGGCAACCTCGGAGGCGGATCGAGCAGACGAGAAGAGGGAGAAGGAGAAGAAGGCCCTAGGAGACATGGAGAGGGAGAAGGACGAGGCAGTGGTAGCGGCGAGGGCGGCGATAGAGGCCGAGGCAAAGAAGCACATGATGGCGAACATGGAGCAGTCCTATGCCACAGCCCTCGAGCACGTCGAGGCTTGCGTCCCCGGCTTCGACAGGTCGGGGTACAGTCTGTGGGGCTCGGTCGGTGGCAAGGCCCTCAAAGCCGACCAAGAAGGAGGCAATGAGGACGAAGAGGAGGAAGAGGAGGAAAAAGGGGGCGACGAGGTTGTAGCCGACCCCCCGACAACGATAGTGGAGGTTGGGGAGACGACCGCCGAGGAGCCCATCACCGAGCTACCACTCAAGGTGGCCCTCTGATTTCAGATGTCTTACTTTATCGCCTCTGTCTTTTGTATTGCCTTATAGCGGACTGGCCCCCGCTCTTTTGTAGTAATCCATCTTTTAAATGAATGAACTTCTCTATTTTGAACAAGTGTTGGAGATATTTTTAATTCAATGATTGTTTTTTGGCAAAAACCGACTAAGTGTTGGGGCTTGAGTTGTTTAGTATGTGAGCCATTACTGTGGGTGTTTCCCAAGCTTAGTATTGTCGTGTCCTTGCCTTTTCAGATTGCCGAGCCATATCAAATAGTCGAAACGATGCCGACGGTGGAATCGGTCGAGGTGTCTCGTCTTCGGTCTGACCTAGGAGCGGCTAGGTTGGCTCTCTCCCGAAGTCGAGAGAGGCTTCTCAAGAGCGAGGTGGAACTAGGTCATCACAAGCTGATGCTGACGTGTCGCACCTCCGAACTAAAGCGATTGAAGGAGCAAGCTCAGAAAGTGGAGGAGGGGAGTCCCTCGAAGTCCAGCAAGCTAGGAAAGAAGCTAGAGTCCATTCGATAGTCTTTGTTTGAGGCTAAAGCTGAGAAAGACGGTCTAAAGAACATGGTGCTCGAAAAGAGTTTGGAGGCGGCGCAGCTCCAGCGGACTATCATCGAAGCTTCTCGTGCAGGCAATACGAGTCGAACGCCTCCACTAAGCGTTAAGGTGAAGGACGACTCGCTGAAGGAGCGAATCGTTGAGTTAGAGGTAGAGGTTCACCGGTTGCGACGTCTCTCAGAGGGAAGCTACGTTAGGACCATTTCTTGTGCCCGAGGAGAGTACTCACAAGGACGGTCGTTTCACGAGTTGCCATTACGTTCGCCTCCTACCTTGGGGCGTCCTGGAGACGCACAGAGCAGAGTGGCTGGCTCGTCGAGCGGGGCCTCAGTCGGTGCAACTCTCGATGACACAACTCGGCTCGCCCGCTTAGAGACCTCCACGGGTGTAAGTTCGTAGCGACAAGGTGTTCATCAACCTCGTTTGTTGCTCAAGAGGAGTATCCCACTTCCTATGAGGCGTTAGGGCGTCTCCCTTGTGATATTGTAGATTTTTTGTACAAGTTTTGTATTTCAATGTAAACATGAGCAGTTGGTCTTGTAATTAGACTTGTAATCCCAAATTCGAATGAAATAGTACTTGTTTTGTGAGCTTGCGTGCTTCGCTAGCATTTGTAGTTGTCAACACCTGTAGGAGCAATCTTGAATGGTAGGACGCTTGTCACTTGTTCGCGAGTTAGCAAAGAGTTGCGTCGAACCATGTGTTGAGCTCCGAACTTGTCGTTTAGAGAGTATTAACGGCTGTGGGAGAAATTCCGAATGGTGATCTGCTTCGTACTCGCTTAGAAGAAAGTAGCTGAAGCGGAGTCGAACCAAGTGTTGGACTCCGAGCTCTTCGTTTAAAGAGAATCAACGGTTGTGGGAGCAATTCCGAATGGCAAACCACTTCTTACTCGCTCGCTTATAAGCAAGTAGTGGAAGCAGAATCGAGCCAAGTGTTGGACTCCGAACTCGTCATTTTAAGAGAATCAACAGTTGTGGGAGCAATTCCGAATGGCGAAATACTTTTTACTCGCTTATAAACAAGAAGTGGAAGTATAATCGAGCCAAGTGTTGGACTCCAAACTCATCGTTTTAGTACAAAAATTTTAATTTTTTTTTTGAAAGTATGTAAGTAAAGTTAGACTACCCAAACATAGAGAACTTGAGAAGAAGAGATTTCTTTTTATTGAGAACAACTGGACGGCCGCTTCTAAGTTGCGAGCCGCCTTTACACTTTGACAAAAAGGTAATACAAGTAAGGATTTTGAGACACGTCTTCTGGAGCGCTCCTGGGAAAATTGCTTGGAGCGGTGTTTAGACACCCTCTTGGTACTTCATCAAGTGCTCCGTGTTCCATGTCCTTGGTATCTTCCTGCCCCCCGGGTCTTCGAGTTGATACGTGCCCAGGTGTATAACTTTGGAAACCTTATATGGTCCTTCCCAATTGGGTGCCAGCTTGCCTCACTTGCTTGGATCGGAAATTGACAACTTTCTCAGCACTTAGTCCCCCCTCCTTTAGGTTAGTGGGTCGTACCCTCTTATTGTAAGCTTGAGAAATCCTATGACGGTAGGTCTCTTGGCGGATTGCGGCTCTCTCACGGACCTCGTCTATGAGGTCTAGGCAGTTGCGAAGCTGGTTCGTGTTCTGCGCTTCATTGTAGGCTATGAGTCGGGGTGAAGGCAGGCCCACATCCAATGGAATGAGAGCTTCGAATCTGTACGTGAGGTTGAAAGGGGACTCTCCTATTGGAGCTCTTTTTGTGGTGCAATAGTTCCAAAGCACATTGGGGAGTTGTTCGACCCATAGCCCTTTAGTGGACTTGTCCAGCCTCTTCTTCAAGCCGAAAAGGATTTGTCGGTTCACATTCTCCGCCTGGCCATTGGACTGGGGGTGCGCTACTGAAGAGAACCGCTACTGAATCCCGAGGTCGGTGCAAAAATTATGAAAGGTCGCTCTCGTGAATTGGGTTCTGTTGTCGGTTAGAAGGATGCGTGGTACCCCGAACCGACAGACAATGTTCTTCCAAAAGAACTTCTGCACCTTGTGCTCGGTGATTATTGAAAGAGGTTCGGCCTCGATCTATTTTGAGAATTAGTCTATTGCTACCACTAAGAACTTCAGCTGGCCCGGTGTGGGAGGGAAGGGTCCGAGCAAATCCATCCCCCACATTGTGAAGGAGATTGGACTTGCCAAGGAAGCAAGTTGTTCTTGGGGTAGGTGACGGATTGGGGCGAACTTCTGGCAGGAGTCGCACTGGCGGACGTACTCCTCGGAGTCACATAGTAGTGTGGGCCGGAAGTAGCCGTAGTTCAAGAGCTTCCGGGCAAGAGATCTCGCGCCCAAGTGCGTGCCACATAGACCATCATGGGCCTCCTTTAGGGCGTAGAGCGCTTCCTTCGGGGAGAGGCATCTCAGATAGGGACGACCATCGATCTGGGTGTAGGAGCATTTGTACATGACCCTGTCCAGGAGTGTGTATCGCTCTGCTGGTGTCCTGATCCTCCTAGCTTCTTTCGGATCTTCGGAAAGGACTCCATCCCGAAGGTACTCGAGGAGGGGCTTCATCCAGTTTTCCCCAAGTACTAGGGGGTAGGCTTCCATTGGCTCCGAGCCGTCTTCGTCGATGCTTGGTTTGAGGAGGACCTCTATCAAGATGGTCCGTTCTAGACCTTGGAGAGACGAGGAGGCGAGCTTAAAGAGCGCACCCGCTTGTGCATTTTTCTCTCGGGGAACCCACTGGAGTTGAACATCTTTGAATAGAGCTAGAAGCTCCCTCACCTTTGCCAAGTACCTAGCCATGCGGTTGTCTCTCGCCTCGTACTCCCCGGACTCCTGATTGACAACTAACTGGGAGTCACTGAAGACCCTTATTCGCTCGGCACCTGCCTTGCGAGCCAAGCAGAGCCCCGCTATGAGGGCCTCATATTCTGCCTTATTGTTTGACGTCGGGAATTTGAGGCGGAGGGAGTACTGGAGGATGAAAGCGTCGGGGCCAGTTAGGACGACACCGGCCCCACTCCATTGACACAGGAGGACCCATCCACATAAACGGTCCAGACGGAGGGGTCGGCAGGCGACTCACATGAGTCGGGGATGGTGTTCACCACGATGAATTCGGCCAGAGCTTGGGCCTTTATTGTCGTCCGGGGTTGGTAGCTGATGTCGTGCTGACTCAGCTAGATGGACCACTTCATGAGCCTCCCGGAAGTCTCAGGTTTGTGGAGAACTTGTTTTAGCGGTTGGTCGGTGATATGGCTAAAAGTGGGGTTAAATCGGAACCGTCCAAATTGAGTACGAATCTTGTGACGTGGGGGTAAAATGGTGATTTCGCCTACAAGAGGGTCCGAAATAGGTGTTGGGTCTTCTCCCCAAGAACCCAGTAACCCACGAACCGACCCACCAACAAGAGGGTGCAGGTCTTAACCTGCTGTACACCCAATCCAGCGAGATAAAATCAGGGTCCCTGATTAATCTTGATCAACGGCCTAGATATACATCTATCTTTTCACCGGGATTTGGGGATAAAATTCCTTATCTGATTACGGGGAATATACCTCATCAGATTACATTCCTCATCGGATTATGGGGAATATTCCCTACCAAATCACCAGGATTACATTCCCAATCTGTTCCCTGAGACGCCTATAAATACCCCCCATCCATCTCCATTAAGAGGTAATCAATCTTTCGCCAGTTTTTACGCTCTTTCATAATCTTCCTAGATTACTGACTTGAGCGTCGGAGGGTGCGTCGCCAGGAACAACCCCGGTGTCTCGCACTTTTTGCAGGTCTACGGCGGGATCGATGACCGAAGTCCGACGGAACAGGTACATAGGTGCTCTATTCAGTTTCCCTAAGAATCCACAAGTTCTATCTGTTTGCCCCCACACCAAATTTAGCGGCAACAGATTGGCGTCGTCTGTAGGAAACTAACGAATAGAGACATCTCCTCTTCCAGGTGAACAGGTCTTTTCCGGCCATGCCGCCTCGCAAAGTTAGGTCAAGAGGGTCTAACCGAGTACCCAACCCTGACCAGCAAGAAGTCCTTCCTGATCCCGCTCAGCAACAAGGACAACTTCCCCCTACCATGGAAGAGCCGCTCCAACGGAACCTTCCACCTCCCGATCCAAAAGGTCCTAACCCTCAGAAACAGCCTCTTCACCAAGAGAACCTCTCCATCCACAATGCCTCCAGTGCTTCTATGGCCTCCCATCATCCCCGAGCCTCTGGCCGCCACAATGTCCCCCCCAAACGCCCGGAGGATGATGACCTCCGTCGTCATCTGGATGAAAAGCGGGCTCGGGAGGAGGTCTCCCACCAGCAAGAGCGATCCCCTCGTCGCCGAGAGTACAGGAGGTCCCCCATCCGAAGAGGGAGGAAGGACTCCTCCGATCATCACCGAAGGAGGCACTCTCTCGCAGGACGGCAACAGCCTAGGAACAATGCGGCACCCATTACCCGTGCCGAGTTCCAACAGTTCCAAGCGACCGTCCTGCAGGCCCTCAACCTCCGTCAGAATCCTATTGGGCCAAAGCTCCCATCCCCTCCTTCGGTCCGAAGCCCTCGCCGACGGTCTCCCTCTCCTTGGCCCGCTCCTACCAACTCCCGGCATACTCCAAGTCCTCGCCGTTCTCGAAGCTACCATCGGCGCAGCCCTCGCTCCCCCTCATACGAAGACGAGTCCCGTGGCCCGGCGGATTACCGTCGGAGGGATGACACCATGAACCGCCGCCTTAATGAGGTGGAAAAGCTCCTGGGTCAGATAAACCGAGAAGAGGAGCTCAGGGGGAGGACCCTACGTCCTAGCCGGCCCCCATTCTCCCGGACCATAGTGGATGCCCCTGTGCCGTTCGGTTTCAAACCTCCCCAGTTCGAGAATTACACCGGGGAGACCGATCCAGTGGATCACATCGAAAGCTTTAAGACTTTGATGCTCCTCCACCAAGCTTCCAATGCCCTCCTCTGCAAAACATTCCCCGCGACTCTCAAAGGCCCGGCTCGAGAGTGGTACTCTCGCCTTGCCCCAGCGTCGATATTCTCCTTCGAGCAGTTCGAAACCCTCTTCATCACCCACTTTGTCAGCAGCCGAAGAACTGAGAAGACCAGCATCTCACTATTGCACCTCCGTCAGCAGAAGGGAGAGAAACTGAGAGACTACGTGAAGAGGTTCACAGCTGAAGCCAGAACCATTGCCTCCCTCGACCAGTCGGTTGCTACCGCAGCGTTCCAATCCAACATTCTCAACGCCAACCTCCGCTCCTCCCTCGCCAAGAAGCCACCACAGGACTTTTCTGATCTCCTCCTTCGCACAGAAAAGTACATTCGGGCCGAAGAGGCTGAGCAACAACCCAACTGGGAGGTGCCTGCCTCCGGGTTTAAAAGGAAGGGGACGGAAGAAGGAGCCAAGAAGCTCCAGAAGGATAATGCCGGCCAGCGCCGACCTCCCCCTAGATTTGAGAAGTTCACTCCCCTCAACGCTAACCTCTCAGCCATCTTCATGGAGGTCGAAAAAGACAGGGTCTTGCCTTCGGCTCCCAAGATGAACACCCCTGCCAAGAGAAGAGATAGAGAGAAATGGTGCCGCTATCACCGGGACCATGGGCATGACACCAACGACTGTCGTGCTCTAAGCAACGAGATCGAAGCCCTTATCCAGAGGGGACAACTAACGAAGTTTGTAAGAAATGACCGAGCCGAGCTCCCTCCCCCGCCTCGGGGGGCTAACAAGCGTCCGGAAAGGGAAGAGACGCCAGACTTTGAGGAAGAGCGAGTCCTCCACCTCATCCATGGGGGTCCAATGGGAGGCTCCTCGAACTCCTCTCGGAAAGCGTTTATCAGAGAGGTCAATTCAGTCAGAGCCACACCTCCTCCCAAAGGCCTCGGAGTGCCAGTCACCTTCTCCGACGAAGATCTCGAGGGAGTTCGTATCCCACATTGTGACGCCCTCGTCATTTGCCTTCACATGGCGAATTTCAAGGTGGAAAGGATCTTAGTAGACAACGGCAGCTCCGTCAACATCCTCTTCCTCTCCGCTTTTAAAGGCCTAAAGCTCTCCAGAGACAGACTCAAGCCCGCCGGTTACACTCTCCATGGGTTCACGGGGGTTCCGGTAACTATTGAAGGGGTGATCACCCTCGATGTAACTGCCGGCCAAACTCCTACCACCAGGACAGAGCCAATGGACTTCATGGTGGTGGATGTTCCCGCTGCCTACAATGTCATTTTGGGCCGGCCTGGCCTCGCAGCTCTGGAAGCAGTTCCCTCAGCATACCATCTGAAGATGAAGTTCCCCACCCGATCCGGGGTCGGGAAAGTAAGGGGAAATCAGGAGCAGGCCCGGAAATGCTACATGACCTCAACCCTTGGGCCCGTCCTCTCCTTAGAGACCCTGGAGATTCCCCAAGATTCTGTAAGACCGACCTCCGAGCCAGTGGACGAACTGGAGGAGGTGCTCTTCTCTGAACAAGAGCCGACCCGCAAGTTCTTCGTAAGCAAGACCCTCCCATCCGCCCTATACTCAGATATTGTGAAATGCATCCGAGCCAACCAAGTCCTCTTCGCATGGTCCGCAGCAGACATGCCCGGTATCTCCGAAGAACTCCTAGTCCACCGCTTAAGCGTTGATCCGGGGTCCAAACCGGTTCAGCAGAAGAGGCGCAAGTTCACCCCCGAGCATCAGCTCGCTATCAAAGAGGAGGTGGATAAGCTGTTGAAAGCCCGATTCATACAGGAGGTAAACTATCCGGAGTGGTTGTCTAACGTAGTAATGGTGAAGAAGGCCAATGGGACGTGGAGAATTTGTATTGATTTCACCGACCTCAACAAGGCTTGCCCCAAAGATCTTTTCCCTCTGCCGAGCATCGACACTCTGATTGACGCAACCTCGGGACACGAGCTCCTCAGTTTCATGGATGCCTTCTCAGGTTACAATCAGATAAGGATGTTCCCTCCAGACATCCCGAAGACATCGTTTGTTACCGACCAGGGCCTTTATTGTTACAGGGTCATGCCGTTCGATCTCAAGAACGCTGGTGCAACATACCAACGCCTAGTCAACAAGGTCTTCCAGGCCCAGATCGGCCGAAACATGGAAGTGTACGTCGATGATATGCTTGTAAAGAGCATCCGAGGTGTTGATCATGTGGCCGACCTTCAGGAAGCCTTCGACGTCCTAAGAAAGCACAGTATGAGACTCAACCCGAATAAGTGTGTGTTCGGCGTCTCATCAGGGAAGTTCCTCGGCTTCATGGTTAGCCAACGAGGGATTGAAGCAAATCCGGAGAAGATCAAGGCCATATTAGACATGGCCCCTCCCAGAAATGTCAAAGAAGTTCAAAGATTGACCGGTCGCCTAGCTGCCATAGGGCGCTTTCTGTCGAAGTCCGGGGAGAAGTGTCTCCCGTTCTTCAAAGCCCTCAGGGGGGCTAAAGGATTCGGGTGGGGACAGCAGCAACAAGACTCCTTCGACCAGCTTAAAGCCTACCTCGTCAATCCACCTCTGCTCAGCAAACCGGTACTTGGCGAATCACTCTATCTCTACCTGGCAGCTTCCGAACAGACGCTTAGCGCGGTCTTAGTCAGAGAAGAAGAAAGGGCTCAGAAACCCATTTACTACGTCAGCAAAGTGCTCCGGGACGCCGAGCTCCGGTACCCGAAGATTGAGAAAATGGCCTATGCCCTGGTAATGGCCGCGAGAAAGCTTCGACCCTACTTTCAGTCCCACTCGGTGGTCGTCCTTACCGACCAGCCGCTGAAACAAGTCCTTCACAAGCCTGAGACTTCCGACCGCCTCATGAAGTGGTCAATCGAGCTGAGCCAACATGATATAACTTATCAGCCTCGGACCGCCATCAAGGCTCAGGCACTGGCCGAATTCATAGTTGAGAGTACAATCCCCGAGCCCTGCCAAACAGCAAAGGGACCGCCGGTTTGGTCGATTTATGTTGACAGATCTTCTTGCAATGAGGGAAGCGGGGCAGGAGTCATCCTGGCAGGCCCAGATGACTTCATCCTCCAGTACTCCCTCCGTATAAATTTCAAAGCCTCGAACAACGAAGCCGAATACGAGGCGTTATTAGCCGGTCTCAGAATGGCTCGAAATGCAGGAGCACAACGGCTACAGATCTTCAGCGACTCTCAGTTGGTTGTCAACCAGGTCCTCAGAGAGTATGAAGCCCGCGATGACAGAATGGTTAAATACCTGGCTAAAGTCAAGAGCCTCATGGCGCTGTTCAAGGAGGCCCTCATCCGAAGGATCCCTCGAGAAGAAAATGCTCAGGCCGACGCCCTATCAAAATTAGCCTCCTCTTCCCTTCAAGGTCTTGAACAGACCGTATTGATAGAAGTCCTCTTGAAGCCAAGCATAGAGGACGAAGCGCCAGACTCCGTTGAAACACTGCCTGTCCTCCTCGAGGACAACTGGATGAAACCCATCGTCGAATTCTTAAAAGACGGACTCCTCCCTGAAGATCCGAGGGAAGCAAGAAGAATCAGGACCCGAGCCGAGCGTTTTGCTTTAATCGAAGGCATCTTATATAAACGCTCCTTCACCCAGGTGGACGGTCGGCCTTACCTAAGGTGCCTTTCCCCCGGGCAGGCCGACTACGCCCTGCAAGAGCTCCACGAGGGCATCGGCGGAGCTCATTCGGGGTCCAGAGCTCTAGCGCGCAAAGTATTGAACTACGGGTATTACTGGCCCACTCTCTTACGGGACGCCGAACGACACGTTCGGCAATGCAGCTCCTGTCAAAAGTATGCAGACATCCGACGCCTTCCACAAGCACCGCTCACCTCCCTATCAAGTCCGATCCCCTTCGCCATGTGGGGAATGGATTTACTAGGACCGTTTCCACCAGCTCCCGGACAGCTAAAGTTCCTAGTCGTGGCAGTCGACTACTTCTCTAAATGGATAGAAGCCGAGCCCCTGGCTACAATCACCGAGCATAGAGTCGTTCAATTCTTCTGGAAAAATGTGATTTGCCGCTTCGGCGTTCCCCGAGTCATAGTCACGGATAACGGGACACAGTTCACCGGAGCTGCCTTCCGAGCTTTGTGTGAGGACCTCTCCATACAACACCGATTCTCCTCCGTCTCCCATCCTCAGTCGAATGTCCAGGCTGAGAATGCCAACCGACAGATTCTTTCGGGCATCAAGAAGAGATTAGACAAGTGTTCCAAAGGACTATGGGTCGATCAGCTGCCGAACGTGCTTTGGAATCACCGCACCACCAAGCGAACCCTAACAGGTGAGAGCCCATTTAATCTCACCTATGGGGCTGAGGCCATCATCCCCCTAGAAGTCGGGATACCCTCTCCTCGCCTGATCGCTTATGAAGAAGAGCAGAATGCTAGAGAGCTCAGAGCAAGCCTAGATCTGATAGACGAAATCCGAGAGAGAGCTGCCATACGCCAGCAAGCTTACCGAAGGAGGATCGAGCTAGCATACAACAAAAGAGTCCGCCCAATGGACCTCAAAGAAGGGGATTTAGTCCTCCGGAAATTGGCCATCTCGTTCCCCGGACAGAAAAGCAAGCTGGCCCCGAACTGGGAGGGATCGTACAAGATCTTGAAAGTGATCCACCCCGGTACGTACAAGCTAGAAGATCTCGAAGGCAGAGAAATTCCCAGGACTTGGAACGCCGACCATCTTTTGAAGTACCAAGAGAAGGCAACCACGTCTCTCTAAGTAACTCGAGATGTCGGACCGTTCCCTTCCTTTTACTAGTAGTGATTTTTTCCTTTTGTTTTTTCATTGTAATAACGGCTAGCAACTTTAGAAGCAGCCGATCATTAGATAGTAATAAATGAAGTTTCTTCATGTTTCCACTACTCTTACCTCTCTGCTTTTAACCCCTTAAATTAACAATGGTTCCGGAGTCCAACACTTGGCTCGATCCTACTTCGCGAGTTCGCTCCTAAGCGAGCTAGAAGTAGCTCGCCATTCGAAAATGCTTCCACAGCCGTTGAATGGTTCGGAGTCCAACACTTGGTTCGACTCTACTCCGCAAGCTCGCTCCTAAGCGAGCTAGGGGTAGTTCGCCATTCGAAATTGCTCCCACACCCCTTAAATTAACAATGGTTCCGGAGTCCAACACTTGGCTCGATCCTACTTCGCGAGTTCGCTCCTAAGCGAGCTAGAAGTAGCTCGCCATTCGAAAATGCTCCCACAGCCGTTGAATGGTTCGGAGTCCAACACTTGGCTCGACTCTACTCTGCAAGCTCGCTCCTAAGCGAGCCAGGGGTAGTTCGCCATTCGAAATTGCTCCCACACCCCTTAAATTAACAATGGTTCCGGAGTCCAACACTTGGCTCGATCCTACTTCGCGAGTTCGCTCCTAAGCGAGCTAGAAGTAGCTCGCCATTCGAAAATGCTCCCACAGCCGTTGAATGGTTCGGAGTCCAACACTTGGTTCGACTCTACTCCGCAAGCTCGCTCCTAAGCGAGCCAGGGGTAGTTCGCCATTCGAAATTGCTCCCACACCCCTTAAATTAACAATGGTTCTGGAGTCCAACACTTGGCTCGATCCTACTTCGCGAGTTCGCTCCTAAGCGAGCTAGAAGTAGCTCGCCATTCGAAAATGCTCCCACAGCCGTTGAATGGTTCGGAGTCCAACACTTGGTTCGACTCTACTCCGCAAGCTCGCTCCTAAGCGAGCTAGGGGTAGTTCGCCATTCGAAATTGCTCCCACACCCCTTAAATTAACAATGGTTCCGGAGTCCAACACTTGGCTCGATCCTACTTCGCGAGTTCGCTCCTAAGCAAGCTAGAAGTAGCGCGCCATTCGAAAATGCTCCCACAGCCGTTGAATGGTTCGGAGTCCAACACTTGGTTCGACTCTACTCCGCAAGCTCGCTCCTAAGCGAGCTAGGGGTAGTTCGCCATTCGAAATTGCTCCCACACCCCTTAAATTAACAATGGTTCCGGAGTCCAACACTTGGCTCGATCCTACTTCGCGAGTTCGCTCCTAAGCGAGCTAGAAGTAGCTCGCCATTCGAAAATGCTCCCACAGCCGTTGAATGGTTCGGAGTCCAACACTTGGCTCGACTCTACTTCGCAAGCTCGCTCCTAAGCGAGCCAGGGGTAGTTCGCCATTCGAAATTGCTCCCACACCCCTTAAATTAACAATGGTTCCGGAGTCCAACACTTGGCTCGATCCTACTTCGCGAGTTCGCTCCTAAGCGAGCTAGAAGTAGCTCGCCATTCGAAAATGCTCCCACAGCCGTTGAATGGTTCGGAGTCCAACACTTGGTTCGACTCTACTCCGCAAGCTCGCTCCTAAGCGAGCCAGGGGTAGTTCGCCATTCGAAATTGCTCCCACACCCCTTAAATTAACAATGGTTCCGGAGTCCAACACTTGGCTCGATCCTACTTCGCGAGTTCGCTCCTAAGCGAGCTAGAAGTAGCTCGCCATTCGAAAATGCTCCCACAGCCGTTGAATGGTTCAGAGTCCAACACTTGGTTCGACTCTACTCCGCAAGCTCGCTCCTAAGCGAGCTAGGGGTAGTTCGCCATTCGAAATTGCTCCCACACCCCTTAAATTGACAATGGTTCCGGAGTCCAACACTTGGCTCGATCCTACTTCGCGAGTTCGCTCCTAAGCGAGCTAGAAGTAGCTCGCCATTCGAAACCGCTCCCACAGCCGTTGAATGATTCGGAGTCCAACACTTGGCTCGATTCTACTTAGCGAGATCGCTCCTAAGCGAGCTAGGGGTAGTTCTCCATTCAAAACGCTCCAACGACCCTAACCTAATCAACCAAGGACCCCGAAGTCTAAAACTTAGCTCGATGCTACTTCGCGATTTCACTCATGAACGAACTAAAAGAAGCTCGCCATTCGGAGTCCGACGCTTTAGAAGTTACGGCACGGCAGACAACAGTCACAAGAATAAAACACACAGGTTCGGCAATAACGCGTTTATTGATGAAACAGACGAGGTACAAAGGCAAACACAGTAGGAGCACAACTCATCAAAGGAAAGTCACAGTGCCGACTTATTACACTTAGAGAAAAACAAAAAATAAGCAAAAAACTCGCGGAGTCGACCACTTCAGCGCTTCTTTGGAGCCGGAGCGTTCCGCTTCAAGGACACCCGAGAGTGACGACGCTTGTCCCCGGAGCGCGACCCCAAGCCGGCAAATTGGGACGTATCCTCGGCACCGCTCCTGGTAGCTACTCCAACGGATGCCCCGCTCGAGGAGATTGCCACCGAGCTCTGCGCGTCCCCCGGGCTAGGTTGGCCGATCCGCTGACGGGTCGCCATCTCATAGAAGGTAATGCCCCGCTCACTCTCAGCGCGGGTGCATGACGTGCTTCGAACGTTGATCGGCCCTGAATGTGGCTTAAGACGGGCCACTTCCGCCTCCAACTCCGAGATCCTGTCCCGCAACGAGTCGTCTTTGACGTCGACTTCGAAACGTGGGGGTATCGCGGAGTCCGGCACTCTAGATCGGCTAGCGACCAGGCACCGAAGGTGGGTGACCTCGATGCTTTTATCCACCGTCGCTCTCTTCAGCGCTTCGACTTCGGCAGTCAGCTCGACTCGTTCGGTCGTCAACTTGGCCACCTCGGCCGTCAGCCCCTCGCCCTCACTCCGAAGCTTCGCCTCTACGGACTACAAATGCTGTATCTCGGAAAGCAACTCGTCCTTCTCCGCTGTTATTTTGGACAAGTTATGACGAATGCACTGAACTCGAATCTCATTACTGAAATCAGTTGGCAAATGTTCACCTTCGGGTATAAGCTCGGCGATTCTGCTTTCCAGAGGACGAATCTCGATATCTCGCCGGCCAAGGACGAGCTGGAGATGCATCCTCTCGCTTTCAGCTCGGCGCAATCCGAGCTCGACCTCATAAAGTCTCTCTCTACACCTAGCCAGACACAGCCTTGTCGCCCCTAGGCCGGCCTCGGCTGGAACTTCCTCGTCCGGGCGAGAAAGCTCGATGTCTTGGGCGATCACCATAAGCTGCAAAGAGATCAGAGTAATCAGCAAAAACGTCGAACATGGCCGAAGCACCGCACTTGGAAAAATTTTCATCTCTAAAAACAAGAGAGGACAGTTCGGCAAAAGAGGGGGCACAAGACAAAAACATCCGAACATCAACACTTGCAAAAATTTTCTTTTCATTAAACGTCAAAAGAAGCGGTGGCCAGTCCGCTATTAGGCATTACAAAGTTCGAAAGGAAAAACAAAAAAATCAAAAACAACAAAGCGAAAGGCGGATTCAGGGCCCGACCTCTTTCCCCGGGCGATGAGGCGGAGTAGGCGTTGACTTTGCCGAAGGAGACGCCGCCGCCAGCGGAGTGGTTGTGGTGCTGGGGACTTCGCCAGTAACCCCGGCGTCGGCATCAGCGTCGCCCTCCTCCTCTTCCTCTTCCCCTTCGGACTCGGGGTCGAAGCCCTCGACGTGTCCGGGGAAGAGCCGCCATCCCGAGACGTCCACTGCGGGGTATGCTTCTCGCACCCGGTCGAGGGCGGTGGCGAAGGCCTTCGCCATGTTCTGCGCGAGGTACCCCTGGGCCTTCTCCAGGGTTGCGTCCTCTGCCGCCTTCACGGCCGCCGCCTGCTTCGCCTCGGCCTCGACCAATTGGTTGGCCGACCCCTCCTTCTCCCGAAGTAGCTCGTCCTCCAGCCTCTTCACTTTGGCCTCGAGATGCTGGATCCTCGCCGACCGACCCTCATGCTCGACTCGGAGCTTGTCGAGCTGGTTCGACATCCGAGCCTTCTCATTCCGAGCCTGGTCGGACTCCTGCTTCAGCTCCTTCTCGAGGGCGGTCAGCCTCTCGGTGAGGTGGCCGAAATGGACGACGATCTACAAAAAAGAAGAAGAACTGAGAGAGTTAGAAAAATTTTTTGTGATTCAAAGGGATGAAACGAACGAAGGGGACTCGGAACTTACCGATACCGCCGAACGAGCGATCTCGATCACGTCATCGCCTTCCCTCCCCGCATCCATGGCGGCGCGGTCCTTCGGGGTGGCGAGATGCTTGACGGCCTGCATGCTCGCTAACGAGTTCCCGAGGAACCCATCGTGCCTCCGGACTTGCCAGTCCGGGATATGGATCCGCATGTGCTCCTCTGTCAGGAGCTCCTCACCTGCTACGGTCAGCGGCGGGGTCGGCATGGCGAGCGCGGCGGCAATGGGGAACTCCCCCACAGGTGCAGGAGCCGAAGGCCCCGCCACGGCGACGACCGGGTCGTCGACAACCTCCACCGCCTGGACGGGGGTCGCAATCCTCGGCACCTTCGAGGTTGAGGGCAGCTTCGATGCAACCCTCTTGCGCTTCTTCGGTGCCTTACTGGCGAGCCCCGCCCTGAGCGCCAACACCGCCTCGTAGTCTGTGGATTCTGCATCAAAAGTAAAAAATGATTAGCACAAAAAACAACAAGGCAGCAAGTACGGAAAAAAGAACTTGATGAGAGCCGCGTACTAGGATCTACGCGGCAGAGCCCTCCCCTGTAGAGAACGTCCTCCGTCAAATCCTTCCAATCATACTTCGGCCTGTCAAGGAGGGTCCGGACCGCCTCTTCTTCTTCTACTGTAAGCCTCGGCAGCACCGTCGCCCTCTTGGGCACCCCTTCTGCCCAGTTAGTGGGGATCGGCCAGGCTTCTCGACTCCGCACGACGACCCACTTCTCTCGCCAGTGCTTGATAGAGTCGGGGCAGACGACGAGCCTGCCGCCGTGCCTCGGAGTCAGATAATACCGGTACTCTGACTTGTTCCCTTGGTGGAGCCGGTATATCGTCCGAAGCACGTTCAGCTGCAGCTCGATCCCTGCGGCCTGGCAGTGGAGAACGAAGCCATTAATCACTCGCCACGCGTTCGGCATGAGCTGAATGGGGGCAGACCCCGTACCAGCTCACCACGGTAACAGCGAATGCGTGGAGAGGTAGCCGGGCACCGGCGATAAAGGCATCGACCGGCCAGCAACACATGGTCACTGGCAGCGGCGAATTAGCCCTAACCCCGGGGCCCGGCAGCATGATTTCGTACTCCTCCGGGATGAAAAAAGAGTCCCGGATCGCAGTCAATTCCTCCTCGCGCAAGATCGACGCCGCGTCGTCCGCCTCCGTCATCTCCCTCACTTCGTTCTCCTCGAAAGACCTCTCCCTCCCATGGATGATTCGCTCGGCCTGGTCCTTCGGGAGCTCCCTGACCCTGTGCAGCCCGGTCAGCGGACCTGGCAGCTGTCCGAACTCCCCCATCCTCTTCGGATCCTCGACGATTGAATCCTTGCCGAACACCTTGCCCTTGGTTGGAGTCGGAGTCGAGGCCTCGGTGCCTTCAAGGGAGGGCTCGGACCAAGAGACTTCATCTGAGACAGAAGCTACAGACATAATTTATAAATTACCTTGAAAGAGAGAGCTGCCGAAAAACTTCGCCTGAGTCAAACGCCGGTCACCGGAAAAACTCGCCTGAAACACAAGAGAACGCCTGAGAAAATGAGAGGAGAAATGAGAAATGAGAGGGGGGTGAGGATTTATAGAAGGGGGGCACACCCCACGAGGCTAATGGGCTCGTACGACCGGCCCATCTAAACCAAGCGGCGGAGCGATCCCAATCGTCACCTCGATAACTGCAACGAATCATGAGTTGAATTTAATGCGCATCCCATCTGATAGAACCCCAGAGGTCACTGCAATTAATGAACGTCCCATCTGTCAGGGTTGTCAGAGTTGTCAGAGTTGTCAGAGGTGTCAGAGGTTCAAATGGCGCACAGAAAAGACAAACTCCCAAAAACGACAAGTCTGGGAGCTCGGCACTCACTGCCGAGCGTTCGTGATACCGACCCTGTTATGGGGAAAAAGTCAAGTTCGGCACTCACTGCCGAGCGTTCGTGACACCGACCCTGTTATGGGGGAAAAGTCAAGTTCGGCACTCACTGCCGAGCGTTCGTGACACCGACCCTGTTATGGGGAAAAAGTCAAGTTGGGCACTCACTGCCGAGCGTTCGTGACACCGACCCTGTTATGGGGGAAAAGTCAAGTTCGGCACTCACTGCCGAGCGTTCGTGACACCGACCCTGTTATGGGGAAAAAGTCAAGTTCGGCACTCACTGCCGAGCGTTCGTGACACCGACCCAGTTATGGGGGAAAAGTCAAGTTCGGCACTCACTGCCAAGCGTTCGTGACACCGACCCTGTTATGGGGGAAAAGTCAAGTTCGGCACTCACTGCCGAGCGTTCGTGATACCGACCCTGTTATGGGGGAAAAGTCAAGTTTGGCACTCACTGCCGAGCGTTCGTGACACCGACCCTGTTATGGGGGAAAAGTCAAGTTCGGCACTCACTGCCGAGCGTTCGTGATACCGACCCTGTTATGGGGGAAAAGTCAAGTTCGGCACTCACTGCCGAGCGTTCGTGACACCGACCCTGTTATGGGGGAAAAGTCATGTTCGGCACTCACTGCCGAGCGTTCGTGACACCGACCCTGTTATGAGGGAAAAGTCAA
This sequence comes from Hemerocallis citrina, assembly GCA_017893485.1. Classification (NCBI taxonomy): domain Eukaryota; kingdom Viridiplantae; phylum Streptophyta; class Magnoliopsida; order Asparagales; family Asphodelaceae; genus Hemerocallis; species Hemerocallis citrina. The sequence continues at coordinate 360,929,578 of CM030359.1, forward strand.
GTTCGGCACTCACTGCCGAGCGTTCGTGACACCGACCCTGTTATGGGGGAAAAGTCAAGTTCGGCACTCACTGCCGAGCGTTCGTGACACTGACCCTGTTATGGGGGAAAAGTCAAGTTCGGCACTCACTGCCGAGCGTTCGTGACACCGACCCTGTTATGGAGGAAAAGTCAAGTTCGGCACTCACTGCCGAGCGTTCGTGACACCGACCCTGTTATGGGGGAAAAGTCAAGTTCGGCACTCACTGCCGAGCGTTCGTGACACCGACCTCGTTACGGGGTAAAGAACAAGTTTGGTAGGTCACCAGACCCGCTCCTAGCGCTCGCAGCTATGCCGAACTCGATTTTCTCTCCGGAAAAGCTTGCCGAACTACATATGGACCTCGGCCTCCTAGTCGGTGAGCCCTGGGGAGAGTCTAAGGTGCGATACAAACGTATGAGACCTCCGAACAACGAATTGATGCTTCTCTAGGGTCAAGAGGATATCCCTGCAAAAATGCCACACGACCATCAGAGCTCATGAGTTCAATCCACTTGGCAAATCACTTCACTGCCTCCTCCGGACTCACAACTCTCCATTTGAACTCCGATGTAACTCCGCCAGCCATTAAACAATCAAACTACTCTTCAAAGGCTGAACAAGCTCAGTCTTTAGGAGTGGGGGGCTCGTGATATGGCTAAAAGTGGGGTTAAATCGGAACTGTCCAAATTGAGTACGAATCTTGAGACGTGGGGGTAAAATGGTGATTTCGCCTACAAGAGGGTCCGAAATAGGTGTTGGGTCTTCTCCCCAAGAACCCAGTAACCCACGAACCAACCCACCAACAAGAGGGTGCGGGTCTTAACCTGCTGTACACCCAATCCAGCGAGATAAAATCAGGGTCCCTGATTAATCTTGATCAACGGCCCAGATATACATCTATCTTTTCACCGGGATTTGGGAATAAAATTCCTTATCTGATTACGGGGAATATACCTCATCAGATTACATTCCTCATCGGATTATGGGGAATATTCCCTACCAAATCACCAGGATTACATTCCCAATCTGTTCCCTGAGACGCCTATAAATACCCCCCATCCATCTCCATTAAGAGGTAATCAATCTTTCGCCAGTTTTTACGCTCTTTCATAATCTTCCTAGATTACTGACTTGAGCGTCGGAGGGTGCGTCGCCGGGAACAACCCCGGTTTCTCGCACTTTTTGCAGGTCTACGGCGGGATCGACGACCGAAGTCCGACGGAACAGGTACACAGGTGCTCTATTCAGTTTCCCTAAGAATCCACAAGTTCTATCTGTTTGCCCCCACACCAAATTTAGCGGCAACAGTCGATAAGGACGACTACTGAATGGGATTGGAAGTAGGGGCGTAGCTTTTGGGCTGCCATGACCAGGGCGAGTGCCATCTTTTCCAGCTTCGAATAACAAAGTTCGACATCGCGAGCACCTTACTCACGTAATAGATAGGCTTTTGTGTCTTATTATCTTCCCTCATAAGGACTGCGCTAAGCATCTGCTACGAAGCGAGATAGAGGTAGAGGACCTCCCCAGGTGCCGGCTTACTCAGGAGCGGGGGGTTGGCCAAATATTCCTTGAGACTGTCAAAGGACTCCTGTTGCTGCTGTCCCCACTCAAAGCCTTTAGCCCCCGTGAGGACTTTGAAGAAGAGGAGGCACTTTTCCCCGAACTTGGAGAGGAACCGCACGATCGCGGCGAGGCACCCCGTGAGCCTCTGCACCTCTTTGACGTTGAAGGGGGGAGCCATTTTAAGAATGGCTTGGATCTTTTTGGGGTTGGCCTCTATGCTCCTCTGGCTGACCATAAACTGCAGGAACTTGCCTGATAAGACACCGAACGCACACTTATTCGGGTTTAGTCTCATATTGTGCCTCCTGAGCACCCCGAAAGCTTTTTGAAGGTCGAGGGTATGCTCTTGCCCTCGGACGCTCTTGACCAACATGTCGTCGATGTAGACTTCCATGTTTCGGCCAATTTGGTCTTGAAAGACCCTATTCACAAGGCGCTGATAGGTAGCTCCTACATTTTTCAAGCTGAAGGGCATAACACGATAGCAATAGAGGCCTTGGTCCATCACGAATGAGGTCTTTCGGATGTCGGGAGGGAACATCCTGATTTGGTTGTACCCTGAGAAGGCATTCATAAAACTGAGGAGCTCATGCCCGGAGGTCGCATCGATCAGGGCAATGCTGGGAAGAGGGAAAGGGTCCTTCGGGCACGCCTTGTTGAGATCGGTGAAGTCAATACATATTCTCCAACTCCCATTGGCCGCGTGACCCTGAGAAGGCGTTCATAAAACTGAGGAGCTCGTGCTCGGAGGTCGCATCGATCAGGGCGATGCTGGGAAGAGGAAAAGGGTCCTTCGGGCATGCCTTGTTGAGATCGGTGAAGTCAATACATATTCTCCAACTCCCATTGGCCTTCTTGACCATCACCACATTGAAGAGCCACTCAGGGTAGTTTACCTCCTGAATAAAGCGGGGGTTGAAGAGTTTCTCAACCTCCTCCTTGATCGCCTATTGCCTCTCGGGGGCAAACTTCCGCCTCTTCTGTTGGACAGGCTTGACCCCAGGAGTGACGCTCAGACGGTGCATTGAGAGCTCCTCTGAGATTCTGGGCATATCGGCTGCAGTCCAGGCAAAGAGGCCGCGGTTCTCCCGTATGCATCGGGAGATGTCTTGCTTAATGGAGGAGAAGAGAGCCTTCCTGGTACAGAACGTCTTAATGGTGTCTTCTTCGGAGAAGGCCACTTTCTCCAATTTGTCCACGGGCTCGGAGATAGTTTGACCGCCTTCCAGAGGAAGTTCGAGCACTTCCAAAGAGAGAACTGGACCCCCCCCCCCATCGAGATCATATAGCACTTTCGAGCCGCTTCTTGGCTTACCTCTCCCACTCCTAAGGGGGTGGGGAACTTCGTCTTCATGTGGTAGGCTAAATGGATGGCTTGATATGCGGCCAAACCTGGTCTACCCAGGATGACATTATAGGCGGTATTGACGTCGACCACCATGAAGTCCATTGGCTCCGTGCGGGTTGTCGAGGCGGCCTTTTCTGTCGTTACGTCGAGGGTTATAATTCCCTCGACCGTAATCGGCACCCTAGTGAACCCGTGGAGAGTGTAGCCTGTGGGCTTGAGTCGATCCCTTGACAACGGGAGACCTTTGAAGGCCTCCAAGAAAAGGATGTTGACGGAGCTGCCATTGTCTACCAAGACGCGACGAATTTCGAAGTTTGCCATTCGGAGATTGATGACGAGGGTGTCGCAGTGGGGCATGCAGATGCCCTCCAGGTCCCTATCGGAGAACGTCACTGGAACTCTGAGGCCCTTTGGGGGAGGATGGCTTTGCACAGAGTTAACCTCCCTTACGAAGGCTTTTTGGGAGGAGTTGGAATCTCCCCCCATTGGGCCTCTGTGTATCAGGTGCAAGATGCCATCTACTTCGGCCTCCGGAGTCTCCGTGTGCTGCTCAGTTCGCCTGTTAGCCCCCCTGGGCGGCGGGGGCGGATCGGCTCGGTCCCTCTGCACGAACCGGGTGAGCCTCTCTGGATGAGAGCCTCAATCTCGTCTTTGAGGGCCCAACATTCGTCTGTGTCATGCCCGTGGTCCCGATGGAAATGGCACCACTTACTCCGGTCCCTCTTCTTTCCCGGAGTATTCATCTTTGAGGGAGGCGGTAGCAGGCCATCGTTCCCGATCTCTATGAGGATGGCAGATACACTCGCGTTAAGTGTAGTAAATTTCTCGAACTGAGGAGGAGGGCGTCGCTGACCCCCATTGTCTTTTTGGAGCTTCTTAGCTCCTTCTTCTTCCGTGCCCTTCCGCTTGTTCACGAAAGATGAGGCCTCGTAGGTGAGGCGGTGGAGAGCTTCTTCCGCTCGGATGTACTTCTCACTCCGAAGTAGGAGCTCTAAGAAGTCCCGAGGGGGCTTCTTGGCGAGGGACGCCCTGAGGTCAGCATTGAGGACGTTGGACTAGAAGGCGACCGTGGCCACCGAGAGTTCCAAAGAGGCGATGGACCTGGCCTCGGCAGTGAAACGCTTAACATAGTCCCTCAGTCGCTCGCCCTTCTTTGGCTGAGGAATAGGAGGGAGGCACTTGTCTTCTCGGTGCGGCGACTGCTCACAAAATGCATGAGGAAGAGCCCCTCAAATTGGTCGAAGGAGAAGATCGACGCAATTGCAAGCCGAGAATATCACTCTCGTGCCGGCCCCTTAAGTGTGGCTGGAAAGGTCTTGCAAAGGAGGGCATCGGATGCATGATGGATCATCATTAGAGTTTTGAAACTCTCAATGTGATCTGCGGGGTCGGACTCTCCAGTGTAGGTCTCGAACTGTGGAGGCTTGAAGTTGTCGAGAACTGGAGCCTCCATGATGGTACGGAAGAATGGGGGCCTGCTTGGACAAAGGTCCCTTGCCTGTCACTCTTTGTCTCGATCGAGTTGGCCGAGGCGCCTCTCCATCTCGTGGAGACCGCGGTAGACCGAGTCCTCCCTTCGGTCTTGCCTGGCTGAACCCCGAGACTCATCCCCATGTCGAGGAGGGTTGGGGATGTGCCGGTGATGGCTCAGAGTAGGTGGTGGACTGACTGAGTGACGGGGGGGACTCGAAGTAGGATGCGGACTTCGGGAGCGGCGATGGTGATCGAGAGAAGGATGGCGATGGCTTGCAGCCAGCCTAGGACTTCGGGAGCGGCGATGGTGATCGGGAGAAGGATGGCAATGGCTCACAGCTGGCCTAGGACTTTGGGAGCGGCAGCGGTGTTCGGGAGAAGGGCGCGATGGCTCGCCACCGGCCTAGGACTTCAGGAGTGGCGAGGATGGTGAGGAGTTGGCAGGGGGCGGGGAGCCCGACGACCATTGTTGGGGGAAGCGCTGAGCGCCCGAAGGACTGCCTCCTGGAATTGCTGAAATTTTGCCCTGGTAACTGGGGCCTCCTGCTCGTGCTGGGTTGAGGCGTAGGACAGCCCGCCGGGGAGCGACTCCCTCTGCCTCCGGGGAGAGTGGGACCCCCATCGGTAGGATCGGCGCAGGGACCGGTGAGGGTTCGCATCGTGTGTCCGCCTCTCATCCAGATGGGTACGAAGGTTGGGTCCACGCTCGATCTGCCGATTGTTAAGCACATGCCGCAGATCCTTAGGAGTGGGAGGAGTATAGGAAACCATAGAGTCTATGTCAGCATTGTGGATGGAAACTCGAACTTGATGCACAGGTTGCTTGCGGCGGCTCTGCTGAGAGGGTTCCCCCATGGTGACCTGGGGTCCCAGAGGCTGCTAAATGGATTGCGGAGCCTGGGGATCGAGCTGCAGGGCCGATTGGTTGGGAGGAAGGAGATCCTCCTGCGGAGGAGGAGGAGGAGGATGTGAAGAGGTTGTTCTTCGATTGGAGTTTGCGGGTCTCTTCTTAGGAGGCATTACTGGGAGTGGCTTTGGTGGAAGAAGGAAGGTTGGATTGCCTGTCGAGAAAGTTTCCACAGACGGCGCAATCTGTTACCGCTGGATTCTGGTGTGGGGTCAATAGATGAGATATGTAGGTTCGTGAGGAACTCGAACAGGCAGAACCTTTCTTCTTCCTTGTTGACTAGTTGACTCCTTGGTGCTCCCTTGAACCTGCACAAACGTTCGAGACACCGGGATGGATCCCGACGACGAACCCTCCGACGCTCAAGTCAATACACAGAAAAAGTGAGGAGAAAGAGCTCAAGTGTGCAAAGAGTGATCACCTTCCATAGTAGGAGGTAAGGGATTTTTATAGTCGCCATGGAGATCTTTTTCAGGATAAGGATGAATCCCTACTTCCCGATGTGGCTGGTTGGGGTTGGTTACAACCATCCCCTCAAGATAGGGACAAGCCATGATCTGCTCCTATCCTGCCGATCTGGTCCCTAACGGGTTGAGACACGTTCTCTGCCTACCAGATCCGTTCATGGACCAACGGGTCCAAGAGGAGAGATGCGATACCCAATTCGGACCCGTTTGTAGGTGAAATTACCATCCCGTTCCTGATACCTCAAGATCCATGCCCATTTTGAACGTTTTCGATTTAACCCCATTTTTAGCCATATCATCGCTAATCTCTAATATTAAGTCTTAGTGTCATTTGTAAATTTATCAACGCGTGTGACGCACATACATAACTAATATGAAGGAGGTTGCAAGTTCAAGTCCTCACTACGTCAGAGTTTTTATTATTTATTTTAAAATTTTAAGACGTGCATTGTTCGTGCATAACTAATATAAAAGAGGTTTTAGGTTCGAGGCCAGACAACGTCGAAATTTTTACTTTAAAAATATATATTTATTAAGACGTGCATCACACATGTAAATTACTAGTATTACTAATGTGAGGTAGGGCAACTTTCGTCAGTAAAAAAAATAGTCTCCAATTTCGCAATATTTGTTATTAGGTCCCTTAATTGAGCCAAGTCAACTAAATAAGTTTCTCATTTACGATTTTCGTCCAAATTCATCTTAATCGTAATTAATAGGTTAATTAGATGCGAGAAAAGACTGAAATCTTCTTATACATTGTGTTGTTGGGACTAAAAGAGTAGAATTTATGGCATTTTGGGAGAAGGAGTGGTGAAGTTAGTAAAATATTTGGGAGAGAAACTCATTTATAATAGTTGTTTTAGGTTAAACTATCCGTTGGTGATAGGAGAGTGGAAAAAAATGGATTGTTGCGAAACTGAACAAGATGTAAGTATGACGGTAATTTGAGGAGAAATCCATGATTAATCTACCGAAAGGATCAATTTCATAGTTATTGGCCCAATTAAGTGACCCAGTAGCAAACAATCTGAAATTATGAACTAATTTGAAAATACATATTTTAAATGGGACTAATGTTTAAAATAACCTTTTTTTATAAGTGTAATGCTACATCCACTACTAATTTTACTACATTTCTCTTCACTACCTTAGGTGGAACACTTCAATAGGTAGGAAAAGATAGAGTAGGTGGGAGAACTCTCCAATAGGAATATGCCACCTAAGGAAGTGAAGAGAATGGTAATGAAATTGGTAGTGGCTGAAACATTTACTCTTTTTATAAATATATTCGACATTTAACAAAATTCTGCATAAATTAGAACTCTAAAAATCAGTGTAAATCTATTCGATTCAATGTGAATAAACTATTTAAATCAGATTTGTATTTGAGAAGACGGAGAGAGAAGAGAAGGAAAACTTGGAACAAACTTGTAAAACGCTCCATGAATATTGGATATATGTGAAGCAACATGACTCGCAAGATGAGAGAGCATTAATAATGTTACAAATTAAGTTGCTTTATCATATGAATGAATGACTGATGGTGGAATTTTTTGCTACGGAAGATCGAAGAACAATTAGAAATGAAATCAAGATGTTAATTAAATTCTACATGCCTCAAGAAAAGAAATATATGGCTTCAAGGAAAAAAAATACAAGGAAAAAAAATACTATTAAATAATGACTAAAAAATTCCTAAAGCAAAAAAAAAAGGGAAATTTAGACCAATTAGGACTGGGTACGTACTAGAATTGTTAGCTTTGATAACAGTTGTTAGGGAATTTAAGCGCAGAGAAGAGTTAGAGAGAGAGACGACAACCGATCACAATGAATAACCAAGTGGCATAGACAAAACCAAACACACAAGACACACAATTTTGTCCCGGTTCGGTGAACCTAATCGGGGGAGAAATACAAAGATATTATTCAACTAGAGAAGATACAAGAGTTACAATACTCTCACCAAGAACCTATCTATCTCTCAAATCCCACTAGAAGATACTCTGTTGTTTACAGTGAAAAAATCTCAGATGAAGTACTAGCTCTCAATGGAGGACATTACATTTTTTAATAGAGATCTAGAGAAATCTTAGGTTGTAGTATTGATCATTCATAGTTCGATGTACCCTGAAGAGTAAGCCACACGATATGAGCTATACAATCTAACTTTGAGAGTAAGTTGGGATCAATCAGATCCCCCAAGGACCCAACCCAAAAAACTGATGCCGCTGCTTCTTGTAGTCGACTTCTCAAAAAGCAGTCGACTGTACTGCAAGTTGAGGAGAATCCAAGTGCTTGCAGTCGACCTCTTCCCAGCCCAACTCAGTATGTCTTCGTCTCCAATCTTTGTTTCGAACATCCTCTCGCTTCGCTCTATTCTCTTCACATCAATCTAGTATGTAAGATATACACTCAACAATCTGCACATTGGATTGCATACTACTGCTTCCACACCTATGTGATTTATTGCTTTTAGAATCTTCAATTTATCCTCTTGTAAATAACGAGAGTCAATGACTTCTTCTGCAGTCGAATTTACCTCCACCTATTATTTCTCTAACCGTATGCACCATCAAGGGCATACCCCAGTAGGCGTCAACATAGAAGTGCCTCCCTCCGCACGAACTTCACCTACCCCGAGACACCCCCTACCTCTCGACGATATTCAAATATTGTGATCTCACTTGGATAATTCTAGTGGCGGCGAACTAGATATTTTGGGAACATTGGGCTTAGAAACACCCACACAAGATTTTTCATTCCTAAAAAATTTGTAGAGGTTGTGTTGACATTTCTCCTCCATCATTACTTTATGATGACCTTCCCAAACTAATAGAATTCCACATCGAGCTGTGTACCTGTAATCTCGTACTTCCAGAGTTCTCATGGATGACTAAGGAGCATGCATGACCTTCTCCAATGTGAACCCCTTTCTATCTGACATCTTCAACACAACTGTTCTCTCACCCACTATGTTACAACTTTCACCAGTCCCCGTCCTCACACAACGACATGTTGTAAACTTGTATGTAGAATATCTTCCTCTCGGAGTAAATATGAGAAGAACTACCTAAAACAAGAAACCAGCCAGAATCTGTTGGATATATAGATATATTCTCACTATATGAATAATATTATGTGTAATATTATTCTATGGGTAGCACGTGTGTTACACGTACTAATTGTATGGATATCGGAACGCGGGTTGAGGGGTTCAGAACCCAGTACCCAGTACCCAAACCAGTATTTATCCTATAAATACTGGCTTGTGATAGTAGTCTAGGTATTCCAATTTTGATACTTAGGATAAATATCTCAAGCACCTTAGTCTAGGATATTAACCCTAATTTCCATTGTTATAATCTCTCATAATCTCTAACAATCTTGAGATATTTAGATTAAATTAATTTTGAGAATAAGAGAGAGGAGATCTTCACTGTATGTGGTTCTCCATCACTGGCGTCAACTCCCGCTGCCACCGTCGGAGTTGCTGATGGCGTCGCAGGCCATCCAGCATGTCGTCACCCCTGACGCCAGCTTCGCGGTAAGCCATTGCGTCGCCATCGCATAAAGCAAATCACCGTCTGTCGGGATTTTGCCGCCGTCAACGCTAGTCGCCGCCATCGCTTGGGACGCCGCAAGCCGCCAGGGTCGCCACCGCACTGCTACACCCCCTTCTCCTCTACCAATCACTGTGTGTGATCGGGTTAAGGGATCATATCTAATTCTCTAATGGGTTTAGCTAATTATTGGTTGTAATCAAGAAAGGACCCTCCTTTATTGCTCACGATCTCTTTAGCTCGGTTGGGACTTCTCTGAAATGGAGAGATTTGTACTGATGCACATATGGTGCTTGTTGTTTTGCATCTTCCAAGCTCCCCTTGTTCTTTCTCAGAATCCTATTTGTAACCCAAATGATTTGAGTGCTTTGGAGGGCTTCTTGAGAGGCCTGAAATCAGGAGTTGTTATTTGTGGTTGGGGCCTCAATGAGTCTAATCCCAACTGAGGCAGATGCCACAGCTGCAACAGAACAGAGCCTTGCAGAGAATTTTTGCAGATTGAGCCTATTTATTGGTGTGTAGTGTTTTAGGTCCAATACGTGATAGAACCGATTTGTTCCAAACAGATTTGACTCTAATCAATTGAAGGGGAAGAGACAGTGAAAGATAAGTTCTTTACTTTCCTCGTATTAAATTTTTGTTAAATATTTTGCTATGTGCTGGAAGTTCAAAACATTCGTTTTAAGTTTATGTTTTAAATTATAGAATTACTATGATGCTAAGTGGTTAAGTTCAAAACTGTATTAATCATTTCTTTAATTAAATACAAGTTGAACAGATGTTTTGGCTATGTGCTAAAATCAAATACCTATTTTTGATAAGTTAAATTGTTTGTTTTTTACTATAAAGTTCGGATCTCCAATTAAATTGTTGCTAGAATTAGATAGTGTTAATAATACGTTTAATTGGATAATCTTTAACAATTTGATAAATGTAGGAACTTCAAAGTTACTTACAAACTGTGTGTATTAGAGACGATGGATTTGCATCATGGTATGATAAGTCTACACTACACAGGTTTCTCTATCGAATTTGAAAAACACTTCTAACTTGAAGTATCGGTATGATCTACTCTAATCTTTCTTAGTATTTTCATGTGATGAATATGTTAACGTTGTGCGCGTTTGATCACATGGTAGAGAGTTTTAGGTCATAATTATTCTCATTTTAAAACTAGCATGTTTTAAATTGTTTAGTGGGCCTTGTCATACTATGTGTATAGATATATTGGGTGACACATCGTTTGCAGTTTGATGAGATTATATGTTTGCTTCTCTAATAAAAGTTAATATATAAGATGTATAACAAATGTATGTAACTTAGGAGAGAGCATCTCCTAATGTAGGATATGACTCTATTAGTTACGTTTTGTTCTTTCTCGTTCATTGTACTGTGTGTACAAAGTTGAATTATAATATGTTAGTCATTATCTCATTTAGCGTTATGAAGATGATGAAGAACGAATAAAGGAAAGAACTCTTCACTCAATGTGTTTAAGCAAGTGGACATTGTTAGAATCACTAGAGAAAGCAAATAGTTTTGTGAAATGTGGTAGAATAATTTTGTATTAACTTTTATAATGTGCATATATTGTTAATCGCATGTATAAGTTGAGTTTAACAAATAAGACAATTAATAATAATAGTTCTAATTGTGTATAGTTCCTGAACATAGCATAATTGGCTAGGATTTGAGAACTATATATTAAATTGTTTGTTCTTGTTAAAACTCATAACTCTGCTAAATGACACTCCATTAAATATGACAAATATGAAAGTTGTGCTCAGATTATGATCACTAGAAAATCATTTAGTATGGTTTCTAGGAGCACACAACTTCTTGAGTCAATATATTCTGATATTTGTGATCTCAGTAGCTGTGACTAGACGAGATAATTGTTGGTCAGAAGTATCTAATCACTTTTGTAGATGATTAGTATAAGTTTGTCATATATATGAAGAATGAAGCACTTGTTATTCTTAATGAATTATATATATATATATATATAGTTAAATGCTAAAAATCAAGGGTATATAGTTAAATGCTAAAAATCAAGGGTTCAGATTTGATAGAGGTAGTGAATATGTTTCATTGATTTTAGAGAAGTTTTCATATGGCATAATCTCTACTGCACTCTACTTACAACAGTCAAACGATATTGATAAAAGTTAGAATCAAACACTTAGTGAAATATTGAATTCTGTAATCTTGACCGTTGTTTGCCTTGTGTAATTATGAGTGGTGTTGTATTGTTAATCGTATCTCTAATGTGTTACTACACTCTAAATTGAATACACCTTGTAGATCATAGCATGAAAACACAAATAATTTTGTTAAAGTAAAAATTTGTGGTGTGATACATTTGTTAGAGTACATGACCCTAGAAGGTCTAAAGTAAGACCTACAACAAATTTTCGTGTGTGTTTAGAAAGTGCAGAATGTAGTTCTGTGGACAGATGTTAGATTTATCTAATTTGTGTTAGAAAAATCTAGACTTGCAGAGTTCTTTAAGGATGTGTTCATTAAAGATAAATGTATGAAATGATCTAGTCCTACAGACACGGTCAATGATTTACAGTTGGAATCAAGAACCAGCCTTACTGACACTTAAAACTTCAATGGCAAATGATCCAAGAAGTCTTTAGTAGATAATGAGATGAATTTGTGTCATACAATAATACTTTAAATTGGTTAATCTGCTGAAATGGGCTAAAACTATAGTAAGTAAGTGGGGTTTTGTAGAAGAAACTTAATTTTGATTGTTCAGTAGTAATTTTAATACATTTTAGTAGCTAACAGATTGACTAAGAAAAATGGAATAGATTTATTTGATGTCTACTCACATGTTTGTCATATTGCTACAATAAGTATTCTTCTTACCCTTACATCTTTTGAAAATTTTGTTATTCATAAAGATATTTAAACAGTTTTGTACTTGATGTTTTCTACTGAACAGTTTTGTACTGAAAAATTTTGAACTAATATGTTTAGTGAACAAGATTTACAATTTAGTAAAATCATTGTATGTTCTTAAAACATGTATAGCCGACGAATAAATAATTTGACAAATTTCTGAAAGAGCCTAGTATATGAATCAAGTAATTCAGATCAGTGCCTTCAACTTTGTGGTGTATCAAATATAGTGGCTATTATTTACTTGTTCTGTTGACATGCCTGTTCTTAGAAGTGACCTCTCTATTACAAATGAAGTTAAAATTGTGCTATCCAAAGAATTCAACATTAAAAACCTAGGTATTGTGGATACCATAGGTATAAGGGTGAGTTTCGGTTGGCAAGGGATAACTCTTAGTCAAACTCATCAAATCAAAATGTGTTTCGAAAGTGGAGAAATAGTGATTGAAAGTGTATTTTGAAATACCTTATGATTATGATAAAAGGTTGTCACCTAATAATGGTGCACCTATGAGACAGGTAGATCATTCTAAAGGAATTGAAAGTTTCATGTATACAAATATCTGCACTAGAATTGACATAGCCTTTGAGGTAGGTATGATCTGCAGATTCACTAATAATCCCATACACATTTGAGTGCCCTTAAGAGGCTAATGAGTTACCTGAGTGGTACTCAAGAGTTTGCTTCTAGTCATTTTTCGAATGAATGGCTGATCTAATGCATTATGATGCTCAGAATTTAGTGAAAGTTGATAACCAGTGGATATGTATTTACACTAGGAGGAACATAAATGTTATGAAAATTAAAAGGCAAACAGGCATTGTGCTATCATCCATAAAATAAGACAGGCAAACAGGCACTGTGCTATCATCCATGAAATCAGACCTCTATGTGTTATCCTCTGCAGGGAAAAAGGCTGAGTGGATTGAAGAAATTGTTGTTAGTCATCTATTAAGAAGTTTAAATAACTCTTTAATTCTGTTATGCGACTATCAAGCTATAATGCACTGTAGCTCATAACTTACTCTATAATAGTAAGATGAGTATATTAAGGCTGAAAGAAGCCTAGTCGAACTTTCTCATAAATAAAGTGCAATTGAAATAAAATATGGCTAATACTCTTTGCTAAGAGATATGAAAATGATCTAATTATCAAAACTGTGGGGAAAATGGAGTTAAAAGCTATTGAGTCAAAGCTTTAACATCCTAATTGTTTTAAAATTTAGAATCCAATTGGAGCCATAGAGAAGTTCAAACTTAAGCATCAATTTTAGGCAGTTAACATGTTTTAGATAATTTTGATGATTCCACATAAATTCTACAAATATATAATGTCATTCCAATTTTGATGGTATTATATATCTAGGGAATTTACTTAGAATAATCATATTATTCCAATACAAAATATGAAAACTTGTCGATGTATTTCCGATGTTTAGAATGTCGTTATATCATTCCAATTTTGATGATATATCTCTTTTATGGATACTTGTTTAATTCCAATTTTGATGATTCAGAATTAACCATAATTGATTTGACTGTTCTATCATTCCAATATGAAACATAGTATAGTTCGTGTGTAGAAACTATAATTGTTCTTGTTCTTTATTTAATTAAAGAAACTTGATTGTGATGCTTGCGTTACATTTTTGCTAAGCTAATTATGAATTGTATTAAGTTCTTTTGTGGAACTAGATACTCTGTGAAATTCTTTGGAATTCTTAGAGATGTGTCTGTTGATATTATTGTTTTCAATAAGTTAGCAAAGATGGAGGAGTTGAGTCTGTCAACATAGATTTCAAAATAGTGATTTGCTCAAAATGGAGGAGTAAACATAAAGCAGTGTGCAAGGATAGAGTTTCAGTTTATTTCTTTCGAGAATAAATTAGTCACTTGCTTGGTTAAACTTCTGTTGAGTTTAAGACGTTTGTGTTCATTGAGCTTAAAACTCTTATTTTGTTCTTGAAGTTTATTTGCTTTTTTGAAACTATGACAGATTACTCCAGTTGGTTTAGTCATTGTGAACTATTCTGTTGTGATATGGTTTGAGAACTATTTAATTATTTTGGTTTAGTCTTTTTAAACTGTTCGGGTTTATAATTGATTTAGTCCTTATGAAGTGTACATTGAGTGATGCATTTCTTCTATTTTAAGACTGTTATCAGCCAGTCAGCTTCATGTTGAACTGATGAGATAATCTAGTATCACTACAAGGAATTTGACATATAGTGACAGCAAAAATCCGTGGGTAAAGGGTGAAAAACCGTAGGTATAGCCCGTAAAACCTATACCAACGGACATATTTTTCCGTCGTTTTTAATTAGCTAAGCCCACGGTAAAATGCCGTCACTATAGCCTATAGCGACGGTTTTTTCACCCGTTGGTATAGGTATCGGTGTTATACCCACGGTTTCGTATCCGTTGGTATAGGTTTTAAAGACACCTTTTGCTTTCCTATACCCACGGTTGAAACTCCATTGCTATAGGTTTTAGCAATGGTTTTAACATCTAATTATTTGAATATATACCCACCGTATTTATTCCGTTGGTATAGTTCTTTTTGTGCGGTCCGTTGGTATAGGTTTTAGCAACATTTTTTACACATACCCCCCCCCCCCTCCAAATTTTACGGATAGGTCATAATTTGCTCTATTCACAATTTTTTCTTATTAATTACGCTTATGATAATTTAATGTATTCTTTTATAATATTAATCCAATTATAAACTAAGAATACAATAAAATAAATAAATGTGTTTATGAAACAAAATTAAATAAAATTAAACTTCAGTCATATTAAAAATAAATAAAGTATTACAAGAGTGTCGATTACAAAATAGTTGAAAAGTCAACCTAAGAGTACCATACTGACATATAATAAACATATAAAGTCTTCTAACAATCTCATCCACTCAATTTCTAAGTTTGCTCCATCAAGAAAAAATTAGCTTCTAATCCTCACCTGCAAATAACAAAAAGAACAAATGAATCAAACATAACTCAACATAAGAAATATTAAAAATTTCAGTAAGAATTAGTTAAAACTAATTAGATACCATCTTCAATATCTTCATTAGTGTCTGGATTTAGAGAATGTGTATGGTCAGGGGCACTTGAAGCATCTGTAACCTATTAAAAATAAAATACAGCTTATAGACTCTTCTTAATAAATATTTCCATCATTCATTAAAGAAAAAAATTTATGGAAAAAAAGACCTTACAAATGCAATACATTAGAATTAAACATATGAAAAATCAATAATAAATACAAAAATATCTCATACAAAACATAACATTGAAATATGAACTCCAGGAGTAAAATATAATATACCTGTCTTGCAGCCTGTATAATGTCATTCACATCTTCTCCAGAGAATCGATTATGAATCAACGACAGAACATTTGTCAACAGGCTTTCCACTTGCTTAACTCTATTACGTAACTCTTGATTTTCAGACAAAGAAACCTTCTGTTTTTTAGGCTTAGGAATCTTGCCCATACAACGCACACGTCCTCTCTTTTCAGGCCCTTGTACTTGGGAATATATGTCATCCTTCCAAGGCATATCACTTTGTGTATTTTGGGTTGATTGAGATGTTCCAGCTTCATTATTGTGTTTGTTTAGTTCACCCTGAAACATTACAAATATTAGATCCTGCAATTAGAAGAGAAAAAATGTGAAATTTGTTCATATGGGGATAAAATATAAATGTGAAGAATAGAACTACTATTACTACTGCAATTACTACTACTATCTGTACTCCATTTACTTGTCCAGTAGCCTGCTCTTTCATTTTCACACTTAATCATACAATCAATTGACAGTGACCAACCATAGCACCTCAATAATAATAAGAATGTCATTGTATTGATGATGTATTATTAATGCAATTTGGATGTCAATCTGCTATCTTTCAGGCCCACCAATGATATATATATGCTTAGGATTTTAGAGGGTATGGAAATGGAGATGCCTGAAAGATAGCAAAGAAACTGACTGATAGCAATGATATATCTTTCAGGCCCATCAGTCTGGTTGTATACCCTCTAAAATCTGCTATCTTTCAGTCAGTTTCTTTGCTAATTATCTCTAAAGACTGATGCATGCTTATATATATATGCTTGTTAATTGATAATTAGCAAAGAAACTTTAGAGATGACCCCTAATTAATCACCATGTTTGGTGTTTATAGCCATTATATCTAGTCACTTCCATCCTCCAATAAAATCACAGATAACAAAACATTATTATACTGCAGTTTATTTTGAACAGAAAGCATATGCACACATGAACAGAAAGCATATGCACACATTATTATACTGCAGTTTATTATACTGCAGTTTAGAGGAGGCATGTAGAGTATCATTGTAACTGGAGGCATTTAGCAGGTATATATTCTACTATTACTAACTTCAAATCCATTTCCCATATATTCTGGGTGCCACACATGAACAGAATAGAGATAACTGACTAGTATATATAGAACTAGTACATCATAGTATCTTTTTTTAACTAGTCAGTTAAAAAAAGGTTATGTATGTATGATAAAAAGGTTATGTATGTATGATAAAAAGGAAATGTAGTATTTGTTTGATAACATATTTATGGGAAGTACAAATCAAAGTTGTAATTATGTTATGAATGAAACTAATTGCAGCAGTATATAATTCTAGGAAAAATATGTCACAGAAACAACGAAAATGGTTGGGGTGGGATTTCCAGTTAAGACTTCAGCCTGCTTCAACTTCGGATATGAGTTTTTGGGGGTTTTTGTTCTTATAGTCTCCTGTTTCATTAGGTGACTTCAACAGAACCGAATGGTTGCTGCCATCTATTTGGACTTAAGAATTTAACCAGAAGAGACCCATAGTAGTTGATTTTATCCCTAAGCATAAGCATCTATGAAATATCGATACAAGATCCAGTAACCGATTACTCCAACACCATGTTGAACCATGTATTTAACATAATTTTATTCTTGGATCACTGACCAACACGATTTCGCAGGAGGCCAAGACATCATCTAAAAAAAACATGGCTGTTTACACTGACTAGATATCCCATACACAAAGCAGCATTTCAGACTGGAATTAGAAACACCCAGAGAAACACCAAAAGCTTGCATACTATGATGTACTAGTTCTATATATACTACTGTGCAATGGATTTGAAGTTAAAAAAAGATAACTGCAGTATGTTAAGCGAACATTGTAGATATGACACGGTATACTCAAAGAAAAATTCTAGGACGCCTAGATCATTCCATAAAATGCAGACACTTCTTAGTAAAAATTGTGAAAAAATTTCATGTGTGTGATGAGACATGTTTTTCATTTGCCCTTGCAAGCCTTTTATATCGGCATCATGCTATAGATTGCGAACAACATCACATATGCATCATTGCATAAATTGGTCAAAAAATGTAATGGTTGCAAAATCCTCTAGAAATAAGTTTATGTACCATGGTAATTAAAAGATTTATTCATTCAATTTTCCAGAATAGGTGGTTATACTCCTAACTAGATCTCGATTAATACATTGAAAGGCTTTCAAATTTACAATGTGATCGAGTTCTTATTCAATTCTCATGCTCCTCTCAAAAAGGTAAATTAGGCTCGTAAATTTCAAACAAAGCACACAAAATGAATGCAGGAAAAATTGGCTTAAAAACTCGAAGATATTTTTTGTACACCAGACAACAAAAAATGAAAGCTTCTCCGTCTGCATCATTTTGATCAAATCCCCGGCCCCAACATTAAATATTTTCTTTTTCAGAAAATGATATAGAATTGAAAAGAAATGTAAGGGTGAAAGTTGATGAATAGAGCTAACCACAAATTTTGATGGGGGCTTGAAGGTGAAGGAGGTTAGGCTGAGAGAGGAAAACACGCTTGGCATCGACACAGAGACTGCGAATCTCAGATTCAGAGAGCTGCACCTGTTTTCCCTTCCCTTCCAACAGTCTCTTTAAAATGTCATCCAACACCGACATTTCCATCGGTTTCCCTGTTTGTATACCCTCACTAGCCATGGCAGATTGAATCCTTCTTCTCCTTCTTCTCTTTTGGAATGGATGTGCACCAAAAGAGGAGAAAAGATAGACGTGCAAGGCTTTTTGTTATTGTTGTTGATGGTTTTTGCATGGAGGAGACTAATCAGGGACTACAACCCCTTTTTACCTTTGGTTTCTCAAAGTCTTTGTGGTGCATGTGCACTATAGGATGCCTATAGGAAAGAATGTGCATCATAGGATTTTGGGGGCAACAAGTAGCCCAAAAACTATCAGTTCGGCGTGCAAAGAGAGGAACCCCCCCTCCCCCCCCCCCCCCCCAAAAAAAAAAAAAAAACAGAGATATGGTATAAGCCTTTGTACATAAAAAATAATATAACTGACTCATCATAAAAAAAGATAACTGATACAAAAAGTTCAAATAGAGATAACTGACTAAGATAACTGATAACTGATACTGAAAATTCTATCTACTCCCAAGTTAACTGATACTGAAAAAGATACTGAAAAAGATAACTGATACGAATGAGAACTAAATCTTACAATCAATCTAGCAGCCTTCCCATTCACAATCGATCCATCTTTACGAGTGCGAGTATCAATGTAAATCTCTTTACGTTTAGGTGATAATCCTTTGCTCTTTTTTTTCTGAAACCAAACAAACAAGTTATATGTATCTTGTAATTACATTTTACTCAATGAAAAGTACAAATATAAACAAACCTTTTCATCAATCAGTTTTGGGAGACTTTTTGTACCCATACAATGGAGATCTTCAAACTTAGCACGATTCTGTCTATTAATTTTACTTACTTTCTACAATTGATACAACAAATTATCAGACGAATGAAAAAACCAAAGTCAAAATATTACTCATAATATGCAAAAATCTATTTGCTATATGACTTACTTGTCCTTCTTCAGAAAACCAATAACGAACCAATTCACGGTATTGATTTTGGTCAACTCTATCATCCGGTAATGCAGATGCAACTTCTTCTTCCGTTTTACTCGGGTCATATGCCATTGACTTTAAATCGCACTTCCATTGCCTCCACTTTTCATTCAACTCAGATTTCAACATTTCTCTTGTTGTGTCATTTATAGGAGGAACAAACTCAAATTTGGACTAAAAAAAGAAAGATGTTAAATAAATAAACTATAAAATGAGTCATATTACAGCTTTTGATACAATATAATTTAAATATACAACTATAATACCTCTATTATTCCCAGCATCGCATCTTTGTCCTCCTTTGGCATGTCTTTCCAGGATTTGTAGCTGATGGGAGCATATTGATGCCTTCAAACCATACTGCCTAAGAAACGAGTAAGAGTTGTCCCTTCCTCACCAACGGGTCGACCGTACTTGTCTAAATTAACAATTATGAAATCACCATCTTCCATGTCCCACACATCTAACATTCTTGTTGGGCCTCTCAACCGTTTAGGCTCCGCATCTATAATTAAAACAAAACTTACATAATTAACACAATTAGAACCTCCTAAATATTTGAGATAGGACCAAATACATGCAGCTGGATACATTAAATTGGGAACATTCTACAATGAGAGGCTTGAATTTTGGAGGCTTGAATTTTGGAGGCTTTTATAGGATAGGTTACTTTTTTATTTCTAGTCTTTCTACAATGAGAGGCTTTTATAGGATAGGTAAAAGTGAATTCTGCTATGTAGTAATTGAGCAATTATAATGCATCCACTTTCGCTCTGGACGCTACATAAGTTGTCTTAAATATTTTGCATCTTCGTCAGTCATAAGCCTTTTCTGTAAATATTATAGGCAAAAATATAACTACTCTTCAATTACCACTAAACACAAGTGGTATGCTGTATAGATAAACTTTAAGCCAGTTTAAATTCAATGGAGCTTAGATTAAACAGAGAAGTAGGCAAGAAAATCTAACTACACTTATATCCTAAGAAAAAGAAGGTAAATGTTTGATTCGTGGTCCTCACCATTCAAAATTCAAAGTAAATTCATGAAAACTTTTCCTTAGAATATGAATGAGCCTAATCTAATATGTGTCAGAATGGGATCCATAAGAAAAACCGGACTCAGTATCTAACAACTTGGTCATTTGATGGAAAGGACAAGGAGCAAATATGCTAGGAATCTATGGCAAATTGGTCACAGCGATAAAGATTCCAACTGGTATCACCAAACTCTCTAAATTAATAAACAATAAACAACAACATGGAAATCAAAATTCATCAACTAAAGGGGAAGCACCCAGATTCATACCTAGGGTTTGCAAAATTAATCAAAAATAGATGGGTGATGGTGGAAGCGGTGGGTGACGGCGGATGAAGAAGTGGGCGACGGAGGTGGGTGGCGGTGGGTGACGGAGGAGGAAAACGGCGGGAGGAAGACTGCTGCGGTGGCGAGGGAAGACAACGGCGGCGTGGAAGACTGACGATGGCAGCCACGTGGAAGACCGACGACGGCGACTTCGAAGACCAACGACGGCGACTTCGAAGACCAACGACGGCGACTTCGAAGACCAACGACGGCGATGCGATAATGGGGGATTCGGGTGTGAGAGATAGAGAGGAGAGAGAGATGGGCGTGAGAACTGTATTAATTGGGGGTAATTGAGAATTGGTGGGAAAATGAAAAAGTTGGGGGGAAATAAAATATAGAATATACCTATACCTATACCCACGGTGAGAATTGGTGTCTAAAGCCACAGGATACCTATACCCACAGCTTATTATACGTCTGTAGGTATAGAATGTCTATACCAACGGTTTTAGTGATCCGTCACTATAGGTGTCCGTTGGTATATGGCAAATTTCTTGTAGTGTATGTTTATATATTGAGAATATTGGAGGAGATTGTTAGATATATAGGTATATTCTCACCATATGAATAATATTATGTGTAATATTATTCTGTGGGTAACACATGTGTTACACGTACTAATTGTATGGATATCGGAACACGGGTTGATGGGTTGAGAACCCAGTACCCAAACCAGTATTTATCCTGGCTTGTGATAGTAGTCTAGGTATTCCAATTTTGATACCTACGGTAAATATCTCAAGCACCTTAGTCTAGGATATTAACCCTAATTTCTATTGTTATAATCTCTCATAATCTCTAACAGAATCCATATCTTTAGAACTTGAAACAAAAAACAGTCTAAGTTATCACTTGATTCAGTGACATTGGTTATGTTAGCACCCGTTTATTCGACAACTTGTGACAATATATCCCTTTTGTAATACCCAGTCCTTCTGCAATGGTGGCAACATACCCAACCCTTACGCGCACTATCCCTTCCAAGTGAAGTTTCCTCCACTACCATGCAACTCAAAGAAGTAGACAATGATTTATGAGTTTCCTTCCTAAGTTCATCCTCCTTCCAGCCCTTGATCACGCTGGTCACTAAGAGCTTCTCCTTGGCAAATTTTTCATGTAGCATGGTAGTTATTAAATACTCATACGAATCCGACAGTGAATATATCAAGTTGAAAGCTTTATCCTCTTTGCTTAGATCATTTGCATTTATCGCATTCAATTCGAATACCACCTTATTAAATTTCACAATATGATCTTAAAGAGCGGTGCATTTCTTCATTGAGAAACGGAACAATTTTCTTTTCCAATACATCCAATCCAGTAATGACGATCCTAAATAGTCAATTATGAGTCTCTACTCGCTATGTTTGTCTTCTCAATGAAGTTTCACTTGACATCATTCGCCAATGACAACCAGATTGAAGTCAAGGCTTTTAAACAATTCTCATCACACTTCTCTTGCTTCATGTTGGATAACTTTCCTTTACCTTTTCCATTTATCTCCTAGAACAAGATCTAGACCATGTTGAACCAATATATCGTACATGTCTTCCTTTCAAAGATTAAAGTTGATCTTACCATCAAACTGCTGTTGTGCGGAATACGAATTAACCACCAAACAAAGAGAGAAATAGCGAAGAAAAACAGAAACAAATCAAACACAAGGACACAAAGATTTAATGTGGTTCGACAAAACAAATGCCTACATCCACGGGGCGGTTGGGGTTTCTTCTTCAAATAATCACCAATGGGCGAAAACAAACCCTTACAAAGATGACGGCTACAAAATCCGAATAGAGGTGTTTTTTTTTTACAAAACCCTAACGGGTGTATTTATAGGGAAACTACTGGGCCTTTCGAAATGGGCCTTTTCTAGTTCACAAACCCGCCTACAGTCGACTGGTCTTCTTATCAGTCGACTGACAAATAGTTCGGGACAGTCGACTGAGACACATCTTCAGTCGACTGCTGCTGCTGTATCCTTAGCCTTTGAAACTTCTCTCTGGACAGTCGACTGGTTCCCATAGTCAGTCGACTGATGTACTGAAACTTTCGATTGCTGCAGATACGATGGATATAAACAAACTGAACCAGAATCGAGCCATTATCCTACAATCTCCACCTTGGCGAGATCTTCCAAGTAGCCCAAGCAATCTCCAAAAATACTCCAAACAAATGCTCATCACCAAATGTAACAAAAACAAACTCCACCTTAGTAAGATATCACATACTAACCAAACAAAACGAAGCACCATTCCAACCGCCCATTCCAAATCATCAAGCATGCAAAATATTAGCCAGGTTCATGCAATGCTTGAACTTGGCTGCCCCAACAATTTTGGTCAACATATCAGCAGGATTATCAGCTGTCCCAATCTTCACCAGAAGAATATCACCATCCTTTATCAAATCACGCACAAAATGATAACGGACATCAATATGTTTGGTCCTCGAATGATGAACTTGGTTCTTCGCTAAATGGATAGCACTCTGACTGTCACAGTGTACCTCCACCTTCTCCCGATGAATTTCCAAGCTCTTCAAAAGTCCATGAATCCAAATGGCTTCCTTCATGGCCTCAGCAACTGCCATGTACTCAGCCTCAGTAGTAGACAATGCTACAGTGGACTGCAAATTGGACCTCCAACTTATAGGTGCCCTAGCCATAGTATTCAAATAGCCTGTAGTAGACCGCCTCTTATCTAGATCACCTGCATAGTCAGAATCAACATAACCCACCAATAACCTGCTAATATTGTTATCCCTTTCAAACTTCAAATAAACAGAATTTTCCTTCCCAGCAATCTTAAACCCATCTGGCTGCAACATATAAATTTCTTCATCCAGGTCCCCATGTAAGAATGCAGTCTTCACATCCATCTGTGTCAATTCAAGATCAAATTGTGCTACCAATGCCAACAAAATCCGAATAGAAGGATGCTTCACAACCGGAGAGAACACTTCATTATAGTCAATTCCTTCCTATTGAGCATACCCCTTTGCAACTAGTCTAGCCTTGAACCGAACACTGCCTTTTGGACCTTCTTTCTTCGTATATACCCACTTGCAACCGATGGCTTTCTTCCCCTTTGGCAATTGCACTAGATCCCAAGTCTTGTTCTTATGAAGAGAGTTCATCTCTTCATCCATAGCAATTTTCCAATCTGCATTTTCAGGACTTCTAGTAGCTTCTTTGAAGTTGGAGGGAACTTCATCATCAACAATGGGAAGAGCAAATGCAACTGTTTCTGTAAAGCGAGATGGTCGTTTGATATCTCTTCTTTGCCTTCTTGCTGCAATTGATTCTTCCTGCTGGGGAGGGTCTTGGATAGGAACTTCTTCCTCATCCTCAGTATCAACCACATCATCTTCATTTTGGGCAGGAGTAGGATTTTCAACTGAAAGCTTTTCTAACTCCACCTGTTGGAGAACTCTCGCACCAGTCGACTGAGAGCACTTGTCAGTCGACTGTCCCGAGCTAATCTTCTGCTTCTCTTGATCAGGATCACCAGTCGACTGCATATGAGGACCAGTCGACTGTCCCGAGCTGATCATGCTGGTCTCATCAAATGTAACATCCCTGCTGATTACTAACTTTTTCTGTTCTGGACACCACAACCTGTAACCTTTGACACCAGTACTAAAACCAACAAATATAGCCTTTTTGGCTCTTGCATTAAGTTTAGTTTCAGTTACATGAAAATAAGCAGGACAACCAAATATATGCAAAAAACAATAATCAGATGCAGGTTTACCACTCCATACCTCAATAGGTGTTTTGCCTTCAAGTGCTGCTGATGGTAAACGGTTGACAATGTGGCTTGCATATATAACAGCTTCTGCCCAAAATGTCTTCTTCAATCCAGACTGTGCTAGCATACATCTCACCTTCTCAAGTAAGGTTCTGTTCATCCTTTCTGTAACCCCATTTTGCTGTGGAGTCTTCCTAACTGTGAAGTGACTCTGGATCCCTTCATCTTCACACAATTTCAGAAACGGATCGTTCTTGTATTCCCCTCCATTATCTGACCTCAGAACCTTAATCTTCCTTCCAGTCTAGTTTTCAACCTTCTTCTTCCAACTTGTGAACAATGTCAAAACTTCATCTTTGTGTTTCATGGTATATACCCAAACTCGTCTGGAGTAGTCATCAATAAATGTAACAAACCAGTGTCTACCACTCATAGAAGGTGTCTGAGTAGGGCCCCAAACATCTGTGTGCACATAATCGAGGATACCCTTTGTCTGATGTACAGCTGTAGCAAATCTCACCCTGGTTTGCTTACCTAACACACAATGTTCACAAAATTCCAACTTGCAACCTTTAGCATCTTTAAGCAACCCTTGCTTCACAAGCCCCTGCAAGGCCTTTTCTCCTGCATGCCCGAGTCGCATATGCCACAATCTTGTAGAGTCGGGAACAACCTGTTTAGGCTTTTCAGTTACACTGGCAGCCTGACCCAAATATATTTTTCCCTGCAAGAAAAACAAGTTCCTTTTTCTTTGTCCTTTCATCACCACGAGTGATCCGTTAGTCACCTTCAGAATGCCACCTTCACTTGCAAATTTCAATCCACTGGCCTCCAAAACACCAAGTGAAATCAAATTCTTTTTCAAATCTGGAACATACCATACATCTGAAAGCTCCCTAATAAGACCATCGTGCATTAGCAATTCAATCTTCCCGATTCCTACCTTCTTACAAGGCGCATCATTTCCCATTAAAACTACCCCACCATCCATATACTCTAAAGAAGTAAACCACTCCTTTTTCCAAGACATATGATAGGAGGCTGCTGTATCAAGAAACCATACTTCTTGATAAAGTGAGGGACTAGCAGCAAGTGCAAAGGAAAAATCATCCTCACTATCTAACTTATCAACAGTCACATTTGCAGTCGAATTTCCCTTATTTCGCAGCTTAGGACAATCCTTTTTCCAATGCCCCCTTTCATGACAGAAAGCACATTCATCTCTGGCTGGTATCTTTCTGTCCTTTGAAACTCCTCTCGATTTGGAACGAGATTTGTTTCCTTTATTCCCAGATTTGGTCTCAGATCTGGTCTCAGTTCTGCCCCTTACAATCAATGCTTCAGAAGTTTCTCTATCAAACATTTTATCCCTTCTCCTAGTTTTATTATTCAACAGAGCATTTGCAACATCTTCATATTTAACAGTGTCTTTTCCATATATTAAAGTAGTTGCTAAATGATCATAACATTCGGGTAATGAATTCAACAAAATTAGGGTTTTGTCTTCATCTTTAATTTGCTCATCCAAATTTAACAAATCAGCCAATAATTTATTAAATGATTCAACATGAGCGTTCATAGACATACCTTTAGTATAGGTGAAGCGAAAAAGTCTCTTCTTCAAATACAGCCGATTCTCCAAACTTTTCCTCATGTATTTGTCTTCGAGTTTCTTCCACAACACCGCAGCAATGGTATCCCTCATCAAATCATACTTCTGAGCCTTCGCGATAAAGAGCCGAATAGTCCCACACGCAACTCGATTCAACTTCTTCCAATCTACATCGGACATATTCTTTGGTTTTTCTTCCTCCAAAGCAACATCTTGTTCTTGTTGAACCAGAACATCCAACACCTCACACTGCCACATTCCGAAATTGTTTGTTCCATCAAATTTTTCAACTTCAAATTTTGCATTGTGAATCGTTGTTCTGGACGAACTTGATCCCACAACATCCTTGGTTGCATCTGCTTCACTCGCCATGTCCCTCTAGGTCGAACCGAAAGCTCTGATACCACTTGTTGTGCGGAATACGAATTAACCACCAAACAAAGAGAGAAATAGCGAAGAAAAACAGAAACAAATCAAACACAAGGATACAAAGATTTAATGTGGTTCTGCAAAACAAATGCCTACATCCACGGGGCGGTTGGGGTTTCTTCTTCAAATAATCACCAATGGGCGAAAATAAACCCTTACAAAGATGACGGCTACAAAATCCGAATAGAGGTGTTTTTTTTTACAAAACCCTAACGGGTGTATTTATAGGGAAACTACTGGGTCTTTCGAAATGGGCCTTTTCTAGTTCACAAACCCGCCTACAGTCGACTGGTCTTCTTATCAGTCGACTGACAAATAGTTCGGGACAGTCGACTGAGACACATCTTCAGTCGACTGCTGCTGCTGTATCCTTAGCCTTTGAAACTTCTCTCTGGACAGTCGACTGGTTCCCATAGTCAGTCGACTGATGTACTGGAACTTTCGATTGCTGCAGATACGATGGATATAAACAAACTGAACCAGAATCGAGCCATTATCCTACAACTGCTTGATCTTACTAATTAAATTTGCAAAAGATAAACATAAAACAATTAGGATATAAAATAGCATTAAATAAATTAAATCTGAGTTTAAACTAATCCTAAGGTAATTAAGACACAAGAATAGCCTAAACCTGATTAAATTTGAAATACAATATCAATGATACTAATAATTTTCCTTAAAATGACCCACTTTTCGAAACTATTTTCCTAACTAGAAAACTTTCCAAAATAATTCTATGACTAATTCCATGGGTGAACTAGTTTGAGACGTGTCGGCATAGGCCGCAGTTGGGCAATGTGACCTACTGGATTGTGACTTGTGAGGCCGCATTTTTTGACTGCGGGCTCTTCACAAATATATTTTTAGGCTGTTATTCCCAGCTGCAGCCTAAGTACATTTCATACATGGATTAGAGAGACTTCGAGACTTAGATAAAAATTGCTAAGTTAACATGTTTAGTAATTAGCTCGTAATTTTAGTAATTGCTAAAAAAAATTGGAGCTAAACGGACGATACACGTATTTTTTTAAAAATTATGAAGAAAAAAATTTTGGTTTGTACCTGCAATGTACGTATTGATAAATAATTCGGAGTTGCACGTGCAATGCACCGATTTGTTTGGTGACCAAGTGGTACTTGTTGTGTGACACAAAAATATTTAGAAATGCTTGTTTGTAACAAACTCTTCTAATTAAATAGTAGTAGATAAACGTGATTCATTTAATAATTGAGATCATAGTGAACTTTTATAAAACAATATAATATCTTTTCATACATCTCATGGGCTATATGATAGTAGCATTTTATATATATCTTAAGCAAATAGGCCTACCCCATCTCTCCTTTCTCTATTTTGAAATAGAGAAAGGAGAGCAAAAGTAGCAATTGACACGTGCATGCCACATTCTTTAATTAGCATAATTAAATTCAAAAAAACACCCAAAAAAAACCCATGTCCCCCCCCCCACCCACAAAAAAAAAACAAAAAAAAAACCCGCTAACCCTCCCCCCCAAACCCTACACCCGATCGCGATCGCGATCGCCGCCCCTCCTGATCGTCGTACGCAAGCGTTGCCCGTGCTCGCCGCTCCAGATCACCACTCTCGAACGCAAATAGCCTACCCCATCTCTCCTTTCTCTATTTTGAAATAGAGAAAGGAGAGCAAAAGTAGCAATTGACACGTGCATGCCACATTCTTTAATTAGCATAATTAAATTCAAAAAAACACCCAAAAAAAACCCATGTCCCCCCACCCCCCCCCCCCCCCCCCACACAAAAAAAAACAAAAAAAAAACCCGCTAACCCTCCCCCCAAAACCCTACACCCGATCGTGATCGCGATCGCGATCGCCGCCCCTCCTGATCGTCGTTCGCAAGCGTTGCCCGTGCTCGCCACTCCAGATCACCACTCTCGAACGCCGTCGCTCCCGATCGCCACTTGGGAACGCTGCTTGCGAAGCCGCCCCTCCCAATCGTCGTTCGCGAGCGTCGCCTGTGCTCGCCGCTCCAGATCACCACTCGCGAACGTCGTCGCTCCCGATCGCCACTTGGGAACGCTGCTTGCGAACGCCGTCCGTGCTCGCCGCCTCCACCTCTGCTCCCCCCCGCCACCTCTCACCTCTATACCAAAAATGGTGAGATCTGTTACTTTGCTCTTAATGATCATGTCACTTTGCTCTTAATTATCTGATTTGAAGTTATCACTCTTTGAGATTTTGTTATGGTTGTGATTTATGGATGAATGGTTTTGCTGAATGGGTGTTGAGGAGGGGATTTGGAGCAGATAAGATTTTTAATGAGAGAGATATGGCGGGGTGAGAAGTGGTACAGAGAGTTCAACTTGGGGTTGCTTTCTGTTGCGAGTTTGTGAGGAATGGGATGCAGATTGTTGTCTTTTTTTTGGGTTCTATTTTGTTTTATGTTATTGTCTTTCTTTTCATCTTGATCGTTATGTTGTAGTCCTTCTTTTCTCAATCGTGATCTTGATCTTGGTGGTTGTAGTCATTCTTTTCTCAATCTCAATCTTGATCTGGGTTTGGATTGGTCCTAAACCTGACACGAATCCTGAAACCAATAATTGGTGATAGGCTGTAATTGGCTATGTCCATGACTTTTAGTTGAAAGAAATTGCTAATTGTATTACACAACTTACACTGTTTTTTGCCTTCATGATTATACATATGTACGCTCCTAGCTAGGGTCACCCGTTCAATTGCAGGGTAAGTTTGTTGATTACACAATTGCAGTAGAAGTTATTATGATATGATTGATATACATTAACCGGCAGTTAAAATACCATTCAATTGCAGGGTAAGTTTTTTTATTAAACAATTGCAGTAGAAGTTCTTCTGATGTGATTGATATACATTAACCGGCAGTTAAAATACAGAAAATGCTTGCTATATTATATCGTAAAGTACATAGCATATTGAGTAGGGGTAGGGTTTAAAATCCCATTTTTTTAGGTTAATTTTATTTTGGGTTGATTGGTTAAATAGTAGGACAGTGGGAAAATGCAGACTGTCATCTTTTTTGAAATAAGAGATTTCGAATAGGATTTGGGGTTTATGTATGTATATGAATGTTCTCTGTTTATATGAGGGTTAGGGTTTTAGAAGTGTTAAATTTTCAACCCTCTTTTGGGTATTTACACATCGCCTGTCGATAAATTTCCGTATAGAAGAATTAAAAGCTTGGTGTTATTGACAAATTTTTAACTATTTTGTTTGTAACAGGTGTGAAGAATCAAAGATATAGGGAGATTTCCATTTATTTTGGGACAAGTCAGTAGCTTTTTCATTGTATCAGGTGTGTTCTTCTCACATATTATACATTTTAGTGAGTTTATCTCTATAGTTATTGTTCTCAGTATGTAATGTTTCTTTCTATTTTTATTCACTATGTTGAATTTACTATAAAAGTAATGTGACTATTTATATTTAAACTAGATTTACCCGTGGCCACGTGCATACGACACGTCTTTATAACGATACAACATATGAAAAGTCTTGCAATTACGTTTTAGTGAAAAAGAATATTGCAATTATGTTGGTTTTAAAATTTAGCAGTAGGATTAACGATTAGGGGAGAACTGCGACAATGACAGGAAAAAAGTATTTATTTGGTATAGGATAAATCTTCTTTATCAGAGTCTTCTCGCCTTTGCTAACTATACGAGTCCGATGAATTTTATGTGTCAATCTTTACTACTATAACGTTATTCAAATGCTCTAGTTGACATCATTATATGGCACTTGACTTTCGACCTTCTCCATTTCTTGGTATCTCATGTAAATGTCAGTACCGTCACTCATGTACATTTCATCAATTAGGTTCATATTAACATGTACCACAATTTATTTATTTGAAAGTTGTTCTTATTAGGTTAATTTAATTTGTTCTTTATGTTATAGTGTTGAAATTTGTTCGGTTCTTTCCTATATTATGTTGTTCAATTTTTTTACATGTAGTTGGTGTCAGTTTACCTAAAATTGCCAAATTTCATGGTCGGGTTTAATTTACACAGTCTAAAAAAAAATTTATGAACCTTACCATCAATTTCATCCCCAAATTCCATGACTCTCAAAATTGTTTTAGGCCATTTAATTCAATGAGTTTATAATATGTTGAAGTTATTAACATGATACAATATTCATATTAACATGTACTGCAATTTTTTTGTTTGGAAGTTGTTCTTATTAGGTTAAATTAATTTGTTTGAAGTTTTTAACTTGATAGAATATTCATATTAACATGTACAATAACAACTTTTCCGCTAAATATTGAGCTGATAGAATATTCAGTTTTTTTTAGGGTTCAATGACAGATTTTGATATGAATTGGCATTGTTCACAAATTTTTAACTATTTTAAGGCAAGACTACTGATCTGTGTCTTATATCACTTGGAATTATACTATATCTTAATCTAACAGTCTACCCCTTCTCTCATTTCTTTATTTTGAAATAGAGAAAGGAGAGCAAAAGTAGGCCCTAACACGTGCTCAACGCATATTGAGAATTTTGAGTAAATAAAGAAGAAGGTGAAAAAAATAACCCTCATCTTCTCATCCTACTCTTCTCATCCACTTTTTTAAAAAATTTAGAGTAAATAAAGAAGAATGTGCAATAAAAGACCCTAACATGTGCAATAAAAGACCCTCATCTTCTCATCCTACTCTTCTCATCCACTTTCAATAAACTGATCATCTTCATCTTCTTCTCTTTACACGTTCATAAAAACCCTTTGATTTCGAATTTGATTTCTTCGTCCAATTCACGCAACTATACTGTGGTAACAATTCAAAGATCCCACCCTTTTTATAATCAAATCAAATATCAATATTTGTATTAAAAAAATCTATTTTTTTCATTTTTTTTGTTTAAAATTGTTGTGTTTGTGATTTTTGCAGGTACTATTGAGATACTTGATGCACGATTCAGTGAGTTTTTTTCTTCTTCCAGATTTCGCAGTATTTTTTTGTTAACTGTTTTTCTGTGTTTGATTTGATTTGAAGCACATGATTGTTATAGAATTGTGGGGGGGGGGGGGGGGGGAATTAAGTCTTTTTAAACTTTATGCAATATGATTTGGAAATGGTTTCTATTTTCATGTTTATTTATGTAATTCTTTTTTGATTTTATGTTAGTTACATTGTTGTTTAAAATAAAATAATTTTGTGGAGTTTTTTATTCTATGTAAGTATAGATTTCATGAATTGTAGCTCTATGTGGTAAATGGGATTTGTTTACCTTTTGTAGGAAATGAAAAGTTATGGTTTTAGTTTTTGAATGGTAGAGGGTAAATATCATATTTTCTACATTTTTTGTTTTGTTTGAATTTTTTTAATGAATTGTAGTATTGTATGTGTGTTTAATGGTTTGATCATTTTGTAGGAGTACAAATAACGAGTAATATAGATCACAATTGGAGGTAAATATTGAGGAACTTCACAGACAATATGAATCTTTGCAAGCAAGATTTAGAATGGAGGAAACTCACAAGATTGCAAGTGATTTTGAAAATACATATTTTTTGGTATCTCTAAATTTGGGGACCGAGGGTTTACCTATGTTTGGTACTGGAATTGTTGAAAAGTTACAGACAACGAGAATTTTGGGGCTCCTTTCAACTAAATAGAAAATATAGAATGATGTTGGTTTGGGAACGTGAATTGGTAATCTATACTTTTGTTATCTTTTGATATAGTTTATTATTAATTATTATTTCTTTTGTTATCTTTTGATGTTGATTTTATATAGTTTGAGAGAGAATGCTTGATTTGAGAGGAAAGACAGTTGAGAAGCGCACAGTCAATAAGTAGAGAGCGGAGTACATCAAGAAGTCTGAGAAGAGACGCATCCCAACTTCGGTAATTATTCGATTTTTTTTCTTTCCTTTAAATTGAATAGAAATATAGAATTATGTTGGTTAGTTTGAAAGTGTGAATCAGTTAATTTGTAGATTTGTCATCTTTTGATTATATTATGATCGAAATAGTTAAGGGATCTCTAACTTTTTTAGTTCCATATAATTTTACGACTCTCTCAAAATTATTTTAGTCTGTGCAATTTGCACAGGGTAAGACTAGTTAATCCTTAATTGACGTAGAATATTACTATCTAATTTAAGTTCAGATCAGAAAAAAGAGAAGATGACAAGGGAAATATGGGAATAGTGCATGTCGGAGACACATGAAGCAACAAAACTTGCAAGATGAAGTTACAATTGTTTTTTTTTATCGTAAGAATAAGTTTTTCTTTAACGAATATATAAATTGCAATCTAAGATTAGATCGAATAACAACTAGAAACGAAGTACTCAGCGCCCTAGGGACGTCACAATATCCTAGTGTATATGAGGATCTGTGGGTAGGCCCTAAATTCGCGTCAGAGAGGGGTTCGATGAGAGAAGCGTGGTATATTGCTATCGCCGCAACGATCTGGGTTCTTTGGCTAGACAGAAATAATCTTCACTTTCGTAGAACTTGCAATAGTATTTCTGACAATTTGACTCACACTATGCATTTTATTTCATTTTGGACTAATGTGGCCACAGCAGGTCCCAGGGAACAGATTACGAGCGTATTCCAGGTTCAGGAGTTTGATGATGGAAAAATTGAGATCGGTCCGACGATCGATTGATAGCCTGCACTACCGACGCTAATCATAGGTGCCCACCCCCCAGGGTCTTGTTGGGAGGATTATGATGTATTTCTTTTCGGCTATGCTAGTTTACTTTTGTCCCGCCCCCAATGATTGTGGTGGAGTTTATGTACTTTTCTTATGTTCGTAGGACTTTGTAGTGAGCTCAGTACTCTGAATTTATTTTATTAATCACTTATTAATAATACAGGGTGATCAGACTCCAACTTTTCCTTAAAGAAAAACAACTAGAACCAAAAATTAAGAGATTGCAAAGCACATCGAAGAACAATTATAAATGAAAATTGAACTCTACATACCTCAAGAACAGAAATTTCCTCCTCGCTCATGATGAAACCCCTATTAAATAGACACTCAAGAATTCCGGAAGCGAATAGTAATTTAGAACTCTATATAAATCCTTTAGAGATTTTTTCCCATAATAAGCATCATTGTCAAAGTATATCCCACTGTAGGTCTTTCTTTAAAATATTTTCAAGTTGGGACTTTCACGAGATGAACAAATGCAGCTTAGGTATATACAAGCCGCATCCAACAAATGCAGCTTTAGAAGTTTAAATTTTAATGAGATATACTTTAAAAAGATGCTTCTTGTAGGACATTACTCATCTTCAGATTCTTATCTCTAAGATTGTCGTTTTAAGTTGATTAAATAGGGAAAATTTAAAAAAATGTTACAAAACTTTGGTCCTGTTTAAAAAAACGTCACTAAACTTTTTTTTTTTAAAAAAACCACACAATGTTTAACTTTCAACTCACAGAGTTAACAACCGTTATCTTTCTTCTACGTGCACTGCACGTACTCTAAAAACGTGACGAAAATACCCCTGTTCTCCTCCTTCTCCTTACCGTAAAAACATCCCAAATCAATGAACTCTAATTCACCCCATAAATTCAATCAACAACGTACTCTAGCAAATCTGGGAAATGTAATGGTTATGATAAAAAAAAACAAATCTTTTCATTTCAGAACACTTTAGGTTTTTGTATAAAATTGTTTTAAAAAAAATCACAAAACTATTGTTTAGTTTAAAAAAACATCACAAAAGTATTCTTTTGTTTTAAAAAAACATCACAGAGATATGCCTTTGTTTAAAAGAACATCACAAAACTATTAGTTGAGTTTACAAAACATCCCTAAACTATTGATAATGTACAGCATGTACACATGATCAGGTTTTCTTTCAACTTTGAATAGTGTGTATATTTAACATGATCAGGTTTTCTTTCAACTTTGTTAGTGTGTATATTTCACACATTCACTTATACTAACAACACACTTACAACAAATTTACACATTGCATCTACAATTTGGAGCATCAAACATTACAAATCAGATCCATCTCATCACCACAAATTCAGAAAAAATGAGATCAAGACAGCTGAGATGTTCAATACATTGCATTCAATTTCATAGTAAATGTTCAATACATTGCATTTAACAATACATTGCATTTCTCCACTGACTCCTTACATTTGAAGCTTGATATCCAAATATATGTGCAAAAATTGAAACATTCTCCATTGACTCCCTACATTTCAAACAAACCATTGACGTAAGATAATTTCAAATGTGAATTATGTAGCATGTAGCACAAAAAGCATCATAATACAAAATCCACCAAATAGAATGAAACCAACTCAAGGAAAGAAAAAAAATGTAGAACTAACCTTCCTCGATAGCTGAACTTCGAATTGATCAGTCACACCCTCAGAAATTTCAAGTTCGTGAAATTTGGCCAACACACAGATTTCGTAGAGGAGTCGATGAGTGACGCACCGTCAAAAGCTTTAGAGCGTCTCCAATTTGGGGTCTTTCACTGAAGTAGCTCAATTAGGTTTTCTTTCCCAAGGTTAGGGTAACAAATCGACGAGATTTGGGTTGCTCTGATTTGGGTTCTTTTTTTTTCTGCTTAGTAATTGGGGAAGAAGAAAGGAAAGGAAATGATTCTTACCCTAATTAAAATAGGGGTATTTTCGTCACGTTTTTAGAGTACGTGCAGTGCACGTAGAAGAAAGATAACGGTTGTTAACTCTGTGAGTTGAAAGTTAAACATTGTGTGGTTTTTTTTTTAAAAAAAAGTTTAGTGACGTTTTTTTAAACTGGACCAAAGTTTTGTGACCTCTTTTTTAAATTTTGACGATTAAATATGGCTAAACATTAATCCTCTATCAATAAGGCAATAAGAAATTAAGAATAGCCCAAAAATAATTAAACCGAAAAATAATACTTTTGATGAGTGTTTATATGTTTCCCCTCAACAAATAGATAATACTTTCTTTTATATTACAAAAAAGTCAAGAATAATAAGGACGGGGGCAAAAAGGGAAATTGATGGGTAGAGTTCTAGGAGTCGTTGCTTTACCGTCACCGTTAACTAGAATCTAACAGAGGAAAGAGGGGATACGATGTTATGCCACGTCATCATTCGGACGCTTTCGCGTGCGGATGGACACGTCAACTACGTGAAGACGCTTCCGATTATTCGGCTGAAATCAAGGCTGCGATCGCTTTCTACATACGTATATAATGATACGTATTTAATACATTATCCACTAGAGTTAAATTTTATCCTGTTAGAAAATCTGTAGTCGTTGAATGTTAAAAATATCGATATATAGATAAATGGAAATAGGAATTCCACTTTTGCTGCACTCATGCAAAGCTATTTTTTAGCTATCTATATTAAAATAATAAGCGAAGGCACATGAAGTGTCGTCGGAGAGGGAAAAAAAATAAAAAAACAATAAATTTGAGCGACGGCACATAAAGTGCCGTCGGAGAAGAAAAAAAAACCACCGAAAAGCACGGACGGCATGAAGTGCCGTCCAACACTCTTCAAAATTTTTTTTGTCATTTTTCACTTTTTTGGAAATTACAAAAGCATTTCGGTAATTACAAAAAAATTACAAAAATTGCAAAACCATTTCAGAAATTGCAAAAAAAATTACAAAAATTACAAAAATATTTTAGAAAATTGCAAAAAAAAAATTAAAAAATACAAAACCCTTTGGACGGCACTTCAAGTGCCGTCCGAGAATTTGGGAGTGGGCTAGGATTTTTTAATTGAAAAAAAAAAATTAAAATTAAAGGACGGCACATGAAATGTCATCCAAGGGATTTGGGGGGATTTTTTAATTGAAAAAAATTATAAAAAATCAAGCGACGGCACTTGAAGTGCCGTCGCTCAAATATGGATAAAAGCTATATCCATTCTCATATATAGCAATCGACTGTAGCAAATTATCGATAATATGGATATTTGGCAAATGAGTGCAGCGGTTTTTTTAGCCAAATATCCATATTATCGATATATAGCAAACGACTACAGATGCTCTTAGAGCATCCAGTATCTTTATCTTTACATTTAAAATATGCATATTTAAAAAATAGCAAATGAAGGGGAATTGCTGCTATTTTTTGTGCTAAATTTGTCGCACAAAAAAAAATTGAATAAACAAATCAGACGGTCTGCTAACTTTTTCATTTTAAAAAAATGGCGTTTTCGTAAATATGTAATGACATTTTCGTAATATCCCGAAGATTTTTTAAGAAAGAAGTTATCGGATGGAAGAAGTTGTTCCTGTCCGAGTTTTTTTTTTTAAATGACATTTTCGTAATTAAGTGAATGACATTTTCGTAAATTTTTGGGGTTAAATATTCTGAATAAGTAGGTGGACTTCCGTCCGACTATATTAAAAAATAAAAAAAATAATAGACGATTTAGCAATCGCTAAAGCCGATTGCTAAAGTTAGCGATCCACTGTTCATTTTCTTTATAAATGCATTTATAGCAAACGATAGTGAAGTTTTTTGGCCAAAAAATGCATATATTGTATTTTAGCAAACGATAGTGGATGCTGTTAAAGCATCTGTAGTCATTAGAAGTTAAAATTTGAAATTTTGGCAAATAGAAATATAAAATTTGGAAATAAATTGTAGTCGTCAAATTCAAAAAATGGCTTTTGAGTTTTAAAAAAAAACGGAAGGAGATGATTTCCCTTCTCAATCATCGGAAGGGAAATCATTTCCCTTCAAATTCAATTTGAAAGAAACGGACGGGATATCATTTACTTTTTCATTTATTTATTTATTTTTAAAAATCAGACAGGATATCATGTTCTGTCCGATGCGTTTTTTCTCCAAATTTGAGCAACAGGCGAGATATCTTATTCCGATCGCCAAATTTTACAAAATCCTATATCGTCTCTCAAATATGGCCAGCGAGTGTTCATACCAAACTCAAATTTTGAAAATATGGCCAATGACCACAACTCAATTTTGCAAAAATTTGGATATTTTAGAAAAATGGTCAACAACTGTAGATGCTCTTAGACCCTCGATCTTTTTATATTGCAGATCAGTACTTGTAAATTGCAGATCGGTAAAGATGAAAACTGTTGGTTTGTTTGATTGTTTCTGTCTTTTTTTTTTTTTCCTTTTTAATAAAAAAAAAAAAAACTAATTAGTGAAAGAGTTCAATTTCTTTTCTTTTACTTTAATTAAGAAAAAGTGTAATTGTATCGATCTATGTTCTAATGATAGAACGATAACTTTAATTTCTTTCTTTCTACAACTACATGTCTTTCTCTTTTCTGCACATGCAATGCACACTTTTTTTTTTTTTTTTTTAAATTTATTTATTAAGGTAAAGGCTATGATATTGTCCTGTATCGAACATGAGAAATCTTTTTACCCATCTCAAATTATTACCATATTTTTTATAATTACTCCTAATAGTACCTTAGGTGGCACACTCCAATAGGTAGGGATGATAGAGTAGGTGGGAGAACTCTCCAACAGGAGTATGCCACCTAAGGTAGTGAAGAAAATGGTAGTGAAATTGGTAGTGGCTAAAGCATTACTCATTTTTATTGGGTCAATTCCATACGGGTCACTAATAAATATGGAAATTCCATATACCTCACTCACAAATTAATATTTTCATAAACTCACCAACTTACTATTCTCACTCTTCTGATGTTAAATTTTACCACAAGTTTGAAAATAACTATTTTGCCCTCTTTTAAAATTAAGGGTTAAGGTTTAGGGTTAGAACTATTTTTAAAATTAAGGGTTAAAATAACTATTTTGCTCTTTTTTAAAACCCTAGCCCTGAACCCCTAACCCTAAACCCTAACCCTAAAAGGAGGGCAAAATAGTCATTTTTAAACACAAGGTAAGATTTAACATAAGTTGAGTGACAATAACAAAAAAAAATTTTTTTTTTTGATATTGGTCAATATTATGAGTTTATATGGAAATATCAATTTTTGAGTGTGGTATATGGAATTTCCATATTTGTCAGTGATCCATGTGGGAAAAACCCATTTTTATTTTATATAAGTGACATTTTTGTAAATAATTATATCATGAATAAATTTGAACTTTGAGGGTATTATGGTAACTGACATTATTTGACTAAATGGATGATTAATGTAAATTCTACTTGAGAATAAGTAGTTGAGTTTAGATGGTTGGATTTGTACAAATTACAAGTTGATGACAATCCTAACTCTCTCATTATAATATTAGATATTAGAGATTAGAGATTTATCATCTAATTAGCCAAAAAAGTTATCTATCATCCACACCAAACAAAGTTAGAAAAAAAGAAGGCAAAATTTAAAAAAACTACACAAGACTTTTGGCCAATTTAAAAAAAGTACACTGATTTTTTTTTAATTTTTAAAAAGGA
Organism: Hemerocallis citrina; assembly: GCA_017893485.1. Lineage (NCBI taxonomy): Eukaryota > Viridiplantae > Streptophyta > Magnoliopsida > Asparagales > Asphodelaceae > Hemerocallis > Hemerocallis citrina. The sequence goes on from CM030359.1 coordinate 360,968,329, forward strand.
CACAATGTTTAAATAAGGTCCACTGGGTTAGTTAGGGTTAGTGTTAGGTTAGGTTAGGGTTAAAAAAACCACTTTCATTTTTCATTTGTGTTTAAAAAAACCACACTCATCTTTTATTTGTATTTAAAAAAACATTACTTAACTAATCAGATGTTTAAATAAATCCCCCAAACTAAACCCTAACCCTAACTAACCCAGCGGACCTTATTTAAACATTGTATTATTTTTATAAAAAAAAAACTTTAGTGTATTTTTTTTAAACTAGCCAAAAATTTTGTGTAGTTTTTTTAAATTTTGCCGAAAAAGAATCTACACCAAAATATGTAAATTGAAACCCTTCCATAATTAATCTCATTCCTTGTAGCTGTAGATACAAAACTTGCAACTTTGCTTAGTGCTATTCATCAAATTCTGTAAATTAATTAATTTATAGTATAAGGTTTGGCATGCCAAAAATTATTAGAGAAAACCGCCAACCATTGACATTTATTTAGCATGCCAAAATATTATTAAACAATCGCAATTTGTCTCGATTAACTTGATGACCTTATTGATGAGGTACAATTAGAGCATCTCCAATCGTTTGTTATTTTGATAAAATGGAAGGGAAAAAAAAACGACATTTGCAATTATTTGATATTTTGCCAAATTTTAGTAAATGAGAAACAGTGTGTTGCCAAATTTGAGAAACGAGTATGGCAATTACCAAATATAGCAGAAGGAACATGTTATTCCGTTTTTATTTTTTAAAAAATTTTAAACACATCAGACGAAACAACATATATTGTCGAATAGTTTTTAAATATTTTTTTGCTGTTCTAGAGATCGGACGGAAAACCATGCCTTTTTTTTTGTTTTTTTTAACATTAGACGGTACAAGTTGTACCGTCCGATAAGTGGTCGGATCCAGTTTTTTGGTTTTGAAAATTTAATCCAAGTCCATGTTTGTTCCAAATTTTTCATCAATTGCCAAGTTCAAGTAAAAACAAATTGCTTCAAAGTCCATTTTGACAAATATTTTTTTTAAAAGTTATTTTAATTAGTTGGACGGAACAACGTTCAAATTTTTTTCTCATTTGCTATATCATAGCAAACGATAATTGTAGCAAAATACTCTATTTGTCATTTGTTATTTTACCAAATTGATAAAATAGCAAAAAACGATTGGAGATGCTGTTTGGATAACAAAATAAGAGACCAAGAAGAAGTAAATAGAAGTAAATACCGCAAGCTAAACATGTTTCTTAGAAATTAGTATATTTTGTTATCAATGGCAAACATACACAAGCAGGTGGTCAAATGAAAATGTACTATATCGACATATCTAAACTATCGTATAGTAAACAATGAACTAATACTTAATGGGAGAGTTTGTCATAAATTAATATTTTTTTCACACAATAAACACCATTTTGTCACCAAATAAATCCGTGCATCACACGTAAAATTCCTAATCTATTTATCAATACGTAGATCGCATGTATAAATCAAAGTTTTTTCTTCTTAATTTTTTAAAAAATACGTGTATCGCTTGTTTAGTTTCAATGTTAAAAAATTTTAAGACATTCATCACATGTACTAATTACTGCCAAACTTATTAGTATCACACATTCAATTCCAACTTTTTATCAGTTTAAAAAAAAAAAAAAAATTGCAGCGAGTAGAGAATGTTCTTAGTTGATAACCAATACATGATCCTCCGGAACATGATACCTCATATTTTTCAAACTTTTAACCCTTACCATAATTTGTAGGAGTTTATATAATTTTTTAAATTGAAAATATGAACATTTGGTTGGTTTTGTTTTATACCTTGTAAGACCCTATTATTGTAATATTGTTATTATTAATGCATGGCTGGAGTCTGTTGACTCTATCCGTTTCATTAAAAAAAAAAATATATGAACATTTGAGCCTACTATTGGGTATTTTCTCTCTTCTGATTTTTAATTTTAAAAAAGGATTGATAAGATAGTAGCAATACCTATCCACTATTCCATGTTAATAATTGGTAACAGATATCATATGATATAACAGTGAGCCTTATATGGTCCTTTTCTTCATTTTTTGATTAAGCCCCCACCATTCTCTTTTCCTTAATAGACAGTTTCTAAGATCTTTCTCAAACAAAAAGTAATAATATAATATAATATAATTTAATTTAATTTAATTTAATGATGACTTGCATAAATTGGAAAGCATTGAGCTGAATTATTATTATTAAGATATAGTACATATAATAAGAGATGCTTTCAAACCATGTGGGTGGTTCTTGAGCGGTCTCCCACTCTCTTTTTCAACCACAAACAAGTGGCTCAAATTCAAGCCTAATCTTTGCATTTTACTCATCTTTTTTGTGTCAAACAAGGGGAGAAATAATCCTATGGAGCATGCTTAATTATGGGCATCATAAAGAGGGAAACAATTTTCAGCATAGCAACTTGTAGACGCGTAGTTATCTAAAGTTTAGTCAACTTGAATCATTTGATCATTAATTCTTAAAAAAAAAAAAAAAAAAAAAAAAACTGGGTTGGTTACCTTTAAATGTCTGGTCAGATTTTTAAGATAATTATAGATATCTAAATTTCGAAATAACCAAATTTATTATTATATCCTTGTATCCAAGTATGCCTCAATATGAGACCACAACCTCAAATGCTCTGTAGTCTTTTGAGAAGCATGCTTTGAGATGCGTGATGTCGTTAATTGAGTATCCTATAGAGCATGTTTTTATGGGATTATTTTCCCCCCATTGAGGAAGGAAGTGGATGCTGCGAGAAGCCACCACTACAAGAAAAGCGCTTCCTTTCACACCCCACAATTTGATATATGGAAATGGATTACAATCCAAAAGCATTTTGATATGACCACATATTATTGAAAATGTGGGTCCAATATTAATTTATGGATCGAGAAGAGAAGCTATTGGTGGATAACCTAATTGTAATCTACATCATGCTAACAATAGAATTAGGGTTTCTGTTCCCCCCACCCAAAAAATTTATATATATATATATATATATAAAAGTAGGGTTCTATTCAATATGCTAAGTTTCTGAAATGAATAGAATCTTTGATGAGAAAAGAAGAATTCTGAGAGTTAGTTTCTGTTCATTGTCAATGGCTACGTTTTGGACAGAAACCTTCACCTACCCCACCTTTATTTATCTAGACTTTGATCAAACTTGTACACTTCTTATGTCACAGTAATGGCAACATATCATATTAATAATTGCATAATTAATTATTGCTAGTGACATAAATAAGCTTATGTCTAACTTGGCTAACAATCAATTTCATATTAACAAGAAAATTGATCACATTGATTGACTCATAGATGTGACCTAAAATCATGCAATGCAATGCAAGCACTTTGACATACACAAATTTCCTTGTAGCTAGATAGCATGCTCTGCATTGAAATCTCAGTATCTGTTTGAAAATAATAGAAACCACTAGCTTCAATTTACAATCAACACATGCAGTTATGCATTTGAACATCCAATTACAGAAGAACTCCAGTTTATTTACTAACTCAACAAGGAATCCATTTGATGGACTGAAAAAATCCTCCTGATGAGACTGCTATGAATAGCTTCAGGAATTGAAATGTTGAGTTTACAAGATAACCTTAACACCTCCAACGATGTCAATCATCAACAAATAGTGTCATCGAGCTGAACACGATCGCCCAGGTGCACATCTTCGAATGACTGGAGGAGAAAAAGAAATCTAAGAACTAGCTCAGGACATTGCTTCACCTTCGATGAGTTAACTAAAAAATAAGTTATTACTAATCCATCCAATGTTTAGAAAGCCACACAGCGAGAGACATGGGGCTGCGGGGGATCAACATAATAACAAAATACCGCAAGAGGGTCAAATACGGAGAGGTCCAGTTACTGGTTCTTGCCCAGAATTCACCTCTTGGTGCTTCAAAGAGAGATTGATGAACTGTGATTCGAGGTCGCTGCTTTTACTACGATTATGAGAAGGAGCAGACTGTGATGGTTGGTGTAACAAAATTCGGAGACGAGCAATTTCTCGTTCCAACATCTCCTGCTGGACTAAATAAGTACAAGAACAAGTGCAATTATTATGAAGTATATGCAAACTCGAGCACTCAAAACAAGTTGAAAAACGGAGATTGGTGTGAATTCTTTTAAGAAAAACGGAGATGAGAATATGTCGAAATGAATTGAGGGATGGAGATTGATATTAATTCTGAAAAACAGATACTGGTAATATGAAATTTTACAGGAATTTTGCCGTTTTGAACTTAACACGTAAGATTAATATCAGTAATATTGACAGCAATATAATCAGGTGTCCATCTGTTTGCACACATGGTCATTTGTTTTTCTATTAGCCAGAGAAATTCATATCATCCATACACTCGGGTGCATGGACGAGTGTAATACAAATTCCTAAGGACAGATGTAATGCAAATGCACATGGACGAATAACACAAATGCAAATGGAGCTATATCTGTATTTGGTATTGAATACAAGAAATGGGGTTAGTACAAAAAATGGGGTTAGTACGACTCACTGATGACGATAATGTTAAGTTAAAATATGAGTAGTTGAAGAAGATGAGATCTTGAGATTGTTTCAGACTTTACAAATAGGTCTAATATCTCCATTAAAGGATAAGGGTTTGAATATTGTGTTAACTATTTAATTTAGAAAAAAAAACCGTCTTATAAATACACTGAGAGGTAATCTTGTGGGTTTTGGAGAAGAAACAAGTGTAATCTATGTGGGGATACTAGTAGCACGAGCTGTAAGAGCAGATGCAGATTAATTTCCTATCATCATAGATTTGCATCAAGTATCTGCTTTTAATCCCTTAGTGTCTTTCCTCTTTAGTCATGGATGAATTTACTAAACATATTTAAGGGATGAAACTTTTTGGTATATGTTGCTCATGAATTACATAATTTTAGTTGATAAAAGTTAAGGGTAAAAATTTAAAACTTAAAAGATGGAGAGATGACTTGGAATTTACAGTATTAGAAAGAAGATGAACTGTAAATTCTATGTGGTATCAATTTTATGATAATGTTCGTAAGAAAAATCCAAATTCAAAATTAAAGAATAAATTAGTAATAAGATAATCACAAGCTAATATCATAGCCAGCCCGAATAGTGGGCTAAGATCAAATTGACAAAAACTTCACATCAATCAAGAACATCAAAAGAATGGATTGGAAGTAAAGGAAATAGGTACGTGGACATTTTCTTGGGAGAGAATGCAGAGAAAGAACTGAAGCTGGGAGCTAACAGTAGCATCTCATATCCAATTATTACAGAACCATATCCATATTCAGAAATGATGAACTAGACTAAAGATATTTTATCTCATTGTTGGATGTGATATACTGCTGTAGATATCAAGTAAATCTATCAAACTCTTATCTAAATCCTAAAAGAAACTTTAAGAGAACCACGTTGATAATTCTGAAATAAAATGCTTACGCTTTTTTATAAGGTGCTCCTGTGTCAAACTTTCAAGCCGTTGCTTCAGAGTTTTATTCTCCATGTTCAATATAAGATTTTGCTGATCCGCAAATTCGAGTTCAGCCGAAACTTCCATCCCTTCTGCCTGTAGAATAAAATACAGATACAATTTACCAGAAGTACTTCATGATTAAATAGTTACTATTACTTATCATGAGTGTTTAGATTGGCGGGACTTGCCTGTAAAGCTTGAACGTTTCTTTCCAGTTCAGCAATGTACTGAAGTTTCCTTACACGAGATCGCTGAGCAAATTGCCTGTGACAGCAGAAAGCTATATATTTAGAAATAAACTAAGAATCGTCAAACTGCATTTTACAATATACGTTGAACCTAAATTAGAATGCGGAGCGCGACTGAAAACACATTGACAATATTAATGAGCTCAAACGCCAAAGCGAATGCTTTTTCAGTAGAGTTCAGGGCATATTATTGATGAGGACATCGGTTCAAGATGATTCGGGCGTTTCTATCAGCGCTGGCATCGTCTAAGATAGCTGTTTTATTAGCTTAGGATTTTATTTCAGTACCATATTTGTTTTTGGCAATTATAGCCATATGTAATCTTTCTTTTATGCATTAGAATATTTCTGAGATTTTAGAATATTTTGAGATTTGTATCAAGATTTATTTTGAGCTTATATATAGACCTTGTGAATAATAAGAAGTTATGCCATTCTTGATTATAAAAATTATTGTGTTGAGTTTTGCTCTTCATCTCTCTTTGTGTGATACAATTGAGATCCAATTTTAGGGTTTGTGATAAACTCTAAAACTACCCCCAAATTAAAATCTCAAATCCTAATCCCCAAATTGATTTAATCCCAAAACCTAATCACCCCCTCATCCTGTAGCCGCCTCCCTCTCTCTCCTTCGTTTTTCTTCTTCCTCCTTTTCCATTCCTAAAACCGAACAACCCCCACCCTCCTCCATCGTCATCCTCGTCGACCTTCACCGTGGTCCTCACCTCTACCGCCACCACCAGCCACCGTTATCCTCTCCACTGTAGACAGCACCGCCGTCTCCCCCTTCTCTCCTCTGCCTCCCGACGCCCTCTCCATCGAACTCCTCACCCCATCGCCGACCTCCCCTCCCATCCTCCGGCGCTCCTACTTCCGACGACCAGTACACCTCCCCAGCGTTGAAAGTCTTGTTGCTGTCTCCCGGCGACCCCAGAGCCGCCGTCAACGCCGCCAATCAGTCGCCAATCGACTGTTGTCCACGTCGGCGACTTCCCTTGCCGGTCCCGCCGCTGTGCTGCTCCTCGCCCTTACTGCCAATCTGAGATCTAACCTAATTCCTTCGAACCCCGGTATACTCTTTTTACTTTTTAAATATTTATGTTATACTGCTTTATCATCTCTATTATATTATTTGATTTATCTGTCGTCCACAAATATTGAGATTGAGTGTTCTACTTGCCTAATTAGTGTACAAATCAATATTGCATCTTTTACTTGCTAAAAATGCTTAGAGGTATAATTATTGATTGTTAGAACTGAATTATTAATTGGGCTTGTTAAACTTAATTTAATTCTTGAAAATCCATCAAACCGATTAACTGTTTAAAATTCTAACTTTGATCTGCACTACAAATTGGTAAAATTAATCCTTTAAGATTCTTGGAAATTCTCAATTTAGAATTACGTTTTACATTAATTATGTTGCAAATAACATGCTACGCTGAGAGCATCATTATGCTCCTGATCATCCATTCCAAGCCTGGAATTACCTGGACCCACACAATAATGATTTAAAACGAACAAAAATTGCACCTGTAAGTCAGGTTTACATGCATCATGATTCCCCCCATAAACATTACTCTTGTTGATGAAATCAATTACATGAGCGATGAGATACCATTCAGGTTTGCACTATTGATCTGTGCTTTTTGTTTGATGTTAACAACAAAAGATCTGGTAATGCAAATAGCTCAGTGCTCTGCATTCTGAGGCTCTTTTACAAGCCTAACTACACGACATCATCATCAACACAGCTAAGTTTGCATGCTCTACCAATGCCAAAAATACAAATTAATCCTATCCAAGGAATTAAAGATAAACCCTGTCATATATAAGATTCAAACTTATCCTATATATCTTTAGAAGCTGTCCCTATAAAGTTTTCCTCACTGTTACATAAGTAAAAGGTCGTGTCATCGTCCACATTTCTCCGTTTCCCATTTCTTGATAACAGATTTAGGTTTCAACTTTCAAGGAAGCAAATTGCAAAAATGGTATCTACAGGAAAGAGCTGAACCATGTGAACTAGAGCTTTCATATCCAAGACCGTCAAACTTTTACAGGACCTAGCCACAATGCAAATAAGGGTTAATAAATTAAACAAATCGATTAGTTGCCTACATACTCTTTAGTTCCTTTTAGGTGGTGAAAAATAATATAATTTTTACAGCACCTTAGGATTTGTTGAAAATTTTCAGATAAATTATTTTTGAACTGCTTTTTTGTGTCAAATATACTAAAATTTAAAAGTATCAGATTTGGACCTGTATAACAATTAAGTACATTGAACCTGGATTTATGTTGTTGTTTAATTTCATTTCAGTAGTGTGACAGAGCTTCCATAAGTTGATGGAAACCAATTGGTTCCTAAACCATGGGCAAGCTCTATAATCTTTCCCAGGGAAAATCCATTAAAATCGATGGATATATTGGAAAGACTCAAAAACTGAAAGCATTTATTGCAGAACAACCGCCAAACTTGAGGGAGTTACCCTACAACTCGATAAATGTGAAATTCAATGTTAGTAATACAGATTCTTTCCTTTTTGTTCCTTTCCTTTACATTATGCATTTTTTGTTGAAGTTTTTCCCGGTAAAATTTAGCAAATTAGTGTAATTATGACTTTTTTACCCTTAGTCTATATACATATCAAATTAAATTTAGATTTAAATTGGATTTCCTTTATGCAATATAGAAAAAACTTTCATATAAGTAAATTAAATATTTCTCATTCATCAACATAGAGTAGTACGTCTCTTTTTGGAAAAAAGAAGAGAAAGAACAAAGAAATGAAGAATACATCATATATCTTAATCGTTCTTTTCATTATAGACAAAAACAACCACTGATCCAAATTTTATTCCAGCCTTTATTTGTCATTTGAAAAAGTTTTTTTGTAGCCTTTATACAATGAAAGATGAGGATCGTGGTCCATGTCCAGATATGATCGAAGGTGTGTATCCTTGTTTACTATTTATAGCGAATCAAAGTATTGAAAACATTTTCGATAGAAGGGAGCCGCTGCACCAAACACAATTTTCTTTCTACTATCTGAAGACTACCTAAATGCTCATTGAAATGTACAATGTCGAAGAGAAAACTGAGGAGAGTTCACAAGGCAGGAAACATACAAATTAGATGTCACAAGTTCAAAACTAGCTACCAAAATAAAAAGAGAGGAACTTGCTCTTGATGGATGCTTAGAAAGAGGTTGGATAAACTTATAGTATATGTTAAAAAGCAAATATTACATAGTAAGCCATTGATTCATACACCATTGACCATATTAGGACATACGTTAATTTATTTTAACCATGCAAATGTCCATATTAGAAGTTGCACTTTTATTGGTATGAAAGAACATAAGACCAAGTGAAAGGATCATAAATTGGAAAAACGGACTATATTAGTCTAAAGAAAGAACATAAGGGTCATAAGACCAAGCGAAAAGCACATATGTTGGTGGGAAAAGTTGGATCTCTTTTACCTCTACATTTTTTCTTTTTAAAATTTTAATTTTTTTGAAAAGAAAATGGGGTTAGACAAGTTGGATTCTCATAAAAAAAAGGAGGAATGAAGACATAATAACATCATTCTCTCTGCCTCTTCAGATTGAGAAGTGCATGCTAAAGTACAGATACTCAACATGCATGAGGTAATACAAAGCACGCCCCTCAAGTGAAAACTTGCGACTTTGAATGTGATAGTTGGCAAGCTGTATTCCATAGGCAAATAAGGGTCATAGCCCTTTCTTTAGCCATCAATTCAGTGGCAGAGAAATAAAAATTGCCCCTCTGGGCAAAATAATGGTTTTGTACAGTTCAAGGCTCAAGGATCAAATATCAATCTTATTCAGATTACCATGCAAAAGACTGAACATGCTGTACGCACCATGCACAGGGTGACCTAAACTTTCCAGACAACTAATTAATACCATTCTCCTCCACCTCTACCTACCCACTCAAATTGCAGCAGTGGAAATCAGATACTCACAAAGTAGGGACATGGATTCTGGATCCCTTTCAAGTTTCAAGCATCCAATACACACATACACTGCAACACTGAACATTTAATTTGACCAAACGATCAACAGTGGTACCACTTGTTTCAGTTGATTTTTAAGAGTGACCTCAAAAAGTTGATCTTGGTAATTTTGGTAAATAACTGACGGAGGAGCAAGGCTTCTACTTTAAGCCAAAAAGGAAGTCCTTAAATAAAAAATGTCTTCCTAGCTGGAATATATCCTAAATTTTAAAGGCAACTGATATATTCTAGTTAGAATGGATACAAGATCCACCACCCTACACCTTAACTAACAACCCATGCACACATCTCTCACTAGTCTAATGCTTATCAATCATTAATTACCTTGTTACTATTAAATGCATCATGTTTTTGTATATTATTCTTTTTAGTAACCATAAATATTTAGTCCAACACATGAGGGCAGTGTTTATGAATGAGTAGCTTAAATTTAGGATAAAAATGACGAACAATTTGGAAATGGGCTACCAATCCAAAATAAATAACTTGAAATAATGAAAAATGGAGTAATGGTAAAATCTTCAACACCTTCTTATGAATGAGAATGTGCATCAAAATTTTGAAATTAGGTATAAAATTAACATGGCATCGTGATATTATATGCAATCATCCACAAAACTAGTTTATACTAGATTTGATGACGAGAAAGAGGACAGAAAAGAGAAATATTAATCTGCATAAATCTTACTGTTTAACCCGCTTTGTATCCGTCTCCGACTGAGATTGCTTCACATGAGAACCTTCCTTTCTTTCACAGACTCCATTATGATCTTGATTAAAATCCTCCTGTTCCTGGTTTTCAACTACAGTATATGTCAATGTATCGTGTTCTCTCGATCCAAAGAAAGAAGCCTTATCCTTTGGTGATGGAGTTGTGCTCTGATAGTTCCCCATGTTCATGCCCGACTCCCATGCTTTAATTGCCGGTCTCACAAATGTTTTTGCGTCAGTGTAGAAACTCGCTCGCTGCACATCTTTAAGGTGGTTGAATTCCTGAACTCTCCACTGGGGTAATGACCCTACATTCTTGTGACCATACTCCTCCGCAACTAAATTATTTACGTTAGAGAACACAGAATTTGCATCCAAATAAGCAAATGAATCACTAGATGAACGGCGATGAGCTCCTCTCTTGACGGGTGTCTCCGGCTCATTAAGGAGATCATCAAGCCAAGAAGGTTGTTCTTCAATTAGAAAGCTCTCAGAAGAGGTCCGTTGATGATGCCTATGGGGTCCTTCCCTTGGTTTCGGGATTCCTTTAGGTCCTAGAGAACTATAATCCCCAAAAGATGGGGGATTGCTAGAAAATGGGCATTTAGGAGGTAGCAAAGACTGTTTGCCAGAGCAAGCTTGGTTCCTCAAGTTGGCAATCCCTTTCATATTCGACATTACTCTTGCCTAACCTAACCTGGGAAATTTTGAAAACATTATAGAAACAAATCAATATTATTTCTTTAGCTCTTTCAGATCTGTAATACACACAACTGTTCAAACAGAGACAAAGAACGTAAGCTAACAACTTGACTTTAACAACAACAAACTTAATAATAAGCTACAGAATTGCCCAGTATAGAAACGATTAGCGCAATATCATATTTTGAGCCAAGTAAAATAGTAAATAGTAAATTTGATAAATGATGATACGCCTTTATAGTTTTGCAAATAAATCAATCAGTCGTGCATTCCTGATCCACTAGCTTAAGTTTATTAAGCAAAAAAAATGCATCAAATATACAACGATGATAATTTTATTTATTTATGTATTTATTGGATAACAGGTCGAACTCTGATTTAAGCGGGATTTGAATCCCAGACCTCTGTTAAGACGCTTTTCCACTATGCTACAACAACACTTGCACAAGGTTGATAAGTTAATTGCATAGTATATATAGAAACTATTAATGTATAAATATCACATTCTGGGCCAGGAGTAGTAAATTCAATACTCAATAAAACAATCTACCGCCTTTACTGCTCCACACATAACCAATCATACATTCAAAAGTTTGAAGGCTCCTTTGGCATTGCTTTTCGAGAGTGATTTTGGTTGTAAAAGCACTTTTAGACTCCAAATAGGTGTTTGGAAAGCTTAATTAAAAGTGTGTTTAGCCAAAACTACGTATTTCCTAAAACAACTAATTTTGTCCTTTTTCCAAGCACACCTAAAGTGGTGCCTTTTGTTTTTCAAGAAAAGTGCTTTTACTCACTAAGATAATTTTGAATGGTTTTTGTTTTTCAAGAAAAGTGCTTTTACTCACTAAGATAATTTTGAATGGAAACATATTTTTTCTTACAACACTCTTGCTAACAACACGTTCAGCGAAAACGAAACACTTACCGTTCACACAATAACAAACAGAGCCTAAGTTTAATAAACAAAATGGATCAAATAAACAAGGGTGACAGGTTATTAACACAATGTTTTTTTCAAATTTTTTTTTGAGAAAAAAGGTGACAACGTCACCACTTCATTAATAAAAAATTAACAAAACAAGCAGTACAAATAATTTACAACTATCTGTTCCTAAACGGAATGATGGAGAACAATTACAAAACACAACCTACATCCCTAACTAGTCCCTCCCCTAGCTAAACTTGTAAACTAGGCATCTGCACCCTGTTCTCTCATCAAAATCTCCAAGATGTACTTTGAATTCCAACAAAAATCAAAATTGGAATTCAAAATCCATCGACTTAGCTCTCCACCCCAGAGACTCCCTCACCATCCCCCAAACGTCCACCAGACAACAACCACAGCCACCATCTCTTACTGGCATGCTTATTCCTCTCCCCGACAACGTTGTCGTCGTGTATCCGCCAAACCAACCCCACCGCAGCACCATCTTCCGATTGCGTCAAACCAGCTTTCAACAGTAGTCGTTGTTCTCAACCGAAAATGAGAACGCTTGCACTCGCCAATAACTCCACCAAATGTAATTTAAATTACAAATAAAACTAGTTTAAAATTCAAATTACACTAGAATATTCACCTCACACTATCCAACTAAAATTTGAACTTCAAAAATCTATATTGAAATTCAAAATTCAAAGAATCTCACCCTCCACACTTCCAATTCAAATTTGAATTTCACAACCCTAATTTGAAATTCAAAATTCAAAATTCAAATTTGGCTCCACTTCCCCTCTTAGGCATCCACACTGCCCACCGTCGATCTCGTGCTCACTTCCACTCCTCCAAGAATTCCGTCGTACGCAACCATCGCTCCTCCACTCCGCATAGTCGCCATCAACCGATGGCACCACCCAAACAAACTACAACCCCTTTGTCAGCCCCGCCATAGCTCCGATGATGACACACTTGACATCACCTAAACGAGCCTCCCGACTCAGCGATGCTCTCTGCGCCCCCCATCGAGCTAGGCTCAACTCCTTTCCTCAACAAGCCAAACCCTAATTGGGAACTCGACGAGCCAAAGCATAACCTCCGGCTAGCCACGATCTTGCGCTACTCCGACGAACCCTAGGTAGAGTCCCGATGCACTATATCCCGACAATATGAGCCCCTAGGAAGGTCACCACTGATACTCCTCAAACTCTCTCCGCCTAAAACTCTTTAGGAATTTCAAAATCTAAGCTGGAATTTTCCAAACATCAAAATTTCCCCCTCTTAATCCCCAAATAAATTTGAAATTCAAACTTCAAAGTTCACCTAAATCCCATAACCGCCTCTCCGTCCACCCACGGCCACCATCGTCCACCTCCTCTCCATCTCCCTTCTCGACCTTGTCGTCGATAACAAGCTCCATTCCAACCCACTGATGCCAGCATCAACTCACCGACAACCACCACTCACCATCGGCCTAACAGTCGTCTGCCAATCGATGAAAGCCCAGACAAACCACCGGCAGACCACGCCGGCACCACACCCTCGCCGTCGACAACACCCCGTCGCTCCACATCAGTCGCCAGCTCCTTCAATCCCTGAAGAAAGCAGATCCCGCCGACTCCAACCATCTGAGCCGCCTTGACACCACCTTCACTTTCCCTGGCCACGCAACACCTACCATCCACGCCATCCATTTGGTGTCGCAAGTTTCCGTCGCGCCGACCGCCTCTACAAAATCTCAAATCGAGAAGCCCTAGTCAGATCTCCGACGACATCTACACCGCTCCGGTAACGGGATGGGGCTGTGGGGGGAGGAGGAGGAAAAGGTGGCGAGCGAGTCCTCCCCCCTCCCCGATCAGCACCTCTTTATGGGTGTTTTGTTTGTTGGGTTTTTTTGGAAGAGCTTCTCTCTCTAGAATTTCTAGAGAGAGAAACTCGTTTGGGAATGTTCCACAATGTTCCGCAACGAGATTTTCTATATACGAAAATACATAAATCGAGTTCATACAGTCAAAATTCAAATAGCACATAAAACTTATGTAAATGCTTCAATCATTGTATAGCTTAGCAGATAGTCAGCCATCCATACATTCAAAATACCATTCACATTCCCAAACTAGATCTTTTATATAGATCGAAATATCATACACTAAAATTTGAATAGCACCTAAAATAAAAACCAAAGATTAATAGAAGCATTATTAAAAATTAGTTAATAACTAAAATTCATTTAATCAGTGTTATCAATGAATAAATGAAATGCATTTGGTATATCAAACACCAGAATCTACGAAACTTGCGAATTGGTCGAAAATATTTGAGGAGATTGGATATCAACTGAATCTAACGAGATACCGCGCGGATGTTGAGGAGAATGCACGTACCAGATCGGCTCTCTTGCTTCGTGATTGTTTGAGATCAAGCCCTAATTAGGGTTTCTGAGAGTTGGAAGAGAGCAGAGGAGGAGGAGGAGAAGGAAGAAGCAGAAGGGGAATAGTTTAGTTGGCGAGACGAGACGAGTCAACATGCGTCAAAACATCGCGAGAAATTGGTTGGCTTTCTCGTGACTTGCTAGATTGTTCGTTCAAGTTCGTGTCAACTAGTACAGCATTTTCTAATGTGGTTATTTTTGCACCTGAGGCTCGTTATAATTAACTTATTGTACACTTAGCTAGCATTAATACGTTATTTGCATAAATTGCTTCTCTCTCTCTCTCTCTCTCCTTTTTTTTTTTTTTTCCTTTTTTCCCATTTGCTCTGTCTAAGCCATGTAATTTCATCAATCAAAAGTCGGGTATAATATTTTTTGTGTCACTACAAATACACGACATTATAGCATCTGCAGTCGTTGGTTTTTTAGACAAAATTTAAAAGAACTGGCTTCAAACGTTTTGCAGTCGTTGGCAATTTAGCTTTTTTTTTTTTTTTTTTTTTTGTGAACAGTACCCAACCATATCTGACAGTCGATTTGGCTAAATAAAAAAATTAGCCCGACGATACATTATATTTCGTCTGAAGATTGGACGATGTATAATTTATCGTCTGAATTTTTTATATAAAAAAATGAACGGACGGTAAATTATACAACGTCGCTTAATTTAATAACAAATAATTTTACCAGAAGAAACATTATACATCGTTTGAATTTTTTAAAAAAATCCCGGATGATATAAAATATTCCGTCCTTCACATTTCTAAAAAAGAAATGATCAGGACGGTAGTTTATCTCTTGTCCAAGCCATGAGAGATGTGGTTGATTCAATATGTGTTGGCTATTTGAAATTTTTTTTTTAATGGACAAACGGGATATTATGTCCCGTCTGTTTTTTTTTGTAAAGTTAAAAAATTAACCTTATTTCACCCAACGAGTTATCATTTCCTGTTTTACAAATATATTTTTTCCTTCCAATTTTACGAACGGTGTATAATTCACTTTTTGATAAATTTGTAGCAAAATTGTTTAGTGGGACGATATATAAAATATCGTTTGTCCTATTAAACGTACGAAAAGTCAAATTTTGACTAAAACGACTATAGAGGAAGCTCTGTTTGCTATTTGCTATATGCCAAATTTGTAAGATTTGGCAAAAACGACTACAGATGCTCTAACCTTATACTGTCGTTTAAAGCATAATGTTAAATGTATGATTTTTGTGTTTAAGTAATAAGTATGTACACTTTTGTACTGTAATTAACATCACATCTCTGGTGTTAAATGATATTATTCATTCATTCAATTAAATAAATAAGTGAGAAGTACTTTATAACAAAGAGTAATGCTTCAGCCACTACCAATTTCACTACTATTTTGTTCACTATCTTAGGTGGCATACTCCTATTGGAGAGTTCTTCCACCTACTCTATCTTCTCCTACCTATTGGAGTGTGCCACCTAAGGTAGTGAAGTGAAATGTAGTAAAATTGGTAGTGGATGTAGCATTACTCGTAAATCTATCTACTTCTACTCTACTATATTTAATGGGAGATTTGGGTTGAAACAAATAAACAATTTTTTATTATTTTTTTGTCACCAAATAAATTTTTGCGTCGCATGCACACCTCTATCTCCATTTATTAACACGAGTATCACACGTGCAAATCAAACTTTTCAAATTTTTCAAACAAACAAACATTTTATAAATATTTTTTTCACCAATCAAATTCGTGCATCGCATGCGCACCTCCATCTCCATTTATCTCATTTAATAACACGTACATTGCACGTGCAAATCAAAGTTTTTAAAGTTTTTATTTAACTTTTTTTGGAATTACGTGTATCACCCGTTTAACTCCAATCTTTTCAAATAAAACACTACTTTCTCATCAAACAAACCTGGACATCACACGTATAACTACAGTTATATTTATTAACATGCGTATCGCACGTGCAAATCAAAAAAATTTCTTCAGCATTCTTTAAAACTTAAGAGTATCGCCCGTTCAACTCCAACTCTTTTTTTTTAAAAATTAAGACATTCATCATGCGCGATAATTACTACCGACTTACGTATATCGCACGTTTAACTCTAAATCTTTATTAACGTGCATCGCACGTGAAACTTACTAGTAACATAATAAGTGAGAGCAACACACATTAAGAAAGAGACTAGGGGAATATGAGATATTACGGTGGCGGTTATCTTATGGATCTTATGCCTTAATAGAAATAACGCAAGTTTTTCTAATGTTAACTACAGATTTAACATTATGTTATATAAAATTTTAGCACTTATTCATGTGTGGGCCAACCACGTGGAGGCAAGGAAGATGCTTCGCATAGAGAACGGGGAGTAGGATTGGTAGTGGAGATGCCAACGTGCATCTAGCTCTCTTGTGTTAAGAGTAAAATAGAGTATACTTCTATATTGGTTGTTGGTAGGGCTGTAGATCGGACCGGACGGGATCGAACAACCATATGTTCAAGCTCGGACTGAAATTCTAATCGGACGGGCTTATGTCCAGCTCGGTGTAGGTCGGACAAAGTTTTTATAGTCCGAACTCGGTTCGATAAAGAATCAGACCGCAATAATACTCGGACGGACTTATGTCCGGCTCGAGCTCGGTAAAGAATCGGACCTAACAATTTGTTCGAGTTCGGTTCGTATAAGTGTTCGGACGGTCCACGGTCGGACCATTTCTCGAGCTGGACTCGGACGGACGACGGACCGTCCTGTTCAATTTACACCCCTAGTTGTTGGGTTGTTGGCTTTCCGCATTATGTTTTTGGATGTTTGTTGTATCAAGTACTTGGTGGATGTACTAGAGTTGATTGTATTTGGTTTGTAATATTATGTACTATTATTTCGTTAGCTTTTCATTAATAGAACAGGTGACCGAGAGGTTACTTTTATTTCAAAAACATATATGTCACTACTATTTTAATGGGAGAGTTGATGTCTGTAACCAAATAAACCCTAACTTTGTAATCAAACAAACCCGTGCAAATATACATCTAAACTAAATTCAACAAATATATATGTGCACTGCATGTGTAGCCAAAATCAAAATATTCCAAGCTTATGCGTCTCTTCCTCTCCCTCACGCCTCCCTGTCCATTCCTCTTGCTCACTATTCCTCTCCCTCCGCTTTCAACTACTTCTCTTTGCACCAATTCGATTCAACAAAGGGGCTTTTGGGATTTGGAGGATGATGAAGAAATTAAGGATCTCGATTCTCGGAGGATGGAGAAGCTGATAAGGCGGAGGAAAGGGACGAATGAGGATGACACACAGGCGAATAGCGAGCGGTGAGGGGAAGGAGGCGGAGGCGGAGGCGGAGCAAGAAGGAAGAGAGACAAGTTGCAAATTTGGGGCTTTGGGAATTCTGACGGTATAGAATTTTTTGCGAAAATAACCCTCTGACTTTGAAAATTTTAACTTAAATACAACTTCTGTATGATGTGTCATTCCTTCCACTGGTAGATAAATAAATATTACTTACCAAATAAATAAAGATAATTTGTTACTATATATATAGAGAGTAATGTTTTGTTGTGCACTAAGCCTCTGTGTGCACTCGTGTGCACTCGGCCTTTGTACCTTCGTATCAACGATCCGAACCGTTCACATTGATCTACACATCTAAATTAGTCTAAATATGTAAAATCAAATAATGTGAAATTTATTTGCTCATTCATTGAAGTGTTACAAAATTGTATGGCTGAAAATCGTTGTTTTTTATAGTCACGTGATGGATGGGCAAATGAATTTCAAATGATTTAATTTTACATATTTAGACTAATTTAGATATGTAGATCAATGTGAACGGTTCGGATCGTCTATACGAAGGCGGTTAAGCCGAGTTTACACGAGTGCACACGGAAACCTAGTGCACAACGAAATCTCTCTCTCTCTCTCTCTCTATATATATATATATATTATCTTTTCTTTCTTTATCTTCTTTAATCTTTAATAAGAGAGTTGAGGTTTGTAAACAAACAAATCAATACAATACATATTTAAACTATATCCAACTAGAATAAGTAACCCAATTCCAAACATTTCAATATAAACTATTTCTTTTCTTATTCAATATTAGGCATGTATGTACCAAACTAATTATTCTTAATTGTTTTTTGTTTTTTTGTTCTTTAGGCATGCAGCCAATATACAATAAACAAGTTTGCTCGGTCGCATGTGTAAAATAATGAAATAACTAGAATGATCACCTATTTCTGGTGCGGTACAGCTGTTCTTGACTTCTTGATGTACATTTATTTTGCATAGTTGTTTTAGAAGTATTGCATAAGCGTACCTATGACAAATTTTAATTTGCAGATTGGATGTTTAACACAAATTAGGAGGGGTGGTCCCAAATTATTGTCGTGGTTGGTAATCTTAATTTTAGGCACGCCAAATGTTGTACAGCTTGCTGCCACCTCATACGAGCATTAGGTTATTGTTAGCATGTTTGCCTAATTAGCTTCCCTGTGAAACTCTAAAGTCCAAAAATAATCATTAGTTTTTTGTCATGGAAAATATGCTTTGTACCTCTCATTTGCCTATCATCATCATTCAAATTATTCTAAAGAAAAGAAAAGAAAGCTATCAATCGAGTATTTTCATCGTAAATGTTTTTTGATGATATTTTCATGGTAAATGTTACAAATCCATTACAGTTGCCGACAATATTATGATCGTCTAATCAAGTAATCATCACATTTGCTAGTATAAGAAAAATTTTGCCGTACGTAATGCCCCACTTTTTGAAAATATTTAGTGCTCTGCCCCATTTCCGAAAACAATTAGCGATCTGCTCATGTTTAGAACACGTCAGCATAAATCGTTATTGAAAATAACGGCATAGATTATTTACGTGCCGTTATTTTCTATAACGGCATCTATTTTACATTTTTTTTCATGTCGTTATTTGGAATAACGGCATCCCAAATAACGACATCAGTATATTTCTTTTACAAGTATGAATCTTCTAACTTTAAAAAATTCTAAGTGTGAAAAAAACTTATAAATAATGCCGTTATCCTGAATAACGGCATTCGAATGACTGATGCCGTTATTGGAGATAACGACATCAGTTATATATAAATGAACTCTTGTCGTTGTTTGGAAACAGAGAGATAAGTTTTTTTTTTAACTTATTCGTCAGAGAGGATGAATAATAAGTTACTTTTTTATAAAAAAAATTTATAACTGATACCGTTATTCCAAATAACAGCATCAGTATTGAGAATGCCGTTATTTAAAATAACGGCATTTGTTATAAGATTTTCACACTTACAATTTTTTCTCTAAATGGAGACTACAAGCTGTCGAAAAATAAAATAACCTATGCCGTTACTTCAAATAACGGCATGAAAAAAAATGTAAAATAGATGCCGTTATTGAAAATAACGGCACGTAAATAATCTATGCCGTTATTTTCAATAACGGTTTATGCTGACGTGTCCTAAACAGAAGCAGATCACTAATTGTTTTTGAAAGTGGGGCAGAGCGCCTGCAAATATTTTTAAAAAGTGGGGCAGTAGGGCAAAATTTTCCTAGTATATGCATGCGATGGTTAATTCCTACAGTTCTATCACGGTTGTTTTGAGGAGCAGGTGGCTAATAGTTTCAGGTCTGTTATAAATTCGTTGCTGCTATATAAATGCTGCCACATGCTATATATCTTCTTTTTTGCAGTCAGCAAGGAGCATAATGTATTTTCGAGAATATAAGGGCTGGAGGGAAATTATGGTCAAGTGAGGGCTAGCTTTAGAATTTTTTTTCCCATGCATGCATGATGCATCCTGTAGAAGTTTTGTTGAAGTTTTAGTTGAGATGAGGTCAGAGGTCATGAGTTGATGACAACCTAACTAGCATGCACTACTTTAAATTAACTGCAAGTGGGTTTGATTAATTAATTAATTGTTTAACCTTAGAATAGATATAAGTTAATTTAGATTAAGAGATAATGATGTAGTTCTGCCTTTTGGAGGTGGTGAATGAATTGGAATGGCCAACTCATTTGAGTACAAAAATAGACCCCAAAGAGCATGAAATATACCCATGACATACTGTCTTCATTCTGAGTTGTAGGCTTGTAGCTTTCAGGGTTGTATTTTATATATATGCACGTGAAATTGTTATGAGTAAACTTCAGTCTTCAACTTACTTTACAGCATATTTAAAATAAAAATTTTAAAACATTTGACTAAAAAAAAATTAAGAAAACAAATAAGCTTACCTTAAAGCATATCATAAAATCTCATACAAGCTCATGAAGGTTATTATGCATCTAGAGAACCATCGAAAATTCTAATTACCATACTTGAATGGAGTACAGAGAGTTATCGCTGGAGTGGTGTTCGGATGAGTCGTGGCTAAAAGGTGAAGTGACAAGCTGCGACTATGATGAGTGCTCAATGAATCTTCATTTAGTTGATGGATAGGGGCTTATGATTTGCGGCATCTGATGGTTGAAAGAACATGTTGCATGTGTCTTCGTCTGCAAGTTTAGCTTAGCGAGGGACAAGTTAATGTTGTAGGCTTAATTGTATAATAGTATTTTCGATGTGCATTTTTAGGAATATTTTGTTGTAAATTATATGTTATTCTTTGTTTCATTAATATATTATTAATGTAACAGTGACACGGTTATCTTTATTCTATTAATAAAAAAAAAAACTAACTAACATATGTTACTGCAATGTTTAAGAACATGACCTTAAACGCAAAGATTTTATGTTGGTTCACGCTATGTACCACTACTGCGTTGAAGAATACTAAAATAAATATTTGAAAAGCCTTATAACTTCTTTTAGTTATGTCCTTAATCTCCATGATAAACAATAGGATAAGGTGTTAATTTAAAGTCTTGTTCAGAACTTAGATTCACGCATGTTATCACTATGCAAACAAAATATTTGGCAAAACTATATTGTATAGTTTTTTTATCCCAAATGACCGCATAGCGCAGTGGATTAGCGCGTCTGACTTCGGATCAGAAGGTCGTGGGTTCGACTCCCACTGTGGTCGATTTAGTTTTTTATCATCTTTTGTTTTTATATAAGTTATTACTAAATTTTTTATTTTTTATTTATAGTTTAATACATACAAACAGTAATACAAATACAACCAGAATGCCATACAAGCATACATGTACACCAAAATATCCAACCATACAAGAAACCTCTTTGATAAAGAATGTTTCCCCTCAACATGTTGGTACATATCAAAACTATGCAATAATTTCAGAACTACACTGAAAAAGCATATGCATTGCACGCACAAGGATTCTACCATGTCTAATGGCATATGTATCAGTAATTATACCATGGCCAAAATGAAAAGCTTGATTGATTGTTTTACAGTATATATGGTCCATTGATGTAAGTATGCAACAGCAGATTAGAAGAAAATACTCTCCAACATGACAAATGGGCAATGCATATGACGGATCGATGCATATTAATTTATGTAGCAAAACCACCACAGAAAATGCACGGAATGCAACTTGTGCAATTATGTAATGCAAAGAAAGACATATTATGAATGAAAACCACCTTAACAAAACACAAATCTTAGAATTAATAATTGGGAAGGTATGTCGAATGATATAGTACTAGTTGAACTAACAAAATGTGTCTGTAGTGTCAATGACAAATAAGAGGGTTAAGTATAAGCTGAATCATCGATTAGAAAAATGGAACTTTAATTTTAATATTCCAAAGTTCCCTCGAGAAAGAATGATACCAATCGGAGACCAATCGGATACCAATCGGTTTCTGAAGTATCTCAGCAAAATGCTCCAAACCCTGAAGTATCATGTAAAAAACAAACAGATAGGTTAATTTTTTTTTGATTAAAAAACAGATAGGTTATTAAAGAGATATAAGACCTTTCTAGTTTTATACAACACACAACAATTGTTCTTAGCATTCTGAACTTAAAAACGCTGGAAAGCTGTTGTTTGTCTGAGCCAGACATTTAATGCCACCTATATATTCAAGGTAAAATGGAATAACTTGGGATTAGCAAAATGTAATCTTTTGTATCTAAGTAGCACAGTTGCAGAAGAAACATTGATACAACAATTCTATAATAGTGCATGGAAATAACAATTACAAGGCACAACGTGTAGTACTGTAATTCCATAATTAACATAAAATGACCACACTAACACTATTATTAGCTTGATAAAAGAATGCACCAATATATATCATATCAAAGATGTAAACTGCTCAAACACATAATACAATCACTTGCAACATTGTTACCTACATTCCAGCCTATTGCAAGTGTATTCATTAAGTATCGGAAAATATAATTGCACAGAAAGAAAAGAAATAAAAAAACATGTTTTACTTTGCGTTCTTCATAGGCTGCAATGTAGCACTAATAATTTGCTAATGAAACAAGATTGTTAAAAAATTTTCCATATAAAGAATACATGTAAACAAACCAGGGCAGAAAACTCACTTGGCGCACGTCTTATGCACTTAGGGTGAAAGAAAGAGAAATAAGATCAACATATTTTGCACACCCAGAGTTGAGATAACCTAATATAAAACAGTTAAACAAAAGATTCAGAAATATAACATAAATTAGCCAAGAAATTTTTTTAAAAAAAAAAAGTAATCTGAACAGTTAACTGATATCCACTATAGCAATTGGATACCTTAACCAATGGCCACTAAGGTGACAAGTGACAAGGTTTATCGGTTCCCATAAAAGTCACATGTTCTATCCATCAACACGAGCTAGCTAACAAACCTAGCTTGTCTTTTTTTTTTTTAATATCATAAATGGTTGGCCGTAGCCTCCCGTATTTCATTAAAAAGTTTTTAATAAAACATACATGCTGATGCGGCTTGTTTTGGGGAGGCGTATGGATGCACCAAGTGTGAGTTCTTCTCGATTTGTATTGGTGGAGGAAGCTCCGGTGCGGACGGTGTTACAAATATTGTTTACAAAATTCCTTTTTCAAAGAAAAGATAGAGAGGCACAAAAAAAACATAGAAGAGAACAGGAGAGAGGAAAACCGAAAGAAAAGAAAAGGAAAAAATTAATAAAACAACTTACAAGAACAAATGAAAAGTACGACTTGAGAAGCCGAGGCCTGTGTATCACACAGTGTCCTTAAAACAGATTTCGCCTCTTTCCGGTTGCTGGAATGAATGGAGGCGTCTGTCTCCCAAGATGCAACGACTTGGAGCGATCCCGTAGGCACCACGTACCACTCCCAAACTGAGTACAAGCGCTCGAAGCTATCACCGACTTACCAACAAAAGTAGAACCGACGAACAGTACAGAAGAAGACTCAGAGAAGGAGAGAAGAAGATCTGGTTTTGTGCAGGGAAGAAAGTAAAGGGGGTGGCTCTGCACGGGGTGGGATCAAATCGGTCCGGCATTCGTGTCCGCAGGTCGTGCGGGCGCACACAAGTCGCATGTAATCCGGTCCGTGATTTGCACCCCCCCTGCGCGCGCGAGAGAGAGCCTCTCTTCTAGCCATCTTACAATGCTTAGAAGGAGATTACTATATATCCTCTTCTATTTCCTTTGTTATTTTCGATGTGGGACTATGTTCCCTTAACCCATTTTCAAGAATGAAAACGTCTCACTTTGAGAGACAATTTCTCATTCACCCCTTAACCGATTTTAGCAAACCAATATATGATTTTGATCTACTCACGAAGGAGAACACAAATCAATCAAGATCTCTCAATAATTTATTGAGGATCTTACTCAAAAATTGCTCAAAATCGGGTCGAAAATGGTGTCTAAAAACACTCATTTTCTAACAGACGGCCCTCAGCCGGGCGAACGATTAGGAAGTAGGCGGGAGTGAGGTGGAGACTGGATGCTCGGGTCGGATCAGGAGGCTCGGATCCGAGGTCTCGTTTACCTGCACTCGGTCTAGGAACACCAGGGTTGATTCCGGTGGCAGACCCTCCGACGATCTAGTCAGCTACTAGAGAGAGAGTAACAGTAACTAGGGTTTTGAGGGGGAAAGATTGATTACCTGTGGAAGGGGTAGAGGGTCTGGTATTTATAGGAGAAGCCAAGTGGGTCTAGACCCGTTTGGAGCAGGATCTGGACCAGGTTGCCCGTGGGCCTGACGTGGCAGAAGCCCAAGCGGTTTAGTGCTGACGTGACAGAGACCTGGGCAGTTTCCAGGCTGACGTGGCAGGGGCCCAGGCGGTTTATGCACTGACGTGGCGGACCAGGATGATCCGACAGTGCACGCTTTATGAGGGGATCCTGTGGCCCAGGAGGGGCCATGTCATTTGACCCATATCAGGAGCCCCCCACTCCTGGAGGGCTAGATGACCCAGCCGTGTGGGAGTGGTTCTTTGACTCTGTAGGAAGAGCAGGGCGATGTGTGCGGCGAGGAATAGGGTCTGTACCTTCCCGAAGAGGCCAGGGGGGTAGGATGAAGGGATCCCCTATCGGAGTCATGCGGGGTGTTGGGCGTAGAAGGGTCGGAGCCACGCTCGCCGAGCACCTAAGGTAGGTAGACGAGCGTCTATGGTCGGCAGACGAACATCAAGGGTCGGTGGACAAGCTCCAAGGGTCGGCAGACGAGTGTAGAGGGTCAGCGGACGAGCTCCGAGGGTCGGCAGATGAGTGTAGAGGATCAGTAGACGATTCCCTCGGTAGTTGGAAGAGCAAGGGGACGTCAACGTCCGCCAAGCAGGAGCTCGGCTTGCCGATCGTATAGGGTCGGTAGGCGAGTGCAGAGGGTCGGCAGACGATTCTATCGCTAGTTGGAAGAGCAAGGGACGTCAACGTCTACCGAGTTTGAGCTCAGCTTGCCAACCGTATAGGTTTGGTAGACGAGTGTAGAGGGTCGGTAGACGATCCCCTCGCTAGTTGGAAGAGCAAGGGGACTTAAAGGTCTGTCGTGTCTTGAGCTTGGCTTGCCGAGCGTCTGTGGTCGGTAGACGAGTGTCGAGGGTCGGGAAACGATCCCCTCGCTTGTTGGGTAGAGGAAGGTTTTGGGGGCTCGCAGTGCCATCCGAGCTCCAAGCCTCCTATGAATAGAGGGGAATTTTTGGGGCTTGTGGTGTCGTCCGAGCTCCAAACCTATTGGGAATAAGGGAAGGCCTTTGGGGCTCGCGCTGTTGTCCGAGCTCCGAGCCCCTTGTGAATGAAGGAGTATTTGGGGGCTCGCGGTGCCATTCGAACTCCGAGCCTCCTATGAATAGAAGGGAATTTTTGGGGCTCGCGGTGTCGTCCGAGCTCCGAACGTATTGGGAATAAAGGAAGGCTTTTGGGGCTCGCGCTGTTGTCTGAGCTCCGAGCCCCTTGTGAATGAAGGAGTATTTGGGGGCTCGCGGCGCAATCCGAGGTTCGAGCCCCTCAATTTGGCAGCGGCTGTTGGATGGGATGTAATGATTTTATTTCATTTAATGCTTTGGGTGTAGAAGTCTCGATGGCTCGCGATGAGATCCGAGTTCCAAGCCTTATGTGGAATAGGAGGAGAAATTGGGCTCGCGATGCTATCCGAGTGTCGACCCTTCTGTGAAATAGAAGAGGAATTGGGGGCTCGCGGTGTCATCCGAGCTCCGAGCCTCCTGTAAAATAGGAGAAGATATAGGGGCTCGCGATGCCATCCGAGCTCCGAGCCTCCTTTGAAAGAGAGGAGGAGTTTGTGGCTCGCGGTGCCATCCAAGAGTCGAACCCTTCTGTGAAATAGAAGAGGAATTTGGGGCTCGCGGTGTCATTCGAGTTCCGAGCCTCCTGTGAAATAGAAGAGGAATTAGGTGCTCGCTGTAGCTCCCCAAATTTCTAATATAATATCTTAGTAAATTCATGGCACAATTTTCAGCATCAACTTCAATGTAATATTAAACACAACCAAACACCAATAAAAATTTTCAACTTTCATTACAATAATCGTTTACATAGCACAGCGGAATACAATACATCTTAAATCACAATTCTCTTTTCTTTACAATAATTTACAATTACATAAGTCACTATATAAATGGAACTCAAGCATCCGAATCCGAGCCTTAAGAAATCATCTGTAAAATATGAGGCTAGAGATAACCCTAACCCCAAAAACTAAAGGGGTTAGCCATAAAGGTGAGTGGCATAAAAAAAACAAACAACATAAATAAACATTAAGCATGGATTCATAAACAACATGTAATAAACAAGAATACATAAATTATGACGTAGCAAGGAAACATGAAAATATCAAGTGAAACTAAACTGAGTGTCAAGTGTAGAAAACAGGAAAACACATGCGTAAAACCAAGTCAGGAAAATACAAGTCTATATGCAGACTCTCTAATGCGTACTTGTCGAAGTCTATGCATCCCACTCTATATAGGTCCGGTACAAGCCCTTAACGTCTCCACATTATAGGGTTCAATCCCCGCTATGCAACTAATCCTATCACGATGACTACTGCGAGATAAAGATAAACTGTGAGTATTAGCCCATGCCCCGATAATTCCGGAGGTCAATCTCTATCCACAGATAATTCCGGAACTATTTCACTCACACCTGGGACTCTTCGAGAATACTCCACACCGCAAGCAATGGAACCTCATCACACGAATACCACATGTGCGTCGCCTCGACCCCGATAATTTTGGAGATCAATCCCACACCACAGGTAATTTCGGAGACTATTTCACTCACACCTGGATAATTCCGGGGATTATCTCACACCGCAAGCCATTCTGAGGTCCATAACTCATGTTCCCATTCATCATATCACCACTAGTGCCTGTCCTTATCACTTAGGTTATTTAATTACTTAACGAATCTCCTAGAGTTGCTGCTCCCTACTGGACTTAACTCAATAACTGATCAACTAAAATGCCTCAACAGGCCCAAGCATAAATAACTCAACTGTCGGTATACTAGGGTCACACACACCCTCTAGAGATCCACACTCAAATGTCCAAACCAACTTTCCAACATAAACTGCTCAACTTAACATCTTGAAAACATATGTTCAATAGAAGATAAGGTATAAAATAATAAGTTATAGATTAAAGCATTTGGAGAATAAATCATTTGAAAGAACATTCAAAAATATAAAGGTACATCAGTATCAGTCGACTAATAACAAGCGTAAGTCGACTGTCCAGAAAGAGAATTCTATGGTTTTAAGAAAATAATCTAAGTCTTATAAGTCGACTTGTAAAGGTCATAGGTCAACTGTCCAGAGAAAAAATCCAATAATCTTTAAGAAAATATTCTAAGTATAGCAGTTAACTGAAAAGGGTCATAGGTCGACTGTCCAGAGAGAAAAATTACAATAACGTTGAAAAATAATTCTAAGTGTACCAGTCGACTGTAAAAGGTATAAGTCGACTGTCCAGAAGGAAATTTCAAGAAAACTGAAGAACATAGCAGCCGGGTCATATCAGTCGACTGAAAATTTATACCAGTCGACTGTCGACCTACAGACTGTATACTTTTGGTTGTGCACAATTCAACCGATTCGTAGTTTTACTTTATGAAAACAATTTCTTCAAAAAGCATATTTCTTATATGTTTAAATATAACTGGTAGGACATATAATAGTCCACAAAACTAAATCAAACGCTTGAATTTATAAAAATAGAGATCTTGTTGATTTCCTTCAATCAAACATGAAATTGTGCATATCATCAAAATAGAGTTTTCTAAAAATCAATTACTCATTGAAATTTCTTCGTATTCAGATCCAAAACATATAAATATCAAAATCTCAAAAGAATCTCCAAT
The DNA here is from genome assembly GCA_017893485.1 of Hemerocallis citrina. NCBI lineage: Eukaryota > Viridiplantae > Streptophyta > Magnoliopsida > Asparagales > Asphodelaceae > Hemerocallis > Hemerocallis citrina. Next base: position 360,996,652 of record CM030359.1, read on the forward strand.
TTGGGTATATTCCTCAACTCGACTAAATTCTCAAATTTTGATTATCAAGATATGATCTCTTGATTCATAACTTTCCATTCATATTCCTCAAAACTGAATTACTACTACAACTCACAACCATAATTAATTGATAACATCACCATGTCCAATTTGTATTCAACCAAATACTCAAAATCATAAAAGGTCTCACCTTTATAAGATTCATGCATAAAATTCACCATATTCATTCAATCCAACATTAACCCAAAAGAGAACGACTACCCACGTACAATCCTATTTACAAACAACTAAGGTTTCACAAGATCCAATTTTTCATCTAATTCATAATGTGCATATTCATATTCAAACCCTAAACATGCTTTCTAGCAATAAGATTCAACATCCAAGATCCATTAAACATTCATAGATCAAACAACCAAATTGTACCAAATCACATACATAAACAAATTAACAAAACAATTACATGCAAAATACACAAAGTAAAACAAACATGTCACTCACCTCGAATGAAGAAATCCCTTAAGAAAACTTCTCTTTTGCAAAATCCAAGATTCTCTTCTTAATTCCTTCAAAAAATAATAAAAAATTTTGTTGTTCAGCGAATGACGGCTGTGTTTCTTTTAAATAGGCCGGAAATAGAGGATTTAGGATTTTTAGACACATTTGCAAAATAACCCCTTTAAAATATAACTTTACATAAATTGATTCCTATACTTGGAAACTTGATAAAATTGATTAAATTGAGATTTAAAAGCAAAATAACCTCCGTATTTCCAGTTGGAACTATTTTAAATGTCCAGAAAATAGTTTTGCACTTTCACCCCTCAAAATGAAAATTTTGCAAAAAGATCATTCATTTCTTAATATTTGCAAATAGATCCAATAAATAACAGAAAAATCTAGAAAAATTAAAAATAAATCCCAAATAATAAATAATGATTTTTCCTAAAATAATTTTGGCTTTTGAAATTCTCAAGAAAATATTTGCACGTGTTTCGCACGTGTAAAAAGATTTTTTTCTGAAAATATTTATTAAATCCCCAAAAATTATTTTAATTCATTTATAAACCTTTAAAAATAATATTTAAAAATACGGAGTACTACACTCGCGGTGTTATTCGAGCTCCGAACCTCTTGTAAAATAGAAGAGGAATCTGTGGCTCGCGGTGCCATCCAAGCGTCGACCCTTCTGTGAAATAGAAGAGAAATTTGGGGCTCGCGGTGTTATCCGAGCTCCGAGCCTCCTGTGAAATATAAGAGGAATTAGGTGCTCGCAGTGTGTTATCCGAGCTCCGAACCTCCTGTTGTAACACCCCGCAAAATTTAATTGACAATTTTGCCCTCGGGTGTTACGCACGTGCATTTTGTATTGCTATTGATGATATCCATAACGCATTTTGATATGTATTTTGAATTCCGATTAACTATGCAATTCCGTATTCTTAAAATCCCATTTGAGACAACGCAAATGCTATATTTCAATTTTTGAGTTTTTACGTGCTTTTACGTATTATCGATGCACGTGTCGATTTCGGGTATTCCACCATTACATGCAAAGTTTTTGATGATTTTCAATTATTTATTTTTATAAACATGTTTAAATTCATTTTTGTAAATAGAATTCAATTTTTGTCTATTTTAATTAAAATAAATTTTTACGTACAATACACGTGTTTTCTGTACATTTGAGTACATTATCGAATATGTACATTAAATATACTTTATGTTGCATTCCAATTAATTATAAATATTTTTCGATTCATAAAGTCATTTTTTTATTTTTGAGATTTTACGGGCGGCTCACATGTTTTGGTGCACGTGTTAAGCGTATTATTCTTTCAAAATAAATTTCATGAATTGTGTGTGTCTATTTTATAGTGCATGAAAAGTATAATTTTTAAGTTAATTTTATATATTTATTTCATATATAAATAATTGTTTTAAAGAGATTAATTAAATAATTTATTTTTGGGTGTACACAAAGCACGTGCATGTGCACACAATTTTGGGGACCGGGCTGTTTTGAGAGGAGGGAAAAATCTGGAGTTTGATTTTGAAATAGGAGGGAAAGCAAGTTTCAAATTTAAATCATGGGATTAGTGGTGTTCATGTGAGGGGTGGTTATTCTAACTACCAATTATTAATCTATAAATATATCCCCTAAGACTCTCATTCTCTCATCTCTCCTCTTCCCTCTCTCTTGCCATTCCCGAAAGCTCCAAACAAGCCAGCATAGCCTTGCCCATTTCTCCACCTAATCACCATTTCACTTGCCTATATACATATACTAATGTATATATATGTACATACATAGTATGTGTATATGAAAGAAGATGGGAGTTATTCTTGATGTCGCCGAAATGGAGTGGGGATGGGGATGCTCTTGATGATTGTTGCTTGCCGAAATGGATTGAAGACCTTGCTTGAGTGTGCGGATTTCGAGGAGTTGCAAATGGAGTATTCTTTAGGAGCTCATAATCCTAGGAGTTCATTTGAGTACAAATCTTCAACTTTAGGTGGGTGTTTCTTGAATGCTTTCTAATTTAGGAGTAAAATTTACATGATAGATGATATACAATTTATTTATTGAATTTGCATTGGTATTATGAGATTACATGCAAATTAATGTAGAAACGAATCGTTAAATTTTGATTGGTGTGGTAGATGTAAATTACTATTCTATTCCTTAAATTGTTATGATTTCTAGTTGAAATGCTAGAATTGAAATGATTTGTATGAAACTGATGCATGTTACGACATTGGTTAAAATAATGCAAATGTATATAAAAAGAACCGTTTGTTAATATGGCAAAGAAGTGTGGTTCTAACTTCAAAGTATCTATTTGTGAGTGTAGATATTTTTATAAAGTAAATTTTGATAAAAGACAATATTCTATTTGGGAAATTGATTGTATATGTTTTTATGCATGTTAAAGGATTTCATTGAAAAATGAGAAACTTGTAAAATTGAGAATACATACGACATTATTTTTAAAAGGAATACATTCTTGAAATGATCTATATTTTTTATATGGAAGTACAAATCAATCAAAAGTGTCGAAAAGTATATGTAGGCTAGTGTAATTGACAGCCAACTGTTTACCTTCTACAGTCGACTGGAAAGTATAAGAAATTGGGTTTTCGTCGGCAGGACAGTCGACTGACTACTTTCACAGTCGACTGTTGCTGTCCTGAGTTTTAGTGTTTGAGTTTTCGAAGTATTCGTGGAACAGTCGACTGATACTGTCACCAGTCGACTGAACCGACTGTGATGATTTGATGTTAGCAGAACAGTCGACTGATACCGACTGAGATGTTTTGATGTTCGCTGAACAGTCGACTGACACTGTCACCAGTCGACTGAACCGAACTGGTTTTGTAACGCCCCGAATCCCAAATACACTGAATTCGAGATGTTCTACAGGATCTTTTCACTTCCTTTAGTACAATTTTATAAGGAAATTTGAACTTTTCACTTTACATCAGAGTTTACATCAATATTACACTTTACATTGCACAGCGGAAGTAAACTTTACAACAATGAAACAAATATACAACAACATTGAGTAATCTTTAAGCATTTGTTCCTCTTTAATCTTTATCAAGCCATTTACCTGCATATAAGACTGTGGGTACGTCAGTTTATTCAACCGACGATCATTATACACGGCCATCCTCTCTTTGCCGGAAATAGTATAACTTATTTTCCATATTTAGCAAACACAAACTTGTCACATATCAAACTAAAGGGACTATCCTAATGATGTCGTGTTGTGATTGTGCACTTAGTCCTTAATGCATTTATTTATGTTACATGACACTAATGCGCACTTGTTCGGATTTTATGCATCCCATACTACATAGGTCCGAGGGCAAGCCCTTAATCGTTCTTCATCTTTGTAGGGTTCAATCCCTCGTCATGACTTAATCTACTACTGTAACTACGGTAAGTATCCTAGATGTTTTCTGACCTACGAACTCATGTCTAGGCGCCCTGGAGGGAATCCCATCGCTGACATGACTCATCATGCAGACATCCTGTGGTAATTCAGCTCCTACCGTAGACATGACACCACCCGTAGTCTTCAAACATCCCACGAGCGTCGCCACTGGGACGATACTCTGGAGCAGTATCCTCGCCCAGACTCATCATGGGACATCCTGGGATACGCTCTCACCGCTAACCAATGACCCTCATACTCAATGTTTTTCTCTTACTTTCATCACATCTTCACTATGTACTAGTCCTTAGTTTTATTAGAATCATGAACAAAAATCAAAGCTCTAGAGTTAGCCTCTCCATTAAACCGGACTTATTCATTTATTCAAACATGACCAACCTTAGTCTTTCATTTCAATATTTCATTTCATTTTCTTTCCAATTGCCGGGGGAGACTTAGCTACTCTTTCATTTCAATTCCAATTCACAATTACTAAAATAATCTGAGCACTTCCAACTCATGAGTTCATTTTTCATAATCACCATAGATTTTCTTTTTCATGTCCATAGTTCCACAATTATATAACTTTCATAAATTCAAATAAATGATTCACTCCATATTAATTCATGCAAAGACAAATAGAGTTTACTGTCACAACCAATATTCAACATAAAATTCACAATCTTTATCATAAAACAATTCATAGAATTTCTGAGATGTCAAAAGTGCTCTGAACAGTCGACTTAGAACTCATCCAGTTGACTTGTTTAGTCAAACAAAATCCTTCAGTAAACTGCTCGGAAGAGTCGACTGCTGCACATGGCCAGTCGGCTGTTCCGCAGCGTTCAATATTAAAATATCATTTACAGGGCAGTCGACTGTCATTCAACCCAGTCGGCTGTTCTGCATAGATCAATTATGTAATTCCACATTGAAATTCACATCACTAACGAATATTCACATTTCATATTTTTCACACTATTCTCAAATGAGAAATTCACATCCATCACACAATAAAATTTCTTTCTTTACTATATTAATCTTCTAATCCTTCATTTCAAATTCTTTGTGCAAGATATAATTTCACAAAAATATAACTATAGAACCATAGTTCTATCTACACATTTTATTCTCAAACCATGTTTTATTTCATACAAATAGTTCCCAAATTATTTTTCATAAGTCCTTCATATTTTGAGAAGAATAGAACATTCAAGTTTATGAAAATTCATCAGTACCAGTCGGCTTATTACTGTAATAAGTCGACTGTCCAGAGGGAAAAACATCCATGATTTTAAGAAAATAAGTTAAGTAATAAGTTGACTTATAAAAACACAACTTGACTTACCAGATCATAAGTTGACTTATAAAAACATAAGTCGACTTAAAGGAGGATATAAGTCGGCTTAAAAGGTCATAAGTCGACTTACCAGAGAATTCTTTTTCGACAATTCTCAATAATTAATGCCACTAATCTCTTTATTAGCAAACTACACATTAAATCTCTGTTTTTAACCTTTTATCAAACATACTAATCTATATCTTAATTCATTTATTTCAATATAACACAAAGATCCATTTAATCACATGAAGTAGCACTGCCAATCTACTAACTTTGTGTATATAATTTGTGATGTAGAATAATGAGACTTTCTTTAACAATCCATGGTTATAATTAATCCATACAAACTTAGATTTTTACTAATCAAATCACATACAATTGCACACCCACATTCCAATCAATTCATAGGTCAATTTTCCAATTAAAAGTGTACTCTTATTAATATTTTTCATGCATCATTTTTCCATTCCAATCTAGCATATATCCCTATTTAGAAATATAGAAAATTTACCCACCTTGTATGGAGAGAAAAATTCACTAGCAATCCCTAGACAAATGTCCTTGCAACGAAAATGCTCCTCCTTGAACACGTGCACACAAGCCTCCCAAGCACACCCGAGCTCCTCCTTCTAGTGGTAGCCGGCCTCCTCTCCTTGTTGCAAGCAAAATCCCACACACTCTCAATCTTTCAACTCACAAAAACACTACTAGATAATATAATTTAGACTATAGGTTTGTAGGAAGTAATAAGCACAAGAATAACTAGCCGGGGGGGGGGGGGGGGGGGGGGGGGGGTATTTATACGAAAAATCAAAGAGAATGGAGGGCTAGGATCAATTGGTTGGTTGTAAGATGGAGGGTCAAGATGAAAGTAGGAGTTGCAATAACTACCCACAACCAAGTAACCACTACACCATGATCACCATTACAAATTTCGGTTTCCCTCCAAAAGAATCACAACCGGCCATGGGAGTGCATTTTTGCACGTGTATGTGTAGTGCACGTGCATGCAACTAGGCTCAAAAAATTGTACATTAAATTTTGTATAAAACTAAAATAGTCTTTAAATTGTATTCTACATGACAAGTTGTATAAAAAATAGTTCATGGGCTTTAGTTTATGGGCCAAAATAATTATTTTAAAATAAAATAAATGAATTACATTTTGGGCTTTTTAAAAGAAAAGACTTTTCATCTATTTAAAAGAAGGCTTTTTGTATAAAATAATTGAAAGTACATATTTAACTATTTATACCCATCACAATAAAAATAATTATAAGATTTAATTCAACCAAAATATTGCACGTGCACACTACGTGCAAAATAAATAATTTTTCATTAAATGAAAAATCGGGGCATTACAGGTTTTGGTTCTTGAGTTTGGATTTGATTTTGACAAATGAAAGTTAATTAAGTTTGAATACGAGATTTTATGATTATTAATATTTGACTGAGTTTTATTGTGAAATGCACACAAGGATGTGAAAGATGAAATTGATAAAGATGTCGAATTGAATTGTTCTCATGTTATGAGATTATAAAAGGAATGTTTTGAGAAAGAGTTGTGAACAAAAGAAATGGAAATGATTATTTGAGATTGATTATGATCTCTAGAAAGAGATAGTTATTGGAATCTAGAGGCTAGGCGAGACCCTAGTGATCGGCAGTATTATTTATCATTTTGAGGGCTAACCGTTGAGGGTTGAGCGTCTCTTGAGAAGTAGCCAGGTAGGCTGACTATCTCTGTTGTTTTGATTAAGTCCGGTAGGGTAAACTAGCTCTAGGTTGTGATGATTTTCTTTTTAAAAAAATTTTGTAAGGCTGTGATGGAAGTAAGAGAAAAACATGAGTATGAGGGCCATTGGATGGGTGTTGTGAGGGTATGCACAGGCTGTCTTCACGATGCGTCGTGACATGACGTGGATACTAATCCAGAGTACCATCCCGGTGGCGACGCTTGTGGGATGTTTGGTGACTACAAGAGGATCGTGTGCCATGAAGGAGGCTGAATTACTGCAGAATGCATGCTTGATGAGTCAAGACATGGCGCGGGACACGTGCTTGTATTCATAGAACATCTATGATACTTACCGAAATTACAAGAGATACATAGTGAAGATGTGATGAAAGTGAGAGAAAAACACAAGTATGAGAGTTAGAGTTTACGGTGCGGGGGTGAGCCACAGAATGCATGCTTGATGAGTCAAGACATTGCGTGGGCACTACTCAGTAATGATCGGACCTTAGCAACGCTTGTGAGATGTTTGGTGACTGCAAGAGGATCGTGTGTCAGGGAGGAGGCTGAATTGCCACAGAATGCATGCATGATGAGTCAAGACATGGCGTGGGATTCCCCTCCAGGGTCCTATACACGTGCTTGTACTCATAGATCATCTAGGATACTTACCGTAGTTACAGTAGTAGATTAAGTCATGGCGAGGGATTGAACCCTACAAGATGAAGAACGATTAAGAGGCTTGCCCTTGGACCTATGTAGTATGGGATGCATAGAATCCGAACAAGTGTGCATTAGTTTCATGTGATATAAATATCTGCATGAAGGACTAAGTGCACAGCACAATACGACATCAACAGGATAGTCCCTTTATAGCATTGTTTGTGATCAAGTTTGTGTTTGCTAAAGTGTTTAAGAATCGTTATACTGTTCTCGGCATAGAGAGGATGGCCGTGTATAATATTTCGTCAGTTGTAAGCAACTGACGCGCCCACAGTTTTATATGCAGGATTTGGAGTTACATGAAGATATAAAGAGAATTGATACTGTTGGTTATTTAAATGTTAAAGTTGTAACAATTCTACATTTATTATTGTTGTATTTTATTGATTCCACTGTGTATTGATGTAAAAGACTCTGATGTAATTATTGTTGAAATAAAAGTTTTAAATTCCTTGTAAAATTGTACGAAAGAAGTATAAAGATCCTGTGAAAATATCGAATTCAGCTGATTTTGGAATTCGGGGTGTTACAGAGTGTTATCAGAGCTACGCTTCTAAGTAGTACAAATTTATAAGGAACGACACCCTAGAGTGGACATTAGAGTGTGAGTTCAGTTTATAGAGATTTAAATGTAAGTGATTTACATTTGTGTTGCTCTATAGACTGATGTTTTCTCTTTCCTTTCCCTATTGGATGGCTGGAGTCATGAATGGAAGTTGTTATTGAATTTGCATTCAACCTCATTCATGATGCTCTCCTCGTATACATTGATTTGAGATTGTATGCGAGCTCATTTTTTCTGGGTATCAGAGTGGCGCAGAGGAAGCGTGGTTGGTTTGAACCTTCATTCATGATGCCTTACATATAAACACACTTTCCCCTCAAATTATTTTCTGTGGATTTTCATCATATTACTTTTCAACATTTAATATTTTCCAAATAAATATTTTCCTATACTATTAAATCATATTAATGCCTAGTATTTTGTCTATTTTCCTTAGTCTTGATCTTGTTGAACTTATTTTAATTGTCTCTCAATCTTAAAGTTTTGTCTTTCGTGTTTTATGTCACCTTATGTTCATCCGTCCATATGTGCTATTACTTTACGTATTCTGTTAAATTTATACTACAACCATTATTTTCATTTACTATTACATTTTGAATTTTGCTTGGGAATTTTGCTTATGTGCATTCATTTTACATGATTTGATTGTGTGATACGATATTCTTTCATTATCTCGTATTGTCTTATATACTTCAATATATTTTAACAAGATTGAAATATTTTATCCGTATAAATACCACAAACTAATTTGATTTATTGTCTGCATTCGATATTATCGTTATTACATATTGTCTACTAATTTGTTTTGTTATATTTATAAATTTTGTAATTACGTTTCCTTAATATAATGCATATACTCGCTATTCATACTTTACTTTATTCTCAAATTTTAAATTGTCTTTACATTCTTGATTACTACATATATTTTCCATTGATTTTATACGTGTCATGTATTTCAACATACTTACTATACATATAATTTCACCATCCTCCAATTATTATATTACTATTTTTATGTATAATTGTTTGTATCAAATGTTCTAAATTACTACACTACATCATTATTGTTTTCAATTTTATTTCCGACATGTGCATATATTTTACATTATTTTAGTGTTATAAATAATTTTTTCATTACTACTAATTAGTACCGCCTATGTTTGATATATCCTATACACCTATTTTGATATTTCATTGTGTAAAATCTTTTTCTGTATCATTGATTTTCAAACATAACACCATACTTTATTAAACATCCCATATCTAATCTAAGTATACATGGAAAATTACATCTTTCCATCTTCCGCTTTGGTGCAACTTAATGTCGAGAGGGCAAATATGCAACTAGACATCATTGGATGCAAACTGCAACTGGAGATCGGTGAGGCAATGTTTGCAACCGAATGTCCAGAAGGCAAACTGCAACCGGATATCGTAAAAACAATTATGCAACTTGAGATTGAGACAGACAAGTCTGCTGTTGGATACCAGCGAGACAAGCCTACACCAGAAGGAAGTATTATACTTAGATGACCCCTACCTTATTTTCCTGTGGTATTCACTTACAACTATTCCATTTTTTGGAACTAGCTTATACTATTTTATAATATTTTGCAACCTAGCATTATACTGTTTATACTGATTTCATTATTTATCAAACTCGTGTATTTACCGCTTAATCTCAACTATCTTGCCGTCTTCTTCGTAGTACTTTGTATTTTATGTGAGGTAGTATCTCATACCACTTTATCGTATTTTGCTATTTTAGATTTGGTGGCTACTCACCTAACAAAAACATATCTCTTGTTATTTATGTGTTTTGTTTATCATTCATAAATTTTCTTCTATATCCTTGGTTTTGTGACACGTCATTGTTTTTCAACTATAATGTTTTGTTTAAACTCTTACAAATCATTTATGATATTTATATCATACTATTTGTTTCACCCCTATAATTTTCGCCTATGTACATATATAATTTCGCATGCTGGTTTTTCTTGGTCTACTTGACAAATCGAAATTATTTGGATTTCTGCCTTTTCATTTTTATCATACCCATATGATTATTGTATTTACCTTACAAATTACTTTATGATATCAATTTATATACAAAATCATTTTCATGTTGTCTATACTTTTAACTATATTTCATTCTCATATATTTTTCAAACTCTTATTCAATAGTCTTCTTTTAAATCTACTAATTGAGTTTTCGATATACAATGCCAAAAATAGTTTGCGACTTTCTACCACTTATTACTTTGATAAATTTTGACTACTAAATCTATTTATAGATTATCCATTGACTATGATTCTCTTTAGTGCATTGTTTTCTGAACTATTTCACAAATAATGACCAAATCCCTTTATCATTTCATCTAATGGCTTACTTAATGGTATTTTGTATGAAAACTCCTTTCAATATGTACTATCCTTTATTGTCGCGTTAATTTTCTTATGCTACTTTCTAGATTCATGTTCTGTTCTCATAAAATTTTGATACTCATAATTTTCTTAAATAGATTTTCGTCTATTTCATCCACATTGCTTACTTTTATGCTATATGTATTTTCTCGATGTTTGTAATTTTTATATGTTATACTGATATTTCCTTGGTGTGTACAAAATACAGCCTTTACCATAGTGAGTTCCGAGGATGGAACTATTCTAAAGGGGGGAGAGTGTAACACCCCGCAAAATTTAATTGACAATTTTGCCCTCGGGTGTTACGCACGTACATTTTGTATTGCTATTGATGATATCCATAACGCATTTTGATATGTATTTTGAATTCCGATTAACTATGCGATTCCGTATTCTTAAAATCCCATTTGAGACAACTCAAATGCTATATTTCAATCTTTGAGTTTTTACGTGCTTTTACGTATTATCGATGCACGTGTCGATTTCGGGTATTCCACCTGTTACCGCTGATTTCGGTGTGGGGATAAACAGATAAGATTTGTGAGTTCGAGAAAACCTGAACAGTTGACTCAAGCCTTCTTTGCTCCTGCCGCAACCTGCAAGGAAGTGCGAGACACCGGGGTTGATTCCGGCGATGCACCCTCCGACGCTCTTGTCAGTAACCAGTGGTGATTAAAGAAAGAGCTTAAGGTGGAAAAAGAGTGATTAACCTCATCACAGTGGTAGAGGGGAGGTATTTATAGTCGCCAGGGGAGAGATTAGGGACCTGATTCCCTGTATAACTGCCAGGAGTAAAATCCTCACAGTTTGTTTAGGAAACTAATCCCTGATTCCCGGTGAGAGCAAATCAGGCCCGTTGACTTAGTCAAATCAGTGGCCCTGATCTGTCTCTTGTTGGTCTGGGCTTGCCTCGGGTCGGGACCCGTGCCCAATTGGTGTGGACCCGTTCGTGGGTTATTGGGTCTCGTGCGAAGGAGATCCAGTACCCGCTTTGGATCCACTCGTATGTGAAATTACCATTTTACCCCCGAGCTTCGAGATTCGCGCCCAATCTGGATGGTTCCGATTTAACCCCATTTTTAGCCATATCACGAGCCCCCCACTCCTAAAGACTGAGTGTGATCTGCCTTTGAGGAGTAGTTTAACTGTTTTGGTGGCTAGTGGAGTTGTATCGGATCCGAGTGGAGGATTTTGAATCTTGAAGGGGGTAGTGAGGTAATTTTTGATGCTATGTGCTGTTCTCTAGCCATATCGAGTATTTGACGGCTTTTATTTATTTTTTCGGATTATTTATTTAATTTTGCGATGTGTTTACTAATCGTTCGGGGGTTTCAACTGTATATTCTAGGCAATAATTGTTCGTTCGGGGGGTTCAAAAATGTGCCCCCGAATTTTTAATTATTTTCCAGAATTTTTAGTTAATTTTCCTGAATTATTAGCAATTTTTTCGCAATTTTTAAATAAATAAATCGATTTAAATAAATAAAAAATGATTTTAAATACTGATTTGTGGCGTGGCTCGATCTGGGCCGTTGATCATGGACGGGCGCAAATTTCTGAGAGATCCGTCGATGGTCATCGCTCGGATGCTTTTTTCTCCGTTTGCGAGCTCGGAAGGGCACTCGCTCGGCAGCCGACCGAAGGCGTGGGGTCTCGGCTGGCCGAGCGACGTGGCGCAATCTGAACCGTCGGATGACGACGCGCATCTCGAGACGGACACATTTCCCAAGAAAACACTATCTTGTCTTTTAACGCACGTGGTGCAATCTGGACCGTTCATCATTAGGAGCACGAATTTCTGAAAGATCCAACGGTAGTTATCGCTCGGATGCTTTTTTTCTCCGTTTACGAGCTCGGAAAGGCACTTGCTCGGCAGCCGACCGAAGGCATGGGGTCTCGGCGGGTCGAGCGACGTGGCGCCATCTGAGCTGTTGGATGATGGCGCGTATCCCAAGACGGGCACATTTCTCAAGAAAACACTATCTTGTCGTCTAGTTTCCTCGGCGAGATCTGGGCCGTCTGATCGAGATCATGCGCGAAAGTTGAGGAGAAAGTGAGTTTTCTCCTTTTGCGAGCTCGGAAAGGCACTTGATCAGCAGCCGACCGAAGACCGGGGGTCTCGGCAAGTCGAGTGACGTGGCGCAATCTGAGCCGTCGGATGACGATGCGCATCTCGAGATGGGCACATTTCCCAAGAAAACACTATCTTGTCGTTTAGTGCGCTCTGTGAGATCTGGGCCGTCTGATTGAGATCATGCACGAAAGTTGAGGAGAAAGTGAGTTTTCCCCGTTTGCAGGGTCGGAAAGGCACTTGCTCGGTATCCGACCGACGGCGCGGGGTTTAGGCGATCCTGTTCCCAAGGGCATTGAAGGTGCCCCGGGGTTTGTGCGGCGTTCCATCTTCCCAAGGTCATTAAAGATGATTCCTTTAATTAATGCGTGGCGTTTCAACTTTCGAGGGTCATAATGGCTAGATCTTGGAGGAGAGCTTATAAGTATCCCACTCCCTTTGTCATTTCAATCGCAACAAATGTGGAGTTTCAAACCTCGGAGGTATTTGCCTTGGATAACTTCTCTTTCGAGGTCCGAAGGGGTGGTTGCTCTTTTGCCTTCTTCTTCTCTCGTTCCTGACGGCCCCAAAGTGGATGTCAGGAGCGGGGGGGGGGGGGGGGAACGAGGCAGTAGTGGTGACGACCATAGTCCGGACCCGAGGGACGAGTTACTTCGGAAGGACGGGTGGTCGCTCTGTTGTCTTGTTCTTTTCCCATTCCTCACTGCTCCAAAGGGGATGTCAGGAGCGGGAGAGAATAAGACAGTAGAGGTGACGACCGTAGTCCGGACCCGAGGGGCGAGTTACTTCGGAAGGACGGGTGGTCGTTCTTCCACCAAGATCTTCTGCCGACTCTGGTTGCCCCACAGTGGGTGTCAGGTTCGGCGGAGATCAAGGTGGAAGAGGTGATGATCCATGTCCGAATCCGAGGGGTGAGTTCGTTCGGAAGGACGGGTCGTCGCCCTTCCACCATGATCATCACCCGATTTTGACCGGCCCGATTCGGGTGTCAAGATCGGGGGTGATCCTGGTAGAAGGGGTGATGACCAAAGTCCGGATTTGTGGGATGAGCCTCGGTTGGACGGGTGGTCGCTCTTCTACCGTGATCTTCTCCCGATTCTAACGGCTCCGACGTGGGTGTTAGAATCGGAGGATCACGGTAGGAGAGGTGATGACCCTAGTCCGGGACCGAGGGACTGCAGCAGCTTCGGAATGATGGGCCTCTTCCCATCTCTGTCTTCCTTCTGGGTCGACGGCTTACGATGGTTGTCGGCCCGAAGGAGTTAGAGCTGGGGGGTGTGCCGATTTGTTTTTAACCGGGCCCCGTGTGTTGGCGGAATACCGACCGAGACATGGGGCCTTGGGGGCACGCCGAAGGCGGTGCCTTAAAACTTTAAATTAAAATTTTTTCTGGTTTCTTCAGACAGAGGTGGGGTATGGAGGAAGTGTAGGCCATCCGAGCGACTTGATGCAATTTGTATCATTGGATGGCGTCGCGCATCTCGAGACGGGCACATTTCTCGAGAAAACACTATCTCGTCATCTAGTGTTCTCGGCGAGATCTGGGCCGTCTGATTGAGATTTTACGCAAAGTTTGAGGAGAAAAGGAGTTTTCTCCGTTTGCCAGCTCGGATTGGTACTTGCTCGGTAGCCGACCGGTCTCTTTGCTGGCGTGGTCGGATGGCGTATGGTTCGGCTCCTAGTCCCGATATACCGAGCTAGTTGTCTTGGCGAGGAAGGTAGTTGTGTTGGGCCTTCGCGACGTTTCAAGAGCGGCCCACGAGTCGCGCTTTTTCGTTTAGAAGTCCAAGGGACGTTCCTTTTTACTATAAATCTTCACCCCCCCTCAGACCAAGTCTCATTTTTTACTTTTACTCTCTCTCTTCAGTTCTTACTTCCGTCTTCGAAGTTTTCAGCTCCTTGGCGGTGGTGCTAGCTGACGCGGCGAGGCGTTTCTCATTTCCGGTGAACTTTCCGACCGTAGCTGTCACTTTGAGGTCAGTTTCTCTCCCTTCTCTTTTAGAAAAATAGTTAAGATTACGGATGAGACCCCCGCTTCGGAGCAAACCGTTGGCCGAGCGGGCGGAGGAGAGGAGATGGTGGTTTCGGAGCCGGCCGATCAGCACGTCGTACGTTCGGATAGAGAGGGCGAGGTGGCCGAGCTGCCTAAGGAAGTCGCGGCGGTGTCCCAGAAGGGTAAAGCGGTGGTTACGATTGTGGAAACGCCGAAGACAGCAGGAGCGTTCGGTCGGCAGCCCATTGCTTTGTCGAGCGTGGGGGGCGTACGGGACTATGCCGAGGACATCTTGGAGAAAGTGACCCAGGGCACGGCCAAGGCGGTGGAGGAGAATGAACCGAGGGAGCTGTCCGAGGTGGACCATACCATCTCGTCTCTTATGGAGGCCGACCTCCACCTGATCCGAAAGGGCTTCTACATCCCTGCCGACTACGGACTGCTCCTCCCAGGGCCGGGTTTCCGAGCCAATACGAAGTCTTCGTCAGATGTGTACGTCTTTCCGGTCGACTCCCTTATCGCCGGGCTCCGTTTTTCCCTCCACCCGTTCGTTGTTGATGTCTTGACATGGTACGGTTTGAGCCCCGCTCAGCTGATGCCGAACACATGGAGGCACGTCATGGCGTTCGTCCTCCGATGCCAAGAGGTTGGAGCCAAGCCGAGTATGTTCCTCTTTCGGAGCCTCTACCGACCTTGCCAGCCAAGGCGAGACGAACAAAGGTTCTATCTTTCGCCCTGGACGGGCGTGAAGTTGATCGAGAATCCGGACTCGATCAAACATTGGAAGGAGAAGTACTTCCTCATCCGAGCCCCTGCACCGTGGGTGATACCGACGGTTTGGGCGAAGGATGGTCTACTCAAGTGAACCAAGAAGGAGACGGTGCTGAGTGACGAGGAGGCGGAGGTCCAGAAGAAGCTCCTCGCCCTGCCAGCGTTAAGCTGGAAAGATATTTCCGAGGAGGATCTGTTCCGAGGGGGTCTCAGTCCGATCGACCCTAGTATGCTTCTGGTATTTATACTCTTTGCTTAAAGTTCATGAAATTTTTTCTAAATTTTTTCATTCGGCTTGTGCAGAGACGATGAAGCTGGATTACAAAGCTCTGGTGGCGAAGGGCAGGTCGGAGCAGGAGGCGAAGAAGAAGAGGCCTTCGGCAGGGCCTCAGGATGGCCGAGCTTCGAAGAAGCCTTCGGTCGCGAAGGTCGCCGACCAGCCGAAGGTCATGGTCCTTGAGCAGGGGGAAGTCATGATCCTCGACCCTCCTGCCTCAGGTGCGCCGACACCGACCCCGAAGGGGGATGCTCCCAGTTCGTCGAGCGGTGCGTTCGGCGTGAAGGAGGTGTTTTCCCTCCAAGTTTCGCCCCTCACTGCCGAGGCGGAGACAATTTTGACCGAGCGTCACAAGCAGATCTTCGTCCCTGACTGGCAGGTGATGAATGCCGACGGCTTCTTGGGCGACGACAACATCTGCATGGAAGCGGTGAGGCACCTGCCGACCCCAAAGGATCGAGCGACCCTAAAGGCTGGGCTAGCAGGGGACGCCGCGATGCAGATCGCTCGGAACACCATGTCGGTAAGTGGGTCGAGCTTCCTCGGTGAAACTTACTCTGAGATTTTTCCAAGTCCTTGGGTTCGGTTTCTAATGCCTTGCTCTCTTTTCAGACCCTCTGCCACTTCAACTTCCTGCTCGAGGAGTTCGCGGACAAGGAACGGGAACATGAGCGGGAGAGGGTGGAGCGTGTCAAGGTCGCGAAGCAGCTTGATGCCGAGCAGCTCCTCTCGACGAAGAGGGGTGCCGAAGTGGCTGGGCTGGAGAAGCAGCTGGCCGACGCCATTCAGCTGTCGAGGGACGCGGCAACCAAACTTGAGGCCTCGGAGAAGGAGGTTGCCGAGCTGAAGGAGGCGCTGGCCAATGCTCGGTCGGAAGCGGAGAAGGCTCGGAAGAGGGCCGAAAAGATCATGGCCAAACACCAGAAAAAAGGTGAAGAAGGTGAAGAAGGCGGTGCAGGAGGAGGCCACGCAACACATGCTCCAGAACATGGAGGATGCCTATGGCCGAGCCTTGCTCCACGTAGCCGCCAAGAACCCGGGCTTCGACACGTCTTCCTACCGCTTTTACGACCCCGTGGAAGGGGAGGAAGAGGTTCCCGAGGGACTGCTCGACCCCGAGGGGGAGACGGAAGGCGTCGAAGGCCCTGGAGAGACTGAGGCCGAGGGTGAGGAGGAAGACGACTCCGAGGAGGAGAGTGGGAGCGGCAGCGAAGGCGGGGGCGATGGCGAGGACAAGACCGGGGGGTCGACGGACCCGAACGACAAAAAGGTCGACCCCTGACTCGGTTGTTTCTTTTAGTCTTTTGTTGTTTGGTCTCTTTTTGTAAGCCTAACTGCGGACTGGCCACCGCTTTTGTAAAACTTTCTCCTCGGTTTCGAATTAAAATATTTTGTTTGGCCGAAATTTATCCAAGTGTTGAGTCTCGGATTTTGTGTTTGATTTGGCGTAGAATTCTCCAAGTGTTGGGTCTCGGATTTGTGTATGATTAGCTGTAGATGTTTCCAAGTATTGTCCCATCGGATTTATCTCTGCTTTTCAGGTGAAGTTCGGTCCGGTCACGGAGGTTTCGTACTTCCGTAAAGAGTTGGCCAAGACGAAGCGAGAGCTGTCACTGAGCCGTGATAAGCGTTTTTACTTATTTTTGGAACTGGGGGAGGTAAAGGCCCTGGCCAGGGGGAAGTGTCGCGAGTTGGCGCAGCTACGAAAGCAACTCCCGGTCTCTGCTCTTGAGGGCGAGGTCGAGCGGCTTGGTGGGGAGCTCGCCGTCGCCGAGCGGAAGAACGAAGAGCTCTCGGCCAAAATCCGACACTTGGAGGTGGCGAGGCGAGACCGTTCGGCGGAAGAAGAGAAGCTTGCTTCCGAGCTGGAGAAGGTGTCATCCGAGCGCAAGAAGCTGCTAGCCGAGGTCGACAAGCTTAGGAGGATTACTAGAGATAGGGGAATCAAGGCCACTCATTACCGATGGCTTGCGACCGATAGTGCCAACGCCTCGGGCACGTCGAGGCTCCCTCGACTGAAGAAGTTGGCGAAGGACGATGCTTTGAGGGATAGAATCATCGAACTGGAGGAGGAGGTCGCATCGCTCAAGCCCCTGCCCGAGAGAGCCAACGTCCGGAGCACGTCGTGTACCCGCGAAGAGAGTGAGAGAGGGATTACATTTTACGAACTTGCCACATGCTTGCCTATGACCAGGCGAAGTCCAGCCGACGCTCAGAGCAGTGTGACCGTCTCGTCGAGCGGAGCCTCGGTCGGCGCCGCGGTTAGAGCCAGCAGCGAAGGGGGGTCGCGCTTCGTTGGTTGAGGATCGAGTTCGGAGGGCAGGCCTCGTCGTCCTCGCGTTTCCCTAAACCGAAGCGTTCCCCTTCCGAAGAGGCCCTAATCATGTCGTTTTTCATTTTTGTTGTTTGTTGTAAAACCTAATTGTAGGGTCGGTTCGGCCGTCTGTAACACTATTATATCTGAATGCGAATCTGAAAGTTTCTTTAGAAAATTCCCAAGTGTTGGACTTCGGCAGTGTATTGAAATTTTGCTATTCGTTTTCTCTTCTTTCAGCTCGAGGCGGCCGACCCATATGCTGATTCCCACGGTTCGGATGATGACTCTGAATCCGAGGCCACTTCTGGGACGGCGGCTCTGAGTCCTAGGAGCGTCGAACTGGAGTTACGCCAAGCTGAGAGTGAGCAGGCCCACCTTTTGTCCGTCCTCGACCTACGGGAAGCCGAGATCCAACGCCTGAAGAATAGGATCGCCGAGTTGAGCCCTGCAGGAGGGGACGAAGATTCGCAAACCGCTTTCAGCAACGCTCTTCGGGTCAAGTGTATTCGGCACAACCAGTCGAAGATTATAGCCGAGCAGGACGATTTGCTCTCGGAGATTCGACACTTGCAGACTGTGGTAGCGAAGCTCCGGAAGGATGCAGGGGAGCCATCAGCCGAGGAGGACGGACAGGCGACCGAACAGTCTAGTGAAGATATTTCCATATGAGGGCCAAGTGTAGTGGGTCGGCGGCGTGTATTTTGTTTGCAAACACTTTGTAACCATGGAAAAGATGTGCTTTGTATTATGGCCTGGTTGTTTAATAAAATATCTTTCGTTGCTCGGCATATTTATCTTGCTTATAACTGTGTTGGTCGCGCCGAGATCCTCGAACCGAGCGTGTTAGTTCCGTCGGCGAGAGTGTTGAACCGAACGGGTTTCTATGAGTACAATATTTTGTCGTTTAGCGACTCTGACAATGTACGGCACGAATCCCTAGGCGGCTCAGTCCCTAAAAAAACGCTATCTTGTCGTTTAGCGTAGGTGGCAAGATCTGAGCCGTTGAACGTAGGCACGAATCTTGAGGCGGCTCAGTTCCCAAGAAAACGCTATCTTGTCGTTTAGCATCGGTGGCAAGATCTGGGCTGTCTGATAGAGATCATGCGCGAAAGTTGAGGAGAAAGTGAGTTTTCTCCGTTTGCGAGCTCGGGGAGGCACTTGCTCGGTAGCCGACCGAAGGCGTAGGGCTTCGGGCTTCGGCTGCTAGGCAAGGTTGCTCGGATTATGTGGCCGAACGTAGCTTCGGTATCCCTCCACTGGCGAAGCTGAGGGGGGGTCCACTCCCAGTCTGCCGCGAAGCAAGCTTGGGGGGACTGGGAGCCAAGTGTTGGACTCCGGGACTATCGTTGTAGTTCGACGGTTGTGGGAGCAATTCCGAACGGTGATCTACCCCTGGCCCGTCCGGAGGCGAGCGAGGAGGTAAAGTCGAGCCGAGTGTTGGACTCTGAACCATCGGTGTAGTTCAACGGTTGTGGGAGCAATTCCGAACGGCGATCTACCTCTGGCTCGTCCGGAGGCGAGCCGAGGAGGTAAAGTCGAGCCGAGTGTTGGACTCCGAACCATCGGTGTAGTTCAACGGTTGTGGGAGCAATTCCGAACGGCGATCTACCCCTGGCTCGTCCGGAGGCGAGCCGAGGAGGTAAAGTCGAGCCGAGTGTTGGACTCCGAACCATCAGTGTAGTTCAACGGTTGTGGGAGCAATTCCGAACGGCGATCTACCCCTGGCTCGTCCGGAGGCGAGCCGAGGAGGTAAAGTCGAGCCGAGTGTTGGACTCCAAACCATTGGTGTAGTTCAACGGTTATGGGAGCAGTTCCGAACGGCGATCTACCCCTGGCTCGTCCGGAGTCGAGCCGAGGAGGTAAAGTCGAGCCGGACGTGGACTCCGAACCATTGGTTGAAATCAAAATTTAAAAAACATATGATAAGAGCGGAGAGAAGCATACAAATTCATAAGTACGAAGAGAGCTTTCTTTATTGATAATCGACGACGAACCGTTTTTACATTTCACAATTTATAGAACAGATTACAACTTGGAGGAGAGGAATGGTTCGACACCTCGGGTTACTCAGAGAGGCGCCGGGGCGCTCTCTTGGTATTTCAGGAGGTGGTCGGCATTCCAGGTCCTCGGAATCTCTCTGCCCTCTAGATCTTCCAGACGATATGCTCCGGGCCGAACTACCTTCGTGATCCTGTACGGCCCTTCCCAGTTCGGAGCCAGCTTGCTCTTCTGATTGGGAAAGGATATGGCCAGTTTTCTCAAGACTAAATCCCCTTGCTTAAGGTTGGTGGGTCGGACCTTCTTGTTGTACGCCAACTCGACCCTTCTTCGGTAATTCTGCTGCCGAATCGACGCTCTTTCCCTCAGCTCATCTATCAGGTCTAAGTCTGCTCTGAGGTCCCTGGCATTTTGCGCTCCGTCATAGGCTGTGAGCCGAGGGGAAGGTATTCCGACCTCGAGAGGTATCACGGCTTCGGACCCATAGGTGAGGTTGAAAGGGGACTCGCCTGTGGGGGTCCGCTTGCTCGTGCGGTAATTCCATAGGACGTTGGGGAGTTGGTCGACCCATAAGCCTTTGGAACTTTTATCCAGCCTTTTCTTGATGCCTGCGAGGATCTACCGATTAGCATTTTCTGCTTGTCCGTTCGACTGAGGGTGGGAGACGGACGAGAAGCGCTGCTGGATGGCAAGGTTGTCGCACAGAGCTCGGAATGCTGCGCCAGTGAACTGGGTCCCGTTGTCTGTCACGAGGACACGGGGGACGCCGAACCTGCAGATGATGCTCTTCCAGAAGAACTGTACCACCTTGTTCTCGGTTATAGTGGCGAGGGGCTCGGCCTCGACCCATTTTGAGAAGTAGTCGATGGCTACGATCAAGAACTTGAACTGACCCGGAGCCGGAGGGAAAGGCCCTAGTAAATCCATCCCCCACATTGCGAAGGGGATAGGACTTGATAGGGAGGCGAGGTTGGCCTGAGGGAGGCGACGGATGCTGGAGTGTCTCTGACAGGAGTTACATTGCCGAACGTGTCGCTTGGCGTCTTGAAGGAGGGTCGGCCAAAAGTATCCATAATTCAAAGCTTTTCGGGCCAAGGACCTGGACCCTGAATGTGCCCCGCCGATGCCTTCGTGGAGCTCTTGTAGGGCATATTCGGCCTGCTCTGGAGAGAGGCACCTTAGGTATGGTCGGCCGTCTATTTGAGAGAAGGAGCGTTTGTATAAGATGCCCTCGATCAAGACATACCGCTCGGCCCGGGTTCTGACTCGGCGAGCTTCTTTGGGATCTACAGGCAGGACCCCGTCCCTTAAGAATTCTACCAACGGCTTCATCCAATTGTCCTGCAACATGACCGGCAACGACTCCACCGAGCCAGGTGTCTCGTCTTCTATGCTCGGCTTAGAGAGGACCTCGATCAGAACTGTCTGTTCAAGACCTTGTAGGGAGGAGGAGGCCAACTTGGAGAGGGCATCGGCTTGCGAATTCTCCTCCCGAGGAACTCGTTGAATGAGCGCCTCTTCGAACCGGCTCATGAGGACTCGGACCTTAGCGAGGTACTTTGCCATCCGCTCGTCCCTGGCCTCGTACTTTCCCAAGACTTGGTTCACGATAAGCTGGGAATCGCTGTGGATTCGGAGGCGTTGTGCCCCAGCACTTCGTGCAAGTCCGAGACCAGCAATGAGTGCCTCGTATTCCGTCTCATTGTTCGAGGCCTTGAAGTTCATACGGATCGCATACTGGAGGACGAAGTCATCAGGGCCGTTCAGGATGATTCCGGCGCCGCTCCCTTCTCTACAGGAAGAGCCATCCACGAAGACTGTCCAAATGGGGGGTCCATTTGGGACGTGGCTGACCTCGGGGATAGTGGACTCTACGATGAAGTCGGCGAGGGCCTGTGTCCGAGGCTGGTAAGAGATGTCATGCTGGCTCAGTTCTATGGACCACTTCATTAGCCGGCCCGAGGTCTCAGGCTTGTGGAGGATCTGCTTTAGGGGTTGGTCGGTGAGGACAACGACCGAGTGGGATTGAAAGTACGGCCGAAGCTTCCTCGCTGCCATGATCAGGGCGTATGCCATCTTCTCTATCTTCGGATAGCAGAGCTCGGCGTCCCGAAGCACCTTGCTCACGTAGTAGATGGGCCTTTGGGCCCGGTCCTCCTCTCTTACCAAGACAGCACTTAGGGTCTGCTCGGAAGCGGCCAAGTAGACGAAGAGAGTCTCACCGGGGACCAGTTTGCTGAGCAGAGGGAGGTTCACCAGGTAGGCCTTTAGTTGGTCGAACGATTCCTGTTGTGGTTGGCCCCATTCAAAACCCTTAGCCCCCCTGAGTGCTTTGAAGAAGGGGAGGCACTTTTCCCCTGACTTCGAGAGGAACCGACCGACAGCGGCGAGCCGACCAATAAGCTTCTGCACCTCCTTGATGTTCCGAGGCGGGGCCATGTCTAATATGGCCTTGATCTTCTCGGGATTAGCTTCGATTCCCCGTTGGCTTACCATGAAGCCGAGGAATTTTCCCGAAGAAACCCCGAACGCACACTTGTTCGGGTTCAGCCGCATGCTATGCCTTCTCAACACGCCGAAGGCCTCCTGGAGGTCGGCTACGTGATCAGTTCCTCGGACGCTTTTGACGAGCATGTCGTCAACGTACACCTCCATATTCCGACCTATCTGGCTCTGGAAGACCTTGTTGACGAGGCGCTGATAGGTGGCGCCCGCGTTCTTCAACCCGAACGGCATGACCCGATAGCAGTAGAGGCCCTGGTCGGTGATGAAGGAGGTCTTCGGAATGTCTGGAGGAAACATTCGAATTTGATTATAGCCGGAGAAGGCGTCCATGAAGCTGAGGAGCTCATGGCCCGAGGTGGCATCAATGAGGGTGTCGATGTTCGGAAGAGGGAATGGGTCCTTCGGACATGCCTTATTGAGGTCGGTGAAGTCGATGCATATTCTCCAAGAGCCGTTGGACTTCTTGACCATTACAACATTGGAGAGCCACTCGGGGTAGTTTACCTCCTGTATGAACTCAGCCTTCAAAAGCTTATCCACCTCCTCCTTGATGGCCTGCTGTCGCTCGGGAGCGAACTTTCGTCTCTTCTGCTGAACCGGTTTGCACCCCGGTTCGACACTTAGGCGGTGGACGAGCAACTCCTCGGAGATGCCGGGCATGTCCGCGGCCGACCATGCAAACAGGTCACGGTTATCCCAGATGCATTTAATCAGGTCGGAGCACAGCGCGGTCGGCAAGGACTTGCTGATGAGGAACTTTCGGCTCGGGTCCTCGTTTGAGAAGAGCACTTCTTCTAATTCGTCCACCGGCTCGGACGTTGGCCGAACTTTTGGCTCGGGAATTTCTAGTGTCTCGAGCGAGAGCACTGGTCCCCCAGTGGAAGTCATGTAGCACTTCCGGGCTGTCTCTTGGCTTCCCCTGACTTCCCCTACTCCTGACCGAGTGGGGAACTTCATTTTGAGATGGTATGCTGAGGGGATAGCTTCCAGGGCAGCTAGGCCGGGTTGGCCCAGAATGACATTATACGCTGCCGGGACGTCGACGACCATGAAGTCCATTGGCTCGGTCCGGGTAGTAGGGGTGCTTCCAGCAGTCACGTCTAGGGTTATCACCCCCTCGACAGTTACTGGGACCCCCGTGAACCCGTGGAGTGTGTAACCGGCCGGCTTTAGACGGTCCCGGGACAGCTGCAGGCCTCGGAAGGCCGAGAGAAAGAGGATGTTCACCGAACTCCCGTTATCTACTAGGACCCTCTGCACCTTGAAGTTGGCCATGCGAAGGTTGATGATGAGGGCGTCACAGTGGGGGGTTCGGACCCCTTCGAGGTCTTCATCGGAGAAAGACACAGGGACGCCGAGACCTTTGGGAGGAGGGGCGTTGTGAACCGAGTTGACCTCTCAGACGAAGGCCTTTCGAGAGGAATTAGAGGAGCCTCCCATGGGGCCTCCGTGGATCAGGTGCAGGACCCGTTCTTCCTCGAACTCGGGTGTCTCCTCGCGTCGCTCGGAGCGCTTGTTAGCCCCCCGAGGCGGAGGAGTGTTGCGATCCGCCCGATCGTTAGCCTTTACGAATTTGGCCAACTGCCCCCTCCGGATGAGGGCTTCTATCTCATCTCTTAATGCCCGGCAGTCGTTCGTGTCGTGGCCGTGGTCCCGATGGTAACGACACCATTTATCTTTGTTCCTCCTCTTTGCCGGGGTGTGCATCCTCGGAGCTGGAGGGATGACTCCCTCCTTCTCCACTTCCATTAGGATGGTGGAGACGTTAGTGGTGAGGGGAGTGAACTTCTCGAACCTAGGGGGAGGACGGCGCTGACCGCCATTGTCCTTCTGCGCTTTCTTGGACCCCTCTTCCCCCGCCACCTTCCTCTTCGACCCGGAGGAGGACCCCCCGAAGCTCGGGAGAGCTTCAGCCTCCTCTGCTCGGATATACTTCTCGCACCTCAGGAGGAGGTCGGCGAAGTTATGCGGGGGCTTCTTGGCTAGGGACGATCGGAGGTTGGCATTGAGGACGTTCGACTGGAACGCCACGGTCGCCACTGACTGGTCTAAGGAGGCGATAGACCTGACCTCTGCGGTGAATCTCTTCACATAGTCCCGCAGCTTCTCTTCCCTTTCCTGCCGCAGGTTCAGTAGGGAGAGGCTTGTCTTCTCAGCTCGCCTGCTACTCACGAAGTGAGTTATGAACAGTGTTTCAAACTGCTCGATCGAGAAGATGGAGGAGGGAGCAAGTCTGGAATACCATTCCCGAGCCGACCCCCTGAGGGTGGCAGGGAAGGTCCTGCAGAGCACGGCGTCGGAAGCTTGATGGATCAGCATCAGGGTCTTGAAGCTTTCGACGTGATCAACTGGGTCAGATTCCCCTGAGTACGTTTCAAACTGCGGAGGTTTGAAACCCCTCGGTATGTGGGCCTCCATGATCGACCGAGAGAAAGGGGGTCTACTGGGGCGGACGGTTCCTGCTCGGGACTCCTCCTCTCTGTCCATGCGACCAATGCGCCTCTCCACCTCATGGAGATGGCGGTTGAGGGCATCGTCCCTCCGCTGGTAATCATACGATCCCCCGGACTCTTCTTCATAGGAAGGGGAGAGGGGACTGCGGCGCCGGTAGTCCTGGGATCGGCGAGGACTGTAGCGCTGCTACTGGCGGCTGGGAGCCGGGGAAGGACTTCGGGTTCGGCGACGAGGACTGGGAGCCCTCGGGGGCGTTGGAGCCCTCTGGGCATTTTGGATGTTCTGCCGAAGGTTGAGAGCCTGCAGTACGGTGTCTTGAAATTGTAGGAACTCGGCACGAGTGATCGGTGCGTCATTGTTCCTCCGATGATGCCGATCCGCAGGGGAGTGCGGTCTCCTTCTTCGGCGCTCGGGTGATACCGCTCGGCCCCTGTGGTCCGGAGACCTTCGACCGTCTCGGCGGTGAGGGGACCGCTCGCCCTGACGCTGGCGGGAGGCTCCCTCTCGGGCCCGCCTCTCATCAAGGTGGGTGTGGAGGTCCTCATCTTTCTGGCGGTTCAGGATTGTGTTGCGGAGGTCGGGATGATGAGAAGCCATTGAATCCGTGGACTCATTACGAACCGAAACATGGTCCGGATTGAGGGGCTGCTTCTGCTTCCGACCGTTATGGCCGGAAGGGCCATTGTTGGGTTGCTGCTTGGGAAGAGGAGGTTGGCCCTGCTGGGCCGGCGGAGGAAGATCGGGCTGTGGAATAGGATTGACAGGGGCTTCCTCTGTAGGGTCGACGGGATTAGCCCCACGGTTTGACCCTCTAGATCTGACCTTCTTTGGAGGCATGGTTGGAGAGGGCGACAAGAAAGAGGCTGTTCGTGTGGTGCTTCCCACAAACAGTGCCAATCTGTAACCGCTGATTTCGGTGTGGGGGTAAACAGATAAGATTTGTGAGTTCGAGAAAACCTGAACAGTTGACTCAAGCCTTCTTTGCTCCTGCCGCAACCTGCAAGGAAGTGCGAGACACCGGGGTTGATTCCGGCGATGCACCCTCCGACACTCTTGTCAGTAACCAGTGGTGATTAAAGAAAGAGCTTAAGGTGGAAAAAGAGTGATTAACCTCGTCACAGTGGTAGAGGGGAGGTATTTATAGTCGCCAGGGGAGAGATTAGGGACCTGATTCCCTGTATAACTGCCAGGAGTAAAATCCTCACAGTTTGTTTAGGAAACTAATCCCTGATTCCCGGTGAGAGCAAATCAGGCCCGTTGACTTGGTCAAATCAGTGGCCCTGATCTGTCTCTTGTTGGTCTGGGCTTGCCTCGGGTCGGGACCCGTGCCCAATTGGTGTGGACCCGTTCGTGGGTTATTGGGTCTCGTGCGAAGGAGACCCAGTACCCGCTTTGGATCCACTCGTATGTAAAATTACCATTTTACCCCCGAGCTTCGAGATTCGCGCCCAATCTGGATGGTTCCGATTTAACCCCATTTTTAGCCATATCACCACCGTTACGTGCAAAGTATTTGATAAGTTTCAATTATTTATTTTTATAAACATGTTTAAATTCATTTTTTTAAATAGAATTCAATTTTTGTCTATTTTAATTAAAATAAATTTTTACGTGCAATACACGTGTTTTCTGTACATTTGAGTACATTATCGAATATGTACAATAAATATAATTTATGTTGCATTCCAATTAATTATAAATATTTTTCAGTTCATAAAGTCAATTTTGTATTTTTGAGATTTTACGGGCGGTGCACGTGTTTTGGTGCACGTGTTAAGCGTATTATTCTTTCAAAATAAATTTCATGAATTGTGTGTGTCTATTTTATAGTGCATGAAAAGTATAATTTTTAAGTTAATTTTATATATTTATTTCATATATAAATAATTTTTTTAAAGGGATTAATTAAATAATTTATTTTTGGGTGTACACAAAGCACGTGCATGTGCACACGTGCGATGTACACACAATTTTGGGGACCGGGCTGTTTTGAGAAGAGGGAAAAATCTGGAGTTTGATTTTGAAATAGGAGGGAAAGCAAGTTTCAAATTTAAATCATGGGATTAGTGATGTTCATGTGAGGGGTGGTTATTCTAACTACCCATTATTAATCTATAACTATATCCCCTAAGACTCTCATTCTCTCATCTCTCCTCTTCCCTCTCTCTTGCCATTCCCGAAAGCTCCAAACAAGCCAGCATAGCCTTGCCCATTTCTCCACCTAATCACCATTTCACTTGCCTATATACATATACTAATGTAAATATATGTACATACATAGTATGTGTATATGAAAGAAGATGAGAGTTATTCTTGATGTCGCCGAAATGGAGTGGGGATGGGGATGCTCTTGATGATTGTTGCTTGCCGAAATGGATTGAAGACCTTGCTTGAGTGCACGGATTTCGAGGAGTTGCAAATGGAGTTTTCTTTAGGAGCTCCTAATCCTAAGAGTTCATTTGAGTACAAATCTTCAACTTTAGGTGGGTGTTTCTTGAATACTTTCTAATTTAGGAGTAGAATTTACATGATAGATGATATATAATTTATTTGTTGAATTTGCATTGGTATTATGAGATTACATGCAAATTAATGTAGAAACGAATCGTTAAATTTTGATTGGTGTGGTAGATGTAAATTGCTATTGTATTCCTTAAATTGTTATGATTTCTAGTTGAAATGCTAGAATTGAAATGATTTGTATGAAATTGATGCATGTTACGACATTGGTTAAAATAATGCAAATGTATATAAAAAGAACTGTTTGTTAATAAGGCAAAGAAGTGTGGTTCTAACTTCAAAGTATCTATTTGTGAGTGTAGATATTTTTATAAAGTAAATTTTGATAAAAGACAATATTCTATTTGGGAAATTGATTGTATATGTTTTTATGCATGTTAAAGGATTTCATTGAAAAATGAGAAACTTGTGAAATTGAGAACACATACGACATTGTTTTTAAAAAGAATACATTCTGGAAATGATCTATATTTTTTATATGGAAGTACAAATCAATTAAAAGGGTCGAAAAATATATGTAGGCTATAATTAGTGTAATTGACAGTCGACTGTTTACCTTTTACAGTCGACTGGAAAGTATAAGAAATTGGGTTTTTGTCGGCAGGACAGTCGACTAACTACTTTCACAGTCGACTGCTGCTGTCCTGAATTTTAGTGTTTGAGTTTTCGAAGTATTCGCGGAACAGTCGACTGATACTGTCACCAGTCGACTGAACCGACTGTGATGATTTGATGTTAGCAGAACAGTCGACTGATACCGACTGAGATGTTTTGATGTTCGCTGAACAGTCGACTGACACTGTCACCAGTCGACTGAACCGAACTGGTTTTGGTTCTTGAGTTTGGATTTGATTTTGACAAATGAAATTTAATTAAGTTTGAATACGAGATTTTATGATTATTAATATTTGACTGAATTTTATTGTGAAATGCACACAAGGATGTGAAAGATGAAATTGATAAAGATGTCGAATTGAATTGTTCTCATGTTATGAGATTATAAAAGGAATATTTTGAGAAAGAGTTGTGAACAAAAGAAATGGAAATGATTATTTGAGATTGATTACGATCTCTAGAAAGAGATAGTTATTGGAATCTAGAGGCTAGGCGAGACCCTAGTGACCGGCAGTATTATTTATGATTTTGAGGGCTAACCGTTGAGGGTTGAGCGTCTCTTGAGAAGTAGCCAAGTAGGCTGACTGTCTCTGTTGTTTTGATTAAGTCCGGTAGGGAAAACTAGCTCAAGGTTGTGATGATTTTCTTTTAAAACAAATTTTGTAATGCTGTGATGGAAGTAAGAAAAAAATATGAGTATGAGGGCCATTAGATGGGTGCTGTGAGGGTATGCACAGGCTGTCTTCACGATGCGTTGTGACATGACGTGGATACTACTCCAGAGTACCATCCCGATGGTGACGCTTGTGGGATGTTTGGTGACTGCAAGAGGATCGTGTGCCATGAAGGAGGCTGAATTACCGCAGAATGCATGCTTGATGAGTCAAGACAAGGCACGGGATTCCCCTCCAGGTTTTCTATACACGTGCTTGTAATCATAGAACATCTATGATACTTACCGAAATTACAGAGAGATACATAGTGAAGATGTGATGAAAGTGAGAGAAAAACACAAGTATGAGAGTTAGAGTTTACGGTGCGGGGGTGAGCCACAGAATGCATGCTTGATGAGTCAAGACATGGCGTGGGCACTACTCAGTAATAATCGGACCTTAGCAAGGCTTGTGGGATGTTTGGTGACTGCAAGAGGATCGTGTGTCAGGGAGGAGGCTGAATTGCCACAGAATGCATGCATGATGAGTCAAGACATGGCGTGGGATTCCCCTCCAGAGTCCTGTACACGTGCTTGTACTCATAGATCATCTAGGATACTTACCGTAGTTACAGTAGTAGATTAAGTCATGGCGAGGGATTGAACCCTACAAGATGAAGAACGATTAAGAGGCTTGCCCTTGGACCTATGTAGTATGGGATGCATAGAATCCGAACAAGTGTGCATTAGTGTCATGTGATATAAATATCTGCATTAAGGACTAAGTGCACAGCACAATACGACATCAACAAGATAGTCCCTTTATAGCTTTGTTTGTGATCAAGTTTGTGTTTGCTAAAGTGTTTAAGAATCGTTATACTGTTCTCGGCATAGAGAGGATGGCCGTGTATAATATTTTGTCAGTTGTAAGCAACTGACGCGCCCACAGTTTTATATGCAGGATTTGGAGTTACATGAAGATATAAAGAGAATTGATACTGTTGGTTATTTAAATGTTAAAGTTGTAACAATTGTACATTTATTATTGTTGTATTTTATTGATTCCACTGCGTATTGATGTAAAAGACTCTGATGTAATTATTGTTGAAATAAAAGTTTTAAATTCCTTATAAAATTGTACGAAAGAAGTGTAAAGATCCTGTGGAAATCTCGAATTCAGCTGATTTTGGAATTCGGGGTGTTACACCTGTAAAATAGAAGAGGAATCTGGGGCCCGTGGTGCCATCCAAGCTCCGAGTTTTCAGACCTGTAAAAAAAACCGGTTTGTTGAAAAAGAACTGGGGGCATTAGGGTAATTTTGTGCCAACTGCTGATGTCACGCGCGCAAGAATCGAAGCATCTCTAGATCTTAGCGGTCGTTAGATCTTTTTGATTAAGATCCAATGGCCAGATCTTTTTGCGAGAATCGAGGAGTCGCTTTCTCCGCTATAAATCTCCCCCCTCCCCACTTTTCTTTCCTTCACTTCTTGCATTTTCCAATTTTTAAGAACAGGTCTTACTTGCCGTCGGCGACTTTTACAGGTGATTGCATGGTCCATATCTCAGGTTAGTATTTCTGATCTTATAATGTCGCGCTCTCAGTCCGGCTCTGAGGCCAGCTTATCAGGCCATTCTGGTAAGGAATCAGAATCCCCGGAGACGTCTTGGGATTTGGGCGACTATAAGGTTAAGGAGGAAGTTTTGTCAGGCCCAGGGTCGGACGGTGGTGGTGATTTGAACTTTGTTGTTTCACCGTTGAGGTCTCATCAGCCGGGGAAGGAGCCCGTGGACGAGGATGAGGAGGAGAAAGAGGAAGTCGATGAGGAAGAACATGATCCCGAGGGAGAGGGGGACGTTGAGGATGAAGAGGATGACGAAAAGGATCAGGATTCTGAGGGAGAGGGGGATGTTGAGGATGGGGGAGACTCTGATGAGAACCAAGGGGAGCCCGATCGGAATGTCGAGGAGGACGACGCTCGGGAAGGTGGGGGCGAAGGCCCAGTAGGAGGGGCAGCCAAGGTCGAGAGTGGTCTCCCACCTTTGCCCCCTTTGTCGATGCCGTCACCTGAGAGGAAGGCCCACCTCTGGATAGCCCCCCCTCCAGATAAATACGCTCCTAGACCGGGGTTCGAATTTCCCCCGGTCTCTTTCAAGAATCCGGGATCGATCAGGATGTATCCCGACGACGTCAAAGATGTCGATCCTCCCCCTCCTGTGCCAGGCGACGAAAGTCGGGTGAAGATCCGGATGGACAGTGTTCAATGTGTCTTGAAGGCGGACTACCTTCACATTTTGAGGGCTGCCTACTTCATTCCTCGGGAATTCGAAGTGTTGATTCCGAGCCCCGGTATTCGCCCCCACGACTTTTCTTGCACCGGGTTACTGCATTTTTCCTGAGGACGCTTTTGTCTAGGGGCTACGGCTGCCGCTACACCCTTTCGTCAAGTGGGTCTTGAATTGGGCGAGGTTAAGCCCAATGCAGTACGGCCCCAACTTTTGGAAGCACTTGATCTGTTTTATCTTGAAGTGCCAGGAGAAGCGGGTCAAGCCGAGGCTGACGTATTTCCGCGCTATCTTAGGGCTTAACTCGCTGGGCAATGCGGAGGGGATCTTTTACTTCTCGCCTAGGCCTCATAAGAAGGTGATGCACGGCCATCCGGACTCCATCAAAGGGTGGAAAGAGAAATATTTCGTAGTCCGGAGCGAGAAGTCTTAGGGGATCTCGACCTCTTGGAATTTCTTTAAGCTGAATCACAAGCCTCCGAAGCGTAGCGATCTGACGGAGAAGGAGTGGGGAGAAAATTATTGGGGGGGCGCAGCATAGCATGGCCTCGAGTGACGGAGATGCACCTGGCCCGGGCCGGACTGAGCCCAGTCGACCCTAGTATGTTTTCGTTCTGAATTTATGCATCTCTTTGCCTTCGAGTTAACATTAGCCCATCTTCTTTCATTTTTGCAGAGATGACGTCCCAACAGGTCGACGATAGGCGAGCCTTGATAGATGCCGCCGCCAAGAGGAGGGCGGAGAAGGTGAAGAAGGCAGAGCAGGAGAAGCAGGCTGCTCAGGGCGCTGGGTCCAGTAAGGGGCCGACCTCGGCGACCGTGGAGCCATCCCCGAAGAGGACCAAGAGACAGCATCCTCACACGCCGAGGGCATCTCGGGAGGTGGGGGGAAGTTCTAGTAGCAAGAGGACTACCGAGGTCCCAGAGCAGAGGCTTCCCCCCACTCGCCCTACTGCCGAGCAGATGGTAGGGCAGTAGGGGCTACGACCCTTCACCCCCGATTGGTCGATTGTACAAGGGGACTCCCTACTCGAAGGTCCTGTGGCCATCGAGTTTGTCAGAAAAATTACCACCGAGCGGGATCGGATGGCACTGGCGGTGCTGACGTCTGAGCAGGCCTTCATGCGGTGGTCTCAGGCGACGATCTCGGTGAGTGTTTGAGATTTGGTATTTTGGTTTGGACTCTGGAATTTTTTCTGACTCCTTCTACCTCGGACAGGCGATGCTTCACGGGCAGCACTTTTAGAAGTGCTTAGAGAAGGAGGTCGTTGTCAAGAGGAGGAACGCAGAGAAGTATCTCCACAAACTGAACAAGGCGATGGACGAGCTGAAGGAGGTTAAAAGCATGGAAGCCATCCACGAGGCCCAGATAGCCTCGATCTTCGACCACCACAAGAAGGATGTGGATCGCCTGAAGGAGAAGATAGAGGAGGAAGCAGAGAAGGGGAGGAAGGCCCTGGAGCAGATAGAGATTACCCTTCGGAAGGCCTTGGAGCAGATGGAGATTACCCTGGCGGATGCCCTGATCCTGGCGCAGGACGAGGCCTACGACCGTGCCAAGGAGCATTTCCGGAGGATCTATCCGGAACAGAAGGTCGACCACCTCCACTTCAACTAGCAGCCGGACCTTCCGCCGACTCCTGGTGGTGAGGAGATGGGGGGCGACCAGGATGACGAAGAGGTGCCACCCCCCCCCCCCCTCTCAAGCATAGCTTAGGCTTCTTTTCACTTTTTTGATTGTATATGCCTTGCGCGAACTGGCCACCGCTTTTTTGTAGCACCATTTTTTGAAAGTAATGAAAGATAGCTTTTTTGGCCGAGGCTTCGTAACTTGCACAATTTGTAGTTTCCTTTGTG
Source organism: Hemerocallis citrina (assembly GCA_017893485.1). Lineage (NCBI taxonomy): Eukaryota > Viridiplantae > Streptophyta > Magnoliopsida > Asparagales > Asphodelaceae > Hemerocallis > Hemerocallis citrina. The sequence continues at coordinate 361,029,694 of CM030359.1, forward strand.
ACTGGTTTTTTTCTCTCGTCTTTTTTGGGTAGACGCACGAGGCCTTGGGTGCCGATCCTGTCTCCGTCGAGGAATCCCTGGTCCGAGCGGGGAAGGAGGCCGCGGAGGCGTCTCTGGCTCGTTAGCGAAAACAGGCTCGGGACCGAGCTGCCGTCGTGAATTATTTTATGAACAAGTCTAGGGAGCTCGGTCTGAAGATCGCTCGTCTGAAGAAAGCCATTGCCAACCGGGACTGGTGGGTAATCGAGACGAACTGGTCCATCTCAGATGTCTCGAGTGGACGGTCTGCTTCGAAGTCTTTTCTTCGTGAGGCCGTTGTTAAGAAGGAGTTGGAGATCCGCAGGCTGAAGCTGGTGTTGGGGGCCAGTTTGATCGAGGAGGCGAGCAATTCGGTACCGGGGCCGTCTTCGACCTTTTTATTGGAGGGTGCCCAGCCTGATGATGCGGGAAGCTTGGTGGCAGGGGTGACTTCCCTGGTCGGGCCGGCTGAGCATGAGAGGATCCCCGAAGGAAGCGCCGAATTCGAGTTTTAATCCGAGTCTGAGTGAGTTGTAACCTGTTCATTGTATTTGTGCCGCCGTTACTAGCGCGCGATGAGTAATGATAAAAAGAATTCCCGACTTCTTTAACCTTGTCAATTTCATCAGTAGAGGATAGTTGCCAGGCTCGGCGCGCAGGAGGTCGCCGCCAAGGGGACCTAGTGCAGCGGGCGCATATGCAGTGGCGTTTAGCCTTTCTACAGTCATTAATGGCGACGTTTTGCATTCCAATAAGCGTTAATGGCGATATTTTGCTTCTCGCCATTTGGGGTTCCCAGGTGCAATAACTGTGCTTCTCAGGGGGCTATATAACCCCCACTCCCCCTTGTTGGTTGTCAAGAAGTGAGTGGATGATCTGCCACTCGACTTGGGTGCCTGTCGAAGGTGGGCACCCCAAAATTAAAACTTTTCCGAGGGCTCCAGATTGGAGGCACACCAATCACCCTCAAACAATTCGGGGTTTTGGCCTCGAGGATCGCGAGACCCCGCGTTGTTCGTTGGTAAGCGGTGGGCCGATCAATTGGTTCGGGGGATCGGAGAGAGCTGAGGGTCGGTGGCTCCCCTGCCGTCCTCGAACAGTTCAGGGTTTTGGCTCGTGAAAGCCGCAAACCCTGAGTTGTTCGCGGAAGAGAGGAGGGTCGACCAATCGACTTGAGGCTCGGGGCGTCTGCCGAAGGTGGACGCTCTAAACTTTAATAAAAATTTTGCTCAAATAGTCGTGGTGGAAGGTTGCCTCCTTGTGCATAGGTTGATGGGCTTGAAGAAGCCCAAACCGTGCTAGGGGCCGATGCCGAGCCCCCACACCGGGGAGAAAGCCTCGACCTCGCTCGATAGCGACGACGAGCCCCCACACTTGTTCTCAGGAAGACGGTACGGGTGTGGCTGGCGGTTGCCGCCTTACGCATAGGTTTATGGGCTTGAAGAAGCTCAAACCGTGTTATGGGCAGATGCCGAGCCTCCACACCGGGGAGAAAGCTAGTAATGGGCGTAGCTGAAGGTCGTCGCCTAGCGTATCGGTCGAGGCACTTTGAAGAAATCCTCGGCCTTCCTCAAGGGTGACGACAAGCCCCCACACTTGTTCTCAGGAAGACGGTACGGATGTGGCTGGCAGTTGTCGCCTTGCGCATAGGTTGATGGGCTTGAGGAAGCCCAAACCGTGCTAGGGGCAGATGCCGAACCCCCACACCGGGGAGAAAGCCAGTAATGGGCGTAGCTGAAGGTCGTCGCCGAGCGTATCGGTCGAGGTGCTTTGAAGAAAGTCTCGGCCTTGCTCGAGGGGGACGACGATCCCCCACACTTGTTCTCAGGAAGACGGTAAGGGTATGGCTGGCAGTTGCCACCTTATGCATAGGTTGATGGGCTTGAAGAAGCCCAAACCGTGCTAGGGGCAGATGTCGAGCCCCCACACCGGGGAGAAAGCCAGTAATGGGCGTAGCTGAAGGTCGTCGCCGAGCGTATCGGTCGAGGTGCTTTGAAGAAAGCCTCGGCCTTGCTCGAGGGCGACGACAAGCCCCCACACTTGTTCTCAGGAAGAGGGTACGGGTGTAGCCGAGCACCAAGCCGTAAGCTTGTAAGGGAAACCTTTCTAGCTCACGATGCTATTCGAGAGCCGAGCCGTAAGCTTGTAAGGGAAGCTTTTCTGGCTTGCGATGCTATTCGAGCGCCGAGCTGTAAGCTTGTAGGGGAAGCTTTTCTGGCTCGCGATGCTATCCGAGCACCGAGCCGTAAGCTTGTAAGGGAAGCTTTTTTGGCTCGCGATGCTATCTGAGCGCCGAGCCGTAAGCTTGTAAGGGAAGCTTTTCTGGCTCGCGATGCTATCCGAGCACCAAGCCTGAGGCATGTTTTTAATGAGAACCAACACAGCCACAAACTTGTTTTAAGAAAGCTGGCATATTTACAACATATTTGAACTTTACAAAAAACGAGGCACGACGTGCCGATTACATTCTTCTTAATTTACATGGGATGGAGGCTAACCTTCTTCTCCCAGGAACTTGATGAGATGCTCCGCATTCCAGGTCCTCTTGACAGCCTTACCTTCTGTGTTGGTTAGGAGGTACGTCCCCGGACACACGACCTCTGATACCTTGTATGGGCCATCCCAGTTTGGGGGCCAGTTTTCTCTTTTGGCCGGGGTTGGATACCGCCAACTTCTGGAGGACGAGATCTCCGACTTTGATGTCGGTGGGATGCACCTTCTTGTTGTAGAACCTTTCGATCCTTTGTTGGTAGATGCTCCTTCTAATGGCGGACTTCTCTCTGACCTCGTCTATGAGGTCCAGGTCGGCTCGCAGCTGTGTAGAGTTGCTTGCTTCGTCGAAAGCCATGATCCGTGGTGAAGGGATCCCAATTTCCAGTGGAATGACGGCCTCCGCACCGTATGTCAGATTGAATGGCGACTCCCCCGTGGAGATTCTCTTTGTCGTCCGGTGGGCCCAGAGAACGCTTGGCAGCTTATCGACCCATAACCCTTTAGAAGAGTTATCGAGTCGTTTTTTGAGGCCGTCAAGGATTTGGCGGTTCGTGTTCTCGGCCTGACCGTTGGACTGGGGGTGGCATACTGAAGAGAAACGCTGCTGGATCCCGAGATCTTCGCAGAACTTACGAAAATGCTTACTCGCAAATTGAGTTCCATTATTCGTGATGAGCACCTGTGGGATCCCGAACCGACAGACGATGTGTTTCCAGAAAAACTGTTGGGTCTGTTGCTCGGTGATCGTTGCTAATGGCTCTACCTCATTCCACTTCGTGAAGTAGTTGATTGCCACTATGAGAAACTTTCGTTGGTTCGTTGCCTTTGGAAATGGGCCTACCAGATCCATCCCCCACATTGCAAAGGGGGTCGGACTGGCCATGGAACGGAGGTTTGCTTGCGGAGCCCTCTTCACGGGGGAGAACCGTTGACAGGGACTGCACTTCTTCACTAGGGCGAGGTGTCTTGCAGCATAGTGGGCCAGTAGTACCCATGATTCAAAGTCTTTCGCGCGGGCAAGCGGCTTTCCATATGGCATCCACCGATCCCTTTGTGTAGCTCCTTGAGGGCGTACTTTGCTTCATCAGGGGTCAGGCAGTGGAGGTAGGGTCTGCCATCTGTTGTTTTGTAGTACCTTTTAAAGAGGGTTGCATCGATTACGGCGAACCTTTCTGAATGGACCCTGACCCGCCTCGCTTCAGCCCGGTCTTCTGGGAGCTCACCTTTGATTAGAAATTTCTTGATAAGAGTGATCCAGTCGTCGGGAGGAGCTCCGTCTTCAACGCAGAGAGCCTCAGGGAAGTCTGTACTTGGCTTCAACAGGACTTCGATCAGGACGGTGCAGTCGAGGCCTTCAAAGGATGAGGAAGCTAGCTTTGACAGGGCATCGGCCTAGGCGTTCTGCTCCCTGGGGATCCTTAAGACTGCCGACTCGTCGAAGGATGTTAATAGCCGTTGGACCACGGCCAGGTACCTGATCACCCGATCGTCCCGGGCCTCGTACTCTCCAGTGATCTGGTTGATCACAAGCTGAGAGTCACTAAAGGCCCTGATCTGTCTAGCGCCGGCCTGATGAGCCAGGATGAGCTCGGCCATCATGGCCTCGTACTCAGCCTCATTATTAGAGGTCGGAAAGTTGAGGCAGAGGCAGTATTGAAGGAGGAAACCATCTGGACCCCGCAGAATGATGCCCGCACCACTCCCCGCTTTGCAAGAGGAACCGTCGCCGTAAACTTCCCATGTCTGGTCGGCTTCCTTGCTTGTCGGTTGCTCGGAGATGGTGCATTCCGTGATGAACTCGGCAAGGGCCTGCCCTTTGATGGCCGTTCTCGGTTGATAGCCGATGTCGTACTGACTGAGCTCGATCGACCATTTAACTAGTCGTCCCGAGCTCTCGGGCTTATAGAGCACGGCCTTCAGAGGTTGGTCCGTGAGCACCTGGACGGAATGTGCCTGAAAATATGGACTGAGCTTTCGTGCGGCCATGATCAAGGAGTATGCTATTTTCTCCATCCTGGAATATCCGGTCTCGGTGTCGAGCAGGACCTTGCTCACATAGTACAGAGGCTTTTGGACTCCTTCCTCTTCTCGAATAAGGACGGCGCTGAGCACGGTCTCCGAAGCCGAAAGGTAGAGCCAAAGTGGCTCACCTAGTTCGGGCTTGCTCAGGAGAGGAGGGTTGGCGAGGTACTCCTTCAATTGGGCAAACACCTCTTGCTGCTGAGGACCCCATTCGAACCCTCCGGTTCCGCGCAGTGCCTTAAAGAATGGAAGGGACTTCTCCCCGGACTTGGAGAGGAAACGGCCGATGGCCGCCAGTCTTCTCGTTAGCCTCTGGACTTCTTTAATGTTCTTGGGAGGGGCCATGTCTATTATGGCCTGGATTTTTTTGGGGTTCGCCTCGATACCATGCTGGCTGACGATGAACCCAAGGAACTTTCCCGAGGAGATGCTGAATGCACACTTCGCCGGATTGAGCCTCATGTTGTGGGTTCGAAGGACCCCAAAGGCTTCTTCCAGGTCGACGACGTGATCCTGTCCCTGTTGGCTTTTGATGAGCATGTCGTCGACGTACACCTCCATGTTACGCCCAATTTGATCCTTGAAGACTCGGTTAACGAGCCTCTGATAAGTAGCACCGGCGTTCTTCAGCAACGAAGGGCATGACCCAGTAGCAGTAGAGCCCTTGGTCAGTGACGAAAGACGTCTTGGCTATGTCGGGAGGAAGCATCCGGATCTGGTTGTAGCCGGAGAAGGCATCCATGAAGGACAGGAGCTCGTGACCCGATGTGGCGTCGATCAGAGCGTCAATGCTGGGGAGAGGGAACAGATCTTTTGGGCATGCCTTGTTGAGGTCCGTGAAGTCTATGCAGATCCTCCAGCTCCCGCTCGCCTTTTTAACCATCACGACATTCGCTAGCCACTCAGGTTAGCTGACCTCGTGTATGAAACGAGCAGACAAGAGTTTGTCTACTTTTGCATTTACCGCCTGCTGTCGCTCCGGGGCGAACTTACGTCGCTTCTGGACGACTAGCTTCAAACCGGGGATCATGTTAAGTTTGTGCATGATGAGATCCTCGGAGATACTGGGCATGTCAGAGGGCTTCCAGGCGAAGAGGTCGACATTGCGGCGAATGCAGCTGATCAGGGCAGATTTAAGGTAGGGAGCGAGGGAGCAGCTCACTTGGAAACACCTTGACGTGTCCCCCATCTCGAACAAGACATCTTCTAGCTTGTCTGCCGGTTCTGGTTCCGGCTGGGTTCTCTCGGGTTGCAGCTTGACAGCATCAAGGGGAAATACCATGCCCCTGATCGCCATCATGTATCACGATCGTGCTGCTTCTTGGTTTCCTCAGACAACTCCGACACCGGTGTTGGTAGGGAACTTCATCTTCTGGTGGTAGGCTGAGGGAACCTCCTGGAGGGAGCAGAGCCCGGGACGGCCGAGTATGGCGTTGTATGCTGCCTTGACGTTCACAACCATGAAGTCCATTGACTCGGTCCTTCGGTGTGGGGTCGGGCCAGCTGTGACGTCTAAGGTGATGATCCCCTTTATTGGTACCAGGACGTCGGAGAATCCGTGCAGTGTGTATCCGGCTGGCTTTAGCTTATCTCGGGGGAGCTTCAAGTTGTCATCGTCATACTCCGGCTTGACTATCGGGACGCGGGACACGCTGGCCTCGGCATCCAAATGGGAGTGAGAGTGGTGGATATTCTCATCGACGGGGGTTCCCCAGATGGCCTCCATGATTTCTTTTCGAAAGTCTTGGAACTCCTAGTGGGTGACCGGGGCTCACTTGACCCGATTTTGTTGAGCCGGTGGGTGCCGGCCGACGCAGCTGAGTGCCGGCCCTCGCCCTTGGGACGGAGGTTTAGGATGGTTTGGGGCCGAGTTGGAAGCGTCCCCTCCCCTACTCCGGCTTGCCTGTCGATTCTGGATTACCCCCCGCTGGTCGGGTTGGATCGGACGGGAGGCACCTGGTTGGAGTCCGTGACTGACCCCCGGGTTGTTGGATGCATGAGCGCCGGCACCGACACCTTATGGAGGCACGTCTTGCTGACGCGCTGAGATAACAGCTCTCGTGGCTTTGGGCACCATGTGAGCTCGGGTTGATGGGGTACCATTGATGGCTGGGCTCGGGCTGGCGTCTGCAATGGAGTTTCCCACAGACGGTGCCAACCTGATGCGGCTTATTTTTCGGAGGCATGTGGATGCACCAGGTGTGAGTTCTTCTCAATTTATATTGGTGGAGGAAGCTCCGGTGCGGATGGCCCTCAGTCGGGCAAACAGTTAGGAAGTAGGCAGGAGTGAGGTGGAGACTGGATGCTCGAATCGGATCAAGAGGCTCGGATCCGAGGTCTCGTGTACCTGCACACGGTCTAGGAACACCGGGGTTGATCCTGGTGGCAGACCCTCCGACGATCTAGTCAGCTACTAGAGAGAGTAACAGTAACTAGGGTTTTGAGGGGGAAAGATTGATTACCTGTGGAAGGGGTAGAGGGTCTGGTATTTATAGGAGAAGCCAAGCAGGTCTGGACCCGTTTGGGGCCGGGTCTGGACCCGGTTGCCCATGGGCCTGACGTGGCAGAAGCCCAAGCGGTTTAGGACTGACGTGGCAGAGACCTGGGCGGTTTCCAGGCTGACATGGCAGGGGCCCAGGTAGTTTCTGTGCTGACATGGCAGATCAGGATGATCCGGCGGTGCACGCTTTATGAGGGGATCTTGTGGCCCAGGAAGGGCCACGTCATCTGACCCATATCACATGCCAAAAAGCCCAACAAACAGGTAATGATATTCATGTATCCCACAGGCGGGCCATGATACTCATTCCCTTTCCCAAAACAAGAGCCCCAACGGCTCCAACATACATTAAAATACTACCCAAAATACAAACATCAAAATACAATTTCCCAAAAATACACCGTCGGAAGTCGTGCATCTTCTTTCCTAGTTATTGCTTTCGATCATGCATCCTTTGTTGTATCTTCCCTTTCCTGTGAATCTTCCCCATTGATTTGTTGCGCCACATCGGAGTACATATCCCTGATCTTCTTCGTTTGTTCTTCACCTACCATTTTAGACCAAAATACGATATTAGCAGCAGTCTTGAAAATCATTTGTCGATGCATGATGTGTCTGTGTGTTAGTCTAAAAGTTCTATTATTCCGTTCTAACCATAACCCCCAGCATATAGCCGCAACACTAACACCCCAAATGTCTCGGTTGTTACTACCAATGTTCTCATCTCTCCATCCCCCCATGCGTCTAATATTGTTTGAGGCCCTGCCCCTAAGCTCCCGATTGTGTTTAGTAGGTCCCCCCAGACTGGCCTCGTGAAACTGCATGTCAATAGTAAATGGTCCACTGATTCGTTATCCTGGTTACACATAACACATTGGGTCGGCCCCTGTCACTTTCTCCTTGCCAAATTATCCCGTGTTAGGATGACGTTTCTACATGCCAACCAATTAAATGCCCTGACCTTAAGTGGTACTTTTACCTTCCAAATAGGGTCGTATACTCTAACACCCCCATCGTTTAGCCTTTTATATGCTGATTTCACCAAGTATATGCCACCCTTTTCTCCCTCCCATTTAACTTTACCTTCATGGTCATGTCCTGTTAGCTTCCAGTTCTGTAAGAAATCTATCAGTTCCCGTTTTTGTCTCCTAGCCTCACTGGTTAGCCCACCTGTAAGTCTTGATCTCCATTGATCTCCATTGATCATTCCTCTACTGTCTGTCCACTTTATCATACTTATCAGTCGCGAATCTGTATGCTTCTAGAAACCTTCTCATTAGGTTGATAGTGCCACTTCATTTATCCTTCCAGAAACATATAGTAGCCCCATTTCCTATGGAGAATGTTACCCCTGAGATGAACATGTCTCTAGTGCGGGTGACTCCTCTCCAAAATCCGGACATGGGCCCTTTGTTTTTCTGTTTCTGGTGCATGCAACCATTCTTCATGTAGGTCGCCTTTACCAATCTACCCCATTTTGACTTAGGCTTTACCTTGAGTTTCCACCACCATTTCCATGGTAGTGCCTAGTTCATTTGGCGAATATTGACCACCCCCAGTCCCCCAATTCTTTCCGTCTGCACACTATTATTCCCCATCTGATTAACGCGTACCCCTTTCCATCCCCTACCCCATGCCAAAGAAACCGTCTTCTCAGTTTATCAATTTTTTTAGATACCCAAACCGGCATTTCGTAAAATGACATAAAGTACAACGGTATAGAGCTGACCACCGAGTTTAGCAAGATCAGATGTCCCCGAATGATAGCATTTTGTCTTTCCACCCTTCATGTCTGCTAGCTATCTTTTCTATAATACCATTCCAGTCCACCTGCCTGATATTTCCGGTCCCAATAGGTAATCCCAGGTACTTGATCGGTAGTTTCTGGATCGGGCAATTAAGAATACCGGCAATTGTGGTCCCCTCCTTCCCCGTATCGCCTAAGAATGTGATTGAACTTTTGTGGAAATTAACCTTTAATCCTGACCATTCCTCAAAAAGGTAAAGACCCCACTTCAAGAAAGTTGCCCGCGCCACATCGCATTTGCCAAAGATTAAAGTATCATCCGCATATTGGACGTTCATAACTGCAAAAATACCCCTCCTCATGCCAAGGGCATTAATTAGACAATTTTCTCTATAAGCATGTAGCATTCTATGTAACCCGTCAGCCACCAAAGTGAACAACATTGGTGAGAGTGAGTCTCCTTGTCTCAATCTCCTCCTACATCTGATTTCCTTGCCCGGAACCTCATTGACTAAGACATTGACCTTGGCCGTCGTTAGCCAAGTCTTTATCCATCCGATCCACCTGCTCCCGAATCCTCGTCTTTCCAGGATCTCCAGTAGGCACTTCCATCTGACCTTGTCGTATGCCTTCTCAAAGTCTAATTTTAGCATAAACTCCGCCTTCTTGCGTCTCTTCGTGCCTTGAATGATCTCTTGAACTAACGCTATCCCTTCTAGAATATCCCTCCCTGCAATAAACCCAGTGTGATAGTCCTTGATAATGTCCCCAATGATCCTTCCATGTCTATTCGCAAGGACTTTCATAATGATTTTAACCGAGCAATTAATCAAACTGATTGGCCTGAAGTCACCCACCTTTCTCGCAACTTGTTTTTTTGGGATCAGACAAACATGAGCATAGTTGAGTCTCTCCAAATTAAGACTACCATCATAAAACGCATTCATGACATCCATAATGTCAGTTTTGACCATATCCCAGAACTGCTTATAAAAAAGAATTGGGAACCCATCCGGTCCTGACGCCTTATCCTGTCCCATCCCCCACACCGCGGCCTTCACTTCCTCCATTGTGAATGAACAAACCTAGCTTGTCATTGGCAGCAAAAACCACTTTTACATGCTACACAATCTTTTCTATGATGAAATGTATTCAGAGTAAAAATCGGGCCTGCAACAACAGCAATATTATTTTTGGCTAGACAAATTACTTCGGGATGGCCACTAATCTCCAGTACCTGCATCATACATAGATTATCTCAGAATACAGTGGATCTTACACTATATAAAATAAAGTTAAAACTATTAAGAATATGACCTCAAGCCATACACGTGGTTTCACTTCCACTGAACAGATATTGCCCAACAAAAATCGTCACCCTTTTTAACTACCTGCAATGCCAAATAGGCACATTACTAAGATGAACTGAATAATAATCAAGTACCACAGAAATTAAATATAGTAATGATAACTGCAAAAGTATTAACGCACGGTAAGTGATCAAACAAGATTACTGATGATTTATGAGATAGAAACAGTATGTAGATTACCATTATTTTCCTTTGACTGGTAAAAAAAATATAGGCGGTAACAGGATCGGCCAGGAAAATTAGCGACCTAAAGTTGCATATTTGAAATCATACTTCCATTCTTAAAAGATTATTATACGTGCATCTAAATTGTTGACCTGTTCCTATTTGTTATTCCAGTGATTAACTTATGCTGAAGGTTCAGATAGCCCGTGGCATATCTTTTTCACTATCTGCTTTGTTTTTTTTTTTAAAGAATAGCATATGATGTACCATGATTCGAGAAATAGAGATTTAATGGACGCAAACACAGATGCTCACATAATAGGCAAGATGACCCTTAACACAGCTGAAAGGGAGAAAATTGAACATGTAACTTACCCCACAGATTTGGGATGAAAGCTTTCTAGTTAGCGTTGACATTAATTAATTAACTAGGTTATATATGCATTAATGGAGCTATTGCAACATAATACAGATATAACCATTAACCCATTTTAACCATGCCCCATATGATTATCTCCCAAGACATAGGTAGCTATCAATAGAAATTGTCAGACAGAAGAATGAAAAATTATGAACATATGTATAAAATGAAGACTTGCTAACCTTGGGAAGATCAGCATGTTTGATAGGTAAAACCTTAGTTGAGAGAGCTTTAGAAATGTCCGGTGCTATAGTGATCTCGATCACCAGCTTTCAGTTCGATTGAGCTTTCAGTTGTACGTATTGCAAACTTGTAGCACCGGGCCACGTGGTGTCCAGCATTACCTAAAAAGTACATGCTGCCTTAACCAGAGTTGAATATTGTATTAATGAAAACAATGAAAAATGAGTTTATTATTCTGAAAAGATTAATTAGCACAACAGTAGATTTGTTTTTTCTTTACATTTCTCCCAGTTAACAGACTCTTTTACCCTTTCAATGCATAATAACTGTCAGCAAATTTCAATTTTACTTTTACAATGATACCCACTAAAGCCTCATTTACCCTCAATGCATAGAAATTTCCTTGGTACAAGAAGTGCACTTGAGAGGTCGATTCAGTTTTTCATTATTTTTTGTTTTATATACGTTATTACTAATTTTTTTTTAAATTTAAATTTTAATTTTTATAGTTTAATACATACACAGTAATACTTACTATTACTTGATGATTTTAGAAAAATAAAAGGAGCGAGAGAGGAGCGACATATTCCCCCACACAAGAGCACTCACTTCCACACCAAATCTCATCAAGTAAGCTTCAACAAGACACACCCCAAACAGGCAGAGCAAGAGGAAGATAGGTTCATGGCAAAGCGACGGAGAGAAGACACTTCGGAGAGGAGCGCGTGGAGGAAGCACGAGGATAGAAGGGACTACAACCAATCGAATAGATTGAGAGGTCGTTCTGTCCAGAAAGCTCACCCCTCTTCCCATAAGAGGGAAGACGAGTGAACCTCTCAGAGACGAAGAGGAAAGAGCTAAGGGAAAGACGCAGAGAGATAGCTCGTTGGAGAGGGAAGATGGTAGGGATCACTCAGAACGAAGACGTCTAACTTATGTCGAAGTCGACAGGGGCTCAGCAAGGAAGACATCACCGATTCGACTCAGCTCAAGAAGGAGCTCTTCGACAGGGAAGGCAAGGATCACCAAGAGCGACGAAGATGGAGAATGGCTGCTCGTGCGCTCCCATAAATCGATCAAAGCGGAGAAGCGACAAGCTAGGGAAGAGACGGCGTCGGCTGGCTCTGGCCAGCAATGCCATAAATGCGCACAATGGGGGCACACGATCTCGCACTGCACCAACGCATGGTTTTGTTACGTCTGTCGAAGAACTGGACACATCTCCAGAGATTGTCCAAGTACTAAGCGAGGGACCACACCTTAGTCTACAGCTCCAAGAGGTGCATCGCCGACGAACACAAATAGCAGCAAAACGCAAGAGAGTTTTGCGAGGGGGGGGATCAATGGTTCGAGCGATCATTACTCCAACTCCTCTAATGGCAGAGTTTGAGCATCGATTCCGTATGTGCAGCGTCATCAAGGTGCAAAGTGGGAACCCATTAGCTGAGGATATCGAAAGCTTGCTCTACGCCAACATTACTCCGTCGGCGACACTGCAATGGCGAGTTCAGCGTCTAAACTCCAGCGTCTTCTTCGTCCACTGCCACGACGAGCCAAGATTGAACGAGGTGCTAAGTAAAAGAGGAATGGGTTCCGATGATTTCTACGTTACGTTCTCATAGTGGTCGTGCAAATACGGAGCTTTTAAGGCGAACGAGATGCCTTCGATTTGGATTCGATTGTTCAACTTCCCCTTTCACTGTTGGCTTCGTTCGGGGTTCCAAAATCTCGTTCGAGCTTTTGGTTACCTTCAGGAAGTGGACAAGAGCACTATTACTCAGGAGAGGAGGGAATTTGCGCGAATCAGAGTAGGATGCAAAAATTTCACTGACATTCCTACGATGGTTCAAGCGGAGTTCGAGGGTGAATTCTTCGATGTTAAAGTCATAGTGGAGAAGAAGAAGAATGTATCTTTTGCGAAGGTATCGGCTATGGAGGAAGATGAGCAATCGGATGATAGAAAAAAGGGGACTGAGCTCAGGAGGCCGAAGGTAGACGATGAAGGAGGACCTTCCATTACTGCTGATCAAGATCTCGGCCGTTCATCCATGATCAAGATTCATGACACAATCAAAATTACAGATGAATATGGTTCGAATCTCAAGGCTGCAATTCAAAATAGCGTACGGGGACCGGGATCGAAGGAACTAGCTAAGGAGATATTGGTACCTCAGTGGCGCGATGGGAAGGAAGTACGGATTGATAGTACAGGGGATAGAGCGCCGATCTCACGAAAACCAGGGATTCTGAAGATAGCGTCAACTGTGGATATCGAGACTAGGGAGCGGATATCGAGAGAGGACCCTGGTTTCTCGCTGCTGTCGAAGGAGGAGCTGCAGATCTCAATCCAGAAGGCAATAGAGGACATAGCGCGCATAGGTGGTTTTGGCGCTCAAATTTGAATCCCTGGTTCTCAGGAAGATGAGGACGTGGCCAATTCTGCGCAGCCCAGCACACAGCAAGCTATTATACCTAGGCCCATCAAAGATAGAGCCCAGTCAATTCAACAAAGCCACATTAATGAAGGGGATATTGGGCCAGGAAGAACTTCGAGTGGGTTCGGGCTTCAGCAAGGAACTTCGAGTGGGCTTGGGCTTGGGCTTCAGCAAGGACCTTCGACAGTGAAGAATATCATAGGGGAAGAAGAAATAGGGGAAAATTCGAACCGGGTGATTGATGCAATGGTGGATGAGAACAACTTGGTTGAGGTTGACTCGGAGCAATCCTTAGAGCAGAGTGCTCATGTGGTTGATTCGGAGCCTCTCGATGGTATGATTGGTGCTTTAGACGGTCTACAAAGTGGCAGAAGTGCATACGACTTCGAGCACGAAAAGTGGGCAAAGCAAGTTAGAGAGTTAGCCGGGGGTGGTGCAGGGGAGAGCGGAGACGTCGGTGGGGTCAGAAATATTGTGGATTTTCGGCGAAAAAGCAAAAGACAGTTGGATAAATGGGGCGCGACTGGTCCTAGCGAAGAGTACTTGATTAGAGCAGCGACAAAGACTAGAGAGCCTACTTCTGCCTGTCAAGGTATTCCTTCGGCTAATTTTTCAGTATTAAATCTTTTAAATGAAGATTCACTTATATACTTTGCTAGTCTTTACGGTCTAGCCATGGGTTCCAATAGAGAGGAGCAATTGTATCACGTGAATATTATTAGAGGGGACAGTCTGCGACAAATAGAATAACGAGGGGGATGCATTGGAGTCTAGAGTATAGGAGTTCAAGATAATAATTATCAATGTTATACATCTTTTGGAATGTCAGGGAGATGAGACAGAAATCAAAAAAAGAGGCTTATTAGTGATACTATAATTAGGTTCAAACCGACCATTTGTGCATTTCAGGAAACTAGGGTTGAATCTCCGACCACGGAAGAGTTCTAGAGCATTAAAGGAATAGGATCCTTTGAGTGGAGGTTTAAATCTTCGAGGGGTTTTTCAGGTGGTATAGCTATTGGGGTAGATCCTAGAGTGTTTGAGATTAAAGACGAAATTGCAGGGATGTTTTCGGTAACGATCACTATCAGAAGACGAGCTGATCGTTGGATTCATACGGTCACCACAGTGTACGTTCCTTACGAGTCGGCTCAAAGGAGTCTGTTCTGGGAAGAGCTTAGGTCCATTAGAGGAAGATGCAGGGGTCCGTGGGTGGTGGGAGGAGATTTCAACATTACAAGATTCCAATCCGAACATCTCGGTAGAGGTGCGTCTAGGGGAGATAGGGAGCAGTTCAACGCGTTAATCAACGCTTTAGATTTAGTGGAAATCGACCCTACGAATAGAAAATACACATGGTTGAATTTACAAGCTGCCCCTACTATGGCAAAATTGGACAGAATTTTGGTGTCCACTGAATGGGAAGACAAATTACCATTAGCTAGGGCAAAAGCAATGATCAGATTCACCTTAGATCACACCCTGCTAGCCTTGGATTACGGAGAAGGAGAAAGAAGGAACAGACACCAGTTTAGATTTGAAAAGTCGTGGATGTTGTGCGATGGAACACAGAAGATTATTAAGGAAAGCTGGAATGCGCCTACCTTTTCTGACTCTTCGGTAGGTTGTTGGATTGAAAAGATTAGGAGACTAAGAATAAAGCTGAAACAGTGGGCCAGGGCGGAATTCGGCCAGAACCAAAGAATCAAAGAAGAAATAGGGGAGAAGATAGAGCAATTAGAACTTATAGAGGAGGAAAGAGACTTAATAGAGGCCGAATTCGACGAGCTCTATAGGAATAGGCAAGACATATACAATTGGAAAGGATGGAGGAAGACATTATGGATAGCATCACATTTGCCCATGTAATTATTTTCAGAGGAAGCAAAGACAAAACGGATGGTTTCCTTTTTAAAGTAGATTTTCAAAAGGCATACGAATCGGTCGAATAGGACTCCGTAGATGAGGTTTTGCTCCTGAAAGGATTCGGAGAAAGGTAGAGGAAATGGATCTATTAGTGCATCAGAGGAAGTAAATCGTTCCTTATCGTTAACGGAGCACAAGGAAAAGAAATCAGATGCAAGAGAGGTCTTAGACAAGGGGATCCTTTGTTGTCGATGTTATTTGCAATTGTAGCAGATGGGCTGGCAGAGATGATAGCTAATGACAAAAAGGAGAGGGCTAGCTTCGGCATAAAAATGAAAGGTTTTACGGAGCCAATTTCTATCCTTCAGTATGCTGACGATACTCTATTATCTGGATCGGCATCGAAGGAGGATATCATAGCTATGGGAACAATCTTGAAGTGCTTCGAGGCATGATCTGGTATGAAGGTCAACTTCAATAAAAGCTGTGTCATCCAGCTTAGCGACAAATGCTCCATTCCCACCACATCGATCCAACAAATGCTTGGCTACAATAAGGGGGAGTTTTCGCTGGTATATCTAGGCATCCCTATCCGGCTGGGGAAGCTCTTTAGGGAAGATTGGCAACCCCTAATTGATAGGATCGAAAAAAGACTAGCTGGCTGGAAAGGGAAATTTTAACACTGGGAGGCAGGATCATATTACTTTATTCCGTCATCAACAGCATCCCTATCTATCTCATGTCTATTTATGAACTACCGGTATGGGTAATTCACAAGATAGATAAATGTAGAAGGTGATTTCTATGGAAAGGAGCAAATGAGGGAGGTAAAGGTATCCACCTGATTAGTTGGGGGAGGGTCTGCAAAAGGAAAGAGTTTGGTGGATTAGAGATCATCAATCTTAGAGATATGAACAATGCCCTACTCAGTAAGTGGTGGTGGAAGTTGAAAAACCGACGCAACAATTGGTGGTGTAAGTCTCTTACTAATTATCGGGCAAGGAAGAAGTTCAGATATGGGGGAAAGGGAGTCCACAGTAGGAAGTCATTCTTATGGAAAGGGGTATACAAGACAGGCGACATTTATCATAGCAACACTCTATGTAGGGTTAAGAATGGCAAGAATACAAGATTTTGGAAAGACAAATGGTGCGGTAATAACTCCCTTATGGGAATGTTCCCCTCAGCTTCAGAGGCAGTCCTCAACAGTGACACCCTAGTGAGCGACGTTTGGAAGAACAATAAGTTGAGATTAGAAGTCAAGAATGTTCTGGATCAGGAATATATTTGTCAACTACAACTGGTCAACAATTTCATTCGTATAGAAGGAAAGTACACTCAACAGTCAGAAGACGAGAGATGGTGGACACTGGAGGCGAATCGTAAATTCTCGGTCTCCTCATTATACAAATGGCTGAATGATGGAGGTATAAGAAACGGGATCGCGGATGTAATATGGGGCACCAACGTTCCGTCCAAAGTTAAAGTATTTCTATGGCTGGTGGATAATGATGCGATTCTGTCGAAGGTTAATTTGAGGAAGCGGGGAATGATGGACGACGCGATTTGTAATAGATGTCTAAATTGCGAAGAAGATACAAATCACATCCTTTTCAAGTGCCATAGAGCGACATGGGTCTGGGTAAAAGTGGGTCATACGTACGGGGTATTATGGGGTCCAGGGTCTAGTACTGAGGTATGAGGGGACATTAGATCGAACAGGATTAGAAAGGAAGTAAGATTAGAGTGGGATATGGTTGTTGGTTCTATTATGTGGAACCTTTGGCTAGATCGTAATGACTATTGTTTCAATAGCATTACCCATAGACTTTCTTTTTTGATGCACAAAATTCATTTATGTTGTTATGAATGGATAGAGATTATCAGATCTAGGAAAAAGATGCGCTTGGGAAAGGAGGAGGAGTAGTTCACAAGCATGTGGTGAGTCGCTAGCTCTCAAAGATCGACAAACAACTCCTTTTGGTTTAGTTAATGTATTCATGTTTTGATGTTTTTGCGCTTTCTGCTAACTGTTGTATCCTTGTTAGCTGAACTTTGATGTTGCTCACCTTCGGGCAGACTATGTAACTTTTTTTACTGTTTCGTTAATTTCTCTTTAATGAAGCGATGACTTAGTCATCTTTTAATAAAAAAAAATATACAAATTCAACCAGTCAGCCATACAAGCATACACCAAAATATCCAACCATACAAGAAACCTCTTAATAAAGAAATTGTTTCCCCTCAACATGTTGGTACATATCAAAACTATGCAATAATTTCAAAACTAGGCTAGACATCCACACGCCAACCACAGCCACATCCCCAACTCTATAGTTACAATAGCAAGAGATAAGTTCAACCATCCAATTCTCATTAGCTTTCACAAAATCATCGATAACTGTACATATCAATAGATCAAGCAGTCTTTAAAATTGAAAATATTCATGTAAGGAGAATAGAGAAAAGAGCAAGTGGGTGCATGCATACAACAGTATATTGCATCTACTGATGCACCACGCTTACGAGTATTAACAATTTTATAGCAACTTCCTAACATATTCTGCTTTTTTTTTTTGAAAAAAAAATTTGACTCCGTCATCGCTTCATTAATGATAGATTAACGAAACATAAGTATAGTTACAATACATATAATCTAAATATCCCAAATCAACAACATAAGCTAATACTAATACATCGAAAGCGGAAAGTAAGATTCAAAAAATCCATGACATCCATCTGTCTTTCAGTATCCCTCCCGCCTGACCCCGAGCTACTCCTCCTCCTCTATACGCAGTCTCTTCTTTGTCCCTGTTTGATCTGCCCAAGCATGAACGCAAAGATTTTATGCATTAAAACTGGAAATCTATATTCTATATTACGAAAGCAAAGTTCGTTAACGGTCTAGCCAAAGACCCCACATAGTTGTAGTGGCCGACAAGTCCCAAGCAACTCTATCCTCCTTTCCTAACAATGTTATCTCTCCATACTCCCCAGACCTCAGCGACGGACTTAGGGACTTCTAAACTCCCAAACCCTAAACATACCACCTCCCAGGCTATCCCGGCCCTAGAACAAATGAATAAATGTGATTTGTGTCCTCCTCATCAATTGAACATCTAGCGCAATTAACATCAACCGGAATATTACATTTTGCAGGTTCACCTTTGATAAAATAGTGTCATTCCACACCAACCAAAGAAAGGCTTTCACCTTCAACGGAGCGAATATATTCCATATAATGATCGCCTCTCTTCTCCTAATACCTCCATTATTCAGCCACTTGTACATATCGGAAACTGAAATTTTAGTTCTTGTCTAGGCTCCAACATCTTGTATCATCCAACTCAGTGGTGCATCGACCTTGATTAGTAATGAAAATCTTGAGATTTTGGAGCTGAATTAAACTTTTATGTGGCAGGTTCTCCATCACCTGAATCTTCAACCTCTATCTATCCAAAACATGTGCGACTAAAGTGTCAATGTTAATCACCCCCCTCGCGGCCTCTGGGAATAAGCTAAGAAGAGTATTATTTTCACACCATTTATCCTTCCAGAATCTGGTGTCTTTTCCGTTTCCGATCCTGCATGTAGTATTTGCGTGAAACAATTCCCCCACTTTTGCCAATCCTTTCCAAAAATAGGATGCCTTTCCATGAGCGCCTCTTCCCCCAAATCAAAACTTCTTTCTCTTTCGATAACATGCAAATGATCTACACCACAATTTAGTACGTATTCTTTTCACTTTCCACCACCACTTGCTAATCAAGGCTTTCTGCATATCACACAGTTCAATGATTCCCAATCCCCCGTATTCTTTTCTCTTACATACTCATCCCTATTTGACCAGATTAATCCTTTATCAGTCTCATTTTCCCCTTTCCACAAGAATCTCCTCTTGCATTTTCAATTTTAGTAATAACCCATTTAGGTCGTATATGGACATGAGGTACACCAGAAGGCTGCTAAGAATAGAGTTCAGTAGTGTGATTTCCCCCCCCCCCCCCCACACACACACACATCAAGAGCGATCTTCCTTTCCATCCTGTAAGCCTCTGTTTAACTCTCTCAATTAGAGGTTTCCAATTGTCTATTTTCATCATACCTGGCCTAATTGGCGTTCCAAGATATAGAAGAGGGAACTGTCCCACCTCGCATCCCATAAAGTTTTTAATGAGCGTGTGATTTTGGTGGATGTGCCTTTGGCAAAAGGGTTAATACAACTCTTGTGTAAATTCACCTTAAGTCCCGCCCAGGCCTCAAAGCACTTAAGAACAATACTAATAGCAATAATTTCGTCTATCTTCGCTGATTTGAACATTAAAGTATCATCCGCAGACTGAAGAATAAAGATTTTATCTGTAATTCCTTTAATCTCTAACCCTCTGATAACATGTTCTTTTCTGCCCCTCTTAACCATTTCAGTGAGCCCATCCGCTACTAAGGTGAAAAGTAGAGATGACAACGGATCTCCCAGATTCAACCCCCTACGACATCTAATTTCTTTCCCCAATCTACCATTAAGAAGGATGCAAGATTTCCCTCCTCTGACGCACATTCTAATCCACATTACCCACTTCGCTCCAAAGGCCTTCAGCTCTAACGCCTCGTCTACACAATCCCATTCCACTGAATCATAAACCTTTTTGAAGTCCAGTTTTAGCAAGAATCCATCTGTTTTATCCTTGACTCCTTTAAAAATAATATTATGCACAAACGCAATATTATCCATAATATCATTCCCTTTGATAAAACCACTCTGAGATTCGCCTACGACATCATTCAAATGAGGAGATAATCGTGGCACCAAAACTTTTGTAATAATCTTAAATGATCCATTCAACAAGCTAATGGGTCTTAAATCCTCCACCCTTAAGACCTCTTTTTTCTTAGGTATGAGGACAATATTTGCATAGTTGAGCCTATCTATATCTGTTGTACCTTAGTAAAATTCTTTGAAGATCTCCATCATATCATTCCTTATGATTTTCCAATAGATTTTGTAGAAAACTAGAGGAAATCCGTCTGTTCCCGATGCCTTGTCATGTCCAAGTCCAGAGATAGCTTGAAGCACCTCGTCTTCTGAGAAATCTCCCTCTTCCCCTCACTTTCATCTATTCTCAATGTGCACCACATTTTAGGTAATAATCAGCATCTATTGGATTTCTTTTTGCCCAACAGATCTTTAAACTTATGCTCTATGTGATATCTAATCACTCCTTCATCCTCCCTCCAATCCATTCCAACCAATAATCCTGCAATGTTATTTTTTGTCCTTCTTCTATTGGCCACCTTATGAAAGAATTTAGTGTTCGCGTCACCCTTCTTGTGCCACTATACCTAGATCTCTGCCTCCAATAGTGCTCTTCCATTTCCCCGATCAGTTGAATTTCTTGCCTGTAATTAGCTAATTCCTTCACCTCTAATCCATCTAAATATCTTCCTTCTTCTGCGGATTCTAATTCCTGAGCTCTCTCTCCCAGCTCCTCCATCTTCTTTATAACCAGACCGCACTCCTGTTTGGCCCAATCTTTCAAGCATTTATGAAGCCTCTTTATCTTCGCAATCCAAACTCCTATAGCCTCTGTCACCTCTTTATCGGTGTGTTGGTGTATGCCCTAGAGGCCAGTTGTGTATTGACATTACTAGTTTACATTGTATCATGAAATTTATTTCATATATAGGTATTTCATTTATTGTGTTGTTTATTGTGATTAAATGAACATAATAAAGTCCTTAGAATAGTAAGTCAATACCATGGGATATCAAGTGCATGACTTGATTGTGAGATCCTATTAGTTGTAATCATAAAACTATTCTTAAATGTCCCTAGTCAAGCATTAATGTGAATTAGGACAACAATAATATATAGAGACTAGTTTGTACGTAGACTGATGACCATATCTCATAGGTCATGGATATGAGATATCAAGTCTTCATATGGGTACATGTTAGAGTATTAATGTACTGGACTGACCCACCATGAGAATATTGCATGAATCATTACGTGAGTATCATAAGCGATTCTCACAGTGACAATGGTGTACGTAATCATTTGACTTGAAGTCACTATGGTTCCATATATGAGAAGTTATATATTTTAATGTCGTCAAACGTTGCCTGTAATAAGGTGATTATAAAGTCAACTATTGGATATACTACAAATCATGCGGAGGGATGTGAGTGACTTAGATAGGATTTGTGCCTCTTACATAACAGGAGCGATATCTACAGGCCCCTTGATTGAGTGAGACTGCAAAATGCATGGTCGTGCTCAAATGAGTCAATATGAGATATTGATCTCATTTATTTTAGTAAGTCTACTCGGACATCAAGAAACCAAAAAATTGAACTATACAAGGGTGACACACTTTATGCGTTATGGTCAATTAAGATATTTGGACAAAGAGACTAGACTACATGCTAATATTAGTCACGGATAGGTTATGTCAAATCACTGACATTCTCGTACTTGAGTAGCAGTGATGTATTGCTAGATACCGCTCACTGTTTGTAATACTCGAATATAATTTTAGTATTACTGTCAACGTAATGGGAACCTATAAGGTCACACACTTAGAATGAGTCGAAATTGGATTTAAATGAGATGAATTTAATTAGGAATCTTAGTATGACTTGGACTCCTAACATGGTTGGATAATTAATTAGATTAAATGGGTCAACTAAAGTTGGAAGGCCCACACACGAACCTAACCCAGGTTAGATTGTGAGCCCAATCGCCTCACCACTCTCTTAGGGTTGTTTTTCTACACCTATATATATAATATATTTCTGTGGAAAAAAAACGCATGAGAAAAATCATAGCCGTCACAGAAGTTGTGTGAGAGAGATTGTGAGGAACATCCCTTTCTCACAGCTAGCACCGCGACGTGAGGTAAAACTTGATTTGATCTGTTTGTGTGGATATCGTAGAGGCACCACAATATTACAGTGCTGTTATCGGCATACTATGAAGACAGCAGATCCATCTTTAAGGTATAACTTCTAAACATGATTTATGGTTTTTGCATGGATCCATGGCTAGGCTTCGATATTTTTTTTGTAATTTTTCTACTATTTATTTAATATGAGATTATGCTCGAAACCTAACATGACGCTCCATGATTCAACAATAATCTTACGTGTGCTACTGCAAAGTGTCCAGGCTTTTTCGAACCTAAACACATGCCTGTACGGCCTTGCTTCATCCCCGCAGTCTAATGTTAACGGAATGTGATCAGATGTGAACCTCCTAGCAGACTTAACTCTAAGTAGTGGGTGCGCGTCCTTCCAATCAGCAGAAACCAATATCCTATCAAGCCTCGCTTGAACCTGGTTGGTTTGCATATTCGTCCATGTAAATCTCTTATTGGCCGGATTGAACTCCATAAGCTCTAAGTCTTCAATGGTGGAATTAAAATTATCTCTATCAACTCTACTCGCGCCCCTCCCATTGTGCTCATGAAGCAATTTAGTGATATTAAAATCACCCCCTGCTACCCACGACCCGGCCTACCTACCTCTAATAACTTTAAGATCGTCCCAAAGTTGACCTCATAATATAGAATCATAAGGACCATAGATGGAAGACACCATGTGTTCCCAATTATCTCTCTTGCGTCTAACTCTAATAGTAACAGAAAATGCCCCTATATACTCATCCACAATCTCAATGATATTTGGGACAATGCCTATAACAATAACCCCAGATAACTCATAGCCACTTTGAACAGCCAATCAAACGAACTCACAAACTTAATACCTTGAAATTCTTCTACCCTGGGGTTGTCTAGCCTAGTTTCTTATAGAGCGCAAATGGTAGGCTTAATTTTCCAAAAGTTGTCGCCGATCAGTATTTTTTAGACCTTTGTCTCATACCCCTAACATTCCAAAAGATGTATAACATTAACAACTTAAAGGAACCTATTGTTTACTCCCTTGGAGTTAAGAACCCCACCAATATAGATTCATATTTTGACCGCTTCTCCTCTAATCGCACAAGCAAGCTCCAACTGTTCTACACTAGTAGGCAGTGGCGGAGCCAAGATTTTCATCCACCGGGAGCAGAATCACAACAACTAAATTTTTTTCATGTGGAGTCATGACATAATTGTTGCAAAGTAAATCGTGCCTCAAAAGCTTAATTTATAGTCAAATTTGTAAAAGATGCATCTAAATGGGAACTGAGTTATATTGAAAAATGGCCTCAATATCACCTTGAACCAAAACAACGACTTTTTTGTTTTCTTTTTAAAATTTTCTTCAGAGTTAACACAGTCTAAATTTTGGAAACACAATAATTCACTAATGTTGAAAGGGAAGGACCTCTTCGTCTGTTCAAAACCTTTGAATAATTTTGGTAAAAGAAGATTGTGCTTCTACTGACATATATAGCAGATAACTATTGAAAATCATTTAAAAATAGTTTGCAATCACTGCACAAAACATAAATGGCACAGGAGGAACAAGGAGTTATTGATAATGATAATATTTAAGAACAAAATGCAAAGTAAATACTAAATTATGATGCATAACTACAAATGCAACATGACATGGATACAAAAATATAAATAACTAAAAATTTCAAGATATGGATACATAGTGGAAACCAAAAAAAATAAAAATACTGCAGTTTCATTCTTTTACCGCAGTTTCATTCTTTTTATTTTGTAAACTGTTTCTCTTTTCTTTGTTACTAGTTTATCTTTTAGGATTGCAACTGTTCATTCTATGCTTCTTAGGTCACTTTCAAATGCACAAAACTTTGTTATGTCATTTCCTCGGAAAATATTTGTAATGATTCTATTATCCTAAATGTTGAGATTGTTTAAAATGCAAAGATAATGTTGATTGTCACATTGACAATCCTAATTTGATGAACATTGACAATATTGAGTGATTATAAATTCCAAGTATCATTCGAAATCATTGTCCATTGTCTATTCTGATGGTTTTATTTCTTCTTAGTTGTAGAAAGCGACTGGCTCTTCCTTTCATCTCCATGGTTGAAGGGAACTTACTTGAGATGGATCATGATCATCTTGTCCATTTCACTCAGCTAGTTAGCTTCTTGGATAAGTCTAATGGGTTTACAGACTGACATGCTTAATGAAGCGCGATTTAATGCTTTTAATTGGAAGTTTTCTTTTAATTTACACCTTATAGTTTTAAATTATATTTTCTATATCTAATTCAGATTAGCACCACTTTCTCAACTAGGTAAAGCTACCATGGTCTCAAATATGAGATTTTCAGATTCAGTAATACACAATCCGAAAATTCCAAACAAAAAAAAAGGGGAAATGAATGTGTACCTGGCTGCAATGGTTAGAGTTTCGGACCAGCACCAGCTGCACCACCACGGCACCACCTCCGCCCTTTGGAGCCGCAACTTTGGGAAATGGAGGTTTGGAAATTGGGGAATTGGATGGGGATCTAGGGTTTCGATTATGGTCGAAAATGAAGAGAATGAAGAGATGAAGAGGATGGGGATATATGGTTTCGATTGTGGTCGAAAATGAAGGGAATGAAGAGACGAAGAGGAGGGGATCTAGGGTTTCAATTGGGTCAAAAATGAAGAGGAGCGCTGGAGTGGAGCGGAGAAGGAAAAGAAATGAGCAGACAAAGAAAAGAAAAATAAATGAAATGAAGAGGAGCTGGTTTTTGTTCGTGGGCCGAAAGAGAGCGGGGAAGGTTTTGGGCCAAACTGAGGTGGAGCAAAAAATAGTAATTAAAAAATCCTATGGCCCTATTATGGGGGCTTGCACAGTCCAGGGTGAGCGACCGCTCACCCTGGGCCAGCAGTGCCTCCGCCCCTGCTTGTAGGGCTCATGGCTAAACCATAAAGACTGGCATAGTAAATAAAAGAATTATCGTTAATGTAATTCAAATTGACATATTTCTTTGAGAAGTACCTCCACAGGCCAAAGCGAGCTCCTTCGCTTTTGATGCCACCCTGATAAGGTCCTCTTTGCTTGGCCCTTGTGATCCCCGTTTGTCCAATTGTCTCTTACTCTTCCTTTGATATTCAACTTTTTTTTAATGCTTCTCCCACCCCCTGTCAACTCTTGCTCTTATTTTTCCCAAGCATCTATATCTAGCTCTAATATACGATCATCGTCTCCAACCCCATCTAGAGCCCCTATCCTTTCATCCTCCGAAATGAAATCATCAATATTGTTGTTTTGGCCATCATCTTCATCTAGGTGTCCTCTTAAGGTTTCATCTTGTTCACTCTCTATTTCCCTCCTCCTCCTTGACTCAGAGCTCGAATAAATCCCATAATTCCCAACCAAAGCCAATTCCACATTAGTAGCAATATTTTCTTTTTCCTCCTCCAAAAGCTCAGTAACAGGCCCATCCCCATTCTCACTTGCCTTATCAGCTTGTGACTTATTTAATA
This sequence comes from Hemerocallis citrina, assembly GCA_017893485.1. NCBI lineage: Eukaryota > Viridiplantae > Streptophyta > Magnoliopsida > Asparagales > Asphodelaceae > Hemerocallis > Hemerocallis citrina. The sequence continues at coordinate 361,055,316 of CM030359.1, forward strand.
CCCTAGATTTATCAGGCCCACTACTGTTAGAGCACAGTCCATGTTTACTAACCACAACCTTGACAGTTGTCCTAATCGATGCCTCGAATTCATTGCGAGTCATTAAAAGGACCTCTGACCCAATGTGACACCTCATTGCTTCCTCTAGCGCTTGGAGACCCATGTTAGCGTTCAAAATTCCACTTTTTCGAATGGACAAAGTCGTGCCTGTCTCTTGCCCTGTCACTTCGCCGCTTGCCTTTCCTTTCAGGCCCATCGCAAGTGAACAGTTGTTCCCCACTAACCTTTTACTCTCATTCATCTTCAGATCCACTGTTTTGCCAGCCTTTGGAAATTGACGGTCTTGATCCATCTTGATATAATTGGGCAGCTGGTGAGTACTTTTGCTTGGAGTTTTGATTGTGCAGTTGTGATCAATCTTATTTAAATTCAATGGTCTGATTACATCTTCTACCTCTCGCTCGAAAAATTGTTCATCTTTCGCCTCAAACTCACCCACTGCTCCTCCCCTGAAAGAGATGGTCTTCTTACGCTCGATGATGACCTTTTGTCCATTCTGCTTCTTATTACTATATGTAATTCACTCCATGCAGTTTAGATGAAAATAAACTAGAAATGAAAGAAAACAAAAGAAAAGGCAAATGTTACTCACTGCACATAGATTTTTGGCATTCTTCATGGCATTCTTCAAATTAACAAGGGCCTCCTGATGATACTCAACACTTAGCCAGGAAAAATCAAACCTTACAACTGCAAAGCCAAAGATCCGTATTAGTCAACATAATATAAGGAAGACGGAGGCAAGACGGAGCTAAGTTGTTGGGTTTCGAGGCGTGACAGACGAACGTAATATATTGCAGTCGACTACAACAGCAGTGCTTGGGCTCGACTTCAGGTGCAGTCGACCGACATCGGCAGACAATAACTATTGTGTCTAGTTCTTTAGGGATCTATTTGAACGCAGTTTGTTCTCCAAGTTATATCGTACAACTCCTATTGTTTAGATTTCTCTTTAGGGTATATCGAAGGGTGAAGGATCAAGACTACAACCAAGGGTTTCTCTAGATCTCTATATAATAATGTAGTGGTCTCTATGAGAGGTAGTGCTTCATTTGAGAGTTTTCTCTATTATAAATAGTATAATATCTTCTAATGAGGCTTGAGAGATAGGTTCTTGGTGAGAGTATTGTAATTCTTGTATCTTCTCTAGTTGAATAATATCTCGGTTATTTCACCCCCATATTAGGTTTACCGAACTAGGAAAAAATTGTGTACTTGTGTGTTTGGTTTGGTCTACATTGCTTGGTTGTTGATGTGATCGGTTATCGCCCCTCATTATATCCGTACAAGGAGAACACGAGGAAGAAAGAGGTCAACTATTGACTTGATAAAAGTGTTGAGTTCTAATTGCAGAATAACTCACCAACGAGATGCAAAATAATAGAATCATTAGCAAGAGAACACAAGTAATAAAAAAAAAATACACAAGAACACACGAGATTTTTCGAGGTTCGCTTAATACAATGACTACTTTCCCACGTAGAGGCACTTTTGCGATTTCCATTAGAAATGTGAAGAACAAGTTTACAATTCTTTCAAGAACTCACCACCAAGGTGTAGGGTTTTCTTCTATATCTTTCTCTCTCTAATAGCTGATAGATCTCTCTATTCTGATAGAACACTCTTTTTTATATCCCTAAAATCTTACTCAATACAAATAGAACAAATCTCAGTCGTAGATCAAACAGCATAGCGCGGTCGACTGCACACTTTGAGGTTAACTACAATTACCCTTCAAACCAATAGAGAGAGAAACTGTCGACTGTGTGGTTGATTGCTCTTTCCTTCGAGCAGTCCAGAGGGCTTGACAGTCGACTGTCCTGCTCTCTAGAGGAGGAGTTGCACATTGCGGTCGACTGCCAAGTTACAGTCGACCGTATCCTGCTGTGTGCACTACCTATGCATGTTGCTGCTACAACTTCTTGTGCTTCTACTTGCACTTGCGCGCTCCCACTTCGACTTATCAACTTTTTAATCTTCAACCCATTACCGTGTATTGGATCAACAACCCCAACAAAAAAATCTTCAAGATGTACCACATGCTTTGCCTTGTTAAATCCATATGGAAAAGAGAAAATTCAAGTTATTCTCTCATTTGCCGATATTCAGAGTATTGTTATAATCTTTGCCTATAATATTGAGTGGAAGATCTTGCTGCCCTTTCCAGAGAGGGACTAATTTTATCATTCAGCGTCCTGTTATAGATGAAGTGGTGGTGGCATGCATAGGTAAAACTTGCCGATATCCTTTATATTCTATTCCTAATTAAGTAGTATTTAGTTACATGAAATGGTGTATATTTTCATTTTGAATTTTCAAATTTTTTAAGTTTGTAATCAAATTCCGATAACTTTAGTTAATTTAGCCTCCGCCTTTCAGCATTTTTTTGATAATACGGATAGGGCCAAATGGCTCCAGCCTTCATATATAATTATATATAAATAAATAGTAAAGCTACACAAATATGTACAAATAGTTTACAAGATGTAAAAAAAAGAGAAACAATAATAAATACAAAAGTTGTAGGTGACGATTCAGAACAAGTACCTGATTCCAAGTATTGATGATCTGTTCGATCGATTGCAGGTTGCAGCGGTGTTCTCAAAGATTGATTTACGGTCAGGTTACCATTAGACCCGAGTTAAGGAGAAATATGTGCACAAGACAGCCTTTAGGACTCGTTATGGGCATTATGAGTTTTTAGTGATGCTGTTTGGACTGACGAATGTACCAGCAATATTCATGGATTTGATGAACAGGGTTCTGCGGCCGTTCTTCGACTTGTTTGTCGTGGTGTTTATTGACAACATCCTGGTGTACTCGAAGTCAAAGGAGGTGCATGCTGAGCATTTGGCAGAAGTTTTGAAGAAATTGTAGGAGCAACATCTGTTGGTGTATATCCTAGAGGCCAGTTGTGTATTGACATTACTAGTTTACATTGTATCATGATATTTATTTCATATATGAGGCATTTCATTTATTGTGTTGTTTATTGTGATTAAATGAACATAATAAAGTCCTTAGAATAGTAGGTTCAATACCATGAGATATCAAGTTCATGACTTTAGTGTGAGATCCTATTGGTTATAATCAGAACATTATTCTTAAATGTCCCTAGTCGAGTATTATTTTGAATTAGGACAACAATAATACATAGAGACTAGTTTGTGCGTAGACTGATGACCATATCTCACGGGTTATAGATATGAGATATCAAGTCTTCACATTGGTACATATTAGAGTATTAATGTACTGGACTGACCCACTATAAGAATGGTGCATGGATCATTACGTGAGTGTCATAAGCAGTTCTCACAGTGACCATGGTGTATGTGGTCCTTTGACTTGAAGTTACTACGGTTCTCTACATGAGAAGTTATATGTTTTAATGTCGTCAAACGTTAACTATAATAAGGTGATTATAAAGTCGACTATTGGATATACTACAAATCATGCGGAGGGATGTGAGTGTCTTAGATAGGATTTGTCCCTCTTACATAATAGGAGCAATATCTATGGACCACTTGATTGAGTGAGACTTTGCATGGCCGTGCTCAAATGAGTCAATATGAGATATTGAGCTCATTTGTTTTATTAAGTCTACTTGGATATCAAGAAACCAAAAATTTAAATATACCAGGGTGACACGCTCTATACCTTGTGGTCAATTAAGATATCTGGACAAAGGGAATAGACTACATGGTAACATTGGTCACTGATAGGTTATGTCTAATTACTGACATTCCCGTTACTTGAGTAGCAGTGATATATTGCTAGATATCGCTCACTGTTTGTAATACTAGAATATAATTTTAGTATTACTGTCAACATACGGGGAACCTACAGGATCACACACTTAGAATGGATCAAAATTGAGATTTAAGATGAATTTAATTGGAGATCTAAGTAAGACTTGGACTCCTGACATTGGTTGGAAATTTAATTAGATTAAATGGACTGACTAAAGTTCAAAGGACCACACGCAAATCTGAACCAGGCCAGATTGTGAGTCCAACAGCCTCATTACTCTCTTAGGGTTGATTTCCTGCAACTATATATATGATACATATCTATGGAAAAGTGTCACATAAGAAAACCCTGACCGTCACAGAAATTGTGAGAGAGAGAGATCATGAGGAACATCCCCTTCCCGCAGCTAGCACCACGACGTGACGAAAAGCTTGATTTGATCCATTCGTGTGGATACCGTAGATGCACTACAATATTGCAGTGATGTGATCGACATACTGTGGAGACAGCAGATCCATCTTCAAGGTGTAACTCCTAAATACGATTTTTGGTTTTCGCATGGATCCATGGCTAGATTTTGATATTTCTTTATAATTTTTTTGCTATGTATTTAATCTGAGATTACCCTCGAAACCTAACAACATCTATATGCCAAGTTGTCGAAGTGTGACTTTTAGTAGTCTGAGGTTGCATTTCTGGGTCACTTCCTTTTTAAGGAGGGATTGACTATTGACCCTCAGAAGATTGAAGTAGTGCAGAGTTGGCCTAGACCAACGACTGTGAAGGAGGTTCGGAGTTTCTTGGGGTTGATAGGATACTCTCGCTGTTTCATTCAAGGTTACACGCAGATAGCAGTTCCGTTGACAGGATTGACAAAGAAGAATGTGGAGTTCAAGTGGACACATAGGTGTGAAGCCAGTTTTCAGGATTTGAAGGAGAAGTTGACAACAACACATGTTCTTGTGTTGCCGCAAGCTGGCGTAGATTATGACATCTATAGTGATGCGTCTCACCAAGGTTTGGGATGTGTTCTAATGCAAGAAGGGAAGGTCATTGCATATGGGTCGAGGCAGTTGTAACCTTATGAGAAGAACTATCCGATGCATGATTTGGAGCTTGCGACCATCATTTTTGCCTTGAAGGAGTGGAGTCACTATGTATATAGTGAGAGGGTCAATATGCATACGGATCACAAGAGTTTGAAGTATATCTATCAGCAGAAGGATCTGAATCTTCGTCAGAGTTGGTGGTTGGAAGGTTTGGAGAACATTCGTCCTGAGATCAAGTATCACCCAGAAAAAGTGAATGTGGTGGCCGATGCACTCAGTCGAAAGGTTAGTCTGTCTCATTTAATTACGACGCAGAAGGAATTGGCTGAGGAGCTGGATGGGGCAGGTATTGAGGTGGTATTGCAAGGATTGGGGGCGTCGTTGGCACAGTTGTGACTTCAGCCTATTTTGAGGGAGCAGATCATGGAGGGCCAAAGTCAGACACAGGGATTCAGAAGATGTTAGAGCAGATTTTCGTCGGCAAATTGTCAGAGTTTCGTGTCTGTTGCCGCTAAATTTGGTGTGGGGTTAAACAGATAGTATTTGTGGATTCTTAGGGAAACTGAATAGTAAACCTGTATACCTGTTCCGTCGGGGTCTGATTGTCGTTCCCGCCGAACACCTGCAAAAAGTGTGAGACACCGGGGTTGTTCCCGGCGACGCACCCTCCGACGCTCAAGTCAGTAATCAGAGAGATTATGAAAGAGCGCAAAAACTGGAGAAAGATTGATTACCTCTTAATGGAGATGGATGGGGGTATTTATAGGCATCTTAGGGAACAGATTAGGCATGTAATTCCTGTGTATAGATAAGGAATGTAATCCCTAATCCCCAGTGAAAGGATAGATATGAATCAGGGCCGTTGATTAATATTAATCAGAAACCCTAATTCTATCCTGCTGGACCGGGTTTGTTGCGGGTTGAAACCCGCACCCAGTTGAGGTGGATCCGTTCGCGGGTTAATGGCTCTTTGGGGGGGAGACCCAGTACCCGCTTCAGACCCGTTTGTAGATGAAATTACCGTTTTACCCTCGGGCTTCAGGATTCGTGTCTAATTCGGACGGTCTCGATTGAACCCCTATTTTTAGCTACATCACGAGCCCCCCACTCCTAAAGGCTGAAGATGATCAGTCTTTGAGGAGTAGTTTGACTGTTTTAGTGGCTAGTGGGGTTGTATCGGAGTCCAAATGGGGGATTTTGAATCTTGAAGTGGGTAGTAAGGTAACTTCTACTTTTTGAAGCCATATGATGTTCCGAAGTCGTGTCGAGTTTTTATCTATTTTTTTCGGGCTATTTATTTAATTTTGCGATGTGTTAACTAATCGTTCGGTGGTCTTAACAGTACATTCTAGGCAATAATTGTTCGTTCAGGGGCTCAAAAATATCCCCCTGAATTTTTAATTATTTTCTAGAATTTTAGGCTAATTTTCCCGAATTTTTAGCAATTTTTCGTAATTTTTAAATAAATAAAACGATTTAAATAAATAAAAATCTATTTTTAAATACCAATTTATGACGTGGCGTAATCTGGACCCTCGATCAGCACAGAGCGCGAATTCCTGAGTGATCAGACGGTTCCCATTCCTCGGCAGGCGTTTTTGCCGTATATGAGGGTCGGCTCCTCGGTTCCTCGGCTCGGAGGATTGGCTCCTCGGCTCGGCGGATTGGCTCCTCGGCTCGGAACCCTCCGAAGTACGTGGCATCATCTGGGCCGTTCATCTCAGCGTGGATCCCTATAAAATGCTATCTTATCGTGTAGTGGACGTGGCAAGATCTAAACCGTCCATCATGACGAGCGCGCTTTTCAACAAGATCCAACGGCTGATATGGGTCGGAGCGGTTTTTTGCCATATACAAGGGTCGGTTCTTCGTCCTCTCGGCTCGGCAGACTCTTCTGCGGCATAAGAGGATCGGTTCCTCGTCCTCTCGGCTCGGCAGACTCTTCCGCGGCATAAGAGGATCGGTTCCTCGTCCTCTCGGCTCGGCCAACTCTTCCGCGGCATAAGAGGATCGGTTCCTCGTCCTTTCGGCTCGGTAGACTCTTCCGCGGCATAAGAGGATCGGTTCCTCGTCCTCTCGGCTCAGCTGACTCTTCCGCGGCATAAAAGGATCGGTTCCTCGTCCTCTCGGCTCGGCACATTTAATTCGGAATTAGCCGAAGTACGTGGCATGATCCTGAGCGTCCATCTCAGCGCGGATCCCCAAAAAACACTATCTTGTCGTTTAGTGGACGTGGCAAGATCAGAACCGTCCATCATGACGAGCGTGCTTTTCGACAAGATCCAACGGCTGATATGGGTCGGCGAGTTTTTTCGCCATATACGAGGGTCGGTTCCTCGTCATCTCGGCTCGGAGTCTAAGTGGCGTTGACCGAGGCGCTGAGTTGGATACTTTGAAGGTTGCGTCTCTTATTGGTTCCACTTTTTCGAGCCCTGTAGCTCGGCTGCTCGACTAAGCTGTTCGGTAGCTCGGTTGAGCAGGCCGATGGCAAGCAGTTCGGAAAGTACACGTGGCCGGATCTGGTCCGTCCATCATGGTGCGAATCACGAGGATGGGGTTCAGATCACGAGAAAACGTTATCTTGTCATTTTGTGAGTGTGGCACAATCTGAACCGCCCATCGAGTTCTGACGCGAATTTTGGAGAGATCCGACGGTGATTTTACCTCGGAAGGATTTTTCTCCATATACGAGGGTCGGTTCCTCGTCATCTCGGCTCGGAGTCTAAGTGGCGTTGACCGAGGCGCTGAGTTGGATACCTTGAAGGTTGCGTCTCTTATTGGTTCCACTTTTCCGAGCCCAGTAGCTCGGCTGCTCGACTAAGCTGTTCGGTAGCTCGGTTGAGCAGGCCGATGGCAAGCAGTTCGGAAAGTACACATGGCCGGATCTGGTCCGTTCATCATGGTGCAAATCACGAGGATGGGGTTCAGATCACGAGAAAACGTTATCTTGTCGTTTTGTGGGTGTGGCGCAATCTGAACCGCCCATCGAATTCTGACGCGAATTTTGGAGAGATCCGACGGTGATTTTGCCTCGGAAGGATTTTTCTCCATATACGAGGGTCGATTCCTCGTCATCTCGGCTCAGAGTCTAAGTGGCGTTGACTGAGGTATGGAGTTGCATGTTTTTGAAAGGACTCAGTAGCTCGGTTGCTTAGCCCGGCTGTTCGATAGCCCGGCTTGGCAAACCGGTGTCCGAGTCGTGGACTTGAGTGATTTGAGGTTTTTGCTCTTCGAAACGTCGCAACCTTCCGTTTGGCACTTTGTCTTCTTAGTGGGCCTTTGAGATTCCCAAGGAGGCCCATCATCACTTGGGGTTATAAGTTTTCACTCTCCCACCCCCAAGTTCATTTCTCACTTTTCACTCCAAGAATTCACTTTTGCTCTCTGAGCTCTCTGCTAGCGGCAACTTTTGCTTCAAGGTGGTGACGTTAGCTGTCGCGTGGGCCAGGCGATTTCCGGCGAGCACATTCCGACCATGAATGTCACTTCAAAGGTCAGTCTACTAGCCTTAGCATTTTTTTAGAGATGTCAAGAGTGAACTCGGGGAGTGGGGCCTCGTCCTCGGGCAATGATGGTGCCGAGGAGAGGAGAAGGGCGGAGATCTGAAGGAAGGGAAAACAAGTCCCCGAGCCGTCTGCGACCGAGGCGAGGAAGGAGAAGAAGAAGAGGAGGAGGGAGGCAGCCCAATCTGTCGTGGTCGAGGAGATTATAGAGCACCCGAAGCAAGCCCCCGAGATGGGGTGATATCCTTCTGTTCTGTCCGGGCATTCGGGGGTCAGGCAGTACGAGGGCGATCTCTTGGAGAAAGCAGTCTTCGGGAAGTCGAAAGTCCTCGAGGAACCCAACCCGGCTCTTCCTACCGAGGCCGACGAGATTACTTTGGTACTATCCGAGAGGGATCTCCTTCGGATCAGAAAGGGATTCGCCATCCCTCCGGAGTACAAGCTGATGATCCCCGGCCCCAGGATGCGAGCGAACTCCAAGCTGGCATCGTCGGACATGTGCATGTTCGACTTCGACTCCTTGAATGCCGGACTGCGTTTTCTGTTGCATCCTTTCATCCTCCAGATCCTCGGTTGGTTCTGCCTCGTGCTGACCCAATTTATGCGGAACACATGGCGTCACGTGAATGCTTTCCTGCTTCAGTGCCGCAAAGCCGAAGTCGAACCGGACCTAACGGTCTTTCGAGGCCTGTATCGGATAAACCGGATGCACAAGACAGAGCACCGGTACTACTTGGGGCCGAGGAAGGGTGTTAGGATCATAGAAAACTCGGACTCAATTAAGGGCTGGAAAAAGAAGTATTTTATATTAAGGGGGAGCCAATACTGCAAATTCCGACCCGGTGGAAACCGGAGGTGCCGAAATTTGCGAGAGTCGACCCTGTACTGTCTGCGGCCGAGGAGGAGGTGGCGAGGAAGATCATGGCCCTCCCCTTGCTGAGTTGGAGAGAGTTGACGGAGGAGGTGCTGTTCAGGTCCGGCCTTAGCTCCATCGACCCGAGTATGCTCCTGACATCTCATTTACTTTTGTTTTTCTTCCAAGTGTTTGGCTCGTCTTGCTAACAGTTTTTATTTTGAGCAGAAGCGATGAAGATCGACTTCAACGCCATGATGGTCGATAGGTCCAAATTGGCCGGGGGTAGGAAGAGGAAGAGGGCGACCGTGGCTGCCTCGTCGACTCCGCCGCCCAAGGTCGCTTCGACTACCACCCCGCCTCCTTCGGCTACTGAGGCGCCTTTGGAGGTGGTTGTTGCCGAGGCGCCTTCGGTGCCTAAGGCCTCGGGACCTGTTGACGGGGCCTTTGATGTTAACGCGGCGCTGTCGCTCGAGGCTCCACCACTGACAGAAGCGGCCAAGGTGTTCCTGACCGAGCAGCACAAGCAGTTGTTTGTGCCGAACTGGCTTGTGAAGAATCACGACGGATTCCTCGGAAACTCGCAGATGTCGGTGCAGGTCGTCAAGCACCTGGCTACCCCGAAGGACAGAGCCGCACTGAAGGCGGGGACGGTCGGTGACGACACTTACGAAGTGGCTCGGTCGCTTGTATCGGTAAGTTTCTTATTGCGAATTTCTTCAAGTTTACTGTCCGGCTTGTATATTCGCTTATCGTTGTCTTCACAGGCCACCTGCCAATTCGTCCATCTCCTCGAGACGTTCGCTGAGCAGGAGAAGGAGCTGAAGGCCGCCAGTGACAAAGACAGGGCGGAGAAGGTCAAGGCGGTTTGGCAGCTCGAGGCCGAGCAGAAGCGAGCCGAGGCCTTGGAAGTCCGGGTCGCCGATCTTGAAGCCGACTTGGAAAGGACCAAGGGGCGACTTGATGCGGAGTCTGCCAAGGCTACGAAGGCCGCCGAGGAACTGGCCGTGTCGGCGAAGGCCCTAGCCGACCTGAAGGCGGAGAAGGAGGCACTGGCCGTGAAGATCAGGGCCGAGGTCGAGGCCGAGGCCGAGGCTGAGGCGAAGAAGCACATGGCCAAGAACATGGAGATGTCCTATCAGAGGGCACTCGACCATGTTCAGGAACGTGTCCCCGACTTCGAGCGGGTCGGCTACAGACTGTGGCCAGGGTCGCCTTCAGGCGGCGAGGAGGAAGGGGCTGAAGGCGACGAGGTCGAAGGTGATGAGGTCGAAGGCGACGACGAGGTGGAGGAGGTCGACCCTCCTGTGGACGCCCAGGTCGAGGGGAGGATCGAGGGGCCATCTGGCGACGCGCCCGTGGTCGAAGTGGCGACGCAGGTGGACCCCTGATCCCCTCGCAATTTTTTGTAGTTTTTTTGTTTTGTTTTTTTTATAAACAGTGTAATGCCTTTTGCGGACTGGCCACCGCTTTGATGAATGAAAAAAGCGTTTTGATTTTGGACTTGTCTGTCTAAGTGTTTGGTTCGGCCTTGTAGCTCTTCAATGTTGTCCCTCTTTCTTTTCAGGTTGCTGAGCAAGCTCCAATCACCGCGGCGGCTCGGCGCCGCACAGAGTTATTTCAGCAGTCCCGGGAGGATCGTCTCGAGGGCAAGGTCCATCTGACGAGGAGAATACTTCATAATTTAGAGAGGAGGTACAGTGAGCTGCTGGTCGAGCTGCACCATCTGCGGATAGTCAAGGCCGAACTATCTGCGAAGGAGGAAGAGTTGGTCCGGGTTTCGGCCGAACGAGATGACTTCGCAAGGAAGGTAGAACAGTTGCAAAGGGTGACGGTCGACAAGAGCATCGAGGTGACCCACTTGCGACGCGTTATATCTGACAGCGCCGAGTATCCTGGTTCGGCAAAACTTCCTCGATTCAAAGTGATTGTGAAGGACGACACGTTGAAGGACCGGATCGTCGAACTGGAGGAAGAGGTTGCTCGGCTCAAACCTCAGCCGGTAAGGGCTAATGTCCGGAGCACTTCGTGCACTCACGAAGAGATTGATCGAGGGATTACGTTCTATCAAATGGCGAGCCGAACATCCACCGTCGGTCGGTCGGCAGCTGACGCCCAAAGTGGAGTTGCGGTGTCCTCGAGTGGTGCTTCGGTTGGAGCGACCGTCAGGGCCAGCGGTGAGGGGGCGTCTCGGTTCGTTGGCCTAGAGACGAGCTCGGAGGTCAAGAAGCGCCGACCCAAGGTATCGCTGAACCGGAGCATCCCCCTTCTGCGGAGGCAGTAAACGGGTCTTGTCGTGTCTTTGGGCTTCCGAACTGTCTTTTGTTGTAATCTTTTTGTAAATTTATGCAAGTTATATTAATAAAATTGGAGTTGGCTGGCTTCTTGTTGTGCTGTAATTGTGCTAGCTAGGGTAGGCTTGAAATGAACTGCGAGGCGAGTGTTTACTTCGTCGAGCATCATGGCCTCGAAACTCACGCTTTAGCCGCGGTTCTGAATCTTGCTCGGCAACATCAGGCGCGGCTCGGTGCGGTGGCTGAGGTATAGCTGTTTCGAAGCTGTGGCCATGCGGCCAGATTGGGGGTGCGGGCCCTTGGCCGTTCGAGCGTCATTCTGAAAAGATGGGACCAGTTCCCTAACTGCATTAATGGTGCTCCGGGATCCGTAGGGGCGTTCCACCTTCCCGAGGGCATTGAGAGTGGTGCCCTTTAATAAATACGCGGCGCTTCAGCTCCCTAGGCATGACTGTTAGACTCCGGAGGGTCATAATGACAGTCTCTTGGGGGAAGGCTATAAGTACCACACCCCCCTTGTTGTTTCAGTCACTGCAGTCTTGAGCTCTAGTGGCATCGATGGTGTCTGCCCTTGGGCGGATGCCAGCCTTGTGAAAAATTTTGACCTCGAGAGGTTCGGAGGGGTGGTCACTCTTCTGTCTTGTTCTTCTCCCGCTCCTGACAGCCACGATGTGGGTTGATGAACCCAATAATATTCACATTCAGGAGCAATAATCTTAGTGCAATTAGACATTTAAATGCTCTATATGTGGTATTTTACTCTTCTTTTCTCTTTTCCATAGGAAACAGCCTGAAATCAGCAAACGAAGCAGATTCCAGACTAATACAGACTGAGAGGATGATACACAGAAACTACAGGGCAACAGTCGACTGATTCTTCCAACAGTCGACCGGACAGAAAGGCTGAAGCTGCTCGGCACTGTCGACTGTTCCCCAAGCCAGTCGACTGGTCTTCGGCGGAGTCAGAAGATAAGAGCAGATGAAGATGCATCCTCATCCAAACCCAGGTCGTCTGCATGTAACAACTCGTCATTAATTAAGAAGGTGGACTCAGACTTATGCGTTAAAAGATAAGAAATCAGGAACGCTGCAAATAAGGAAGGAAAGAAGAAAAGAGAAAGAAATAAAACGCAGATCAAATAAGGGAGGAATTAAATAAAAAGAAGAGGACCTTTCTATAAAAGAAAAGTGCAAACCCTAATTCTCTAGCCGTGTTCTATAAATATCAACCAAGAGGCATTAAGAGAGGGAGGCTGGACCGATCAAGAAAAGCCATCGACAGCAAGCATCAAAGAAGGAGAACAAGTCGACTGCTGATTGGGCTCAATTTCAACATCATACAATTCAGTGTTCTTCTGTTCTTCCTTTGAGTCTTATTTTTATTGTAGTCATGAATTCTATTTTATCAATCAATAAAAGTTTTATTATGTGGAACTAATTTCAGAGTTGGGTAGATTGAAACCGTAGTCATGTAATGCTATATTCTTCTGAATACTACTCTATTACTTATTGATTAAATCTGATTGAATTGGTATAGATTTATAATAATCAAACTTGTTCAGAATTCTAAGGGCAGTCGACTGAGGTGACAGCAAGTCGACTGACATACAGAATCTGAGTTTATCAAGTTTGCGTATTATAAATCTGAATCTGTTATATGAGCATATTGAGACGACCCGTATCTCGTGTTCATATCTTGTAACAAAGGAATCTTTCGGGGTTCTTGGTTTAATCAACTTGAAGAATCTAGATCTGATACCGATTTCTAGAACTTTAAGTGTTTGTTCGTTTCCATTGTTCCTATGTTTTCTTTAAGTGCAACTTAGTAGATACCATGCTAAATACTTAAGGAAAGAAACGAATTAGAGTAGATACCATGCCTAATTCTTGGCCTGGGGAAACATTAACTTTAAGGAGCAGATACCATGCCCTTAGAGGAACAAACATGAGTGATTAGAATAGTAGGTGACTTAGCATTACTGACTACAGGTGGAAATCAATGCCCAACTACTTTAATAGATATTCGTGACTCAATTTGTGATGCTCCTTAACTAGGTTTTTATCTTTTCATCTTTTTCAATCAGAACTTTCAGAACAACACTTTATGATTTGCTTTTTCTTTGGTTTTATTGATTAGTGAGTTAAGTACTACAATCTCTGTGGGATCGACCCTTGCTCGTCACTACGCTTCTATAAACGATTCGTACACTTGCGAGGTTTTTAATTTGTGTCTAGTTTAGATCATCTAGATAGCACAACATGGGTGTCAGGGTCGGGGGAGGACAGGGCAGAAGAGTTGGCGACCGTAGTCCGGACCCGAGGGAAAGGCTCTTCGGGAGGATGGGTTGTCGCTCTTCCACCATGATCTTCTCCTGACTCTGACGGCTCTGACGTGGGTTTCAGGGTCAGGGGAGATCATGGTGGATGAGGTGATGACCAAAGTCCGGAACCGAGGAGAGGGTTCCCTAAAACCTTAGCCCAAACTCTTTCGAGGTTCGGCCGGAGTGACTGTTGCCGAAGGTTGGTTCTGAATGCCTGTCGCTCGGTGTTTGGTGCCGAGCGAAGTGAGGTGATCAGAGCTGTTGGATGGTGGCACGAATCTCGAGGCGGGTCCAGTTCCCAAGAAAACATTATCTTGTCGTTTTGTGGACACATGGCTTAATTAGATCCGTTCATCACACTCTAGCACACATTTTGAGAAAATCCAATGGCGACTTCGCCTCGGAAGGATTTTTTGCCATATACGAGGGTCGGTCCCTCGTCCGCTCGGCTCGAGGATTTGAGTGGGTGTAGGCGGCCCGAACGATGTAATCCGAACCGGCGTTGACGTTGCTCGACGGTTGTGCCAATAGTTCCGAATGGCGATCTACCTCTGGCTCGCCTGAGGTTGAGCCGGGGAAGTAAAGTCGAGCCGAGTGTTGGATTCCGAACCATCGGTGTAGTTCAACGGTTGTGGGAGCAATTCCGAATGGCGAACTACTTCTAGCTCGTTTAGCAGCGAACTTGCGAAGCAGAATCGAGCCAAGTGTTGGACTCCAAACCATCGTTAGATTGGTTCAACGGTTGTGGGAGCAATTCCGAATGGCGAACTACTTCTAGCAGTGAACTTGCGAAGCAGAATCGAGCCAAGTGTTGGACTCCGAACCATCGTTAGATTAGTTCAACGGCTGTGGGAGCAGTTCCGAACGGCGATCTACTTCTGGCTCGCCTATGGGCGAGCCGGGGAAGTAAAGTCGAGCCGAGTGTTGGATTCCGAACCATCGGTGTAGCTCAACGGTTGTGGGAGCAATTCCGAACGGCGATCTACTTCTGGCTCGCCCATAGGCGAGCGGGGAAAGTAAAGTCGAGCCGAGTGTTGGACTCTGAACCATCGTTAGATTAGCTCAACGGCTGTGGGAGCAGTTCCGAATGGCGAACTACTTCTAGCTCGCTTAGCAGCGAACTTACGAAGCAGAATCGAGCCAAGTGTTGGACTCCGAACCATCGTTAGATTAGTTCAACGTCTGTGGGAGCAGTTCCGAACGGTGATCTACTTCTGGCTCGCCTATGGGTGAGCCGGGGAAGTAAAGTCGAGCCGAGTGTTGGACTCCGAACCATCGTTAGATTGGTTCAACGGTTGTGGGAGCAGTTCCGAACGGCGATCTACTTCGGGCTTGCCCATAGGCGAGCCGGGGAAGTAAAGTCGAGCCGAGTGTTGGACTCCGAACCATCGTTAGATTGAAGAGTAAAAAGCAGAGAGATGTAAACAGTAGCAAAAATATGAAAAGACTTTATTCATTAATAACCAATGATCGGCTACTTCTAAAGTTGCTAGCCGTTATTACAAGAAAAAATGAAAGAAAATGACTACAAGTAACAGGAAAGGAACGGTTTGACATCTCGAATTACTTAGAGAGGCGTTGTTGTTCTCTCTTGGTATTTTAAGAGATGGTCGGCATTCCAAGTCCTGGGGATCTCCCTGCCTTCGAGATCTTCTAGTCTGTAGGTGCCGGGACGGATTACTTTAGAGATCTTGTAAGGTCCCTCCCAATTCGGGGCCAATTTGCTTTTCTGACCTGGGAACGAGCTGGCCAACTTTCGGAGGACCAGGTCCCTTTCTTTGAGGTCCGTTGGGCGGAATCTTTTGTTGTATGCTAGCTCGATCCTTCTTCGGTAGCTTTGTTGTCGTATGGCAGCTCTTTCTCGAATTTCGTCTATTAGGTCTAGGCTTGCTCTGAGTTCTCTAGCGTTCTGCTCTTCTTCAAAAGCTATCAAACGAGGAGAGGGTATTCCGACTTCTAGGGGGATGATGGCCTCGAACCCATAGGTGAGATTGAATGGGCTCTCACCCGTTGGGGTCCGCTTTGTGGTGCGGTAGTTCCAGAGTACGTTGGGAAGCTGATCGACCCACAAGCCTTTGGAACACTTGTCTAACCTCTTCTTAATGCCGGAGAGGATCTGTCGGTTGGCATTTTTGGCCTGGCCATTTGACTGAGGATGAAAGACGGAGGAGAACCGGTGTTGTATGGCGAGGTCTTCACATAAAGCTCGGAAGGCAGCCCCAGTGAACTGCGTTCCGTTGTCTGTAATTAGGACCCTGGGGACGCCAAATCGGCAGATCACGCTCTTCCAGAAGAATTGAACGACCTTGTTTTCGGTGATCGTGGCCAAGGGCTCGGCCTCTATCCATTTCGAGAAATAGTCGATTGCCACGACTAGGAACTTGAACTGTCCGGGAGCTGGCGGAAACGGCCCTAGTAAATCCATCCCCCACATTGCGAATGGGATCGGACTTGATAGGGAGGCAAGTGGAGCGTGTGGGAGGTGTCGGATGTCGGAGTACTTCTGATAGGAGTTGCATTGCCGAACGTGTCGTTCAGCGTCCCGTAGGAGAGTGGGCCAGAAATACCCGTAGTTCAACACTTTGCGTGCCAGGGCTCTGGAACCGGAATGGGCCTCGCCAATGCCCTCATGAAGCTCTTGCAGGGCGTAGTCGGCTTGCCCGGGGGAGAGGCACCTCAGGTAGGGCCGACCGTCCACCTGGGTGAAGGAGTGTTTATATAGGATGCCTCCGATTAGTGTGTAACGCTAGGCTCGGGTTCTAACCCTTCGCGCTTCCTTGGGATCCTCAGGGAGGAGTCCGTCCCTTAAAAATTCGATGAGGGGTTTCATCCAATTGTCTTCGAGGAGGACAGGCAATGTTTCTATGGAATCGAGTGCTTCGTCCTCTATGCTCGGCTTCAGGAGGACTTCTATCAAAACAGTCTGTTCGAGGCCTTGAAGGGAAGAGGAGGCTAATTTGGATAGGGCGTCGGCCTGAGCATTTTCTTCTCGGGGGATTCTTTGGATGAGAGCCTCCTCAAACAGTGCCATGAGACTCTTGACTTTGGCTAAGTATTTAACCATCCTGTCATCGCATGCTTCATACTCGCCGAGAACCTGATTGACGACTAGCTGGGAGTCGCTAAAGATCCGGAGGCATTGTGCCCCTGCATTTTGGGCCATCCCAAGGCCGGCTATGAGCGCCTCGTATTCAGCTTCGTTGTTCGGAGCTTTGAAGTTTATACGGAGGGAGTATTGGAGGATGAAGTCATCTGGGCCTGCCAGGATGACCCCTGCCCCGCTTTCCTCATTGCAGGAGGATCCGTCAACATAAACCGACCAGACTGGTGGTCCCTTCACTGCTTGGCTGGACTCGGGGATAGTACTCTCAACTATGAATTCGGCTAGCGCCTGGGCCTTGATTGCGGTCGGAGGCTGATAAGTTATATCGTGTTGGCTCAGCTCGATAGACCATTTCATTAGGCGACCCGAAGTCTTGGGCTTGTGGAGGACCTGCTTCAGCGGCTGGTCGGTAAGAACGACTACCGAATGGGACTGAAAATATGGGCGGAGCTTTCTCGCGGCCATCACCAGGGCATAGGCCATTTTTTCTATCTTCGGGTATCGGAGCTCAGCGTCCCGAAGCACCTTGCTGACATAGTAGATGGGCTTCTGAGCTCGGTCTTCTTCCCTCACTAAGACTGCACTGAGGGTCTGCTCGGAGGCTGCCAGGTAGAGGTAGATGGGTTCACCCGGGATCGATTTGCTGAGGAGAGGGGGATTGACGAGGTAAGCCTTGAGCTGGTCGAAGGACTCCTGTTGCTGCTGCCCCCATTCGAAACCTTTAGCCCCCCTGAGGGCCTTAAAGAAAGGGAGGCATTTCTCCCCGAACTTTGAGAGAAAATGCCCAATGGCGGCTAAGCGGCCTGTTAATCTCTGAACTTCTTTTACACTTTTGGGAGGGGCCATGTCTAATATGGCTTTGATTTTCTCTGGGTTTGCTTCAATTCCTCGTTGGCTAACCATGAAGCCGAGGAACTTCCCTGATGAGACGCCGAACGCACACTTGTTCGGGTTGAGTCTCATATTGTGCTTTCTTAGAACGTCAAATGCCTCTTGGAGGTCGGTCACATGATCAACGCCTCGGATGCTTTTTACAAGCATGTCGTCAACGAATACCTCCATGTTCCGGCCGATCTGAGCCGGGAAAACCTTATTGACGAGGCGTTGGTATGTTGCACCTGCATTCTTTAGGCCGAACGGCATAACTCTGTAGCAATAGAGGCCTTGGTCGGTCACAAACGAGGTCTTTGGGATATCCGGGGGGAACATCCGGATCTGATTGTAGCCTGAAAAGGTGTCCATGAAGCTGAGGAGCTCATGTCCCGAGGTTGCATCGATCAGGGTGTCAATACTCGGAAGAGGGAATGGGTCCTTGGGGCAAGCCTTGTTGAGGTCGGTAAAATCAATGCAAATCCTCCAAGTCCTATTGGACTTCTTCACCATCACTACATTCGACAACCACTCAGGATAGTTCACCTCCTGTATGAACCGGGCCTTCAAGAGCTTGTCCACCTCCTCTTTAATAGCGAGCTGACGCTCGGGGGCGAACTTGCGCCTCTCCTGCTGAACCGGTTTGGACCCCGGAACAACGCTCAGGTGGTGGACTAGGAGCTCTTCGGAGATCCCGAGCATATCTGCAGCTGACCAAGCGAAGAGGTCTTCGTTCCTTCGGATGCATTGTACAATGTCTGAGCCTAGGGCGGACGGGAGGGTCTTACTAACAAAGAATTTGCGAGTCGAGTCCTGCTCAGAGAAGAGCACTTCCTCCAATTCGTCCACCGGCTCGAAGGTCGGCCGAGCAGTGTCTTGGGGGATTTCCAGAGTTTCTAAGGAGAGGACGGGTCCGAGGGTAGAGGTCATGTAGCACTTTCTGGCCGTTTCCTGATTGCCCCTTACTTCCCCTACTCCGGCCCGAGTGGAAAATTTCATTTTGAGATGGTAGGCAGAAGGGAAGGCTTCAAGGGCGGCCAGGCCGGGCCGACCTAAAATGACATTGTAGGCTGCCGGGACATCTACGACCATGAAGTCCATCGACTCCGTTCGGATAGTAGGAGTTTTGCCAGCGGTTACGTCGAGGGTAATCACCCCTTCAATAGTCACTGGCACTCCCGTGAACCCATGGAGTGTGTAGCCGGCGGGCTTTAGTCTATCTCGGGAGAGCTTTAGGTCTTTGAAAGCGGCGAGGAAGAGGATGTTTACAGAGCTGCCATTATCCACCAGTATCCTCTCCACTTTGAAATTCGCCATGTGGAGGCTAATGACGAGTGCGTCACAATGTGGGGTGCGAACTCCTTCAAGATCTTCGTCTGAGAACGTGACAGGCACTCCGAGGCCTTTGGGAGGAGGGGTGGTTCGGACCGAGTTGACTTCTCTTATAAATGCCTTCCGAGAGGAGTTTGAGGGGCCCCCCATTGGGCCCCCATGAATGAGGTGGAGGACTCGCTCTTCCTCGAAGTCAGGCGTCTCTTCTCGTTCCGGACGCTTGTTAGCCCCCCGAGGTGGGGAGGAAGTTCGGCTCGGTCCTTTCTCACAAACGTGGTCAGCTGCCCCCTCTGGATAAGGGCCTCGATCTCGTTCTTTAAGGCGCGACAATTGTTGGTGTCATGCCCATGGTCCCGGTGATAGCGGCACCATTTCTCTTTATCTCTTTTCTTGGCGGGGGTGTTCATCCTCGGAGCAGGAGGTATGATCCCTTCCTTTTCAACTTCCATCAGAATAGTTGAGACATTGGTGGTGAGGAGAGTGAACTTCTCGAATCTGGGGGGAGGTCGGCGCTGGCCGGCATTATCTTTTTGGAGCTTCTTAGCTCCTTCCTCTTCTGTTCCCTTTCTCTTAAACCCGGAGGAAGACCCCTCCCAGTTGGGTCGATGCTCGGCCTCTTCGGCCCGGATGTACTTTTCACTACGAAGGAGGAGGTCGGAAAAGTTCTGTGGAGGCTTCTTGGTGAGGGAGGAGCGGAGGTTGGAATTGAGGACATTAGATTGAAATGCTGCCGCAGCGACCGACTGGTCGAGGGATGCTATGGACATGGCTTCAGCTGTGAACCTCTTCACATAGTCTCTCAATTTCTCCCCCTTCTTCTGGTGGAGGTGCAATAGTGAGATGCTGGTCTTCTCAGCTCTACGGCTGCTTACGAAATGGGTGATGAAAAGGGTCTCGAACTGCTCGAAGGAGAATATTGAGGAGGGGGCAAGGCGAGAGTACCATTCTCGAGCTGGGCCCTTGAGAGTTGCGGGGAAGGTTTTGCAGAGGAGGGCATCGGAAGCTTGATGGAGGAGCATCAAGGTCTTAAAGCTTTCGATGTGATCAACGGGGTCGGTCTCCTCGGTGTAAGTCTCAAATTGGGGAGGTTTGAAGCCGAACGGCACAGGTGCATCCACTATGGTTCGGGAGAAAGGGGGTCGGCTAGGACATAGGGTCCTCCCCCTAAGCTCTTCTTCTCGGTCTATCTGGCCTAGGCGCCTCTCTACCTCATGAAGACGGCGGTACATGGTGTCGTCCCTCCGACGGTAATCAGCCGAGCCTCTAGACTCATCTTCGTACGAGGGAGAGCGGGGACTACGGCGATGGTGACTTTGAGAGCGACGAGGACTTGGGGTACGCCAGGAGTTGCTAGGAGCAGGACGAGGAGATGGGGACCATCGGCGAGGGCTTCGGACTGGGGGAGGAGATGGAATCTTGGGTGCGTTGGTGTTGGGACGGAAATTGAGAGCTTGTAGGACGGTCGCTTGGAACTGCTGGAACTCGGCACGTGTGATGGGTGCCTTATTGTTCCTGGGCTGTTGCCGACCTGCAGGGGAGTGCGGCCTTCTTCGGTAGTGCTCGGGGGATTCTTTCCGACCCCTTCGGTTAGGGGACCTTCTATATTCCCGGTGGCGAGGGGACCGCTCGTCCGGACGGTGTTGGCGGGAGGTTCCCTCTCGGGCCCGCTTCTCATCCAGATGGCGGCAAAGATCATCATCTTTCTGGCGATTGAGGGCGGTATTGTGGCGACCAGAGGCTCGGGGATGATGGGAGGCCATAGAGTCCGAAGAGGCGTTGTGGATGGAGATGTGGTCTTGGTGAAGAGGCTGTTTTTGAGGGTTAGGACCCTTTGGAGGTGGCTGATTTGGAGGAGGAAGGTCCTGTTGAAGTGGGTCCTCCGCTTGAGGAGGAAGCTGTCCCTGCTGTTGGGTAGGCTGGATGGGAACTTCTTGCTGCTGATCGGGGTTGGGTCCTCTGTTGGACCCTCTTGATCTGACTTTCCTAGGAGGCATGGCTGGAGAAGATCTGTTCACCGGGAAGAGGAGAGGTTTCTATTCGTTAGTTTCCCACAGACGGCGCCAATCTGTTGCTGCTAAATTTGGTGTGGGGGCAAACAGATAGTATTTGTGGATTCTTAGGGAAACTGAATAGTAAACCTGTATACCTGTTCCGTCGGGGTTTGATCGTCGTTCCCGCCGAACACCTGCAAAAAGTGCGAGACACCGGAGTTGTTCCCGGCGACGCACCCTCCGACGCTCAAGTCAGTAATCAGAGAGATTATGAAAGAGCGCAAAAATTGGAGAAAGATTGATTACCTCTTAATGGAGATGGATGGGGGGTATTTATAGGCGTCTTAGGGAACAGATTAGACATGTAATTCCTGTGTATAGATAAGGAATGTAATCCCTAATCCCCAGTAAAAGAATAGATATGAATCAGGGCCGTTGATTAATATTAATCAGAAACCCTAATTCTATCCTGCTGGACAGGGTTTGTTGCGGGTTGAAACCCGCACCCAGTTGAGGTGGATCCGTTTGCGGGTTAATGGCTCTTTGGGGGGGAGACCCAGTACCCGCTTCAGACCCGTTTGTAGGTGAAATTACCGTTTTACCCCCGGGCTTCAGGATTCGTGTCTAATTCGGACGGTCTCGATTGAACCCCTATTTTTAGCCACATCAGTGTCCAAGATGGGGTGCTTTGGATGGGAGAGAGATTGTGTGAGCCAGAAAGGGATGATTTGAAGGAAAGCATTATGAAAGAAAGCACATTCAACGCTATTGTCAGTACATCCCGGAGACACGAAGATGTATAAGGACATTAAGGAGTATTTTTGGTGGCCAGGCATGAAGAGGGATATTGCAGATTTCGTGACAAGGTGTTTGACTTTTCAGTAGATCAAGACAGAGAATCAGAAGTCTGGAGGATTGTTGGAGTCATTTCCTACTCCAGAGTGGAAGCGGGAGAATATCAATATGGACTTCATCACCAATTTACCGAGGAGTCAGAAGGACAATGGCTCGATTTGGGTCATTGTGGACCGGTTGACCAAGTCGGCACATTTCTTGTCAGTGAAGGTTACATGGTCATTGGAGAAGTTGGCCGAGGTGTACATTGGAGAGGTCGTGAGACTTCATGGAATTCCGGTAACAATCTTCTTCGACAGAGATGCAAGGTTTACATCAAGGTTTTGGAGGAGTTTGTAAGCAGCTTTGGGTAGCAGGACTGACTTTATTACCGCATTTCATCCATAAACAGATGGACAAACCGAAAGGGTGAATCGAGTACTGGAAGATATGTTGAGGGCATGTGTTATGGATTTCGGTGGAAGCTGGGAGTAGTACTTAGCACTGGTGGAGTTTGCCTACAACAATAGCTATCATGCGAGTATTGACATGGCGCCATATGAGGATCTGTATGGGAGGAAGTGCAAAACACCTATTTGTTGGTATGAAAGTTGGCGAGAGGCAGATGTTCGGGCCAGAGATCGTGCAGCAGACTTCGAAGAAATCGAGCTAATTCAGAAGAGGTTAGTCAAAGCACAGAGCAGGCAAAAGAGTTCTACCGATGCTCGACGCTGAGATCTGGAATTTGAGGTTGGAGATACAGTTTTTTTGAAGGTATCGTCCACAAAAGGAGTTATAAGATTCGGAAGAGGAGGCAAGTTGGCACCGAGGTATATTGGACCTTACAAGATTTTGAAACGGATTGGGAAGGCAGCTTACAGATTGGATCTACCAGAGGAGTTGGCACAAGTACACAATGTGTTCCACGTGTCTATGTTGAGGAACTATGTACCAGATCAAAGTCATCAGCTACCCGAGATACCGGAAGGACTGCAGTTGAATTTGAGCTACAAAGAGCAACCTATGGAGATCTTGGATCGTCGAGAGAAGATTCTGCGGAATAAGGTCATACCGATGGTCAAAGTGCTATGGAGGAACCAACTATTCAAGGAGGCTACCTGGGAGCCGGAGGACCGGATGAAGACTGATTTTCCAAAATTGTTTGTGTAAATTCCTTGCTGTTTTTTTTTCTTTCTTTCCCTTATTAGCGGTAGTTCTAAGGACAGAACGCTTCTAAGGAGGGAGTGATGTAATGCCCCAGAAATTTTAAATACATATTTTGAATTAATATATAAATTTTAAATTAACTTATTTAATTATTTTGAATTTTTTAGAAATTGTCGTTTTGCAGGTGCAAATATTTTTGAAATGCAAGTTTGGAATTTTGAGTTACTAAATAAATTCTCTTATTTATAAATTGATATATTTGAATTTTTGGAATTTTTTTGAATAAGAGAAACTGTTTTTGTAAATATTTCGAAAGAATGAGACTTTTGTGTACAAAAATGTTTGGAGGCAAAATTTAGATTCAAAATTTTGTTGGGTTGCATTTTTGGGCCGATTTTCAGAGAAGTGATTTAGGGGATGAGATTTTATCTTTTTGATTTGTTTTTTATTTGATTTGATTGGGTAAATATTAAACTTTGCAAATTGGGACTTCTAGGGGGTTTTATTTGTAAAGTGTCCCCATATAAACTCTAATATGCACCCCGACCTATTTAGTGAGCATAAAATTTTTGGCCTCCCATCTCTTTGGATATTTTTGTGATTTTCTTGGTGTTTTGGAGTGGATCTTTGCTTGGAGGAGAATGTTTCTAGTTTGCAACAAAATTCTTCTTGACGTAGGTAACTTTCATCTCTCTTGATGTGTTTTGTTTCTCATGAACAGTATAGAATCATGCTAGGATTTAGATCTTGTGGGATTACGATTATATTAGCATGAATATGATGTTTTGTTTATAATATAATCGTAGAGATGAATTGTTCTTTAATGATTTGCCATTAATGTGATAAAAATCAAATCTTGATGCCATGATATACTTGTTTGATCTACTTTTAAATTATGAGTATTAGTGAGTATGAAAGAACACTTCTTTGCCCATGAAATTGGATTTAATGAACCCATAATTATTGTAGATGGTTAGAACTTGTCATATGTTCTAAATATTCATGTGATCAATTAAAGACGAGATCTTTATGTTTAATTCAATTTTTTTTATTGAGTAAAATTATTATAAATTAATTTCCAATGATTAGAGCAAGAAATATTGTGTATTTGAATTGAAAAGGATCAAATATGGAAAGAGTTAGGGTTTCGACAACTAGGGTTAGGGTTTGGCGGCTAACCCTAAGGGTTAGGGTTTTGGGTGCAACCACCCGGGGTTGCACAGTGCCGAAACCGAGCACTATGCAAACCCCAGGTTGCGGTTTTGCACAGTGCTGGTTTTGGCCAGCACTATTTGGGGGATGTTTGGGTGTGTGAGTGTGAGGTTTTTTAGTGTTCTAGGATTGCAAACCCTAGGGTGGACATGGGTGTGTATGTATATACTTATATTTGGAAACAATGTGAAGTTTTGAGTGATTTGTTGATCACAAATTAAAGTTGCAAGTTTCAAATTTTGTTAAAGATCTAATTTCACTTTATTGATGATTTAGAGGTTCTATTTTTGTGCAAATGGATTATAAATTTGGCGACGTAACCTACGTTTATGGAGCAAACATAAACTCAAGTTTTCAAAATTAAATATTTATTTTTGAATGGACTGTTCTTAAGGATCAGAAGACATAAATTTCAGATTTGAGGAGAGATGAGTTTTATTTTCAGTTTTTGACAAATTTGAGTTGTGATTTCGAATATATAAAACTATAACTTCATGGAAAAGATTCTCTGTTTTGGAGGGAGTTCATGTTTCGGTTTTGAAGGATAATTGTTTCAAATTTTTAATGAGTTATTTTAGTTTTGAAGTTGATAAATCTTCCAAAAATTTGAGTGTTTTTTTCAAATATGGAAAGGAGTATTGTGACACAATTTTGAAAGATATAATTAAATTATTTTGTTTCTATAAATGAAGGGGGTCTTTATGGAAGTAAAATGTTTATTAAATGATGAGTGAGTTATGATAGAACGATTGTGAATAAATGAATGTTTGTATTTGGATTGAGAAAATCTTGATTGAGATGTTTATGGAAAAGTGATGTTCTCAAAGATGAGTAAAATAAAGAATATTTTGTTTGATTGAACCAAGTGGTGGTTCGTGTTAAAAGTTACGGTCATTGGGAGAACCCTAGAAAGTTGTGGTTAAGAATTTTTGTGTTGTGAGCATTAGAGGCTGAACAGGATCTAGGATTACCGGCAGTTGATTATTTGAATTATAGTAATTATCTAGGGAGGGCTAGTGTTCCTAGTTTGTGGATTTAGGTCCGGTAGGGTGGAGCCAGCTCTAGGTGGCTTAGGTTACTTTTTTGTAAGGACATGCACTAGTTGGTGATATGATGAAACAAGAGCAAACGTGAGTTATGGACTCTAGAATGATTCGCAGAGTGAGATAATCCCCAGTATTCTGGGACGAGGGATGAAATAGGCCCCAGAATGATATACGCAGTGGAATTGATCTCCAGTATTCCGGGACGAGAGCGATGCTCATGGGATATTTGCGTAATGAGGGCTCCAGGATGACATGCGGAGTGAGACAATCCCCAGTATTCCGGGACGAGGAATGAAAGAGGCCCCAGAATGATCTGCGGAGTGAGCTTGGTCTCTAGTATTCCGGGGCAAGAGCCAATACTTGCAAAGTGTCTAAATCTCGTAGTAGTCATGGTAGTAGGTTGCATAGCGGGGGAATAAACCCTATAATGTGAAAGACGCTAAAGGCTTGCCCTTGGACCTATGTAGTATGTGATGCATAGAATCCGAACAAGTACGCATTAGTGTGCATCGTGTGCATTGTGTTTTCTTGACATTGTTTTATGCATATCTCTTTGTTTTCTTGACACACACTCATTCTCTTAAGTTTTGTAGCACTTGTCGATTCATGAATCTTTCATTGTTGCTTTATTTTATGTTATGTGGCAAGATTGTGATTGTGATAATTTGGATGGCTATTGTTGCTATAGTATTGCATCTGTTGTATTCAACTAACGTACCCACAGTTTTTCAGTTTTGCAGGATTTGCGAGTAAGTGGCTTGAGTAAAATTAAAGCTTGGATTTGAGATGAAAGAAGTTTAAGTGTTGAGATGTGTTGTAATAAATATGTTTAATTTTCCGTTGTGCATTGTGATAAAGAACTGTTGTAAAAAAAAGTTTTAATTTTCCCTGTATTTTATACTGTGTTTGGATTACATTGAAGTAAAGATTATGGAGTTGTGTCTCTTATTTCTATTATTATAATTTGGGGCACTACATATTCGATGAGTTTTTTTTCCACTGGGTTTTCCCTTTAAAATGTTTTTAATGAGACAATCTAAGTCACACCCACTTAGATTCTTGAAGAATCATAATCCTGAAGAATTATTTGTGCTCTTTTCTTTCACTAAGGATTTTCCCCACATGTGAGTTTTTATTTAGAAATTTTTTTAATGAGACAATGCTTTTCAGTGGGCATCTATGGGGGAGTGTCGTGAAACCGTGGAATTTTTTGCCGTCATAGGCCACTTTTTGAAAATATTTGCGATTATGGGCCAGTTTCGAAACTATTCGCGCTCGTGGGCTACCTTGTGCCACATTAGTGGCGACCGATATTCTCATTAGTGATCTATTCATTTTGAAAGTCGCTAATGGGAATAGCGACCTATGTTTTAATTTTTTTTTGATTTTTTTGTTTGATGTCGCTATTCCCACTAGCGACCTTAGTATATATGAGGTCGCTGATGGGAATAGGGATCACAAATGAATGTATTGAGACACTTAGTGATTTCTAGAGAGCTTTTGCTCTCTTGGGAAAAAAATTAAAACTGAGGTCGCTATTGGGAATAGCGACCTTAGTATACTTAGGTCGTTATTCGCAATAGCGACCTCAGTAGGAAACAAAATTTCCCTGTTCTTTGTAAAATTTATAAAATAGTCACACAACTAAGGCCTCTATCCGGAATAGCGACTTTATTACAATAAAGACCTCTATTTCGGAATAGCGACCTCAGTTTAAAAAATAAATTGATTGTTATTTTTTCAGAGAGCAAAAGCTCTCTAGATTTTGCAAAGTGTTAGAATACAGTTCATTAAAGGTCGCTAATCCCATTAGCGACCTTATATATACTAAGGTCGTTATTCCCAATAGTGACGACAGTTTTTTTCTCCAAAGAGAGCAAAAACTCTATCGAAATCGCTAAGTGTCTCAATAAATTCATTTGAGGTCATATATACTAAGGTCGCTAGTGGGAATAGCGACAACAAACAAAAAAATCCAAAAATTTTAAAATATAGGCCGCTATTCCCATTAGTGTCTTTCAAAATGAATAGGCCGCTATTGGGAATAGCGGCCACTGCTGACGTGGTACAGATTAGCCCACGAGCGTTAATAGTTTGGAAACTGGCCCTTAAACACAAATATTTTCAAAAAGTGGCATAGTTCGGCAAAAAAATTGTAACCCTGACCACCTATTTGGTGGATGTCCACCTATTCAGGTGGCGGCCCAACAACACTACCAAACCCTAACCCTAACTTCCCCCTATATATATGTTATGAATAAAGAAGCACAATATTGGATTTCGGCTACACCTCCCTATCTCTCTCTCTCTCTCTCTCTCTCCCTCTCTCTCTCTTTTGCAAAAAAAAATTCATAATAAAACTACTTGTACCTTTAACAATTGTCGTGCACGTGCACATGCACATAATGGATGGTCATATCTGTTGAGAAATATTCATTATATTTAGGGCTTTTTAGATATTAGTCCCTTTTGAAATATGTATTTTCAAATTAGTCCATATTTTTACATTATTTGCTATTAGGTCCCTTAATCGAGTCTTATTAAACTAAATAGGTCCGTCAATGGTGATTTTTGTCCAAATGCAACATAATCATAATTAATAGGCTAATTAGGTATGACAAAAAAACCCAACATATACTCATGTTATGTTGGTGGAAATAGAGTAGTATAGTTTATCATTTTTTGTGAAGAAAAGCATTGGAATTAGTTAAATTTTGGAGACATAAATCCATTTGTAATTGGCGTGTTATTTGATGCGGCTTGTTTTTGAGGGGTGGCTCCACCAGGTGTGAGTTCTCTCAATTTGTATTTTTGCGGAAGCTTCGGTATTGGATGGTACGCCCGACCCTCAGCTGAGGGAACGGCTCGGGGGTAGGCAGGAGTGAGGCAGAGGCCGGATGCTCGGCTCGAATCTGGAGGCGCGCTCAGATCTGGAGGTCTCATGTACCTGCACTCGGCCTAGGAACACCGGGGTTGATCCCGGTGGCAGGCCCTCCGATGGTCTAGTCAGTCACTGAAGAGTAACAGTAACTAGGGCTTTTAGAGGGGAGAGATTGATTACCTTTTGAAGGGGAGAGGGCGTGGTATTTATAGGCAGTGCCAAGCAGGTTGGGACCCGTTTGGGGCCAGGTCTGGACCCGTTTGGGGCCGGGTCTGGATCCGGTTGCCCGTGGGCTTGACGTGGCAGAAGCCCAGGAGGCTCAGGGCTGACCTAGCAGACCTGATGATCAAGGGTGAACGGGTTCTGAGGGGATCCTGTGGCCCAGGATGGGCCACGTCATCTGACCCATAGCAGGAGCCCCTCATTCCTGGAGGGCTGGGTAATCCAGCAGTGTAGGAGTGGTTTTTTGCCTCTGTAGGAAGAGCGGAGTGGTGTGTACCGTGAAGAATGGGATCCATATCTTCCTGTAGAGGCCAGCGGGGTAGGATGAAGGGGATCCCCTTTTGGAGTTATGAGGGGTGCCGGGCGCAGAAGAGTCGGAGCTCAGTTTGCCGAGCGTTGAGGGTCGGCAGGCGAGCCCCCTCACTTGTTGGAAAAGCAAGGGAACGCCGAGATCTGTGGAGTAGGGGGTCTTCTCGCCGAGCGTCTAGGGCGGCGGACGAGCCCCCTCACTTGTTGGAAAAGCAAGGGGATGCCGAGATCTGTGGAGTAGGGGGTCTTCTTGCCGAGCGTCGAGGGTCGGTGGACGGTCCCCCTCACTTGTTGGAAAAACAAGGGGACGCCGAGATCTGTGGAGTAGGGGGTCTTCTTGCCGAGTGTCGAAGGTCGGCGGACAAGCCCCCTCACTTGTTGGAAAAGCAAGGGGACGCTGAGGTCTGTGGAGTATGGGGTCTCCTTGCCGAGCATCGAGGCTCGGTGGACGAGCCCCCTCACTGGTTGGGGGATAATTTGGGGCTCGTGGTGACATCCGAGTGTCGACCACGAGGTCGCTTGGCCAAGCATCGAGGGTCGGGAGACGAGCGCCCTCATTGGTTGGGGGATTATTCGGGGCTTGCGGTGACATCCGAGCGTCGATCCCCAAGCCGTTGAGAGAAACTTTTTGGGGCTCGCGGTGATATTCGAGCGTCGAGGCCCAAGTCGTTGAGAGAAACTATTTGGGGCTCACGGTGACATCTGAGCATCGAGGCCCAAGCCGTTGAGAGAAACTTTTTGGGGCTCGCGGTGACATCCGAGCGTCGAGGCCCAAGCCGTTGAGAGAAACTTTTTGGGGCTCACGGTGACATCCGAGCGTCGAGGCCCAAGTTGTTGAGAGAAACTTTTTAGGGCTCGCGATGACATCCGAGTGTCGACCACCAAGCCGTTGAGAGAAACTTTTTAGGGCTCGCGGTGACATCCGAGCGTCGACCCCCGAGTCGTTGAGAGAAACTTTTTGGGGCTCGCGGTGACATCCAAGCGTCGACCTCCAAGCCATTGAGAGAAACATTTTGGGGCTCGTAGTGACATCCGAGCATCGACCCCCAAGCCATTGAGAGAAACTTTTTGGGGCTCGTGGTGATATCCGAGCGTTGACCCCCAGGTCATTGAGAGAAACCTTTTGGGGCTCGCGGTGACATCCGAACATCGACCCCCAAGCCGTTGAGAGAAACTTTTTGGGGCTCGCAGTGACATCCGAGCATCGAGGCCCAAGCCGTTGAGAGAAATTTTTTGGGGCTCGCGGTGACATCCGAGCGTCGACCCCCAAGCCATTGAGAGAAACTTTTTGGGGCTCGCAATGACATTCGAGCGTCGACCACCAAGCTGTTGAGAGAAACTTTTTGGGGCTCGCGGTGACATCCGAGCATCGACCCCCAAGCCATTGATAGAAACTTTTTGGGGCTCGCGGTAACATCCGAGTGTCGACCCCCAAGCCGTTGAGAGAAACATTTTGGGGCTCGCGGTGACATCCGAGCGTCGACTCCCAGGCCGTTGAGAGAAACATTTTGGGGCTCGCGGTGACATCCGAACGTCGACCCCTAAGCCGTTGAGAGAAACTTTTTGGGGCTCGCGGTGACATCCGAGCGTCGAGGCCCAAGCTGTTGAGAGAAACTTTTTGGGGCTCGTGGTGACATCCGAGCGTCGACCCCTAAGCCGTTGAGAGAAACTTTTTGGGGCTCGCGATGACATCCGAGCTTCGACCCCCAAGCCATTGAGAGAGACTTGTTGGAGGAACTTGGGTGAATAACGGTGAAGTACCCGAGAAGCTGACCATGTGCACCGAGCCTTTGCATTTGTCGGCAGGACCGAGGGCAAGAAGGTATTTTTTCTCACCAGGCTGACGTCATCAAGATCCTAGTGGCCGTTAGATCTTGATGATGAAGATCAAACGGCCAGATCTCTTTGCGGAATTTGAGGAGTTTTACCTGTGCTTATAAATCCCCCTCCCCTCACCCCACTTCTTCACTTTGCTCTCATCCTCTTCACGACAAAAATCTCCTTGCACACCGTCGGCAACCACTTTTCGTTGATCTTTACGTCCCCCGGCAAAACAGGTTAGTATTTTTGTTTTAACATGTCACACTCTCAGTCCGGCTCTGAGGCAGGCACTTCAGGTCTCGCCGAGGAGGAAGTTCACTCGTCTTCGATATCTTGGTCGTCGGGTGACTTGCGTCCGATAAAGGAGGAGGTTCTATCAGTTGAAAGGTCGGATGGCGAGGGCGACGTAGCTTTCATTGTCGAGCCCTTGCAATCCCGAAGGCCGGGTAAGGAGCCTGCAGAGGAGGAGCATGAAGAGAGACACCCCGAGAAAGACTCTGAGGAGGGGTTTGTGGAGGAGGAGAGTGAGCCCGGGGAAGGAGGCCCGGAAGAAGAGGAGCAGGTCAAGGAGGGCGATGGTCAGGAGGGGTCCGAACAAGGGACTGCAGGCGGTAGCGATCATGGTGAGGTCGGAGGAACCGCGGAGGAGGTAGAGGAGCAAGAGGCAGTCCTCCCGCCGCTGCTCCTTTTAGCGACCCCTTCCTTTAATAGGAAGGCTCGCCCCCGAAGGAGGAAAAGGAAATGGATACAGCCCGACAGTCCAGCCGAGAAGGACAATTATGAGTATGGCTCCGGGTTTAAGTACCCCCCCTCTTTCCAGCAGAAATCCAGGGTCGATCAGGATGTACCCTCATGACGTGGAGGGTCTTCTGGCGTACACTTCGCTGTTGCGGGGTGAGGGTCGGCCCATGATCAAGATGGACGGTGTGAAGTGCACCTTGCCTAGGTACTACTTGCCTATCTTGAAGGTGGCTTACTTTATTCCGCGAGAGTTTGAGCTGCTTGTGTCGAACCCAGGAATCCGCCTGACCACCGCGCTAGAGTCGAGCTCCTGTATGTTCCCTGAGGACGCTTTCATCTCGGGGTTGAGACTTCCGCTGCACCCGTTCATCAAGAGGGTGCTAAACTGGGGGGAGCTGAGCCCCATGCAGTACGGTCCAACTCTTGGAAACACTTAGTGTGTTTCATTTTGAAGTGTCAGGAGAAAGGGATTAAGCCGAGGCTGACTTACTTCCGAACCATCCTGGGAATGAGCTCGCTCGGGGACCAGGAGGGAGTTTTTTATCTCTCGCCCCGCCCTCATAAGAAAGTGATGACAGACATCCAGACTCCATAAAAGGGTGGAAGGAGAAGTACTTCATAGTCCGAAGCGAGTAGCCTTGGGAGATCCCAATAGTTTGGAATATCGGGAAGCCAAACCACAAGCCGCCGAAGTGAAGAGACTTGACTGAAAAAGAGTGGGTGAAGGTTGATAAGATCGTGGAGGGGCACAACATTGGGTGGCCTCGCATCACGGAGCTGCATCTTGCTCGAGCCAGACTGAGCCCAGCTAACCCTAGTATGTTTTTGTTTCCATTCCGTCTTTCTTTCTGCCTTCGCGTTAACATGTTCACCTTTCCCTGTTGTAGAGATGTCTGTCAAGGAGCTCGAGAACTAAAATGCCGTAGTAGCCCTGGCTGCCAAGAGGAGGGCTAATATGGCAAAGAAGGCCACCTCGGGGGCGGGGACCAGCCAGGCCACGACACCAAGGCCCGAGGAGTCGGCCCCGAAGAGGGCAAAGAAGCACCACCACCATTCGTCGAGGTCGACGAGAGATCCGGAGGCGAGCTCCGGTAGCAAGAAGGTTGCCGAGGTCACGAAGGGGCCTCTCCCTCCACTTCGACCAAATGCCGCAAAAATGGTGGGTCACCAGGGTATGAGGCTGTATGCGCCCGACTGGGGGTCAAAGCAGGGGATACGCTCCTCGAAGGCCCGGTTGCCGTGGAGGTGGTGGAACACCTCGCCACGAAATGGGATCGTATGAGCCTGGTGGTGGAGACGACTGAAACGTCTTACATGCGGTTCGCGCAGGCCCACCTTACGGTAAGTCTTTCTTTCCTCTCTTTGGTTTGGCTAGCGAAGAATTCTTCTAACTTGATTCTCCCCAGCCAGGCGATGCAACATGCGCAGCACTTTCACGAGTGCCTTGAGAAGGAGATCGTGGTCCAGAAGAAGAATGCCGAGCGGTATTTTCGGGAAGCCACCAAGCTGAAGGACGAGCTGACGGTGGTAGAGTCTACCCTTGCTGTTGCCCAAGCCCAACTGATCTCGATCACGGAGCATCATGCGAACGAGTTGGCACAGTTCAAGGCGGAGGCCAAGAAGGAGAGCGAGGTGGCGACGATCACCATGGCGGACGCACTGATCGCCTCGCAGGATGAGCCCGATAACAAGGCCAGGGAACACATCTTGCAGATCTATCCGGACCTTCGGATTTGCCATCTCCACTACGGGTGGTAGCTCCCCGAGCTTTTGCTGACACCCCAAGGCGGGGAGGACGAGGAGTAGGGGGACCCTCGACAGGAGGCCGGGGGCAACCAGGGTGACGAAGAGGTGTCGTCCCCCTCCTAAACAATAGTGTAGGAATTTCCTTTTCTTTTGCTTGTAATTGCCAAACGCGGACTGGCCACCACTTTTTTGAAACAAGAAAATTATTGAATTTATAAACAAGGATTTTTGGCCGATGCTCCATGACTTGTGTTTTTTCGTCTCTTTTGTGACCAGTTGTTTTTCCCATCTTTTTTATAGATGCACGAGGTCCTCGGCGCCGACCTTGGTTTGCTGAGGTCTCCTGGGTCTAAGCTGGGCTGGGGGCCATGGAGAGTGTTCTGGCTCGCCAACGTAAGCAGGCCCGGGATCGGGAGGCCGCAGTGAATTACTTCATGAACAAGGCTAGAGAGCTTAGCCTGGAGGTCGCTCGCCTGAAGAAGGCCATTGCCGACCGGGACTGGTGGGCAATTGAGACGAACTGGTCGATCTTGGATGCCTCAAGTGGGCGATCGGCTTCGGAGACTTTTCTTCGTGAGGTCGTTGTAGAGAAAGAGTTGGAGATCCGTAGGCTGAAGCTCAAGCTAAGGTCGAGGAGGGGAGCAATTCCGTGTTGGGACCTTCTCCGTCCTTTTTCTTAGAGGAGGCCCACCCTACCGATGCAGAAAGCTCCGTTGCCGGGGTGCCCTTGCTGGCCGGGCCGGCCGAGCGCGCGAAGGATCCCGTGGGAAGCACCGAGTTTGAGTTTCAAGCCGAGCGATGAGCGATTTGTAAACTTTCATTGTATTGTGTGGCCATTTCTGGTGCTCTAAGAGTAATAAAATCCCGATTTCTTAGCTTTGACGATTTGTTGAGTGAGGGTAGGAGTCTAGCTCAAGGTCTTTAATAAGTCTGGCCTTGTTGGAGGTCGCCGCCGAGCTGAGACGTAATTTCTTGTGGATGGCACCTCTTTTACTTGTTGGAAAAGCATGGGGACGCCGAGATCGAGGGTCGGAAGATGAGCCCCTATCACTTGTTGGAAATTTCCTGGCACATAGAGCCCAATAAGGGACGTTTCTCCTTCCGATAAAATTAATGGCGATGCTTCACCTTTCGCCGTTTGGACTTTCCGATGCAATAAATGCGCTTCTCTGGCGGCTATATAATCCTCACCCCCTCCCTCATTTTTCATCAGGATTTGAGATTGACTCATCTGCCATCCTCGAACAATTCGAGGTTTCAACTCTGAGGGCTGTAAACCCCGAGTTGTTCGCGGGTGAGAGGTGGGTCGACTGACGACTCGAGGATAGAATTCCCGACCGAGAGTCTCGGATCGGTGGCTCTCCTGCCACCCGCTGACAATTCGAGGTTTTGGCTCTAAGGACATTTAACCCCAAGCGGCCAGCGGGTGAGCGGTGGGTCAATCCACAGGTTCGGGACTCGGGGCGTTTGTCGAAGGCGAGTGCCCTAAACCCAAAATGAAATTTTTTTGAACTTGTTAATGTGGGTGTAGCTGAAGGTCATCGCCGAGCGTAAAGGTCCATGGCTTTGAAAAAAGCTAAGGCCTTGCTTGAGGTCGATGCCGATCCCCCAGTTCTGTTCTAAGGTAGAAAGTATGAGTGTAGCCGGAGATCATCGCCGAGCGCATGGGTCGCTTGGCTTGGAAAAGCCAAGGCCCTGCTTGAAGTCGATGCCGAGCCCCCATACCAAGAGAAGTCGTTTGTTGTGCTATCTAGATGATCTAAACTAGACACAAATTAAAAACCTCGCAAGTGTACGAATCGTTTAGAGAAGCGTAGTGACGAGCAAGGGTCGATCCCACAGAGATTGTAGAAATTAACTTACTAATCAATAAAATAGAAATAAGGATCTTAAAGTGTTGTTTCTAAAGAAATAAAAAGATTAAAAACTATATCAAGAAGTTCTGAATCACAAATATTTATCAAGTAGTTGGGTTTTGATTTCCACCTGTAGTCAGTAATGCTAAGTCACCTTCTTCACTATTCTAGTTACTCATGTTCGTTCCTTTAAGGGCATGGTATCTACTCCTTAAAGTATTGTTTCCCTAGCCAAGAATTAGGCATGGTATCTACTCTAATTCGTTTCTTTCCTTAAGTATTTAGCATGGTATCTACTAAGTTGTACTTAAAGAAAACATAAGAACAGTAGAAACGAACAAACACTCAAAGTTCTAGAAATTGGTATCAGATCTAGATCCCTCAAGTTGATTAAACCAAGAACCCCGAAAGATTCCCTTGTTACAAGATATGAACACGAGATACGGGTCGTCTCAATATGCTCATATAACAGATTCAGATTTATAACACGCAAACTTGATAAACTCAGATTCTGTATGTCAGTCGACTTGCTGTCACCTCAGTCGACTGCCCCTTAGAATGCTGAAAAAGTCTGATTATTATAAATCTATATCAATTCAATCAGATTTAATCAATAAGTAATAGAGTAGTATTCAGAAGAATATAGCATTACATGACTACGGTTTCAATCTACCCAACTATGAAATTAGTTCCACATAATTAAAATTTTATTGATCATCAAGTTCGAATACATGATTAACATAAAAGAACTAAAAAGAGGAGAAATAAACTGATGAAGTCCGGCAGATAGGTCGACTGGCTGTCACTCAATCAACTGCCTTGTTCCCCTTGAAGTACTTGATCTCCTTTCTCCTTCTTCGATGCTGATAGATTAATGCTCTTGGTTGATGTGTTGATGATTCTGGAACTCTGTGATTCGGCTCGTGGTGGGTGCGGAGGAGAGACCAAAATAATGCCTCTTGATTGATATTTATAGAACACGGCACAAGAATTAGGGTTTGCCACTTTTTCAGGAAAGTCCTCCTCTTTCCTTCTTTATTTGATCGACAATTTATTTCTTTCTCTTTTCTTATTTTCTTCCTTATCTGCTAACCAAGTGCTCTTGCCAATCCCCTGTCTCTAGCTTTGATTTGTTGGAGAAGTTGTTATTCGCATATAGCCTGGGTTTGGATAGATTTGGATTTAGATGCGGATGGATCTTATCTTTTCACTCCGCCGCATACCAGTCGACTTGTGTTGGGTGTGAGTCGACTGGTGCTGAGACATTTGTGGCTTCATGATTCCTCAGTCAAGTCGACTGATGTTGGGGCAGTCGACTGTGCCGAGCCCCAGCATACTCTCTGTACGGTCGACTGGTGAAGAGCCAGTCGACTGTTGCACTGCAGTTCCCTGTATATCGTCCTCTCAGTCTGTGTTAGTCTGGAATCTGCTTCGTTTAGCTGTTTTAGGTTGTTTCCTATGGAAAAGAGAAAAGAAGAGTAAAATACCACATATAGAGCATTAAAATGTCCAGTTGCAATAAGATTATTGCTCCTAAATATGAATATTCTTGAGTTCATCAAATACCCCCAAACTTAGCTTTTGCTTGTCCTCAAGCAAAAAGTGAAATTATGAAAAAGGGGAAAAATAGTAATCTCAACCCATCACTCCAAGAAAATGTCTCATTGTGCAAGCATCAAAATTTTGCAATCAAAATTATAAACAATTTGCAAATAAAATAAAAACAAGCATACCCACTTTCTCTAGTGCAATTGTCTATTCATAACTTCAAACTCAACCACACTTGTCATGCAATTAATTATAGTTATAGTATGTAACTACCCAATCTGTGATTATCCCTTTTCTCTACTACAAACCGAGTAGCAAACTAGAGTTTTTTTTTTTTTTTTTTTTTTTTTCCTTTAGTCTCTTCTTTAAGTCGTCACTTGCCTTTTGACTCGAGTGCAAGACATTTGTGATGAATCCACCCGGTTACTCAACAAGTCACAAACTTTTAGTGCTTTGCATACTCATATTTCAAGTTGCCGTTTGACGTAAAGGTAAACATTGGTGATGAATACCCCTAGTTACTAAGCACTCAAAACATTGGAGTAGATTGACTTTATTCATATATATATTCTTTTCATTTTTACTCTATTTACTTAAACTCTGTTTAGGAATAGATCAAAGGGAATAATCACTAGAAAAAGCATCACAATTGTTTTTTATGTATAATCGCATGACTCATATAATTTTGTAAGGCATTATGAAACTCAACAATCCTAAAGTAAATAAGTATCCTTACTCTTACTTTATAAGAAATTGTTTATCCTAAAAAAACAAAATCAAAAGACTCCAAATGTAACTAACTACCCCCAAACTTAGATGGAACATTGTCCTCAATGTTCGCACAAAACTTAAAATATAGGCATGTGTTACCAACTAGTTTGAAGGAAAGAAAATAAAGAAATAAAGAAATGATTAAAGAAATAAAATAAATAGAGAGTGTAAGTACTCCCCTGAAAAATTGGGTTGCCTCCCAATAAGTGTTGTGTTTTCTGTCTTCAGCTAGACTTGATGAGTTCATGCAATGTATTGAATGGTTTGAAGATTCACATCTTCCTCGTGCGGTTCTAGACTCATCTCAATGTACGGCTTCGCCCTATGCCCGTTCACCTTGAATGTTTGATTTTTCTCTTTGCTATGAACCTCCAATGCACCATGTGGAAAGACTCTTGTGACAATGTATGTGCCATACCATCTTGACATAAGCTTGCCTGGAAAAAGTCTTAATCTTGAGTTGTATATTAATACCTTCTGTCCTTCATAAAACTCCTTCCTTGCTATCTGTTTATCATGGTACAACTTGGTCCTTTCCTTGTACAATTTTGCATTTTCATATGCGTCGTGCCTCAACTCTTCAAGCTCGTTCAGTTGCAATCTTCTTTTGTCGCCTGCTTGTTTCATATCAAAATTGAACCTTTTGATGGCCCAATAGGCTTTGTGTTCCAACTCCACTGGCAGATGACAGGCTTTTCCAAAAACCAAACGGTATGGTGACATGCCGATGGGTGTCTTGTATGCTGTTCGGTAGGCCCATAATGCATCGTTCAAGCGCAGCGACCAATCCTTTCTCCTTGTATTTACTGTCTTTTCCAAAATGCTCTTGATTTCTCTGTTGCTAATCTCCACCTGCCCACTAGTTTGAGGATGATATGGAGTACCCACTCTATGTGTAATACCATATTTCTTCATCAAAGAAGCAAATGGAAAGTTATTGAAGTGGCTCCCTCAATCACTAATTATTGCTCGTGGTGTACCAAACCTAGTGAAAATGTTCTCCTGCAAAAACTTGACAACAACTTTGTGATCATTAGTTTTTGAGGGGACAGCCTCGACCCATTTAGACACATAATCCACACCCACAAGAATATATAAATAACCAAATGAGTTAGGAAAGGGACCCATGAAGTCGATTCCCCAAACGTCAAACAGCTCGATTACTTGGATGTTTTGCAGTGGCATTTGATTTCTAAAAGAGATGTTGCCTGTCCTTTGGCATTTGTCACAAGTCCTACAAAAAGAAAAAGCATCTTTGAATACATTAGGCCAATAAAAACCAGATTGTAATACCTTGAGTGCTGTTCTTTTTGGTCCAAAATGTCCTCCACATGCATATTGGTGGCAATGTTGTAGAATACTCATTTGCTCTTCCTCTGCCACACATCTTCTTATAATTTGATCAGGGCAAAATTTGAACAAATAAGATCATCCCAATAATAGTGCTTGCACATGGCCACCAGTCTCTTTCTTTCCTGAAGTGTCATACCTGGAGGGAAAACATGAGCAGTGAGATAATTTACAATATCTGCAAACCATGAAAGTTGTATATTTATTTCAAATAAATTTTCATCTGGGAAATTTTCATTAAGTGGGGGCACAATTCTTTCTTCCTCATGCAGTAATCTGGACATGTGATTTGCCACAACATTGTCACTTCCTTTCTTGTCTCTAATCTCAAGATCGAATTCTTAAAGCAACAGCACCCATCTGATCAACCTAGGCTTAGCATCCTTTTTAGCAAACAAATATCTCAAAGCAGCATGGTCAGTGAAAACAATAACTTTAGAACCAATCAAATATGATCTAAACTTCTCTACAGCAAAAATGACAGCTAACATTTCTTTTTCAGTAGTGGAATAATTAAGCTGTGCATCATTTAAAGTTCGAGAAGCATAGTAAATAACATGGGGTACCTTATTGATTCTCTGACCTAAAACAGCTCCTAAAGCATAATCACTTGCATCACACATAAGCTCGAAAGGATGGTTCCAATCTGGTGCCATGACAATAGGTGCAGAAATGAGAAGATTTTTCAATGTAATAAAAGCATTTGTGCACTCTTCTGTCCATGCAAACTCAACATCCTTAGCCAACAATTCACAAAGGGGTTTGGAGGTTTTTGAGAAATCTTTTATAAATCTTCTATAGAACCCTGCATGTCCAAGAAAACTCCTAACACCCATGACTGTAGTGGGAGGGGGTAGCTTTGATATGATGTCAATTTTTGCCTTGTCCACCTCTATGCCCCTTTTTGACACCACATGTCCCAAGACAATACCTTGTTGTACCATAAAATGGCACTTTTCCCAATTCAGCACTAAATTGCATTCTTCACATCTCTTAAGTACAAACTGCAAATGGTTAAGGCATTCATCAAAACAAGATCCAAAGACACTAAAATCATCCATAAATACCTCGATGAACCTTTCCACCATGTCTGAAAATATACTCATCATGCATCTCTGAAATGTGGCTGGTGCATTGCACAATCCAAAGGGCATCCTCCTGTATGCAAAAGTACCAAAAGGACATGTAAAAGTAGTTTTTTCTTTATCTTCTGGAGCAATAGCAATTTGATTATAGCCACTATAACCATCTAAAAAACAATAATGACTATATCCTGCTAATCTTTCTAACATTTGATCAATAAAAGGAAGAGGGAAGTGATCTTTCCTGGTTTCGTTATTCAGCTTCCTGTAGTCAATGCATACCCTCCATCCTGTGGTCACTCTTGTAGGGATAAGCTCATTCTCTTCATTCTTCACCACTGTGACTCCACTTTTCTTAGGCACCACATGTATAGGACTCACCCACTTGCTATCTGAGATAGGGTAGATGATGCCAACATCTAATAGCTTCAAGACCTCTGTTCTTACCACTTCCTTCATGTGTGGGTTAAGCCTTCTCTGTGCTTCCCTGCTTGGTTTTGCGTTGTCTTCAAGAAGTATTTTATGCATGCATTTGGATGGACTTATTCCCTTGATATCTGCAATGGTCCATCCTATTGCACCTTTGTGTTCTCGCAGTACCCTCAGCAACTTCTCTTCTTCCTGTGCACTCAAGTTTGCAGCAACTATCACTGGTAGCATCTGGTTTTCACCCAAATATGCGTGCTTCAGATGTTCAGGCAGCGGCTTCAGCTCCACGTCTGGCATCCTGATAGTGGTCGGGACAGTCGACTCATCCTGTCCACCAGTCGACTGGTCCGAGGAAACACAAGTGTCATCAGTCACAATATTTTCAAATGCAGGTGCGAGTTTACCTGAATATGACTTTGGAGTTTCAAGGTGATGTACTGTTTCTGCAATCCTCCAGTCATCGTGTTCCTGAAATGTTTGATCAACAATCTTCTGCACCACATCAACATTATAGCATTCATGGTCATCATGTGGTAATTTTAGTGTATCAAACATTTTAAATTCGACCTTCTCTCCATTTATTTTCATACTTATTGTACCCTTTTTAACACAAATTTTTATATCAGCTGTACTCATAAAGGGCCTACCTAGGATAATTGGTAAAGAAGATGGCATTGCAGAGTCCTCCATGTCTAACACAACAAAATCTGCAGGCAATATGAAATCATTTACCTGAACTAGGACATCTTCCAAAATACCTCTAGGTTTTTTGATGCTGCGATCAGTCAACTGCAAAGTGATGGACGTTGGTTTGAGTTCCCCCAATCCTAGCTTTTCATAAATAGAGTAAGGAAGAAGATTGATGCTTGCCCCCAAGTCTAGCAGTGCCTTTTCAAAGAAGTGCTCACCAACCCTGGAAGGAATGGTAAAACTACCTGGGTCCTTTAATTTAGGGGGTAATTTCCTTAACAAAACAGCGCTCACTTCCTCTGTCAAAGCCACATCCTCCCTAACCTGAAATGTTCTTTTGTGAGTACAACATTCTTTCAAAAATTTGGCATAAGAAGGAATTTGTTTAATAGCATCAAGTAAGGGGATATTAATTTCTACCTTTCTGAGAGTTTCAAAGATGTCAAATAAATGTTGTTCTTTCTTTTGCTTGACTAACCTTTGAGGGAATGGTGGCAAAACTATTCTTTCTTTTTCACTTACCTTGTTGGAACCCAAAACTTTTGATGGTTGTGTTTCTGCTTCTTCTGTGTGTATTCCAACCTTGTTTTCAATTGTCTTACCATTTCTCAAAGTTGTTACTGATTTGAGCTGTTCTTGGCCTCTAGGATTTGGTATGGTTTGTGAAGGGAGTTCTCCTACCTTTCTCTCACTCAACTCCTTTGCGATTTGCCCAATTTGAGTTTCCAATTTCTGAATTGCTTGTCCTTGTTGGTTGCTTATTTGATGTTGTTGTTGGAGCAATTGAATAACGGTGGATTCAAAATCCAACTTCTTCTGTTCTTGAACTGGCCTATCAAACCCACTTTCCATTTGGAAGTTCCGTGCATGTCCTTGCGACGATTGAGTGCCTTGATTGTTGCTCCATGAGAAATTTGGATGGTTCCTCCACCCTGGGTTGTATGTGTTCGAGAATGCGTTGTTCTTTGGTGGAAACACTCCTTGTCCCACATAGTTTGCATGCTCCTGATCTGTGAAAGAAGACATGGGACATGTGTCAGTTGTATGATCAAAATGAGAACAAATTGCAAAAATTTCTTTTGTTTGATTTTTTACACTGCCCATTGTTGTCATTGCATTAACAAGCATATCAATTTTTTTGTTCATGTTTGCCATTTCTAATTGTATGTTATTACTACCAGAAATTTCATAAACTCCCTGTTTTTTAGGAATGCCTCTTCCCCTTGTTGAGAATTGCTGTGAGTTCTCGCTAAGTTCTTCAAATAATTCGATGGCCTCCTCACCACTTTTCCTCATCAAGATCCCGTTACAAGCTGAATCCACAATTGCCTTATTAGTATCATTTAAACCCTCATAAAATGCTTGTACCTGATCATCTTTAGGCATGTTGTGTGTAGGACACTTGAGAAGCTTGTTCTTGAAATCCTTCCATGTAATATCCCGGACGGATATTAACTCATATAAATTGTTATTTTATTATTATTTTATTATTATTTTATTTTAACTCCAAAATCGGACTATTTTGGCGATTTTTCGTCGGGTTGCCCACAAACAGTGCCTACGCACGTCTATCGGTCGGTGCGCATCCAAAGCGCATCAAATTGATAACGCAACTCTCCGAAGTAATAATAAAATTTATTTCACTATTATTTTCTAAATTAAATTATTTTTGGGAATTTATGAGGATTTTATAAAAAGATTTGTTTGTATACACATACATGTACACATACACATAATTGTATGACACTTAGTATATTATACCTAGTATATAGTATGTACTTTAGGACAATACACTTATGCTTGTCATGGCTACTCAATTAGAGAATTAGGGTTTGATTAGAAGGTTAAAAGAGAGTTGTATGCACAAGATTAGAACTAAACCCTTCTAGAAACAACCTTCCCTCACATAACACCTCCCTCCACCTCACCACTCTAAAACTCACCCCCTACTCCCCTATAGCTTGGCCGGCCACACTCTTCTTGGGGTTTATTTTGTGCCATTTTGGTGCACTCACCACCTCCTTTCTTTTCTATAAAACTCCCCTCATTCACCTCCTTCTCTCATTTTAGAAAAAACAAAAGAAAGAAAGAAAGAAGGAAAGGAAAAGAAAGAGAGAACATACTAACTAGAGAGTTTTGTGTTGTAGGTCTTAGAAGAGTTCAAAAAGAAAGCTAGGGGAAGGAGAAGAAATAGCTAGCAAGTTCTTCCAACAAGTTAGGGAAGGTGGGGGTTTCTTCATTTGATCTTTTGTTTGTTTCTTTGTTTGTTTGTTTGGTTGTTTGTTGTTTGTTGTGTGACTTCTTCTTCTTCTACCTTCTTGTTTTATTTTGTTTTTTGGGTTGAGTGTGTGGTATGTGTAGTAAGTAAAAGAGGAAAAAGGAGAAGTAGTGGTAGTAAGCACTAAAGATCATAACTTTAGTATGGTAATCTTTTGTTGTATGATTTGGACTAAGAACTTCACATATTGCATATTGTTGAACAATACAACCATTGATTGGTTGTAGGACTTGATTGGACTAATGTAATAATAAAAAGATCTTCTTTTTAATTTAACCACTAGTTGTAACCTAATAAAAAGATCTTCTTTTTATTTAACCACTAGTTGTAAATTAACTAAAAAGATCTTTCTTTTATTTTTAATCACTAGATGTAATAACAAAAAGATCTTCTTTTTATTTTAACCACCAGTTGTAACCTAATAAAAAGATCTTCTTTTTATTTAACCACTAGTTGTAAATTAACTAAAAAGTTCTTTCTTTTATTTTTAATCACTAGTTGTAGAAACTAATAAAAAGATCTTTCTTTCTTTTAATCACTAGTTGTAATTAATTAAAAAAGGATCTTTCTTTTATTTTTAACCACTAGTTGTAACCTAATAAAAAGATCTTCTTTTTATTTAACCACTAGTTGTAAATTAACTAAAAAGATCTTTCTTTTATTCTTAAACACTAGTTGTAGCTAACAAAATAAAAAGATCTTCTTTTATTCTTAATCACTAGTTGTAACTAATGTAATAAATTAAAAAGATCTTCTTTTATTTTACACACTAGTTGTA
Organism: Hemerocallis citrina; assembly: GCA_017893485.1. Lineage (NCBI taxonomy): Eukaryota > Viridiplantae > Streptophyta > Magnoliopsida > Asparagales > Asphodelaceae > Hemerocallis > Hemerocallis citrina. The sequence goes on from CM030359.1 coordinate 361,099,203, forward strand.
GCTAATAAATTAAAAAGATCTTCTTTTATTCTTAAACACTAGTTGTAGCTAACAAAGTAAAAAGATCTTCTTTTGTTCTTAATCACTAGTTGTAGACATTAATCATAAAGATCTTCTTTTATTTTACACACTAGTTGTAGCTAATAAATTAAAAAGATCTTCTTTTATTCTTAAACACTAGTTGTAGCTAACAAAGTAAAAAGATCTTCTTTTGTTCTTAATCACTAATTGTAGACATTAATCAAAAAGATCTTCTTTTATTTTACACACTAGTTGTAGCTAATAAATTAAAAAGATCTTCTTTTTATTCTTAAACACTAGTTGTAGCTAACAAAGTAAAAAGATCTTCTTTTGTTCTTAATCACTAGTTGTAGACATTAATCAAAAAGATCTTCTTTTATTTTACCCACTAGTTGTAGCTATCTTAAATAAAATAATCCTTTCTTTATCACTAGTAATAAATAAGGTTAGTAAGCAACTAAGGAATAGTATGCTAAATAATAAGTAGTAGAATGAGATAGTTGTATGTTGTGATTTTATTGTGAATGAAGTAGTAGTAATAGATAGTTGTATGTGGTGATTTTTATTGTAGTAGATAATTGTGTGTATGTGTTGATCAAAATAGAAGTAGTAGTAGTAGTAGAATGTTGTAGGATGTTTTCTAAAAATATTCCTTTATGTTTGTGCTTAAGACATTGTAGGATTGCTTCTAAAAATATTTAGAAGCAATATTTATGCTTCATGTGTTGTAGGATTACTCCTAAAAATAATTAGAAGCCATTTCTATGCTTCATGTGTTGTAGGATTACTCCTAAAAATATTTAGAAGCCATTTCTATGCTTCATGTGTTGTAGGATTACTCCTAAAAATAATTAGAAGCCATTTCTATGCTTCATGTGTTGTAGGATTACTCCTAAAAATATTTAGACACCATTTCTATGCTTCATGTGTTGTAGGATTACTCCTAAAAATAATTAGAAGCCATTTCTATGCTTCATGTGTTGTAGGATCACACCTAAAATTAATTAGAAGCCATTTCTATGCTTCATGTGTTGTAGGATTACTCCTAAAAATAATTAGAAGCCATATCCATGCTTAGTTAGTTGTGGGATTACTTATGAAAATATCCTACCATGATTCTATGCTTAATTAGTTGTAGGATGTTTGTAAAATTATCCCATCATGCTTTATGTTTAGGATGTTGTAGGATTCCTCTAAAACTTATCCTACCATGCTTAACGTTTAGAAGTTGTAGGATTCTTTTCCTAGCATGCTTGGTAATGTTGTAGGATTCTCTTCCTATCATGTTTAGTAACTCACTTATACTAGAATTTTGTAGGTTTCATTCCTAAAGTTTCCTATTATATTTAGTGACTTAGTTATGCTTAGAATGTGTAGGATTCAATCCAAAAGTTTCCTACAATGTTTGGATAAATTTTATTGTGCCTAGAGTGTTGTAGGATCCATGATAAAATCATATACCATGCTAGTTTAATTGTTGGAAAGCAATATATGTCATGCTAGCTTAATTGTAAGTATTTGGCATATCATGCTAGTTTAAATTGTATGCAAATTGTATACCATGCTAGATAAATGGTAGAGAAGTGTATATTATGTTAGTGAATGACCATGATTCATGCTAAGTAAGTAGGGATCATGCAAATTATTGATCATATTAAGTTAAGGATACCCATACTAGGATGTTCATGCTTAGGGTAAAGAAACTACCCATGGCTAGTTGTAGTGATTTATGTTGGATCCTATGCCATGCTAGAGTAATACATGATTAGAACATTGTAGGAGTAATGTTAGAATATCTACTACACCTTGGAATGATTGTATGTTATATTAGTTATCTATCCATGCTTGTGTTATGGTTATTAGTCAAGATAAGTAGTAGTTTTCATGCTCGCTTGACTATAGTAGACTCTATGTCTAGGTCGTAGTGATTTTTATGTTTAAGTTCGATGAAAACACAAGCATTAATCCTAGTCATACTTAGGAGTGTGATGGTGAGTAGTTCTATTTGGTAATTGGATTACTTTAGGAAGATGCCTACGAGTGTATGTCATGCCTAAGACATTATAGGTCGAAGTAGTAAGATCGGAAAGACCACTAGCGATAGTTAATTCGATAAAGGCGGTTATGTCGCCTTCGGATTCTTCCTTAGTAGAATACCGATCTTAGACTACTAGTAGATCCCTTTGTTGCTTCTAATAGTAGAAGATTAAGTGTATTAGTAAGCATGTTTGGTTGCTTCTAGGACTGATTACCTGTATGGTTGTTTGCACATGGTTGTGCTCGTACGTGGCTCGACTGGCCCGTATGTAGCTGTGGGTCTCATACGTAGCTTAGTCGGCTCGTATGTAGGTGGTTGTCTCGTACGCGGCCCGACCGGCCCGTACGTAGCTGTTGGTCTCATACGCGGCTTATTTGGCTGGTATGTGCGTGGTTATCTCCTACGAGGCCCGCCTGGCTCGTAGGTAGTTATTGTTCATACGTAGCTTAGTTGGCTCGTATGTGGTCGTTACTCGTGTATAGCTTGTTAGCTAGTACACAGTTCGTTGCGCTCGTCTAGGGTGATGTTACCACCCTAGGGCTATCGACCATCAAGACCACATCCTACCTCCTTAGAGCAAAACGGATAGATCTCACCTCGGACGTTGACGGATCTTAACCAATGTAGGTTGATCGTGGACCGAGAGTGTTGGTAGAATCCGAGTTAGGGGTAGTGATGATTGAGAGAGAGATTGTTACCAGAGTCTTGGATCGATGAGCCACGAACCGGGTCCTGAGGGATTCTGGTAAGTCTAGGTTGAGCGGCCTAGTAGAGTTGTCTTGCGAAGCCTAACTTAAGGCCTAGCATGTTGTGGTTATAATATTGTCACCCTAGGATTGTTCGAGTCAGGGACATCATTAGGGTAGTGACTTACAAGGATCATTTTAACTTTTGCCGGGAGAGAGGGGTCAGTTGTAGGGGGCCCCGACACTAACTCGTCTCTTGAGGCAGATCATAGGTGGTGTACCGGGTTGTACCTTCCCGTCAAAGGGATACGTACGGTGCCGTCTCACAAGTTGAGGACACGGGTTGCGTATCTCGCGCTGTTAATTCCTGAAGTACCGTGGCTAGGGGTGCCACAGGATGCATTGTGCAGTCCTGCGCTTGCGATACCCCAGAGAGTGCCACAGGGTAGGCTTCGTGCTACCCTGCGCTTGCGAAACTCTATGGTTTGGTTTTTGGTAATGACACCCGATACGTCGGGATCGTCTAATTTGAGTGAGGTCCGGTTAGCCGGGTCGCGGTGGCGAACATAGACACCACGGGCGAAATGCAACAGTGGCACATGACCACATCTGCAGCCTCGCGAGTCACGTGTAGCTGTCAGGAACAGGTTGTGTACAATTAGAATTCATAACGCGGGTTAAATCCCTATATATGGAGAAACGGCTTGAGATGGAGTCGCATGTATTTATGGGCTGCATGTTACTCTCGGAGACTTGCTGACATTAGAATAGGAAGCATCCTAGTTCTACCTTCCCGTCAAAGGGATACGTACGGTGCCGTCTCACAAGTTGAGGACACGGGTTGCGTATCTCGCGCTGTTAATTCCTGAACTGCCGTGGGTGGGTGTCAGGAACGGGTTGTGTACAATTAGAATTCATAGCACGGGTTCAAATCCCGGATATTAGAATAGGAGTGTCCTAGTTCTACTTAAGTATCACATTAGAGTCTAGTCATAGCACTCACGTACACTTAAACTACACTGACACCATTGCTATGTTTGTATATTTTGTATATTGTTTGGAAGATTCGCTGCTATATGATCAGCCTTTAAGCGTCAGTGAATACTGACGTCCCCACTTCCATAGGTACTGGATCGCCGAGGTACAAAGGCGATATTCAGGAGGACTCAAGGCAAGGAAAGCAAGGAGTCAGTATTAAGTTTAGTTCCGCTGCAAAATATGTATTGATTCTGTATTAGTTAAGAAGTACTCTGATGTAAGATGTGAAGGTTGTAATACTTAGAATTGTAAAGGCAATATTGTAACTCCATTGTAAGATATTACAGTTGTACAGTATTCAGACTTGTAACACATTGTGTATTGAATAAAAAGTTTTAAATTCTCCTGTTTTTTCTGTGTATTGTGACTAATTGAAGCAAAGATCTTGGCTTGTGTCTCGGCTTTCCAGTATCGGAAATCGGGGCGCTACATTCCATGCTTCGAAGAATAAATCTCCATCTTTTTGTTGGAAGAGTTGAATCTCCCTTTTCAGTTGTTTGGTCTTCTGGGCTGGAAAAAATTCTTTCAAGAATTTTGTTGCCAATTGCTCCCATGAATTAATTGATCCTGGTTCCAAAGAATTATACCACAATTTAGCATTAAGTTTTAAAGAGAATGGAAACAAGATTAACCTGATTTGTTCAGGGGTAAGCCCTTGGACACTTTGTGTTCTGCAAAGATCAAAGAAGTCTTGCAGATGGAGGTGAGGCTCTTCGTCTGGTTTGCCACTAAATTGGGGAACCATGCTAAGTAATTGGGGAGAGAGATGCATATTCCCTGTGACATTAGGTTGATAAGCAATGCAGGAAGGTTGCTCAATATTCTTAGGCGTGAATTTGTCCTGCATTGGTACTCGATTTGGTACTTCCTCAGCCATTGTTGCTCGTGAATTGGGTCTCTGTGCAGTTGACTGGTTGGTCGCAGACAGCCGACCTAGTCTGTGCAAAGTGCGTTCTGTTTCCGCGTCAATAGGTAGTAGCTCTGGACAAAGTGATCTCCTTCCGTGCATCCACCAAAATCCTGTAACCTAGAAGAAAATATTTATTAATAAAAGAAAAGAAAATAAAAGAAAAGATTTACTGAATTGTAAGTTAAAATGCTAACAATCCCCGACAACGGCGCCAAAAACTTGTTGTGCTATCTAGATGATCTAAACTAGACACAAATTAAAAACATCGCAAGTGTACGAATCGTTTAGAGAAGCGTAGTGACGAGCAAGGGTCCATCCCACAGAGATTGTAGAAATTAACTTACTAACCAATAAAATAGAAATAAGGATCTTAAAGTGTTGTTTCTAAAGAAATAAAAAGATTAAAAACTATATCAAGAAGTTCTGAATCACAAATATTTATCAAGTAGTTGGGTTTTGATTTCCACCTGTAGTCAGTAATGCTAAGTCACCTTCTTCACTATTCTAGTTACTCATGTTCGTTCCTTTAAGGGCATGGTATCTACTCCTTAAAGTATCGTTTTCCTAGCCAAGAATTAGGCATGGTATCTACTCTAATTCGTTTCTTTCCTTAAGTATTTAGCATGGTATCTACTAAGTTGCACTTAAAGAAAACATAAGAACAGTGGAAACGAACAAACACTCAAAGTTCTAGAAATTGGTATCAGATCTAGATCCCTCAAGTTGATTAAACCAAGAACCCCGAAAGATTCCCTTGTTACAAGATATGAACACGAGATACGGGTCATCTCAATATGCTCATATAACAGATTCAGATTTATAACACGCAAACTTGATAAACTCAGATTCTGTATGTCAGTCGACTTGCTGTCACCTCAGTCGACTGCCCCTTAGAATGCTGAACAAGTCTGATTATTATAAATCTATACCAATTCAATCAGATTTAATCAATAAGTAATAGAGTAGTATTCAGAAGAATATAGCATTACATGACTACGGTTTCAATCTACCCAACTATGAAATTAGTTCCACATAATTAAACTTTTATTGATCAGCAAGTTCGAATACATGATTAACATAAAAGAACTAAAAAGAGGAGAAATAAACTGATGAAGTCCGGCAGATAGGTCGACTGGCTGTCACTCAGTCAACTGCCTTGTTCCACTTGAAGTACTTGATCTCCTCTCTCCTTCTTCGATGCTGATAGATTAATGCTCTTGGTTGATGTGTTGATGATTCTGGAACTCTGTGATTCGGCTCGTGGTGGGCACGGAGGAGAGACCAAAATAATGCCTCTTGATTGATATTTATAGAACACGGCACAAGAATTAGGGTTTGCCACTTTTTCAGGAAAGTCCTCATCTTTCCTTCTTTATTTGATCGGCGATTTATTTCTTTCTCTTTTCTTCTTTTCTTCCTTATCTGCTAACCAAGTGCTCTTGCCAATCCCCTGTCTCTAGCTTTGATTTGTTGGAGAAGTTGTTATTCGCATATAGCCTGGGTTTGGATAGATTTGGATTTAGATGCGGATGGATCTTATCTTTTCACTCCGCCGCATACCAGTCGACTTGTGTTGGGTGTGAGTCGACTGGTGCTGAGACATTTGTGGCTTCATGATTCCTCAGTCAAGTCGATTGATGTTGGGGCAGTCGACTGTGCCGAGCTCCAGCATACTCTCTGTACGGTCGACTGGTGAAGAGCCAGTCGACTGTTGCACTGCAGTTCCCTGTATATCGTCATCTCGGTCTGTGTTAGTCTGGAATCTGCTTCGTTTAGCTGTTTTAGGTTGTTTCCTATGGAAAAGAGAAAAGAAGAGTAAAATACCACATATAAAGCATTAAAATGTCCAATTGCAATAAGATTATTGCTCCTAAATATGAATATTCTTGAGTTCATCATCGTTATGAGTGTAGCCGGAGCTCATCGCCGAGCGAAAAGGTCGCGTGGCTTGAAAAAGCCAAGGCCAGTTTCCTCTTTTGGTCGGGGTTAGATATCGCCAGCTTTCGGAGGACGAGGCCCCCTAGCTTGATGTTGGTGGCCATTCGATCCTCTGCTGGTATGTGTTTCTTCTGATGGTAGATTTTTCCCTGACCTCGTCTATGAGATCCAGATCGGCACGTAGCTGTACCGAGTTGCTTGCTTTGTCGAAGGCCATGATCCGGGGTGAAGGAAGCCCGATCTTGAGGGGGGTCACTGCTTCCGCACCGTATGTTAGATTGAATGACGACTCTCCCGTGAGGATTCTCTTCGTCGTTCGATGGGCCCAAAGAATGCTCGGCAACTCGTCGGCCCATAATCCTTTGGAAGAGTTATCAAGTCGTTTCTTGAGACCGTCGAGGATCTGGTGGTTTGCATTCTCAGCCTGGCCGTTCGACTATAGATGGCAAACCGAAGAGAAGCGCTGCTGGATCCCGAGATCCTTGCAGAATTTTTGGAAATTTTTGCCCTCGAACTGAGTCCCATTATCTGTGATGAGTATGTGGGGGATCCCGAATCGGCAGACGATGTGTTTCCAGAAAAAATTTTGGGTCTGCTGCTCGGTGATCGTGGCCAGGGGCTCGGCCTCGATCCACTTCGCGAAGTAGTCGATCGCTACTATTAGAAACATTCTTTGGCCCATCACCTTTAGGAATGGGCCTACCAGATCCATCCCCCACATAGCAAAGGGGTTCGGACTGGCCAGGGAGCGGAGGTTTGCTTGCGGAGCTCTTTTCACTGAGGAGAACCTTTGACAAGGGCCACACTTTTTGACCAGGGCCAGAGCATCTTGCAACATAGTGGGCCTGTAGTACCTGTGATTCAGAGCCTTTCGCGCAAGCGATCGGCTTCCCATATGGCACCCGCCAATTCCTTCATGGAGCTCTTTGATAGCTTACCTTGCTTCGTCGGGGGATAAACAGCGGAGGTATGGCCTTCCGTCCATCGTGGTATACGACCGTTTGAAGAGGATCTCGCTGATCATGGCAAACCTCTCTGAACGGACCCTTATTCGTCTTGCCTCGGCTCGATCTTCGGAGAGCTCTCCTTTGATTAGAAACTTTCTGATGGGAGTAGTCCAATCATCAGGCTGAGCTCCATCTTCTATTCAAAGGGTCTCAGGGCAGTCGATGCTTGGCTTTAGGAGTACCTTGATCAGAACGGTGCGATCGAGACCTTCGAAGGACAAGGAGGTTAACGTTGACAGGGCGTCAGCCTAGGCGTTCTACTCTCTGGGATCCTTAAGACTACAGACTCGTCAAAGGACGCCAAGAGCTGCTGGACCACGTCCAAGTACCGGATCATCCGATCGTCACAAGCCTCGTACTCTCTGGTGATCTGATTGACCACGAGCTGAGAGTCGCTAAAAGCCCTGATCTGTCTAGTGCCTACCTGACGTGCTAGGGTAAGCTCTACAATCATGGCATCATAGTCAGCCTCGTTGTTGGTGGCCGGGAAGTTGAGGCGGAGGTAATATTGGAGAAGGAAATTGTCATGTCCTCGCAAAATGATGCCCGCACCACTCCCCGCTTCGCAGGAAGAGACGTCGACGTAAACTTTCCACGTCTGGTTGGCCTCCCCACTTTCAGGTTGCTCGGAGATGGTGCATTCTGTGATGAACTCGTCGAGGGCTTGCCCCTTGATGGCCATCCTTGGCTGATAGGCGATGTCGTATTGACTGAGCTCGATCGACCATTTGACCAGCTGGCCGGAACTCTTGGGCTTGTAGAGGACTGCCTTCAGAGGTTGGTCCGTGAGGACCTGGATTGAGTGCGCCTGGAAATAGGGGCAGAGCTTCCGCACAGCCATGACCAAGGTGTATGCCACCTTTTCCATTTTCGAATATTTGGTCTCGGCCACGAGTAGTACCTTGCTCACATAGTACAGTAGCTTCTGGACTCTGTCCTCTTCTCGAATGAGAACGACACTGAGCACATTTTCCGAGGCTGAGAGATAAAGCCAGAAGGGCTTGCCTGGTTCGGGTTTGCTGAGGAGAAGAGGATTGGCGAGGTACTCTTTTAATTAGGCGAACGCCTCTTGCTGCTGAGTACCCCACTCGAAGCCTTCGGTTCCACGCAAGGCTTTGAAGAACGGGAGGGACTTCTCTCTGGACTTGGAGAGGAAATGGCCGATGGCCGCCAGTCTTCCCATGAGCCTCTGGACTTCTTTGACGTTTCTTCGAGGTAACATGTCTATTATGGTCTGGATCTTCTCGGGGTTCGCCTCGATGCCGCGCTGGCTGATGACGAAATCGAGGAATTTCCCTGAGGATACACCGAACACACATTTTGCCGGATTGAGTCTCATATTGCGGTCCGAAGGACCCCAAAGGCTTCTTCCAGGTTGGCGACGTGACCCTATCCTCACTGGCTTTTGACGAGCATGTCGTCGACGTACACCTCCATGTTGCGACCGATCTGGTCCTTGAAGACCCGGTTGACGAGCCTCTGATAAGTGGCACCGACATTCTTCAGCCCGAAGGGCATAACCCGGTAGCAATAAAGACCTTGGTAGGTGATGAAAGATGTTTTGGCTATATCAGGGGGAACATCTGGTTCTGGTTGTAGCCTGAGAAGGCATCCATAAAAGAAAGGGGCTCGTGACCCGATGTCGCGTCGATCAGAGCGTCGATGCGAGGGAGAGGGAACGGATCTTTCGGGCACGCCTTGTTGAGGTCAGTGAAGTCTATGCAGATCTTCCAGCTCCTGCTCGCCTTCCTGACCATCACGATGTTCACCAACCACTCAGGGTAGCTGACCTCCTGTATGAATCGGGCGGACAAGAGTTTGTCCACCTCCGCGTTCACTACCTGTTGTCTTTTCAGGGCGAACTTACGTCGCTTTTGGACGACCGGCTTCGAGCTGGGAACACACTGAGTTTGTGCATGATCAAGTCTTCAGAGATTCCGGGCATACTAGAGGGCTTCCAGGCGAAGAGGTTGACATTGCGGCGAATGCAATCGATCAGGTCGGACTTGAGGTTGGGAGCGAGTGAGCAGCTCACGCGGAACCACTTCGACATGTCCCCTGTCTCGAACGAGACTTTCTCTAACTCGTCTGCCAGCTCAGGCTCGGGCTGCAGCTGACGGCGTCCAGGGGGAACACACTGCCCCCGACCGTCGTCATGTAGCACGATCGTGCTGCTTCTTGGTTCCCTGGGAAGACTCCGATACCTAACTCGGTGGGGAACTTCAACTTTAGGTGGTAGGGCGAGGGAACAGCCTGGAGGGAACAGAGCCCTGGTCGGCCGAGGATGGCGTTGTAAGCTGCCTTGACGTTCACAACCATGAAGTCCATCGACTCGGTCCGTCGGTGAGGGGTCGTACCGACGGTGACATCCAAGGTCACGATCCCCTCGATTGGCACTAGGACATCGGAGAACCCGTGCAGGGTGTATCCGGCTGGCTTCAGCTTATCTCGAGGGAGCTTGAGGTTCTCAAATGCTTTGAGGAAGAGGATGTTAGCTGAGCTTCCATTGTCTACGAGGATCCGACGGACCTCATAGTTCGCTATGACGAGGCTGACGACGAGTGTATCGCAGTGTGAGAGGCGGAGCCCCTCTAGGTCCTCCCCTGAGAAAGAGACAGGGAGCTGCTGTACCTAGGGGGAAGGGAGACCTCGGATGGCATTTACCTCTCGGACGAACGCCTTGTGGTAAGTGCTGGATTCTCCTCCCATGGGCCCCCCATGGACGCAATGTAAGATGGCTTGACCTCCGGTTTCTCCTGGCTCGGGGTTCCGCTCGGGACGTGGTCTGGGGATGCAAGGAGGAGGGGAAGGCCTCCGGTTCCTCGTGTCTCTTCGGTCTCGGGCATCTTCCCGTGTGAATTTCCGGAGGTACCCTCGTTGGATGAGGGCCTCGATTTTGTCCTTCAGGGCCCGGCAGTAGTCGGTGTCGTGCCCGTTGTCCCGGTGGAAGCGGCAGTAGAACCGCTGATCCCTTTTCTTGTTGTTGGTCGGTCAAGGGGGCATCTGGACGAGGTCCCTGTCCTCGATTGCTTAGAGGATAGCCGACATGTTCTGTGTCAGTGGCATGTACCTCTCGAAATGGGGGATCAGAGGGGCCTTCTTCATGCCGACCCCGTCCCTTGGGGCCTTTTTGATTGGCTCAGCGTCGTCAGCTTTGCGCTTTTCCTTCCCTGGGACCTCTTTGACGTCCTCGGGTTTCAGGGCCTCTTCGGCTCAGATGTATTTATCGACTCGATTGATTAGGTCAGGGAAGTCGAGGGGAGGCTTTTTGGCTAAGGACGCCTTCAGCTGGCCGTGCCAGACGTTATACCGGAAGGCTACCGAGGTGACCCCAGCATCGAGGGAGGAGACGGATCTTGCCTCAGCGGTGAATCTCCAGACGAACTGCCGGAGTGGCTCCCCCTCTTTCTGCCGGAGGCCCAACAGGGATGCGCTCGTCTTCTCGGCCTTCCTGCTGGTCACGAATTGGGCGAGAAAGTTGCCCTCCAGCCGGTCGAATGAGTGGATGGAACCGGGGACGAGCTTAGAGAACCATTCCCGAGCCGGACCCCGGAGGGTGGCGGAAAGGCACGGTACAGGAGGGGATCCGAAGCGCTGTGAATCATCACGAGGGTCTTGAAGCCCTCCATGTGATCAGCAGGATCACCCTCGCCGTCATAAGTCTCGAATTGAGGAGGGCAAAAATTTCGGGGTATTTTTGCTTGTAGGATTGCGGCGAAGAAAGGAGGTCTGGTCGGCCTATGAGCCGGGGTCGTCCTTGAGCCGCCCTTGCCGAAGTGGTCGAGGCAGTTCTCCATTTTCTGTAGGTGTCGTAGGACATCCTCCTCTTGCTCTGGCGGGCAGGTTAGACCGCAAGACTCGCTGGCTTCGGCGTCCGACAGAGTGTAAGACTGGCGGAGTGTCTCGTTCACAGGGATCCCTAAGATGGCCTGCAGGATCTCGTTCCAGAAGACTTGGAACTCGCGGCAGGTGACTGGAGCTTGTCTGGCCAGGTCACGTTGGGGTGAACTCCAGCTCCTGCCCTCGGGATGGGTGCCTGGGATGGTTCGGGACCGAGTTGGAAGCGGTCCCTCCCTTCGTTCGGCTGGCATGTTGGTTCTAGATCTACCGACGGAGGTCGGTTGCAACTGCGTGAGAAGTGCCCGGCCCGGGTCCGCCGTTGATCCTCGGATGGTTGGATCCATGAGTGTCGACGGGGGCGTCCTAAGGAGGAACTTCCGAATGACGTGCAGAGGTGACAGCTCTCCTGGGCTTGGGTGCCATGTGAGCTCAGATTGATGGGATGTCATTAATGCCTGGGTTCAGACTGATGTCCGTACCGAGGTTTCTCACAGACAGTGCCAACCTGATGCAGTTTGTTTTTGGGGGGTGGCTGCACCAGGTGTGAGTTCTCTCAATTTGTATTTTTGCAGAAGCTTCGGTATTGGATGGTACGCCCGACCCTCAGCTGAGGGAACGGCTCGGGGTAGGCAGGAGTGAGGCGGAGGCCGGATGCTCGACTCGGATCTGGAGGCACGGCTCGGACTTGGAGGCTCAGATCCGGGGGTCTCATGTACCTGCACTCGGCCTAGGAACACCGGGGTTGATCCCGGTGGTAGGCCCTCCGACGGTCTAGTCAGTCATTGAAGAGTAACATTAACTAAGGTTTTTAGAGGGGAGAGATTGATTACCTTTTGAAAGGGGAGAGGGCCTGGTATTTATAAGCAGTGCCAAACGGGTCTGGACCCATTTGGGGCCGGTCTGGACCCGGTTGCCCGTGGGCCTGACGTGGTAGAAGCCCAGGAGGCTTAGGGCAGACCTGGCAGACCTGATGATCAGGGGTGAACGGCTTCTGAGGGGATCCTGTGGCCCAGGAGGGGCCACATCATCTGACCCATAACTTGATGTTGGAGATAAGACGGTGGAATTAAATGCGTATTTCGAAAATGAAAAAGATTTTAATTAAGTATGACGGCGATTTAAGGGGAGATTCATGGTTAATCAATTGTAGGGACCAATTACATAATTATTAGATCAATTAAGAGATCTAATAGTAAATAGTGTGGAAGTTCATGGTTAATCAATCATAGGGACCAATTACATAATTATTAGATCAATTAAGAGACCTAATAGCAAATAATGTGGAAATAGAGACTAATATCTTAAACACCCTCATATATATATATATATTTTTTAGATTAATCAATTAATCATAGATTTATTTATTTTTTATGGCAAAATTTAAAAAAACTACACAAAACTTTTGGCCAGTTTAAAAAAAACTTCACTAAAGTTTTTTTTTTTTTTTTAAAGGACACAATGTTTAAATAAGGTCCACTGGATTAGTTAGGGTTAGGGTTAGGGTAGGGTTTAAAAAAATCACTTTCATCTTTCATTTGTGTTTAAAAAAACCACTCTCATCTTTTATTTGTGTTTAAAAAAACATCACTTAACTAATCAGATGTTTAAATAAACCCCTCGAACTAACCCTAACTGTAACTCCCTGTTCCAGTTGTACGTATTTTATTACGTGAAATTTTGTACTTCAATTTTCAGATCAGTTTTATTTTTCTCTTTAAACTCTCTATCTAAAGCCATAATATTTTTCCGATCAATTCTATAATTTTGTGATTTTCGACCGGAGTTTAAATACAAATTTTAAACCCTGATTAATCCTAATCCTAATGCTAATCCTAATTCTTATTCCAACAGCTAACCTAACTCTCCTCCACCTTATTTTCTTCCTCCCTACGCTTCTTTTTCTCCCTCCCTACTTCTCCACTTCTGCATACGCCAATCTCTCCCTCCCATTTTTCTCCTACAGCCTAACTCATACTCCTGACTTCTCCTCCTTATTCCTATTTTCTAACCTAATCCCCATTAACCCCTGTCATTTTCCACACCTAACACTACACTACCTATATAATATACACATGCATACACACTTGCATGCACATGCATGCATGCTGTGTCTCTCCCTTTCTTTTTATATATATACACACACATATCACACCACACCCTCATCTCTACGTCTCATTCTTCACTTCTCATTCTCTTCCTCTGTCTTCTTCACACCCGAGAGCTCAAGCAACACCTGAGCTTCACTTTACCCTCCACCTTCGTGCCGACGACTCCATTTCTACGGCCCCGTGAACCCTGAAAAACAACCACCATCTCCTCGTTATTGTTGTCGCTCATCACTGTCGTTCACCGTTGCTACCGTTGCTCGCTCGCTACCGTCTTGCCGCCATTCTTACCGCTGTTGTGCCGCCGTCCGTTGCCGACATCACTTCTTCTTTCTGTGGTTAACATCACCACCGAAATCGTCTGCACGTTATAAGGCAAGTACGTTGTACACTCTTTTTGTTCTCGTACAAGCATTTTTCCTGGACTCGTGGCAAGTAGTCTAGTTATTATCATGTTTTATTGTCAAATTCTGTTCTAGTCACTTGTTTCATGCTATATCAACTCAAGAGTGAACCGTTAACACATTTCGAATCGTGTTATCGAATATCGAATATTCAACCTTACTATCTCTAAATTTCTTGACCTTGCACTAAGAATTCGACCATGCTCCCGATACTGGATTAAAGATTTTCTACATGAAAATCGTAGCCCATCGAGTTCCGAATCCAAAACATCTTACAGTTTCTCAATCCGATGTATAGATTGTGAAATATCGCGATTTTAGTACTGGCATATCGCAAATTTCTGAACTTGCACGGGATCACTAACCGGTATCTTATACTGAGAATTAGACCATGTTCTCGACACTGGATCGAAAAACTTTCTACATGAAAATCGTAGACCTTTGAGTTTAGATATCCGGAACATCCTATAGTTTCTCAATCGGATGTATAGATTGTGAGGTATCGTGATTTTAGTACTGGCATATCGTGAATTTCTGAACCTGCACGGGATTACTAACCGGTCTCTTGTACTGAGAATTCGACCATGTTCCCGACACTAGATAGAAAAATTTTCTACATGAAAATTGTAGCCCTTCGAGTCTAGATATTCGGAACATCCTACAGTTTCTCAATCCGATGTATAGATTGTGAGATATTGCAAATTTAGTAATGTGACTCTGAATTTCCAGAATGCGCGCGAAACATCGAAACCAGCGAAGAAGGAATTTGTAGGCATAGCTACTGTCTCTAGAATGTATCGTGTGAATATGCGTTGGAACCGGAAGAGAGTCTACTTTCTATAATCTCTGACAGAATCGGATTTGCTTTTCTGTAACAACGGAAAAGTGAATTTGAATGCAGATATGTCAAGTTGTCTAAAAATTTATCTCTACGTTTTTGCATATAAACCCGTTACTTTTCATATTTAATAAACTGAGTGTATTATTGTTCTTGTAATAATAACTTGCATAGATATAATAGGTTGATAGAATGCGTTTTATACTACTTGATAATTTATAATAACTACTCTCGATACATGATCTCGTTTTACGTCTCATATCCATGATTACTGCCCTTGATATTTTTCTAGATTAACTGTCTTGATTACACCATTCCACTAGTCGTACCAACTGCATGTTCATAATTAATTATAAAAGAATAACAAGCCGGGGTTATAAGGGTACGGATTAGTAATGGACAATATAGGGGAGTATACTCGGAAGGGGGTCCGTGTTTTCCGAAATAGTAATTCTTGATTCTTGATTACAAAATTCTTGATTACACAATTCTTGATTACATAATTCTCGATTACATGATTCATGATTACATGTCTTGATACTATCACTGAAAGACCCGATTACATAATCCTATAGAATTCACTACTTAAGTCTAAACGTCACATAATTGATATGCACCAAACTTGTGGTATGGGACACAGGATTGCGTGCATTAGATAAGTTAATAAAACAGATAAACTTGAGATTTCCACTAAGCATGATTCTTGATTACATGACTCTTGTTTCTTGTTCACATGATTCTCGATTACATGACTCTTCATTACATGACTCTTGATTCTTGATCACATGATTCTCGATTACATGACTCTTGATTACATGACTCTCGATCCTTGATTACATAATTAGCGATTAACTGAGCCTAAGTTATCAATTGCTTATACCTTGAAGTCTTGAATACACTAGTTATAGTTATTACTTACATAATCATATTGTGCCAGTTCCTTGCTTACTTCCATATTGTATTTGCACCACTACTTCTTGTTTCTTCCATGTTATATCTTGTTATATTACCCCTTTTACTGCTTGTTGCTACTTGCTGCCCGAAACTTGCTCTAACGGGTACTTTTCTATTTTTCTTTGAGTTAATAATTATACAGATACTGATGGACCCGTGGAACAGACTTCTAGACGATCGTTGCTGCTTTCTTACTACTTCATATTGTTTTTCTTTCAGTCGCTATCTTATCTAGTTGTTATAGCGAACTGCTTATCGTACTGTTTTAATTCTGGCACCTTGTATTTCCGGGCATCTTGACCCGATGTTGATGTATTATCTAGATGATGGTTATTATATTTCCAGCTCATGTGATTATTATATTTGCCTGCGTGAATGTGTTATAAAGATCTTGTTAAGCTTATAATTGTACAGCTTATGGATGATGTATATCATTCGCTGGACCTCAGTTGCATGCCTGTATTTCTGTATAGTGGGAAGTGGGGCGTGACACTAACCCTAACCCTAACTCTAACTAACCCAGTGGACCTTATTTAAACATTGTGTTCTTTTTATATAAAAAAACATTTAGTATTGTTTTTTTAAACTGATCAAAAGTTTTGTGTAGTTTTTTTAAATTTTGTCTTTATTTATTTATAAACTCATAGCTGTGAGCTATAAGCCTACAAGCCAAAGCCCACATTGCTAAAATCGCGGCTCACATCCGACAGCCCACAAGGTAGCTTAGGGTTTACTCTGATTTAAGAAAAGGGCTCTAAGATTCGTGCCGACGAGGCCAGAAGATTGATTACAACGAACGAGCGCTTCGCTCTTCTTCCCAAATCTCAGGGGTTTTTGGTTTCTTTCTTCTTCTTCTTCTTCTTCAAAGTAGAGGAGAGAGAAAGTATGTGGTATTTGTGCGCATTCTACCATCGTTTATTGGATTACAGGCGGCCCGAAGTCGAAGCGCTCGCTCAACTCTTTGGGGCATTCGATCAAATGGATGGTGCACGTGCTTCGCTCGAATGGAAGCTTCCAGAAAATCACCACATCGACTCCCCTTTCCACTTCGTCAACCTCCCCTCCGAACAAATCGCCAAAAACATCGCCAATCGAAGTAATCATTAAAACCCATCTCTAAAGTTCCAATCTTTTTGATTTTTTATAATTTTATTCTGTTGATTTTTTGAATTTTGTGGGGTAATTTGTCGGTTGTTAGGTCAGTTGATGGGTAGGTAATCTGGTTATAGTTCTTGGTTGACGGAAAGATTAAATCTTGTTTGAGTATGATCTTGGATATTATTTTTTGGTATTAGATTGAAAAAGTCGGGTTTTTTATTGTTAGGATTGTTGATGATATTGTATTAGTTGATGATAAGATGAACAAAATAGGATATCAAGAATGTAACTTTAGCAAAAGTAGGAGAATTAAATGAGTGTAGAGACAAGAGAGACCTATGAGTGGCCATTTTCTATACTTGGTTAGTCGTTGATGGTGAACATTGATGGAAGAGAAGCGCTTTTGGGGAATTTGACGATATAGGTTTATGGGCGGATGTTGGGAAATCAAGAAGTGTGCTTTAGAGAGTGAGTGCAGTTGAAAGGAGAATGTTGTGGTGGATTATGTATGGGTAATAGGTTGTAATTTTGCTGAAAGATTGGATAAAGGATTAAGTGCTTTGGAAGCTCAAATGAGAGAAATCTTGTTGAGATGTTTTGTGCATTTGCCATGGAACCAATATTGGCATTACTTATGATATTAGTGATTGTTGATGGAGCAAGGAGGCCTAGGTGTATTTGGTCTTGGCAGTTAAAGAAGTTAAATAAAAAACTTCTTCATTTGAAGGTTAAGATGATTTTATTAGAGGCGGATAGAGGCGAAATTCATGTTTTACCTTTCATCTCTCAAAGCACCATAGTAATTGGTGGACGGATATTAGTTTGGCTGTTTACAGTATTCCGAAGTGAATGGGCTGAAATTTTCCCCAAGTAGTCGGGGTCGAGTACATGAATTATGGTTTTCCATTCTGCTTTGGATCCCGTTACCACCCTACCCTTAAAATTTTGTACAAATGTATTAATCACCTTTTAAAGTCATATGTGTACATACTAATATACATCTACCTTAGTATCAAATCTATCCATCAAATTGTTCTCGATACTTTTTCCAGTGAACATTTTTTTATTGTTCAACTTTTAGCTTATTGACACCTGTTCCCTTTCTTACAATGTTATAGAAACTAGAAAGTTCCAAGTTCCAACTATGCTTCTTTCCGCCTTCTCTTGAAGTTTTTGGGATTTTGCAGTAATTTTCTTCACTTTTCTCATTAAAGGCGGTAAACTTAATTGACAAAAGAAGTTAAATCAGGTTAACCTTGGCCAACTTTTAGTTGGGGTCTTATTTTTAGTCGTATATGCTATACATGCACATTTGTATATACATATGTGCCCCTATGAGCCAAATTAGGCATCCATAACACTTTATGTGATCTTAAGTCGGTTGAACTTGTAATCTATACAAATGATTCTATTTAAAGTGATGGTAGGATTTTTTTTTTATAAAAGTGATAATAGTAACATATGTTTTTAAGATCATTTAAATAAAGCATCTAGGTCTAGAATCAATAATTATTTGGCATAGCCAGTTAGTTGTGGAAAGAGTATCTTCTGACAATCTTCATCCATATTCTGTTAAGCATGGCTAGAAGTGGTCATAAGGGAGGGTCTTATTTTCTTTTAGGTGGATAATGATAATAGTGATTTGGATAAAGTAACATTAATATAATGAAAATACTTAAATTTCTTGCCTTTAGTAATATTACTTGCATGAATGACATTAGTCTATGCTGGTGAATCTGGCAACTATAAGATATCCTGTTCGCGCATCCTTCTCAAATTTTACTTTTCCTTTATCAAGGAAAACATTATATATGTAGAAATTCTATCAGCACCCATCTGATTGAGATCAATATATCCTGGGAGTTTTTGTTAAGCTGAGGAATTGCAGGTATTCTCATCAAGGGTATTTATGAACTATGGGGACAAGCAAGCAGCTTTGAAGAACTGGAAAATGCCGTAAGAGAATACCCTGAAGAACGGAAATCGCCATATTTAACACCAGAAAGCTCATTCCGGATAATTGTGGACAGCTTTGGCAAGGTCATTAGCTTTCAAGATCAGAACGAGCGCATCCAAGCACTTGCTTATATACCATTCAAGGTTTGTGTGTAAAATAGATGAATGTATTTGCACATTGCTAAATTGCAGACACTAGATGAGCATGGTCTTTGACTTTTACCTTAGTTAAATGAAAGTGTTAGCTACAATGAATTGCTTCTTATCTAGAGTTTGCAATTTTATAATATACAGATTATGGTTCATGAATTTATTGTTATGGTTTTCTTCTTTTGTTTCAGTAAATTTATTTGTTTCAGGAAGATTGATAAAGAAACAATTATTTTTGAGAATTAGTTTTGTTTTATGCCACCAAGATAGGCAATGGAAGCTGTGTACTTATTATGTGAAATGTAATGAGAAGAAGAGGAAAAACTCTACATGGGGTTTTCATTGATCTAAAGTCTTACAGTAGTCAAAAGGTCCTTAAAATAATTATGTACTAGGTTTTAGATAAGAGGTTCTAGTAGTTGTAATTAATGTCAATAATGTAGAGATAAAACATTGAAGTTTAGGAACCAATAATAATTTTACTAAATTTTCAACAATGCAAAGATGAAACTTTGCTCTCAACAAGAATGGGATAGATTGGAGGTGGTGGTATGTTTACATTTAGTTGAATTCTGTTGTTTAGCTATATAGATGTTCAAATATGTGATTACAAAGATACATCTCTTATCGGCCCCTTCCATGTTCTATTTTTGTGCTTCTAGCTGGTTATTTCTCCTTTAAACACATTGTTTGGTATCTATCTGTATTTCTCTATATCATATTATGGTCGGTAGCTTCTCTCGTTTCAACATTTCTGCTGTTTGTATTAGAGAGGAAGTCAAATTTAGGCGTCTTTTTAGATTGATCGGTAGTAGTAGACGTGAGGATCAGACGACCAGTCATTTGGTAGAGCAACAACTGGAATGAAAAACCTAAAAGATGAGCTTCAAATTATCTTATTGTGTAGTCTTTGTTTCCAGTTTATTGGTTTTAGGGTAGCTGTTCATGTATTCATGTATCTTGTCTGAAAATTGATTACAGCTTGTAGCTATTGTTCACCTGTTATATCTGTAGACGATTGCTGTTCTTATAACTAATACATATTTTTCAGGGTCGCGTTGATTTGCGCAACCCAGATCACAAGTTCTGGCTTATGGAGACTGATGATTATGGATCAAATAACGGCCTTCCTCCAGTTGTTCAAAAGGCTGTATTTTTTGGGCGAGAGGTTGGAGCTGCAGATAGAAGTCTTTTACCTACCTACCAGTTGAAAAGTCGTAAATATCTGGGTCCCACTGCCATGGATGCAGAAGTTGCTTTTCTTATGGCTAATCAAGGGTTGGCTCAACCAGGAAAGATAGTCTATGACCCTTTTGTTGGGACTGGCAGCATTCTTGTGGCTGCTGCTCATTTTGGAGCTATGACAATGGTTTGTGTTGTCCTTTTCTTTTGACTAAATTTGATGTCATCGTCAATCTTAGGAACTAGGACTTTGCAATTTGCAGGATATTGTGGAGATTCTGATATAATTTTTCCAGGGTGCAGACATTGACATAAGGGTAGTGCGTGATGGAAAGGGTCCTGATTGTAATGTTTGGAGCAATTTCAAACAGGTGATTCTTTTATCTCGACCATCACTTTATGGAAATTCCCATTAGATGGACAAATATATTGAATTTTCTTATCAAATAAGCGGGTGGTAATTGTTATTTTGTGATTTTTTTACCCTGCCATTGGTTTTGGCTAGCTTTAATTGTCTATTTTTTCAATCTTTGTGATATTTTCTCATCAATAACCTGATTGTGGTGGGTTGTATATATTGGTTTCTCTGTTCATAAGGTTTGACATTTATTTTGCAGTATGGTTTGCCAATGCCAGTTTCGTTGTTGAGAGCAGACAATAACCTTCCCCCTTGGCGCCCTGGCCTAAAGGAGGTATATGCTCGGACTATAGGCTCTTGTATACTCATACTAGAATTACTTGAAGTTAGGAGCTTGAATATCTTTACTTCCTCCATGAAAGACTCCAATCAAGCGTACACTTCGTATTCCAAATTTCATTATAACACAATTTCCATTCCTTTAGTCTAGAGGCTTGCACGGTCTGGGTTGATTGGGGTTTTGTTTTGAGCAAATTTGTGCAATGATTGAAATCGTTTATTGTTTCTAAAAGATTTAAAACCCACCTTTGTGGGGTTTCAGGGAGAGAATTTCATTATAACACAATTTCCATTCCTTTAGTAGACGCTTGCACGGTCTGGGTTGATTGGGGTTTTGAGCAAATTTGCGCAATGATTGAAATCATGTATTGTTTCGAAAAGATTTAAAACCCACCTTTGTGGGGTTTCAGGGGGATTTTGGGTTTGGACCAGGTTGTCTTCTAACGCCCTGGTTGAACGGGTTATGTTAAAGCTCTATCATAAGTTGAAACATATACGCATATAATTGTTTTACTTCATAGAAAAAAATATTTTCAACGAAGATACCTTTTCTACTTGTTCAGGCGGCTTTGGTTGTGGGTGTAGAATTTTTTTGTTTTGCGCTAAAGTCCTATCTTTGTCTGGTTTGCATGTTGTTGCACAGCCCTAGGTGTAGTTGTAGCCATCAATTCATTGTTGAGGTTCTAATTCTGACCGATACTTTTACAAGATATTTGATTCAATAATTTGCGACCCACCCTATGGTGTTCGAGCCGGTGGCAGAAAATCCGGTGGCCGGAAATTGCTGAAAGGAGTCATTGGGCCCTACACCGTTCCCGATGAGAAGAGG
Source organism: Hemerocallis citrina (assembly GCA_017893485.1). Classification (NCBI taxonomy): domain Eukaryota; kingdom Viridiplantae; phylum Streptophyta; class Magnoliopsida; order Asparagales; family Asphodelaceae; genus Hemerocallis; species Hemerocallis citrina. The sequence continues at coordinate 361,120,894 of CM030359.1, forward strand.
TACAATCACATACCATCCACTGCTCCTTACAGCCTTGCTGAGTGCATGCATGACCTCCTTGAGCTCGCTGCTAAAATGCTTGTAATGAACGGAAGATTGGTGTTCTTCTACCCAGTAGTGAGAGAAGAAGGCTTCACCGAGGCCAAGTTCCCTGAACATCCATGCTTCACTTTGGTTGCTTCATGTGAGCAGATCCTTAGCCTACGGTACAGTCGCCATTTGCTGACATTGGTGAAGACTGCCCAGTACACAGAGGAGATTGCCGAGGCCGCAAGAAAGAAGCACCTTGAGTTCAAAGAGAACCATCTGAAGTGGTTGGAGGATGGTAACCTGCATTCTGCTGTTTTCGCTCCTGCTGATTCTCTGACTGCTTTGGATGGGCAACCTAAGTTTGACAGAGATTCTAAGCCGAAATATAGAGGGAAGTACGTTTAGTAGTAAGTAGTTTGAATTTATGTTGTGAGTTTATTGATACTAAATTTGATTTGTGAAAACTGTGCATTAGAGATTTAACTCTAAACTTACAGCTAGAAGATTATTGTTATCGAGGTGGAAAATTTGAGACAAAATATCCACTTCTGGAACTAAATTGACATGATCCTAATTAGCTGAATATTTCTGTCACTGATCTGAAATTGCATTTAGAGACCACTTTGAAATTCAATTATTCGAGAATGCCAATCCAGTTGGTGAACTGTAGTGAGGTAGCATTATCCCATAGAAGTGTGCCAGCAAAGATAGTTAAGAGGAAAATAGGAAAATTGATAGTGGGTGTAGTATTACCCTATTATTATTACATTGTGGAAAGGCGGTGTTTATGTTCAGCTCGTCGCATTGACTTGCAAGATTTTTTTGAATTAAACAGTAAAGAAAATTGTTGTTTTCTTGCTTGCAATTGTTGTGTTCTTGCTTGCAATTGGCTTGTAACAAAAGTGAATCTTGCAACTTGGTTGAACTAAAAAATAATTACAATCGGTACTTATATAGTGAACCAGTCACAATAATTTGCAAAGAAAATCATACTCGGGAGTATAATATCTAGAAATTTCTTCTACTTGACATGTCAGACACAATCACAAGATGCTGTCTCTTTAACCTTCAATTAATTCATTACTGTCTTCACCTGCACATGCAAATGAGTAATGACAACATCTTGCCATGGCCATAGCATCAGCGTTTTTATTATACAAGATGTTTGTATATTGTTTAAACAAGGCTAAATTCCAGTCAACTCAGCCCATGTTTGATGAATCTACAGATAACCTATCCCATTTCTTTTTTTTTTAACGGTTTGCCAAATTATTTGTGAACTTTATTGCGGGTTGTCCATCTCTGGCTCTCTGCTTAAAAAATTGCTTAAGTGACATTTTCCATCGCTTTTGAGTTCCTAAAATGCCCATAATTATAGAATTAATCTATGGGTAAATTTCAGATAGCCCTACTGAATTTTACTCCTTTGATAGCAAATCCTACTCAATTTTTTTTGCAGAAAACCCTACTTAAGTTTGCTCCGTTCGGCAATAAGGCATACTTCGTTAACTTTGGGGTGTTTTTTGAAAAAAAAATGCTCACGTTTCAACTTTTGAAAGACGAAAATACCCTTTTGGAAATTTGGGGTGTTTTTTTTTTTTGTTGAAAAATCAGGAGATTAGGCAGGAAATTTAGGGGGGTTTCATCAATTTTTTTGGGTATAATTCATTAATAATTCCTTTAAAATTCTTTCAATTCCTTAATAAAAAATCCTTCAAAATCATTCAAAATTGTGAAATTACTTTATAAACAGAGCTCATAATGCTCATAAACATATTAAACAAAGCTCAAGATGCCCGAAAACAACATGAACATAGCTCATAATGCTCACAAACAACATAAACAAAGCTCAAGATGCCTGAAAACAACATAAGTAGAGCTTATAATGTTCATAAACAGAGCTTAAGACATACAACATAAACAGAGCTCAAGATGCCTGGGAACAACATAAACAAAGCTCATAATACTATTAAACAACATAAACATCTCAAGATGCCTGAGAATGACATAAACAGAACTCATAATGCTCACAAACAATATAAACAGAGCTCAAGATGCTTAAAAACAATATAAACATAGCTCATAATGCTCACAAACAACATAAACAGCGCTTAAGATGCATGAAAACAATATAAAGAGAACCCATAATGCTCACAAACAACATAAATTTGTTCTCAAGATACCTGAAACCAACATAAACAAAACTCACACTGCTCACAAAATCCCAAATTCCACTCTCTCGCTCACTCTGAATTTGCAATCACAAATCCCAAATTCCAACTTCACTCCCACCATAGCCTTCTCTATTGTGGTTGTTCTGATTGTTCACGTCTTTGTTGCAAACTTGCTGAAATTTGAACTAGAGGGCAAAGATCAAGTCTTCGCTGTTTTTAGCTTGTTGCTACCACATTCCCACCTCGTACGAAACTTTATAATATAAAATTTCATATATAATTACTAAAAGGAGTACAACTTTAAACAATATTACATGCAATTTAGACAACAATATGAAATAAAATTCTCAACTACATGCAATTTAGACTCTATAGGAAATGAATTCTCAAATTAACTTTTGGCTAAACACACCTTAAATTAAGTTTCCTAAACATCTATTTCGATTCTAAATCCACTCTCCAAAAACAATGCCAATTGGAGCCTTAACAAAAAGTGCATTCAGGCAAAAGCACTTCTCCAAACTTCCATTTTTTGCTTTTCTCTAACCACACCCAACATGTACTTTTACCCTTAAAAATGTGTTCTCTATAATCAACATGTGCATTGCCTTTAAGAGTGTTCAAACCCAAGAACATTGATATCATTGCTCCAGATTGTTTTTTATGTGAATTATTTTGCAAGTGTACAAAATCGCAACAAGTAGTATAGATAAGTGAAAAAAGTGTCGAACTCACAATGACTAATTATTTTATCTAGTACCGAAATTACTAGATTAACTACTATTTGGAAGATCAAAAAGATGATAAAAAATAGCAACTAAATTAAATTAATCTAAATGAAATAAATAAACTAATTAAAAGGAACAGAATCCGAAATTTGGTTGTATGTTAATAGCAAAATTAATTTTTGGACTTTTGATTTCACCTAGTTAGTCCCACACAATTTATAACTCCATGTGAATAAAAATACTATTTTTCCAAGTTGTAGACCAAAATCCCGAAATTATTCAATATTCTCTCTCAAGCAATATCAAAAATATTCTCAACTAATTATTTGTCATAGTTCATGCACAAATAACTAATTGAAAATTCATTAAGATCTACGGATTTCTTAACGGTCACATTAACAGCGGTTCGCCCTTGTAACGGTGCATTATTTTATTAATTCGAAATAAAAAATTACCAGTTCGGTCTCTCAATGATTTAACAAATCATACAAAAGTTGGCCAAATAATTGTAAGGATTAAAAACAAAAATCAAACGCACAACCATGGAAAAATAGGGGAAAAAATGGAATTAAAATTGTGTACTCAAAACTATACTACATCAAAGCCCTAGAAAAATAAAATTAGTTCATAATAAATTTGCAATTAACAAACATATTCTTGGATTGCATAATAAAAATTAGAAGAGAAGAAGAAGAAAAACTCTGTTTGTTGCTGAAAATCCGAGTCGAAGCACCTCGAAATCCGAGCCACAACACAGAGCTGTCTTTCTCCCTTTCTTTTATGTTCGTTGATGTCGCCTTGAAATCCGAGAACGCACACCCCTTTCTCTCCTCTCTCCTCCATCTTGAATTTCGCGCCACCAACCCCTCCAAAGTGCAGCTCGTCTCTCTCTCCTCTGCCTCGAATTTCGTGCCGCACACAACCACGTCTTCTCTTTCCTTCTTTCATGCCACTTCTCTGACTTTTTTTAAAAATTGATTTAGAGGCCAGACATCGCTTTCCCTCTATCGTTAAGCGTCCCCTTCTTTTTTGCTTTTGGCTGCTGTATTTATAGGGCCCGAACTTGTGCTATTAGAGTTTATTTTTGCATAAAACCCCACATCCTCCTTTATTTCTTTTCTTTTTCTGATTTGCTCTTTATTTTTTGCTTCTTTTTTCTTCTTCTCTTTCTCTTCTTGAAGCACGTGCTGCACACACAAAAATAAAATCAAAATTTTGGATTAAAAAATAAAAATAAAATTAATTAGTTTAAATTAATTAAACTAACTAATAATCACATTAGCTCAATTAAACCCTTTTAAATATGTTTATTTCATTTTCACTCTCTATTGGCAATTAAAATTTCTATTTTTGGTTTTCACATGGCCAAATTGTAAAATTCAAATTTCAACAAATCAATAAAATTTAATTAATCATTATCCGTGTTTTGTTTGTTAATTTTTTACTGAAAATCTTCACCTTTCGCATCAAAATATCTTCCTTAAAAAATAATTAATTAACTGAAATATATGAAAGTAAGATAAATTATCAACAAGATAGACAAATACAAGCAATTTTTATGGGTAAATGAGTACAAATATTAGACACATCAAATACCCCCAAACTTAAGATTTTGCTTGTCCTCGAGCAAAGGTAAAACCATGAATAAAGGAATAATAATCAATAAAAGCCCAACTCATCACACTAAGAGATCTTATAATGCAAGTATCAAAATTTCAATTTAAAATATAAACAGTAACAAATAAAGTAAAAGCAAACATACTCACTTTCTCCAGTGCAATTATTCATTCATAATTTCCAATCCAATCATATTTTTCATACAATTAATGTAATTATATCATGTAACAACTTAATCTTTGATTTTCCCTTCTCACTACTACAAATCAAGTAGCAAACTAGAGTCTTCTCTAAGTTGTCACTTGTCTTTTGACGAATGCAAATATTTGTGATGAATTCACCCGGTTACTTGACAAGTCATAAACTTAGAATGCTTTTGCATACTCATATTTCAAGTTGCCGTTTGACGTAAAAGTAAACATTGGTGATGAATACCCCTAGTTACTAAGCAACTTAAAACATTGGAGTAGATAGAACTTTATTCATTCAATTATTTGATCATTATCCCTCTATTTACTTAAACTTTGTTTAGGACTAGATCAAAGGGGATAATCACAAGAACAAAACATCACATTTTTCTTTTATGTATACTCACACAATTTTGAAAGAAAATTTGAATTTCAATAATCCTAAAGTAAATAAGTATGCTTAATCTTGCTTTATAAGATATTGTTTATCCTGAAAAAATCATTTCAATGCTTTAGCACAATAAAGAACTCAAAAGTGTAATGGTAAGCCTAATTGAAATGCTTTGTTTTGTTTTGTTTTCAAATATATATAAAATGTTTAAAAAATTTGTACCCCTTTCCCCAAACTTGAATATCACATTGTTCTTAATGGGAAAGAAAAAAAAAACAAAACAAAAAAAAGTGAAAAGTTCAGAATTTCTCTCTTGATTCGTGTTAAAATTCTAGACGCGCGATGTCCATTGTTTTAGTTACATTCGGAGCTGTAGATGTCCAAATTGCCTGATTTGTTTTGTTCTGTAAAGCTAAGACAATTTCCTACGATCGCTCTTTGAAACACTTTTCCATATTCTGACTGTATCCTACTAAAAAACGGCTATCAATGTCAGTTCAGAAAACAGCTTGGCTCGGAAACCTCCAAAATTATGCAATCCTATAAAACAAAGTCAAAAATTAAAATTAAAATAAACTTAAAGGGAAAATATTAACTAAATGCAGCAAAAGAAAATATGGGTTGCCTCCCAAGATGTAACCCCTGTTTCCGTAAATACGTATTTCCCAAATATTTTCTGTATCTCGATTATTATTTTGTTAAATTCATTTTGGATCTTCTATAAAAAATTTTAAAACTTTTCTAAACGACTATTTATGTTATTTCAAATAATAGTGTATCTTAACTTCACATTCAATTTTATAATTGATCGACTATTTATATTTTATATTATTACTGTTCGGATTTTAATGAACTTGTTAAAACTCAAATCCTATCTTGGTATTTATATTCTTACTATTAATGTTATTATTATTATTATATGATAATTTTTATTATTGCTATTATTATTATTAATTTTGACTGTTTAAAAACAACCCATTTCTATTTGTTAATTGTATTTATAGTCATTTCAAAATAAATTCTATATTGTAATACAAATTACATTTTATTATAAATCATATTTTTATTGGTTATTTTATTTTCCTATTGGATTTTAAACCCAAAAACCCTATAATCCTATATCCCTTATTGGTTTTAAAACCCAAACCCAATAACCCGTTTAACCCTAAACCCTAATTCACACCCTATATAACCCCTGTTAACTTTCCAACCCCAAATTATCTATTAACCTAACCTAATTACCTCTACTAATTAACCAGCCCTCCCTACTGTTCCATCGTCCCCTACCTTAGACTTCTCCTTCACCTCACTCAGTCGCTCCTCCGCCCAACCGCCACTGTTTCGACCACGCTGCACTCCCCCTCATCTGCCATTGCTCCTTCATCCTCTTCCTTGAGCCATCAGCCCTGTCCTTGACCCCCAGTCGAATCGCCATGTTCTCCTCTGTTCTCCCACTGAAACAGAGCATCGCTCGAGCCTGCCTCCTTCGTCGTTGTCGTCACTCCTCGACCGTGGCACCACTCCTCCGACCTCGATGCACCTCCACCAGTCGACCACCGCCTACACCATTCCTCGACGTCGTCTTCTTCCTCCATTACCGCTGTTGAGCTCCTTCTTCCCTGTGTTGGCACCAAAACCCATCCGCCACCGTCTCCTCGAGCTCTCCCCGCCTTCTCCAATGCCACCTCCCCTGCCGTCGTCGCCCTGTGCCCTGTGCCGACCGCCGTCAGCCTTGCCCTGAGCAACTCCGTCCACCATCAGAGCCGAAACCCATTGTTGTTGCTTTCGATCATGAGTTTTGATATTTTATATCCTGGCCATCGATCGCCTTAGTGATCTTGATCATCACATCGCGATCATCATCATCCAGCCCTAGATCAGAGCTGCCTGATCTGATCTTGATCTCTTGATCTCAACCGTCCGATTTGATCTGACCTGATTGTGATCATCATCAACTCTTGGATCTAGCCGTCCGACTGTGTTCGTGATTCATTCGCTTGTGTTCGTGCTCGGGAATCCGTTCCTGTTATTCTTGTTCTTGCTTCTTTTTCGTCGTCAATTTCAAGGCAAGTAACTTATATACTTTTCTGTTGCATATACAAATACTAAATACCGCATGTAGTGTAGTTGTTTCAAGATCTATTCTCATGAAAACACTATTAGATCGTGTCCATATGTGTCGATTTGCCCGTAGTTGTCTCATTACACACACGACATGAAATTTAGACTTAGATCTAATTAATTCCTGTTGCATATATGTATGTTGGTTGTGAACCATAATATGATATGTGAATCTCACATGCTTGATATGTACTGGTAGTATATCCTGTTGTAGATCTGTTAAATACCCTATTCCATGTTGCTTGGACATCTAGTATACCCTATTTCACGTTTTGTTATGATTTGGATGTGTTTCATTTGATCTAGTTGATTTTATGCATGAAGAATAAGTATGTCCTTGTTGTTACCCCGTTTTTGTTCAGTATTTTAGACCCTATTAAGGTCAGTATATGAAAATTATTTGTGAATATGAATTATAAAGAATTTTCTCTACTTTCCAAAATTTTTGACAAATCTCAGTTTCGATTTGTGAGTTGCAAGTTATTGCTGTGTTACTACAGAGGTGTAGAAAATTTCAGATTCAGTTTTATATGAATTCTGTATAGTTATTTATTTTTATACTAATGTTAAAGATAATATTTTGATCCAATATTTTGCTGAGTACAACTAGACTTGACTGGGATTAACCCCTAATTTTTGTGAATTTAATTGATGACTTTTATAAATTATTCTATGCTTGCAAACAACTACTATACATGCAGAATTTTCATGCTATTCAGTAAAGAACCTAAATTTCAACCTGATTATACTTGCTGTTGATAAAAACTTTGTGAATGAGAATTGTAGCCTACTGTATATAGTTTATTATCCTTTTGACGGATCTGGATTTTGATATATATTTTGTAATCTATTGTTGTTTTAGTACTGCTGTGTTCAGAGTTTCAGATTTACAAATTTGCTATATCTTACTATTTTCTGATTTTATTTGACTATACTATCTATGTTGAAAAATTATGAAACTTTTTTTTATGATACTAAACATAATAGGGAATACCCCAGATTTTTCTTGGATTTAATCAGTAAGTTTTAATACCGTTTTCTTGTTTATGAATACAAACTTCTGATTTCAGGCTGAACAAGTCTTCTGGATACAATTCTGTTTTGAGTCCTATTTTTTTGAAATGCCATATGACTTATATATATTTTCTGGATTCAACCGAGAGTCTATTTTCCAGATTTTCTGACGGATCCATGTTTGCATATGTGTGACAACGGGAATCCCAGATTTGGTGCAATACTGTCTTGCTGTCCTGAACTAGAATTTTCGTTGTCCTACCCTTTTATGAGTTGTCCTTCACCTGTGCATGCTTATGGCTGACCTGAACATGTTACCTTGTTCATGCCATTTTATTATTGCCATATTTTGTATACGTACATGCCTGTTTGATAATAATAACAAATAACCAAGCCTGGATTAAGGGAAAGACCTTAGTAGTGGACAATACAGGTATGTGTACTCAGAAGTGGGCCTGTGTTTCCCATTTTTATGTTTGATTCATGTTGATACATGATCCTGTTGCACTTTATGTTTGATTCAAGAATCCGTGGATTCGTGAACCTGTTGTATTTTATGCTTTGATGCATGAACCTGTTAGTTCGTTTACCTATTACCTGTTGATTCATGAACCTGTTGATGCATGAACCTATTGGTTCGTGTACCTATTTACTACCTGATTCATGAACCTATTCTTGTTACCTGTTACTTGACGCCTGAGTATACGGCTGTATAGAAACCCACCACTAAATCTAAACGAAATTGGCATGTAAGTAGCAACCAAGTGGTAAAAGTCTGGGACGCATGAAGTGCTACTTAGAAAGTAATAAATATAAGACTTGACATAACACGATACCTGTTACATGCTTATCTGTACATGCTACCTATTCACCTGTTTACCTGCTTGCATGCTACTTGACACCTGTTACATATTTACCTGCTTGCATGATACCTGTTACATGTCACATGTCACATGCACCTGTTATCTCACCACATTACTTGATTCTGTTCATAATTCATGCTAGTTGTTCTATTTTGTTGCCATGTCTATTCCATGTTATGTTTGCTTCCGCTGTTACTTTATTCTTATTTTATCTTTTCTTGTACTTGTTGTCTGCACTACAAGCGGCCCGTAACTTGCATTGACGGGAGTTTTGTTTCTCCTTTATTTTCCTGCAATTTGTTAAATTGCAGACTTTGGTGACCAGTTGTCCGATGGAGTAGGTGATCAAAGATTCTAGTTGGCTGAAGTTTTTGCTACATTTATTTATTCTTGTTGCTTATTCTTGAATAATTTGTAACTTGTTGCATGGATATTTGTATTGGGCATTTTGTCCCAGACTCGTGTTTTGTTCCAGACATGATTATTTAAAATTCAGTATTCTTGCTTCTTATTTCAAGTAATCTTGTTGACTATATTAATTCAGTTATGCATGCGTGGTTGACTATTTTTCTTGTATATCTCTTGTTTATACTTGTACTCGTTGTAAAGATCCTGACAACTTATGAATGGTGAAAGTCATTCGCGGGACTTAGTCACGTATTCGTATTCCGTATTCCTTTTTGAGAAGCGGGGCGTGACACAAGAAGCGCTAAGTTTTAAATCTTCAGCCAGACTTGATAGGGAGATGGTTATGTGTCGCCAAGATCTAACAACATCAAAACATCTTTTCTAATAACTTTCTTCGTGTTTGGATTAGGTTTTCTTTGAGAATCCCCCAAGCTAAATGGCAGTGGTTGAAGCTTGAGTTTAAGTCATTTCTTTCTTGACGATGACGTTCTTGATATCCCCACCTCCTTGAATGTCAGCTGAGAAGAAAAATTAATAGATGATGCAACTTGAACGTATTCCAAAATCTTTTCTTTCTCAGATTCAAGAGTTGCTGAGTTTGTTGGACACACTTTAATTGGTAATTTCTCAACTTCCGCTCTATGTGTCTCTCCCACAACTAGATTAGTTTCACAAACTTGAAAACATGAGTGAGCTTCAGCAGCAAACTCCATGGATTTAAAAACATCAAACATTACTTGCTCATCCTCAACCATCAAAACAAGTTTTCCTTATTGGACATCAATCAAAGCTCTCCCCGTAGCCAGAAAGGGTCTCCCCAAAATCAAAGGGATTTGTTCATCTTCTTCCATGTTAAGCACAATAAAATCAGCGGGAAATATGAACTTGTCAACTTTTACCAAAACATCCTCAATTACTCCTCTTGGGTACTTAGTAGATCTGTCCGCCAATTGTAATGAGATTGTGGTGGATTTTGCTTCTCCAATACCTAATTTTCTGAAAACAGAATAAGGCATAAGTTTAATACTTGCTCCTAAATCACATAATGCTTTATCAAAAGAAGAATTTCCAATAGTGCAAGGAATTGTAAAACTCCATGGATCTCTAAGTTTAGGAGGCAGTTTCTTTTGTAAAATTGCACTACTTCCTTCGGTTAGCATCACTATTTCATGCTCCTCCAATTTTCGCTTGTTTGATAAAATATTCTTAAGAAAATTAGCATATGTAGGCATTTGTTCCAAAGCTTCAATAAGAGGAATATTAATATGCAATTTCTTAAAAATATTTAATAATTTAGAAAATTGATTTTCGAGATTATTCTTTTTAAATCTTTGTGGAAAAAAAATATGTGGATCATAAGGTGAATTAGGATAAGTGTCAGAATTAAACTCCCCTGAAATTGTTTTGGCTTGAAACTCCTTTATCCTTCTTAGAAATGGTGATTGGCCACCTGCTGCGTTTGTTCTTCCACAATTTGCTCGGTCTCACTTTGCTTTTCAACCACATTTTGTTCGGCAATTTCTTCTGGTGGCTGCTCAATTGTTGTTCCACTTCTAAGTGTTATTGGTTTGACATGCTCCTTGGAATTAACCACTGTGTTACTAGGTAATGTTTCTACCGTTTTTCTGTAAGAATATTTGAAATTTAACCAATTTGCGCCACAAGATTTTGAATTGAAGTTGAAGTTGCAACATTTTGGATCGCCAATTCTGTCTTTTGCATGTACTGCATGAACATATCCTCAAGTGTCGGCTTCTTTTCTTGCTGTAAAATTTTTTGAGGTGGTCTAATTGCTCATTGATTATTGTTCCATAAAAAATTGAGATGGTTTCTCCATCCGGGATGATACGTGTTCAAATAAGGATTGTCTTGATGTTGGAAATTGGACACGTAATTTGTTTGATAGGAAATTGGTTGAGAAAATGGATTTCCTACTTGGTAATCTGTATTTGAGTGATTTCCTGCACAAAGATCAAAAATCATATTAGTTTGAATAGCATTAACATTCATATTACCTATTTGTTTAGATAAAATTTCAATTTTTACAGTTAAAGTAGTGATAGGATCAAGTTTAAAATTTTAGACACTTTTCTTGACATTGTTCTCTCTAAAGACCACTGGTAATTATTAGATGCCATCTCCTCTAAAAGTTCATAGGCCGCTTCATGAGTTTTGCTCATAAGTGCATCTCCAGCTGCTGCGTCAACCATAGATCGATTTGTAACTCCCAACCCATTATAGAATATTTGAATTTGTTGCCATTTCGGAACTTCATGATGAGGAAACATCCTCAATAACTCTTTATACCTCTCTCATGCATCATACAAAGACTCAGTCTCAAATTGAGTGAATGTGCTAATGTCATTCCTTAGCTTCGCTTTTTTTGCCGGTGGGAAATACTTAGCCAGAAATTTTTGTGCAAGTCCCTCCCAAGTAGTAATACCACCGGTTGATAGAAAATTTAGCCAAGCCTTAGCCTTATCTCTTAGGGAAAAAGAAAAGAGTCTCAATCGAATTGCCTGATACTCCATTATGCTTGAAAGTATCATAAATTTCTAGAAAGTTTGCAATATGAACATTAGGATCCTCGTGCGATAGTCCCCAAAATTGAACAGTTTGTTGAATCATTTGAATGATCGCCGGTTTTCAAAATTGTTAGCTTCAATAACCGGTCTCTTTATGCTTGATGTTGCTCCATTAAGTGAGGGCATAGCATAATCTCTCAAAGCCTTGTTTTTCTCATCGTTTGCCACTGTGATGCACTTCTATGCTCTGAAATATATCTATAAAAAATAAAATAAAAATAAAAAATAAAAAAATAAAAAATAAAAAATAAATATAATTAGAAAAATCCAAATTAGTAATAATCTAACAATTATCAATATCAATAAAAGAAAAATTAGTCCCCGACAACGGTGCCAAAACTTGATGTGAATTATTTAGCAAGTGTACAAAATTGCAACAAGCAGTATAGATTAGTGAAAAGAGTGTCGAACCCACAAGCACTAATTATTTTATCGAGTACTGAAATTACTAGATTAACTACTATTTGGAAGATCGAAAAGATGATAAAAAATAGCAACTAAATTAAATTAATCTAAATGAAAGAAATAAACTAATTAAAAGGAACAGAATTCGAAATTTGGTTGTTTGTTAATAGAAAAATAAATTCTAGGACTTTTGATTTCACCTAGTTTGTCCCACACAATTTATTACTCTATGTGAATAAAAATACTATTTTCCAAGTTGTAGACCAAAATCTTCAAATTATTCAATATTCTCTCTCAAACAATATCAAAAATATTCTCAACTAATTATTTGTCATAGTTCATGCACAAATCACTAATTGAAAATTCATTAAGATCTATGGATTTCTTAACTGTCACATTAACAGTGATTCGCTCCTGTAACGGTGTTTAATTTTATTAATTCGAAATCACAAATTACCAGTTCGGTCTCTCCATGATTTAATAAATCATACAAAAGTTGGTCAAACAATTGTAAGCATTAAGAACAAAAATCAAACACACAACAATGGAAAAATAGAAAAATAATATAGAATTAAAATTATGTTCTCAAAACTAGGTTACATCAAAGTCCTAGAAAAATAAAGTTAGTTCATAATAAATTTGCAGCTAACAAACATGTTTTTGGATTGCATAATAAAAATTAGAAGAGAAGAAGAAGAAAAACCCTATTTGTTGCCCAAAATCCGAGTCGAAGCGTCTCGAAATCCGAGCCATAACATAGAGCCGTCTTTCTCCCTTTCTTTTCTGTTCGCTAACGTTGCCTCAAAATTCGAGAACACACACCCCTTTCTCTCCTCTGTCCTCTGTCTTAAATTTCGCGCCGCCAAACCCTCCAAAGTGCAGCCCGTCACTCTCTCCTCTGTCTTGAATTTTGCGCTGCACACAGCCACGTCCTCTGTTTCCTTCTTCTTTCACGCCGCTTCTCTGTTTTTTTTAATTGATTTAGAGGTCAGCCGTCGCTCTCCCTCTATCGTTAAGCGTCCCCTTCTTTTTGCTTTTAGCTGCTATATTTATAGGGCCAAAACCAGTACTATTAGGGTTTATTTTTGCATAAACCCCCACATCTTCCTTGATTTCTTTCCTTTTTCTGATTTGCTCTTTATTTCTTGCTTCTTTTTTCTTCTTCTCTTTCTCTTCTTGAAGTACGTGTTGTACACACACAAAAATAAAATCAGAATTTAGGATTTAAAAATAAAAATATAATTAATTAATTTAAATTAATTAAACTAACTAATAATCACATTAGCTCAATTAAACTCTTTTAAATATGTTTATTTTATTTTCACCCTTTATTGGCAATTAAAATTTCTATTTTTACTTTTCACATGGCCAAATTATAAAATTCAAATTTCAACAAATCAATAAAAATTAATCAATTATTCTCCTTATTTTGTTTGTTAATTTTTACTGAAAATCTTCACCTTTCGCATCAAAATATCTTATTCTTTCAAAAATAATTAATTAACTGAAATCTATGGAAATAAGATAAATTATCAACAAGATAGACAAATATAAGCAATTTTTATGGATAAATGAGTACAAATATTTACATAAAAATTAGACACATCATTTTTCAGCACTAATCATTTTAACATTAATATGCATATATCGTCTCCAATATAATGATGAAAAGCATTAAAAAATTGCAATCTAGATATTGAAATATCTGTTCACAATATTTCACATAAAATCAACAATTCTAGAACGAACAACACTGAACTTAGCCCAATATCTAGTGTCCAAATTTGATATCTAGTGTCCAAGACTAGGGCTATAAATCGGACCGAATGGGACCGGACAGCCATATGTTCAAGCTCGGACCGAAATTCTATTCAGACGGGCTTATGTCCTGCTCGGTCCAGGTCGAACAATATTTTTATAGTCCAGGCTCGGTTCGTTATAAAAGCAGAAGACTATGTTTGTTCGAACGGACTAGACTCGGTAAAGCATCAGATCTAATAATTTGTTCAAGTTCGGTTCTATAATAGTTCAAACGGTCCACTGTCGGGCCATTTTTCGAGTCGGACTCAAACGGACGATGTACCATCCTATTCATTTTACAGCCCTATCCAAGACAATAACCTGTAGAGTCATATCTAGATTAACAGCTATAATCCATAGATGTTAAAATTTGTGATATCACTAAGTAATGAGTATCTAGTGTCCCGACATACAAACAATTCATATCCAGCTCTAATTATAGATTAATAGCTATGATCCATATGATGTCATTAGGAAGGGTCAATGAGTTATTCACAATCTAGAAAAAGAGAGAAAGTATTGATGTTAAAATTTGGCAAAGCAATGTGTAAGAGAAATGATAGTGTCAATGTTAAGGAGTGCAAGCAAGTAATATTAGGAATAGATTGTCATAAGTGTCATGTAGAGTGTCCCCTAGAAATGGATATTTACCCAAGACCATGCAATATAAAGTAACTCTTAAAGCCCACATATCAGCAGCTCTACCATGATATGTTAAACATGCAAATAAAAGGAAAATTAGGTTTATTTTTTATTATTATCCCTTTTAAAATTTGCACATCCTAAAAGCACAAAACTACTAAAAGCACAAAACTAAAACTTTGCTTTCTACGAATATTTATTTACCTAAACAACATTCTGGAGCAGTAAAAACAGGATTGCCAGAAGACCTTCAGAGCTCATCATTTTCATCCTAAATAAACAAGGCTATATAAATTACAAGTTCACAACACAAAAAAAATCGAGTAGAAGTAACACATTTCATGATTTTGGTTACTGCAATTAAATATCTGCTCTTTTACATAACATAATAGTACAAGGAACTTTGATATGTAAAATGAAATTGATTGCTCTTTAATTGGAATCATTTATGACACAAAATACATCAAAAGTGGAAAGACCTGCATCACATGCAAATATGCAATAACAGACACCAGATACTCCAATATCAGATGGATGGTTACAATGGAGAAACCTGGGTCAAATAAATAACATAGATATATTTCTAGCACATCGTAAAAGCTGATATGGTTCAAATGCATAGAGTGAACAGACATATATCTACTGCACAACAACCAAATGTGACATTTCTCATCTGCTAAAGTACTGAAGCACACAGTTTCAATCAGCACATTTGCTGCTTTATGCTCTCATCAATTAATTTTCAATTTCAATCTTCCATGACCATGCTTATGAATTCTCTAATGGATTATAAGAGTTGTACTTTTCTTGCTATAAAGGTATACAATTAATTCTGTAGGAAGATTGTAGAGACCAACAATATTTTACAAATATTCTATTCCATTTTTCTCTAATTAATCAAATTAACATCTCAACACAACACATTCATTCAGTCCATACATTAGCTTTATTCTCTTCTTTTCTATATAGTTATACAATTAATTCTCTAGGATGATTGTCGAGACCAAAAAATTTCTAAAAATATCGCTAATCTTTGTCGATACCAAAAATTTTCTTAAAATATCGCTAATCTACTATTCATTGTTTGACTTTCCAATTTATCATCTCAACACATCATATTCATTCAGTCCAAACATTGTCCTTCTCCTCTTCCATTTGTTATAGAATAACAAAACAAATAATATATGCTCACCTCCTTAAGAACATCAGTCATGACAGTTTCTGAAGGTGCCACTCGCAACTTCAACATATGGAACTTGTGGAAAATCTAAATGTTGACAAAAAACAAACAATTGGTAGTGTTCACTAATTGTAACACCCCGCAAAATTGAAATTACAATTTTGCCCTCGTGTGTTACGCACGTGTATTTTGTAACATGTTATCACCCCGTATTTTGATTACCAACTATTTATACATTTTCAGTATTGATTTCTCCCTATTTTGAGTCAACTAAAATATAATATTTCAATCTTTGTATTCTACGTGTTTTTTACATGTTTTTCAATGCACGTATTAATTACGTATTTTCCGCCACCACGGGTGATAATTTCTGGATTTCAATTATTTATTTTATGTTTTCAAAAATATTTTATAAAACGGAAATTCATTTTTCCATATTTTGATTAAGATAATTTTGTACGTACAATGCACGTGTTTTCTACCGGTAGTGATTTCATCATAAAATATATTAAATTAGTAAATATAATTTTCTTATGTTGTTTTCGATTATATTTGAATAATTTTCCGTTGGTAAAATCGACTTCACATTTTGATATTTTACGTGCAACGCACGTATTTTCGACAAACATATTTTAGTGTGTTTATTTTCAAAATAAATTTCGGAATGTGTATAACACCCCGGAGTTTTCAAATATATATATATATATATATATATATATATATATATATATATATATAAAATATACTTTAAAAAGGTATAAATGAATTGGTTGTTTTGTATATGGAATTAGTAGGTTGAAAAGTGGATTAATATGTATATAGTTTAAATGTGAAACAGATGGTGAATGGTTTGAAAGTGGAGGGGACCCAGAGTATGATGCAGCAACAGGAACAATACTGTTGTGGGCTTCTTCATGAGATGGTTTGGAAACATAAATAGTGGTATGAATGAATTGGGTTTGTATTTGGAGGCCCACGTTGAAGTGCTTGTGCATCTGCACACTTGGAGAATTGGTGGCCGGTTGTGGGCTTGGGAGGAAAGAGAGAATTAGTGGGGGAATGAGAAAAGTTGTCGGTTATGAGAGTTACAAATGTGAAGAGGTGGACAAATGAAAAGATGGGAGTTTGGGAAGTTATGAAATGTGAAAGGTTGGAGATTAATTTTAGTAATTTATTAGGTTGTGTAATTTTGTAAATTGAACCCTCTACATATCCTATAAATAGCACCATACCCCTTTTCATTTCACACATCAAAACAATAGAATCAATGGAATAGAAAGAAAAGAGAAGAAGAAAGAGAAAAAGAAAAAGGAAGAGAGAAGAGAGTTTTGTGCTTGGAGGCCATTGCAAGGAGGAGAAGAGCTAGGAGCCCTTGAAGCTAGAAGTGGTGTTCTTCCTTTCAATTGTTCAAGCTTTCAATCAAGGTGGGTGTTCTCCTACTTTCTAATTTTTAGAATGTGCATGCTAATAAAAATGAATGAATATTTGTCATTTGCTTGTTGATATACCAAGGTGGAAATTAGTAATTGTGAAAATATTTGAAGGGATATCCCTTATATTTAGAGAGGAATTTTCATATAGTAAAATGGGTATACATAACCTATTTTTATTTGTTATAAGAAAATACAATTTTTCTAGTTTAGAAATGAATTCTTATCAAATATGAGATTTTTCTAATCTATAAGTTTCTGTTAGTAAGTAAATTTCAGTTTAAATTATACTATTGTAGACTAATGAGAAGATTAGATTAAAAGAAGAATCAAGCATTCGGAATGAGCAAACGACAGAAAGTTTGAACAAAAGATTAGTTTTGTTTCTCATGTCAAGTAGTCACAATGGACTAACTGGCTAGTCGGAGCTCATTAAGAACGTTACTGTAGTAGTGTGGGTAGGGCCTCGGGGTCGTGAGTTCGAAGCTCTACCGTGCCCTCTTTATTTTTTTTTCTGTGTGTTTTTATTAATCCACAAATCGAAGTCTCAGTATTAGAGGGTTTGGTTTCCCTTTTACGACAGTATAGCCACATGGGATTAGTGGCTAGCGGGTGGTCTCTTGGGGCCGACTGGTCACGGGTTCGAGGCTCAGGGTGCCCATTTACATTTTTTTTGATGTTTTTTTTTTGAATTAATGAGTTTTAAAAGCAAGTTAACATTTTGGAAAGAAATACTATTATTCCTTTAAATGATTTAGAACTTACTAAAATTAGTTCTAAGATTTTCATGTATAATTCAGACTTTAAAAAGAAAGATTGAGATAGAAAGTAAGTAAAAGATTTATTATTAAAAGGGTATGATACTATTTTAGAAGAATAAAAGAAATATGCTATGTGAAATTAATTGTTTTTGTACTTGATTATTGAAATTATTTCATGAGTTTTAAATTACAAATGAAAGTGTGAGTGAAGAATTATTGTTGTTGATTTGTGAATGAAATTTATGATTGGTTAAGAGATTCATATATGATGCTAAATGAGACATAGAACAAATTATGGATAAGTTAGAGACATGAATATAATAAGTTAAGACATGATTATTAAAGGGTATGTGTACCCATGTTTCTTGCACATGAAAGGTTTATGATTTAGAATTAGTAAGACCTCGGTTACCGGTAATTTTGAAAGAAAGGTTTTTGAGACTTGATTTTGAGATAATGCCGTCGGGCAATCTCGTATTTTGTGAATAAATCCGGTATGAGGTAAAACTAATTCTAGGGTGATAACATATTCATGTCTTGAACTAAAAATAATTAGGCACTTAGGTGAAGATGTAATAGACTTGTGCAAACGTAAATGAGTGCTTCTATATAGTCGGCGGTGGATCTCCGTGGCTATAGACCCAGTTGGTGGACTGTGGTTGCTCCGTAGGAGATGGACTGTATTTTATTTGGGACTTAGGGTAGTCGGCGGATGTTTACCATACTCCAAAGAATATGTATATACCGGGGCTAGAGGGGCATTTACGGGATTATTCTCACAATATGATAGCCAGGGAGGCTGGGATCTGTTATTATAGCCAGGGAGGCTAGCCAGGGAGGCTGAGATCCGTATCTGTGAAATAACTCTAAAACTTGTTTTATTACTGGGTAGTCTTATGGCGAGGGTTCGAACCCTTCAATATGGAGTACGTAGGCACTTGCCCTCAGACCTATGTAGTATGGGATGCATAGAATCTGAACAAGTGTGCATTAGTGTCATCCTAGTGTAGAATTGTGTGCATTAGGCATTAAGGCATGATATACACTTATATTTAGAATAATCACCCTTGACACTTTACTTGTTCATTCAATTTTTTTTTTGTGATTTGTTAAAGTATGAGATCGTTATACTATTCCCGGCATAGAGAGGATAGCCGTGTATAACATTTCGTCAGTTGTAAGTAACTGACGTGCCCACAGATTGACATGCAGGTAATGAACTATTCATGGAGTTATAAAGTGGATATGTTGTTGCTGTTTAGAAGTTAAAGATATTGCAAATGATGTTAAAGTTATACAAGTTGTATTTCATTGTTGTAATCTTTTATTCTTCCGCTGTGTAAAGGAACTCTGATGTAGTATTGAAAAAGTTTTAAAATTTTCTTGTAAAATTGTACGAAGTGAAGTAAAGATCCTGTGAAATCTCGAATTTATCCTTATTTGAAATTTGGGGTGTTACTGATGGTATCAGAGCATGCTTCACAAGTAGTACAAGTTTATAAGGAACGATAAAAAGGGACGATAAATTTGGGAACAAGCCAAAAGAGTCCTTCTGTCAACCGGGTGTAAACAGCCCTAAGCGACACGGTATTTAAGCGTCTTCAGACCACCGCTAGCTGGGAACCGACTCTTACAGCTAACCCAAGTAAATCAGAACTTGATAGACTAATGATTTGTTTAGGAAGAGTAGTAAGATCATTGACTATAGTATAGAACCCGTGACACCTTATTGAGTAGTTACAATATTATTCCTGCAGACACTAGAGTGTGAGTTTCAGTCTATAGAGATTTAAATGTAAGTGATTTACATTTGTGTTGCTCTATACACTGATGTTTTCTCTTTCTTTTGGATGACTGGAGTCTTGAATGAAGTTGTTATTGAACTTGCATTCAATTTCATTCATGATGTTCTTCTCGTATACATTGATATGAGAGTGTATGCGAGCACATTTTCTCCTGGGTATCAGAGTGGCGCAGTGGAAGCGTGGTAGCTTGGACCGTCATTCATAATACCTTACACACTTTCCTCTCAAATTATTTTGTAGATTTTTATCATGCTACTTTCTCCATATTTTTTTTAAAATAAATATTTTCTTATGTTATTAAATGATTTGAATATTTATTATTTATCTATCTTCCTTAGTCTTGATATTTTTAACTTGTTTTTCAAACTTAGAATTTCGCCTTTCATGTATTTGTGTCACTTTATGTTTACCCGTTTATATCTACTATTACTTTACGTATTTTGCCGAGTTTTAAATTGCCGTTTATTAAATTAATATTGAAACCACTATTTTCTTCATTTATTATTTTGGATTTTTCTTATGAAATTTTCTTATGAGCACTCATTTTATATGATTTTGATTTGTATGAAACTATAGTATCTTATCCTATATATTCTTTTAACAAGATTGAAATTTTCTTGTTATATAAATATGACCTACCATTTTGTTTCCATTCGGTACTATTATTATTGCATATTTGTTTTGATATATTCATTTTTTCTGTTAATCGCTACTCGTTACTTTTAAAGTTTTACACTTCTTTAATATAATGCATATACTCACTATTTATACATTATCTTTTCTCAAATTTTAACTGTCTTTACACTCTTAGTTATTACATATATTCTCCCAATGATTTCTATATATATCATATATTTCAATATTCTTATTATACATATCATTTTACCATCATCTCATTACTACATTAATATTTTTGCATATACTTGTTTATGTCTATTGTCCTAATTTGCTGTACTATATAATTAATGTTTTCAATTGTGTTTTCATCTCGTGTATGTGCTTTACACTATTTTGTCTTAATGTTATAAATTATTTTCATCACTACAAAATTTTGTATATTCACAAAGTATTTCAACGTATGCTTTCTATTTTTTTTTCAAATTGTATGTATAATTATTATAGTTACCTTACAAACTATTTTATTAATTGGTATACAAAGTCATTTTATGTTATCTATACTTTCAACCAAGTCTCATTCCCATTTATTTTTCCAAACTCTATTCAATGGTCTTGTTCGATTTCGTTATCCAGTTTGTGAATTTTCTACCGTTTATTACATTGATAAAATTTTTCTAAATTACATATCTTGACTTTGTTTTCCTCGCCACATTGTTTTCCGAACTATTTCGAAATTAACGGCTTAATTGACTTTTCCCTTTTTTTTATCTAATGCTTACCTAGAAATTTTTTTGAACTTCTTTCAATCCATCATATCCTTATGGTTATTATGTGAGTTTTCTCGTTTCGTTTTAATAAAATTTTAATACTCATAGTTTTCTTATAAAGAGTTGTCTTGTTTGTTTCGTATACTACATTTTTTTTAAGTTGCAGTTTTCTAAATACAAATATTTTCTGTGACATGTACAAAATACAATCTTTACCGTAGCGAGTTCCGGGGACGGAACTACTCTAAGGAGGGGAGAGTGTAACACCCCGCAAAATTGAAATTACAATTTTGCCCTCGTGTGTTACGCACGTATATTTTGTAACATGTTATCACCCCGTATTTTGATTACCAACTATTTATACATTTTCAGTATTGATTTCTCCCTATTTTGAGTCAACTAAAATATAATATTTCAATCTTTGTATTCTACGTGTTTTTTACGTGTTTTTCAATGCACGTATTAATTACGTATTTTCCGCCACCACGGGTGATAATTTCTGGGTTTCAATTATTTATTTTATGTTTTCAAAAATATTTTATAAAATGGAAATTCATTTTTCCTTATTTTGATTAAGATAATTTTGTACGTACAATGCACGTGTTTTCTACCGGTAGTGATTTCATCATAAAATATATTAAATTAGTAAATATAATTTTCTTATGTTGTTTTCGATTATATTTGAATAATTTTCCGTTGTTAAAATCGACTTCACATTTTGATATTTTACGTGCAACGCACATATTTTCGACGAACATATTTTAGTGTGTTTATTTTCAAAATAAATTTCGGAATGTGTATAACACCCCGGAGTTTTCAAATATATATATATATATATATATATATATATATATATATATATATATATATATATATATATATATATATATATATATATATATATATATAATATACTTTAAAAAGGTATAAATGAATTGGTTGTTTTGTATATGGAATTAGTAGGTTGAAAAGTGGATTAATATGTATATAGTTTAAATGTGAAACAGATGGTGAATGGTTTGAAAGTGGAGGGGACCCAGAGTATGATGCAGCAACAGGAACAATACTGTTGTGGGCTTCTTCATGAGATGGTTTGGAAACATAAATAGTGGTATGAATGAATTGGGTTTGTATTTGGAGGCCCACGTTGAAGTGCTTGTGCATCTGCACACTTGGAGAATTGGTGGCCGGTTGTGGGCTTGGGAGGAAAGAGAGAATTAGTGGGGGAATGAGAAAAGTTGTCGGTTATGAGAGTTACAAATGTGAAGAGGTGGACAAATGAAAAGATGGGAGTTTGGGAAGTTATGAAATGTGAAAGGTTGGAGATTAATTTTAGTAATTTATTAGGTTGTGTAATTTTGTAAATTGAACCCTCTACATATCCTATAAATAGCACCATACCCCTTTTCATTTCACACATCAAAACAATAGAATCAATGGAATAGAAAGAAAAGAGAAGAAGAAAGAGAAAAAGAAAAAGGAAGAGAGAAGAGAGTTTTGTGCTTGGAGGCCATTGCAAGGAGGAGAAGAGCTAGGAGCCCTTGAAGCTAGAAGTGGTGTTCTTCCTTTCAATTGTTCAAGCTTTCAATCAAGGTGGGTGTTCTCCTACTTTCTAATTTTTAGAATGTGCATGCTAATAAAAATGAATGAATATTTGTCATTTGCTTGTTGATATACCAAGGTGGAAATTAGTAATTGTGAAAATATTTGAAGGGATATCCCTTATATTTAGAGAGGAATTTTCATATAGTAAAATGGGTATACATAACCTATTTTTATTTGTTATAAGAAAATACAATTTTTCTAGTTTAGAAATGAATTCTTATCAAATATGAGATTTTTCTAATCTATAAGTTTCTGTTAGTAAGTAAATTTCAGTTTAAATTATACTATTGTAGACTAATGAGAAGATTAGATTAAAAGAAGAATCAAGCATTCGGAATGAGCAAACGACAGAAAGTTTGAACAAAAGATTAGTTTTGTTTCTCATGTCAAGTAGTCACAATGGACTAACTGGCTAGTCGGAGCTCATTAAGAACGTTACTGTAGTAGTGTGGGTAGGGCCTCGGGGTCGTGAGTTCGAAGCTCTACCGTGCCCTCTTTATTTTTTTTTCTGTGTGTTTTTATTAATCCACAAATCGAAGTCTCAGTATTAGAGGGTTTGGTTTCCCTTTTACGACAGTATAGCCACATGGGATTAGTGGCTAGCGGGTGGTCTCTTGGGGCCGACTGGTCACGGGTTCGAGGCTCAGGGTGCCCATTTACATTTTTTTTGATGTTTTTTTTTTTGAATTAATGAGTTTTAAAAGCAAGTTAACATTTTGGAAAGAAATACTATTATTCCTTTAAATGATTTAGAACTTACTAAAATTAGTTCTAAGATTTTCATGTATAATTCAGACTTTAAAAAGAAAGATTGAGATAGAAAGTAAGTAAAAGATTTATTATTAAAAGGGTATGATACTATTTTAGAAGAATAAAAGAAATATGCTATGTGAAATTAATTGTTTTTGTACTTGATTATTGAAATTATTTCATGAGTTTTAAATTACAAATGAAAGTGTGAGTGAAGAATTATTGTTGTTGATTTGTGAATGAAATTTATGATTGGTTAAGAGATTCATATATGATGCTAAATGAGACATAGAACAAATTATGGATAAGTTAGAGACATGAATATAATAAGTTAAGACATGATTATTAAAGGGTATGTGTACCCATGTTTCTTGCACATGAAAGGTTTATGATTTAGAATTAGTAAGACCTCGGTTACCGGTAATTTTGAAAGAAAGGTTTTTGAGACTTGATTTTGAGATAATGCCGTCGGGCAATCTCGTATTTTGTGAATAAATCCGGTATGAGGTAAAACTAATTCTAGGGTGATAACATATTCATGTCTTGAACTAAAAATAATTAGGCACTTAGGTGAAGATGTAATAGACTTGTGCAAACGTAAATGAGTGCTTCTATATAGTCGGCGGTGGATCTCCGTGGCTATAGACCCAGTTGGTGGACTGTGGTTGCTCCGTAGGAGATGGACTGTATTTTATTTGGGACTTAGGATAGTCGGCGGATGTTTACCATACTCCAAAGAATATGTATATACCGGGGCTAGAGGGGCATTTACGGGATTATTCTCACAATATGATAGCCAGGGAGGCTGGGATCTGTTATTATAGCCAGGGAGGCTAGCCAGGGAGGCTGAGATCCGTATCTGTGAAATAACTCTAAAACTTGTTTTTTTACTGGGTAGTCTTATGGCGAGGGTTCGAACCCTTCAATATGGAGTACGTAGGCACTTGCCCTCAGACCTATGTAGTATGGGATGCATAGAATCTGAACAAGTGTGCATTAGTGTCATCCTAGTGTAGAATTGTGTGCATTAGGCATTAAGGCATGACATACACTTATATTTAGAATAATCACCCTTGACACTTTACTTGTTCATTCAATTTTTTTTTTGTGATTTGTTAAAGTATGAGATCGTTATACTATTCCCGGCATAGAGAGGATAGCCGTGTATAACATTTCGTCAGTTGTAAGTAACTGACGTGCCCACAGATTGACATGCAGGTAATGAACTATTCATGGAGTTATAAAGTGGATATGTTGTTGCTGTTTAGAAGTTAAAGATATTGCAAATGATGTTAAAGTTATACAAGTTGTATTTCATTGTTGTAATCTTTTATTCTTCCGCTGTGTAAAGGAACTCTGATGTAGTATTGAAAAAGTTTTAAAATTTCCTTGTAAAATTGTACGAAGTGAAGTAAAGATCCTGTGAAATCTCGAATTTATCCTTATTTGAAATTTGGGGTGTTACTGATGGTATCAGAGCATGCTTCACATGTAGTACAAGTTTATAAGGAACGATAAAAAGGGACGATAAATTTGGGAACAAGCCAAAAGAGTCCTTCTGTCAACCGGGTGTAAACAGCCCTAAGCGACACGGTATTTAAGCGTCTTCAGACCACCGCTAGCTGGGAACCGACTCTTACAGCTAACCCAAGTAAATCAGAACTTGATAGACTAAAGATTTGTTTAGGAAGAGTAGTAAGATCATTGACTATAGTATAGAACCCGTGACACCTTATTGAGTAGTTACAATATTATTCCTGCAGACACTAGAGTGTGAGTTTCAGTCTATAGAGATTTAAATGTAAGTGATTTACATTTGTGTTGCTCTATACACTGATGTTTTCTCTTTCTTTTAGATGAGTGGAGTCGTGAATGAAGTTGTTATTGAACTTGCATTCAATTTCATTCATGATGTTCTTCTCGTATACATTGATATGAGAGTGTATGCGAGCACATTTTCTCCTGGGTATCAGAGTGGCGCAGTGGAAGCGTGGTAGCTTGGACCGTCATTCATAATACCTTACACACTTTCCTCTCAAATTATTTTGTAGATTTTTATCATGCTACTTTCTCCATATTTTTTTTAAAATAAATATTTTCTTATGTTATTAAATGATTTGAATATTTATTATTTATCTATCTTCCTTAGTCTTGATATTTTTAACTTGTTTTTCAAACTTAGAATTTCGCCTTTCATGTATTTGTGTCACTTTATGTTTACCCGTTTATATCTACTATTACTTTACGTATTTTGCCGAGTTTTAAATTTCCGTTTATTAAATTAATATTGAAACCACTATTTTCTTCATTTATTATTTTGGATTTTTCTTATGAAATTTTCTTATGAGCACTCATTTTATATGATTTTGATTTGTATGAAACTATAGTATCTTATCCTATATATTCTTTTAACAAGATTGAAATTTTCTTGTTATATAAATATGACCTACCATTTTGTTTCCATTCGGTACTATTATTATTGCATATTTGTTTTGATATATTCATTTTTTCTGTTAATCGCTACTCGTTACTTTTAAAGTTTTACACTTCTTTAATATAATGCATATACTCACTATTTATACATTATCTTTTCTCAAATTTTAACTGTCTTTACACTCTTAGTTATTACATATATTCTCCCAATGATTTCTATATATATCATATATTTCAATATTCTTATTATACATATCATTTTACCATCATCTCATTACTACATTAATATTTTTGCATATACTTGTTTATGTCTATTGTCCTAATTTGCTGTACTATATAATTATTGTTTTCAATTGTGTTTTCATCTCGTGTATGTGCTTTACACTATTTTGTCTTAATGTTATAAATTATTTTCATCACTACAAAATTTTGTATATCCACAAAGTATTTCAACGTATGCTTTCTATTTTTTTTTCAAATTGTATGTATAATTATTATAGTTACCTTACAAACTATTTTATTAATTGGTATACAAAGTCATTTTATGTTATCTATACTTTCAACCAAGTTTCATTCCCATTTATTTTTCCAAACTCTATTCAATGGTCTTGTTCGATTTCGTTATCCAGTTTGTGAATTTTCTACCGTTTATTACATTGATAAAATTTTTCTAAATTACATATCTTGACTTTGTTTTCCTCGCCACATTGTTTTCCGAACTATTTCGAAATTAACGGCTTAATTGACTTTTCCCTTTTTTTTATCTAATGCTTACCTAGAAAATTTTTTGAACTTCTTTCAATCCATCATATCCTTATGGTTATTATGTGAGTTTTCTCGTTTCGTTTTAATAAAATTTTAATACTCATAGTTTTCTTATAAAGAGTTGTCTTGTTTGTTTCGTATACTACATTTTTTTTTAAGTTGCAGTTTTCTAAATACAAATATTTTCTGTGACATGTACAAAATACAATCTTTACCCTAGCGAGTTCCGGGGACGGAACTACTCTAAGGAGGGGAGAGTGTAACACCCCGCAAAATTGAAATTACAATTTTGCCCTCGTGTGTTACGCACGTATATTTTGTAACATGTTATCACCCCGTATTTTGATTACCAACTATTTATACATTTTCAGTATTGATTTCTCCCTATTTTGAGTCAACTAAAATATAATATTTCAATCTTTGTATTCTACGTGTTTTTTACGTGTTTTTCAATGCACGTATTAATTACGTATTTTCCGCCACCACGGGTGATAATTTCTGGGTTTCAATTATTTATTTTATGTTTTCAAAAATATTTTATAAAATGGAAATTCATTTTTCCTTATTTTGATTAAGATAATTTTGTACGTACAATGCACGTGTTTTCTACCGGTAGTGATTTCATCATAAAATATATTAAATTAGTAAATATAATTTTCTTATGTTGTTTTCGATTATATTTGAATAATTTTCCGTTGTTAAAATCGACTTCACATTTTGATATTTTACGTGCAACGCACATATTTTCGACGAACATATTTTAGTGTGTTTATTTTCAAAATAAATTTCGGAATGTGTATAACACCCCGGAGTTTTCAAATATATATATATATATATATATATATATATATATATATATATATATATATATATATATATAATATACTTTAAAAAGGAATAAATGAATTGATTGTTTTGTATATGGAATTAGTAGGTTGAAAAGTGGATTAATATGTATATAGTTTAAATGTGAAACAGATGGTGAATGGTTTGAAAGTGGAGGGGACCCAGAGTATGATGCAGCAACAGGAACAATACTGTTGTGGGCTTCTTCATGAGATGGTTTGGAAACATAAATAGTGGTATGAATGAATTGGGTTTGTATTTGGAGGCCCACGTTGAAGTGCTTGTGCATCTGCACACTTGGAGAATTGGTGGCCGGTTGTGGGCTTGGGAGGAAAGAGAGAATTAGTGGGGGAATGAGAAAAGTTGTCGGTTATGAGAGTTACAAATGTGAAGAGGTGGACAAATGAAAAGATGGGAGTTTGGGAAGTTATGAAATGTGAAAGGTTGGAGATTAATTTTAGTAATTTATTAGGTTGTGTAATTTTGTAAATTGAACCCTCTACATATCCTATAAATAGCACCATACCCCTTTTCATTTCACACATCAAAACAATAGAATCAATGGAATAGAAAGAAAAGAGAAGAAGAAAGAGAAAAAGAAAAAGGAAGAGAGAAGAGAGTTTTGTGCTTGGAGGTCATTGCTAGGAGGAGAAAAGCTAGGAGCCCTTGAAGCTAGAAGTGGTGTTCTTCCTTTCAATTGTTCAAGCTTTCAATCAAGGTGGGTGTTCTCCTACTTTCTAATTTTTAGAATGTGCATGCTAATAAAAATGAATGAATATTTGTCATTTGCTTGTTGATATACCAAGGTGGAAATTAGTAATTGTGAAAATATTTGAAGGGATATCCCTTATATTTAGAGAGGAATTTTCATATAGTAAAATGGGTATACATAACCTATTTTTATTTGTTATAAGAAAATACAATTTTTCTAGTTTAGAAATGAATTCTTATCAAATATGAGATTTTTCTAATCTATAAGTTTCTGTTAGTAAGTAAATTTCAGTTTAAATTATACTATTGTAGACTAATGAGAAGATTAGATTAAAAGAAGAATCAAGCATTCGGAATGAGCAAACGATAGAAAGTTTGAACAAAAGATTAGTTTTGTTTCTCATGTCAAGTAGTCACAATGGACTAACTGGCTAGTCGGAGCTCATTAAGAACGTTACTGTAGTAGTGTGGGTAGGGCCTCGGGGTCGTGAGTTCGAAGCTCTACCGTGCCCTCTTTATTTTTTTTTCCTGTGTGTTTTTATTAATCCACAAATCGAAGTCTCAGTATTAGAGGGTTTGGTTTCCCTTTTACGACAGTATAGCCACATGGGATTAGTGGCTAGCGGGTGGTCTCTTGGGGCCGACTGGTCACGGGTTCGAGGCTCAGGGTGCCCATTTACCTTTTTTTTGATGTTTTTTTTTGAATTAATGAGTTTTAAAAGCAGGTTAACATTTTGGAAAGAAATACTATTATTCCTTTAAATGATTTAGAACTTACTAAAATTAGTTCTAAGATTTTCATGTATAATTCAGACTTTAAAAAGAAAGATTGAGATAGAAAGTAAGTAAAAGATTTATTATTAAAAGGGTATGATACTATTTTAGAAGAATAAAAGAAATATGCTATGTGAAATTAATTGTTTTTGTACTTGATTATTGAAATTATTTCATGAGTTTTAAATTACAAATGAAAGTGTGAGTGAAGAATTATTGTTGTTGATTTGTGAATGAAATTTATGATTGGTTAAGAGATTCATATATGATGCTAAATGAGACATAGAACAAATTATGGATAAGTTAGAGACATGAATATAATAAGTTAAGACATGATTATTAAAGGGTATGTGTACCCATGTTTCTTGCACATGAAAGGTTTATGATTTAGAATTAGTAAGACCTCGGTTACCGGTAATTTTGAAAGAAAGGTTTTTGAGACTTGATTTTGAGATAATGCCGTCGGGCAATCTCGTATTTTGTGAATAAATCCGGTATGAGGTAAAACTAATTCTAGGGTGATAACATATTCATGTCTTGAACTAAAAATAATTAGGCACTTAGGTGAAGATGTAATAGACTTGTGCAAACGTAAATGGGTGCTTCTATATAGTCGGCGGTGGATCTCCGTGGCTATAGACCCAGTTGGTGGACTGTGGTTGCTCCGTAGGAGATGGACTGTATTTTATCCGGGACTTAGGGTAGTCGGCGGATGTTTACCATACTCCAAAGAATATGTATATACCGGGGCTAGAGGGGCATTTACGGGATTATTCTTACGATATAATAGCCAGGGAGGCTGGGATCTGTTATTATAGCCAGGGAGGCTAGCCAGGGAGGCTGAGATCCGTATCTGTGAAATAACTCTAAAACTTGTTTTATTACTGGGTAGTCTTTTGGCGAGGGATCAAACCCTTCAATATGGAGTACGTAGGCACTTGCCCTCAGACCTATGTAGTATGGGATGCATAGAATCTGAACAAGTGTGCATTAGTGTCATCCTAGTGTAGAATTGTGTGCATTAGGCATTAAGGCATGACATACACTTATATTTAGAATAATCACCCTTGACACTTTACTTGTTCATTCAATTTTTTTTTGTGATTTGTTAAAGTATGAGATCGTTATACTATTCCCGGCATAGAGAGGATAGCTGTGTATAACATTTCGTCAGTTGTAAGTAACTGACGTGCCCACAGATTGACATGCAGGTAATGAACTATTCATGGAGTTATAAAGTGGATATGTTGTTGCTGTTTAGAAGTTAAAGATGTTGCAAATGATTTTAAAGTTATACAAGTTGTATTTCATTGTCGTAGTCTTTTATTCTTCCGCTGTGTAAAGGAACTCTGATGTAGTATTGAAAAAGTTTTAAAATTTCCTTGTAAAATTGTACGAAGTGAAGTAAAGATCCTGTGAAATCTCGAATTTATCCTTATTTGAAATTCGGGGTGTTACACTAATGATGTCCAGTTGAGTTATTTAAGTATTCATGTAATCAAGAATTGTTGGACTTAAGCTAAACCAATAATAAATTTTGACCCATGCTAATGTTATAGTAGGATACAATGTCAATAGCTGAAATGAATCTGAAGACAAAGTTAGTCTTCTATTGCAAAAATAATTGGGTCATGTCTTATATTCGTATCACGCACAACACACATGTTTCAGCTCTTCACAGCATGCAACACAATATAACACCAACAATCTTATTATTCCCACAAAAGTGAAGCAATTTACCAGTGAGCCTGAAAGCAGCAACCCAAATAAAAAATGATCCATCGTTCACTTCAGGACCTATGGATTCTCTGATATTCAAGATGAATCGGAGGATTACCGCCTTCAGTCGAATCAATGAAGAAGGAGGAGGAAGTGATGAAGGCGTGACGTCAACATCGATTGGGGAGTTGATGAGGGAGCCGATTAGGGCTTTGGTGGAGGCGAGGATTAGAGGACTCTTTCGAATTCTCACAGTTTCCACCATTTTCCCCCAATTTTGAATTCTAGGGTTTTAGATCGAGAGAGAAGATAACGAGGGGTTGAAGGAAGAGGAATCTTGATCTGGTGGAAAGGACGGCGGAGTCAAAGGTGTAGAGGACGGTGGAGTCAGCGGCGGAGACAATCTTGTTCTGATCGTTGCAGAGGAGGAGAGAAAGGGGAAATGGTGGATTGTTGGCAGAGTTGATGAAAGAGAGGGTCAGGAGGGGTTATTTTATACAGTCACCTATGGGTATTTTGGACATTCCATGCTAAAGACAGGGGCTCCTAACGGAAAACTAAGTTTGATAGGGTTAAATGCCAAGAAAAAAACTGAGTATGATTTTCTGTTAAAGGGGTAAAACTCAGTAGGATTAACTGAAATTTATCCTTAATCTAACTCTAATTATATGCTTAATCTAACCTAAATTATATTGATCATATTTAAGACCCTTAGAAATGTGAGGAGTTTTCTTTCAATTTTTATTGTTTTAAAAAATTATTAAAAATTTAATTGTATTAGAGAGAGATATTATGTAATAGATAGAGAGAAATATTTAATTATATCACTAACTGGGCTAGAAAACATATTAAGGGCATAGTGGCGAGCATAGTGGGTAAATACCCCACTTTTCAAAAATATTTAGCCAAATACCCTTCTTCCAAAAATATTTAGCCAACTACCCCTTTTAATTAAATAACCAAAAAGTAATATATATAACCGCACTCTAGAAATTATAAACTATAATACACCTTAACCTTAGAAAAGCTGGATAATTCACAAAAAATCGAGAAACTTAAATTAAAAAATCTTTCAAAATTCAAGATTAGATACGTTGATAAAAGATTAGTAGAAAGTAAGCAAATTGCCAGTAAAGAAATATCAGAATACCTATTACTAACAATAAAAGTAACTAATCAACTACCTAAAGAGATACAAAAGTATATAGCATACAAAGTATTAGATTACAGAAATGAAGAAGCAAGTTGGTATTACTAACACCTACTAGCAGACAAAATAGTAGGACATGGAGCCAAAAATTTATTTAAACATACAAGACTTGGAAGAAGATTGCAACGGTCCTGAAATGTTCAAAGATATAAGAAAAGATTTAAGAATCATAAATAAAAACATAAAAGAATTAGGAAGATATATGACAGACTACCCAGAAGAAGAACTAGGCATAACAGAAGAAGGTATGAAAGAACTAGAAGCCATAACAAAGCTTAATATAAATATCTTGGAAATAAAAGATTTAATGGCAAATCCTAATTCAGAGGAAGTGCAAGAAGCCTTGAAAAATCTAGATATAACAAACGAAGAAATAAAAATAGACCAAGAAAAAATTATTGAAAAACCTTCAGAAATTCCAAGTAACATGTATGAAATCTTAAGACCACCGCCCAGCAGAAAACCATACCAATTACCATGGAAATGGCAAAATACAAAAAGAAGAATGCAAATAGGGAAAGATAAAGAAAAAGAAACACCAAAATATGAACCAACAGAACACTTCAAAAAAGGAATAGCAGGAAATGGAGAATGGTTAGACCTAGATTGCGTAAAAGACGTAGATAGAACAATTGAAGAATGGGTAAAAGCGTCACTAATAGTAGGATTTAGGCAAAACCTTAACGGAAATGCATTTGAAAAATTTATAGAAGCCACCTTTATGGGAGTAGTAGCAAAATGGTGGAATGGACTAGAGGAAGAAGAGAGAAATATTACAAGAAAATCAAGACCAATTGATGATAGAGGAACTGAAGAAAGATCAGCACAACGAACCTTAGGTTTAAAAGAAATAATTACAAATTACGAAAAAGCAATAAGAACCGAATTCAGTGTATACGATAAAGGAGAAAAACATACTATATATAAAAAGAATCAAGCAAGATGGAGACTAAGTAACTTAGAAATATGCGACATGTGCCATTTTGATAACTATGCTTGTGAATTCCGAGAATATTATCAAGATAGTTATTATACAAAAGAAGAACGGAGTCCGATTTTAGACTCATTCTTCCTAAAATTACCTGATCCATGGAGCATAAACATATATAGTGCATACATAAATGAGAAAGTGAAACCTGAAGTAGACACTTTAGGATATAGAATGCAATTTGTAAAAGATTATAGGGACAAAGTATGCCAAGAGGCCAGGGCAACAATGAAATATTACAGAACATATAAACAAAGAATTTGCTGTGAAGATGCAAGACCGAACCATTGGGGATGCAATAATAACTATAGATACAATAACTATAAATACACAAAGAAGAATAATCACAAATTCTCAAAATATCAACCAAAATATAGGAAAACTTTTAAGAGATATAGAAAACCTTTTAAAAAATTGTCACGCCCCGTTTCCCACTATACGGAAATACAGGCACGCAACTGAGGCCCAGCGAATGATATACATCATTCATAAGCTGTACAATTATAAGCTCAACAAGATCTTTATAACACATTCACGCAGGCAAATATAATAATCACATGAGCTGAAAATAGAATAACCATCATTTGGATAATACATAAACATCGGGTCAAGTTGCCCGGAAATACATCGTGCCATAATTAAAACAGTTTGCTATAACAACTAGATGAATAGTGACTGAAAGAAAACAACATGAAGTAGTAACAAAGCAGCAACGATCATCTAGAGAGTCTGCTCATCTGGTCCATCAGTACCTGTATAATCATTAACTCAAAGAAAAATAAAAAAGTTCCTGTTAGAGCAAGTTTCGGGCAGCAAGTAGCAACAAGCAGAAAAAGGGATAATATAACAAGATATAACATGGAAGAAACAAGAAGTAGAAGTACAAATACAATATGGAAGTAAGCAAGGAACTGGGACAATATGATCATGTAAGTAATAACTGTAACTGGTGTATTCTAGACTTCAAGGTATAAGCAATTGATAACCTAGGCGTAGTTAATCGATAACCATGTAATCAAGGATCGAGAGTCATGTAATCAAGAGTCATGTAACGAGGGTCTTGTAATCAAGAGTCATGTAATCAAGAGTCATGTAATCAACAATTATGTAATCAAGAGTCATGCTTAGTGAAGATCTCGGGTTTATCTGTGTTATTAACTTATCTAATGCACGCAATCCTGTGTCCCATACCACAAGTTCGGTGCATATCAATCAGGTGACGTTTAGACTTAAGTAGTGAATTCTATAGGATCATGTACTCGGGTCTTCCAGTGATAGTATCAAAACATGTAATCATGAATCATGTAATCAAGAATTATGTAATCAAGAATTGTGTAACCAAGAATCAAGAATCAAGAATCACTATTTCGGAAAACACGGGCCCCCTTCCGAGTATACTCCCCTATATTGTCCACAATTAAGCCGTACCCTTATAACCCCGGCTTGTTATTCTTTTATAATTAATTATGAACATGCAATTGGTACGACTAGTGGAACGGTGTAATCAAGACAGTTAATCTAGAAAAATATCAAGGGCAGTAATCATGGATATGAGACGTAAAACGAGTACATGTATCGAGAGTAGTTATTATAAATTATCAAGTGGTATAAAATGCATTCTATCAACCTATTATATATATGCAAATTATTATTACAATAACAATAATACCTTCAGTTCATTAAATATGAAAAGTAATAGGTTAATATGCAAAAACGTACAGATGAATTTTTAGACAACTTGACATATCTGCATTCAAATTCACTTTCCCGTTGTTACAGAAAAGCAAATCCGATTCCGTTAGAGATTCTAGAAAGTAGATTCTTTTCCGGTTCCAACGCATATTCACACGATACATTCTAAAGACAGTAGCTATGCATACAAATTCATTATTCGCTAGTTTCGATGTTTCGCGCGCATTTTGGAAATTCGGAGTCACAATACTAAAACTGCGATATCTCACAATCTATACATCGGATTGAGAAACTTCAGGATGTTTCGGATATCTAGACTCGGAGGGCTACGATTTTTATGTAGAAAGTTTTTCGATCTAGTGTCGGGAACATGGTCAAATTCTCAGTACGAGATGCCGGTTAGCAATCCCGTGCAGGTTCAGAAATTCACAATATGACAGTACTAAAATCGCGATATCTCACAATCTATACATCCGATTGAGAAACCGTCAGATGTTCTGGATTCGGAACTCGATGGGCTACGATTTCCATGTAGAAAATCTTCAATCCAGTATTGGGAGCATGGTCGAATTATTAGTGCAAGATCAAGAAATTTTAGAGATAGTAAGGTTGAATATTCGATATTCGATAACACGATTCGAAATGTGTTAACGGTTCACTCTTGAGTTGATATAACACGGAATAAGTGACTAGAACAGAGTTTGACAATAAAATATGATGATAACTAGACTACTTGCCACGAGTCAAAGGAAAATGCTTGTACGAGAACAAAAATAGTGTACAAGGTACTTGCCTTATAATGTGACGATTACGGTGGTAGTGTTAACCACGGAAGGAAGCGACGTCAGCAACGGACGGCGGCACAACGGCGGTAAGAATGGCGGTTAGACAGTAGCTAACGGTAGCAACGGTGAGCGACAACAACAAGGTGGCGCGGCGTCGGGTTATTTTTCGGGGTTCACGGGATCGTAGAAGCGGAGTCGTTGGCTCGAAGGTGGAATGTGAAGTGGAGCTTGGGCGTTGCTTGCTCTCGGATGTGAAGGAGGCTGAGGAAGAGAAGAAGGCAGAGGAAGAGAATGAGGGAAAAAAAAAGAAGAATGAGATGTAGATATGTGAAAGAGGTGGGGTGTATATATAGAAAGAAAGAAAGAAGGAAGTGAGAGGCACAGCATGCATGTATGCATGCATGTGTATTATGTTGGTTGTAGAAAAAATGAAAGAGGAGATAGTGACGGAAGGGATAGGAGTGTGGAAAAATGAGAGGGGTTAGTGGGGATTAGGTTAGAAAATGAGAGTGTAGGGTGGTGGAGGAGTAGAAAAATGTATCATAGGTTTAGGAAAAATGTGAAGTTAGGCGTAGAAGGAGAAAATGGGGGGGGGGGAAGAAAATGAGAAGTTAGGCAGGATTAGGATTAGGATTAATCATGGTTTAAAATTTGTATTTAAACTCTAATCGAAAAATCACAAAATTATAGAATTGATCAGAAAAATATTCTGGCTTTAGATAAAGAGTCCAAAGAGAAAAATAAAACTGATCTGAAAATTGAAGTACAAAAAAAATTTACGTAGTAAAATACGTACAACTGGGACAGGGAGTTACAATCCTACCCACCTTACAAAAAAATTTCGTCCTCGAAATTTACTTAGGCGAGATATAGGATAGCTTAAGAAGTAAATGCAATACACTTCAATGAAGAGTACAACAGAAGATAAAAGAAACAAAGAGTACAAAGGCACGAATACAACTAAAGACAAATTGTGCATCCTCAACTGGAGGAATCAACAATTTAATGTCTAGGCTTAGAATCTGAACCACCTACATCGCTAACATCCCAGTTCAGCTGATTCACAAGCTCATCTCGCTCCGGCACATACTTCTCCAATTTTCTTAGTAACTCCTTAGGAGATGGAGCTGAAATCAAGATGCGTCTGGCCTTACTGGATATAAACTCCTCAGCCATAGCTGAATCTATGAAGGACAGGAGCGAGTTGTAATATCCATCAACATTTAAAAGTCCCACCGGTTTGCTGTGGATCCCTAGTTGAGCCCAAGTGATCACCTCGAACAATTCCTCAAGTGTTCCATAACCTCCGGGCAAGGCTATGAAAGCATCAGCAGCTCGAGCCATTTCAGCCTTCCTCTCGTGCATGTTAGAGACAACTCTAACATCTCCTACAGTTCCCCCAGTAATCTCTTTCGGCATCAACGACTTGGGAATCACTCCCAAAACGTGTTGGCCACCAGCACGAACGGCGTCAGAAACTAGGCCCATCAATCCTATGCTCCCACCACCGTAGACGAGATCGATATTCCTTTCTACAAGCTCCTTGCCGAGCTCGATCGCGGCTTCTTGGTAGCTAGCTCTTTTGCCAAAGCTACTTCCACAAAATACACAAATCCTACCAAATCTCGGTGAAGATGATGAAGATGAAGAAAACTTCTTCATACCCACTTCTCCTTCTTCTTGCACCAATTTTCTCTTCATCCCTACCACCGATTCTTGATCTTTTCTTTCCATTTGCCAAGAAAATCCGAGCTACTACTCTTTCTCTTGCTTTCTTGCTCTCGCCTCTACTATCGGCTTCTCACTTTCTCTCTTCTCCGAAGCTTGCTCCCGAGTTGTCTTCTTCTTTCTCTTCTTTCCTTTCTTCCCCGGCTTCTCTCTCTCTTTCTTTCTTCCCCGGCTTCTCTCT
The DNA here is from genome assembly GCA_017893485.1 of Hemerocallis citrina. Taxonomy (NCBI): domain Eukaryota; kingdom Viridiplantae; phylum Streptophyta; class Magnoliopsida; order Asparagales; family Asphodelaceae; genus Hemerocallis; species Hemerocallis citrina. The sequence continues at coordinate 361,158,608 of CM030359.1, forward strand.
CTTTCTTCTTCCTCTCCGACTTCTCTCTCTTTCTTCTTCCTCTTTCTTTCTCTTTTCCTTTCTTTCTCTTTTTTTTTTTTCTTTCTTCTTTCTTTGACTTCTCTCTCTCTCTCTTTCTCTTCTTTTTATTTCTTCTTCTTCTTGTCTTTTCTTCATTAATGCACCGCCCCCTATAACCGGCCTATGATCAGTATTTGCACTTCGGCCCCTATCCATTCCAAATATAATATCGAACCTTGAGTTGTTGATGACGATGAAGTTTGCTTTGAAATTCATTCCATTAATCAATATGGGACTCTGCTATGTTTTTGCTGCGCCACTCTGATGGTGATGCTTCTCGCTGCTGATACCAAGTGATAGCGATCGACGAATTGAGAAGAATTAAGAGATTTGTAACACGAAGATATTGGTTGTCAAACTTATTTGGTAAAGTGGGCTACACCCACCAAACAATGTTGAAAAATTGTGGCAAGATTTGTGCCGCAAAGAAAAATTGGAGAAACATGAATGAAGAATTTGTCAGTTACTCATCTCTCATTTCTATAAATGAGAGGTTTAGGAAGAAGAGAAAAATTAAGCAAGATAAGAACAAGAAACAAGCAGAAAAGAAGAAAAGGAATAGAGTGTTGTAGCTCCATCATTCATTGCATCTCCTGGAGAATGGCGACGATCTCCGATAGTTCATCCCTGGGCGTAGAAGTCGAAGATCCTCCGTGAACCATAGTCTGAAATGTATATTCGAATGGGGTAAATCTCCAGATGGCAAGTTGGTTATTAACATTCATGTGATCCACGTGATGTGTATATTGTTGAGCTTAGCATGGTTCGAGCCTAGGCTCTGATACCACTAAAAACCTGTCACGCCCCGTTTCCCACTATACGGAAATACAGGCACGCAACTGAGGCCCAGCGAATGATATACATCATCCATAAGCTGTACAATTATAAGCTCAACAAGATCTTTATAACACATTCACGCAGGCAAATATAATAATCACATGAGCTGAAAATAGAATAACCATCATTTGGATAATACATAAACATCGGGTCAAGTTGCCCGGAAATACATCGTGCCATAATTAAAACAGTTTGCTATAACAACTAGATAAATAGTGACTGAAAGAAAACAACATGAAGTAGTAACAAAGCAGCAACGATCATCTAGAGAGTCTGCTCATCTGGTCCATCAGTACCTGTATAATCATTAACTCAAAGAAAAATAAAAAAGTTCCTGTTAGAGCAAGTTTCGGACAGCAAGTAGCAACAAGCAGAAAAAGGGATAATATAACAAGATATAACATGGAAGAAACAAGAAGTAGAAGTACAAATACAATATGGAAGTAAGCAAGGAACTGGGACAATATGATCATGTAAGTAATAACTGTAACTGGTGTATTCTAGACTTCAAGGTATAAGCAATTGATAACCTAGGCGTAGTTAATCGATAACCATGTAATCAAGGATCGAGAGTCATGTAATCAAGAGTCATGTAACGAGGGTCTTGTAATCAAGAGTCATGTAATCAAGAGTCATGTAATCAACAATTATGTAATCAAGAGTCATGCTTAGTGAAGATCTCGGGTTTATCTGTGTTATTAACTTATCTAATGCACGCAATCCTGTGTCCCATACCACAAGTTCGGTGCATATCAATCAGGTGACGTTTAGACTTAAGTAGTGAATTCTATAGGATCATGTACTCGGGTCTTCCAGTGATAGTATCAAAACATGTAATCATGAATCATGTAATCAAGAATTATGTAATCAAGAATTGTGTAACCAAGAATCAAGAATCAAGAATCACTATTTCGGAAAACACGGGCCCCCTTCCGAGTATACTCCCCTATATTGTCCACAATTAAGCCGTACCCTTATAACCCCGGCTTGTTATTCTTTTATAATTAATTATGAACATGCAATTGGTACGACTAGTGGAACGGTGTAATCAAGACAGTTAATCTAGAAAAATATCAAGGGCAGTAATCATGGATATGAGACGTAAAACGAGTACATGTATCGAGAGTAGTTATTATAAATTATCAAGTGGTATAAAATGCATTCTATCAACCTATTATATATATGCAAATTATTATTACAATAACAATAATACCTTCAGTTCATTAAATATGAAAAGTAATAGGTTAATATGCAAAAACGTACAGATGAATTTTTAGACAACTTGACATATCTGCATTCAAATTCACTTTCCCGTTGTTACAGAAAAGCAAATCCGATTCCGTTAGAGATTCTAGAAAGTAGATTCTTTTCCGGTTCCAACGCATATTCACACGATACATTCTAAAGACAGTAGCTATGCATACAAATTCATTATTCGCTAGTTTCGATGTTTCGCGCGCATTTTGGAAATTCGGAGTCACAATACTAAAACTGCGATATCTCACAATCTATATATCGGATTGAGAAACTTCAGGATGTTTCGGATATCTAGACTCGGAGGGCTACGATTTTTATGTAGAAAGTTTTTCGATCCAGTGTCGGGAACATGGTCAAATTCTCAGTACGAGATGCCGGTTAGCAATCCCGTGCAGGTTCAGAAATTCACAATATGACAGTACTAAAATCGCGATATCTCACAATCTATACATCCGATTGAGAAACCGTCAGATGTTCTGGATTCGGAACTCGATGGGCTACGATTTTCATGTAGAAAATCTTCAATCCAGTATTGGGAGCATGGTCGAATTATTAGTGCAAGATCAAGAAATTTTAGAGATAGTAAGGTTGAATATTCGATATTCGATAACACGATTCGAAATGTGTTAACGGTTCACTCTTGAGTTGATATAACACGGAATAAGTGACTAGAACAGAGTTTGACAATAAAATATGATGATAACTAGACTACTTGCCACGAGTCAAAGGAAAATGCTTGTACGAGAACAAAAATAGTGTACAAGGTACTTGCCTTATAATGTGACGATTACGGTGGTAGTGTTAACCACGGAAGGAAGCGACGTCGGCAACGGACGGCGGCACAACGGCGGTAAGAATGGCGGTTAGACAGTAGCTAACGGTAGCAACGGTGAGCGACAACAACAAGGTGGCGCGGCGTCGGGTTATTTTTCGGGGTTCACGGGATCGTAGAAGCGGAGTCGTTGGCTCGAAGGTGGAATGTGAAGTGGAGCTTGGGCGTTGCTTGCTCTCGGATGTGAAGGAGGCTGAGGAAGAGAAGAAGGCAGAGGAAGAGAATGAGGGAAAAAAAAGAAGAATGAGATGTAGATATGTGAAAGAGGTGGGGTGTATATATAGAAAGAAAGAAAGAAGGAAGTGAGAGGCACAGCATGCATGTATGCATGCATGTGTATTATGTTGGTTGTAAAAAAAATGAAAGAGGAGATAGTGACGGAAGGGATAGGAGTGTGGAAAAATGAGAGGGGTTAGTGGGGATTAGGTTAGAAAATGAGAGTGTAGGGTGGTGGAGGAGTAGAAAAATGTATCATAGGTTTAGGAAAAATGTGAAGTTAGGCGTAGAAGGAGAAAATGGGGGGGGGGGAAGAAAATGAGAAGTTAGGCAGGATTAGGATTAGGATTAGGATTAATCACGGTTTAAAATTTGTATTTAAACTCTAATCGAAAAATCACAAAATTATAGAATTGATCAGAAAAATATTCTGGCTTTAGATAAAGAGTCCAAAGAGAAAAATAAAACTGATCTGAAAATTGAAGTACAAAAAAAATTTACGTAGTAAAATACGTACAACTGGGACAGGGAGTTACAAAAATACTTTAGAAAAATGAATAAAAATAAAAATAGACAATATACGAAAAATTCAAAAAAATGTAATTGTTACATATGTAGGGAGGTAGGACATATATCACCAAATTATCCTAAAAGAATGAAAAAAGAAAATGTAAAATACATAGAAGAAATTGAAGAAATGAATAACATAAATTACGAACCCATAGAATATGATGAAGAATGGTCAGAAATAAGTGAAGATGAAGAAATAATGGTAATGGAAGAAGATAGTGGAAATAGTGAAGGTGAAACAGAAGAATGTGAACTATACATGTTGACTGATCTGACAGAAATAGGAGAACCCTCAGAAAGAGAAGAAAACAATGAAGAATTAAGAGAAAGAATGTGCTTTGACATACAAAAGTACGATAAAATAAGAGAGACCAAATTAGATATAAATCCAAAAGAAATCTTTAAACTACCAATATTTGAAAGAAAGAAAAGCACCATAATAATAGCTAGGGATAATGAACAACCTATAGACATTGAACAAGCACAAGGCAAAACCATAATCCCATTAATAACAGAAAGAATAATAAGACAAGAGATGGAAAAGATAAACGAAAAAACCAGAAAAACATTAAGACACATACATTTAGGAGCTGTACAAATAATAATAAAAGCCTATTTTAAGGAAGGAATAAATACACCCCTTCAAATATATCTAATGGATGATAGGATAATATCAAGTACACAAGACGCCTTAATAGGAATAGTGCAAGGAAACCTAATGTACCAAAAGATAAAGTTCACAATAAAACCTAATTTCTCTATAAGCATGACAGAAGAAAATAAAGATAAAAGTCTAGTCATGTATCATAAGTTATCAGGTATAGAAATGATAGAAAAAAGCAAAGTTATGAGCATACAAATAAGAAATATTTACGTTTTCACTAGTAAGCATGAAGTAAAGAATAGAAATACGGACAATTTTAAAATAGAGCCGCTATTCAGCGAAATCATAAGATACAAACCGGCTAGAGAAAACCCTAAAATGACCATACCAAATTATATAGAATTCGACTTTAATAAAGCAAAAGAAAC